>CM072072.1:4825000-6025000 GCA_036785405.1 Coenonympha arcania | reverse complement strand
ATCTAATAAGTAGTTTTTTGATATTTACAATAAAACCTCTAAAAACAAAGTTAGTTTTGCGGTTCGATAAGAAAAGTGGTTTTTATGGTTTTATTCCTCCGGTTGAAGTACGGAACCCTCAGTGCGCGAGTCCGACTCGCACTTGACAGGTTTTTTTTTCTTCAGCGGGTGTCAGATTGCTTGCGGGATAAATATATATATATATGTATATATAAGTATATATACTATATATACTTAATATACATAAACTAGCTGACCCGGCAAACGTTGAATTGCCATTAGGAATATAAAAAAAACATAACATCCTGCTCTCAGACCTACCGATCATACACTGCAAACTTCATAACAACCGGTCGAGCCGTTTCGGAGGAGTTTGGTAACAAAATTGGCGAGAGAATTTTAAATATTAGAGAATATAATATTATACATATAATACCTATACTGAAAAACACCCAGACACCGGAAAATATTCCTCCTTATCACACAAACCTTTACCAATAGTGGGAATCGAGCCCACGACCGACTGACGTCGCAACGGCAGGTTCGCTACCGCTACGCGATTCGGTCGTCAAAATAATAGATATCAATATTATAGTATAAGTAGATAGGTATAAACATTTCAATCCACGACGACGCGCCCCACTCCGACAAACTTCATAGGAATCGAATGAAACATTAGCTATTTTCACAAAATGGGGCGCGTCTTCGTCGAGTAAAATGTCTATAGGTAGGTAATTACTTGTTAGATACTTAGTAACAAGGTAGTAGGTGCATAGAGTTACAGTAGTACTGTAATGATTTACCTACTCTATGAGCTCCTTGGTTCGATCCCTGGGTCGGGCAATAACTAGTTTTTTTTTTGTTTTTTATCAAGAAAATTTTAGTACCAGCTCGGAGTTGATTGATCTCTCTCCGAAAATCTGATATTGTGGACTATAAATGATATCTCTGAGTATTGATATACGCCATCTATGTCCTTTTTTACGCTAACAATTGGTAGAAAACGTAAGAACCACAGATCCTGGATTGAAACCATAGCGTCTATGTGTGGGTGCTCGTCGTGTCCCTACGCTGATAGAGATGACAGATTTTTATATTTGAACTAGATAACGAAATGGTTACGTTTTAGTTTAAAATAATGATGTGATAAAATAAAAGGCAACGTTGTACTTCCGCAAAACACATATTATTAAAAATAGTTCATTACGATTGGAGTAAATGATTAAAAACTGTAACTATCTTAAATAGCGCCATCTAGCGGCAATCCTTCCTCGGATAAACCGTTGCATTCACGTTAAAGCAGGAGGCTGTCACGGGTGACGGGCCAATAGATGCATCTGTATTCATTGCTCGTAGAAAACTCATTACTCGAGGCCAAGCGATTGCTATGCATCATCCATGCAGGCTAGGCGATCGGTTAGGTGACTCTAGAGACATGAAGGAAATTGTTATTGACGTACCTTCATTCTTCGTACATTTATTTTACTACGACGACAATAGAATTTATGTATTCTTGTTTATTGTAAAGACAATGTGAAAAGATTTTTTTTTGTTGCTTTGTAGTGCGAGGTGCGTGTATGGAGGACATTTGGCATAGATGGTCGAAGATACCTCTGTGAGCAGAACAGATTAGTACTACTTTGCATAATATTTTCAGGCTTTTGTCGCGAAGCTACTTTCATGTAAATTAGCGGCTAGTGCTAAGCAGCAAATGCTTAGCCACTTACAAAACATTTTGTTTGCTTTTGTTAGAACGTAACTATAACCTCATTAGGGTCGATGTGCCGGTTCGCCGGCCACCTTCAGTTCTCGGCCTTTACGCGTACACGATGCCGTAAAATTGAGAAAATATCACTTAGAAATACTATTTCCAAGTAAAATCTTTATCCAGATATTTGAAAATGTTTGCTTTCTAAATGAAAACATTTTTGGTCAGAAAACACCTTCGAGTGATTTTACAGAATTTGTTCAATTTGGAGGTGACGATTAGAGGTAACGCAAACTGCAGAAATTAAAAAAAAAAATAGTGCCGCGCGTTTCATTCCAAAGTAAACTTTGTGTAGTTATTCTAAATAAATGGTATTAATAAGTATATAATGCACTTCAAAAGTAACTTGGTAACATATTCCTAATATAACATTTGGGATATTTTGTATAAAACAACAATAATGATGGGGGCCGGGAACTAGCATTTAAATTTTTTCAAAACTTTAGTTTTCGGCCTAGGGGCCGAGATCTGAAATATCAAGTCTTCCACACTTTCATGTCTTTTCTACAAATGGTGAAATATTTTTTCTCACGATTCTTTCTTTTAATAATGTACTTAATGCGAAGACTCACGCCATTAGTTTTCGGCCGTCAGTTTATGTCGTAATCATTAAAAAAATGGATAAACGGGGAAGACCATTTTGGGGTGGCCGAAAATTAAAAGGTAGATGAAACGGTACTTCAGTTTTCGGCATAAGTTAAAATTGTATGAAAAGCATGGGGCCAAAAATTAAATATCACCTTAGATTTCGGTCATCATACGCCAATGTTATAATTTTAAAAATTTTTAGAGCTATTTTATTTAACATACGATGTATAAAGTTATAAGTAAGTAATTTAAACGTGTGTCTTTAACTATGTCTATTTGTAAAATCACAACCAACTCCCAAAAGAATGGGCCGAATCAACGTTTACAAGCTGATATAAGCTAAAATAATTCTTACTTCTTAGCTATAATGATTTTCAAGCGTTCAAGCGTCCGAAGATCATCAACTCAATTACTACTTGGCAAGTGTACCTTTCTTATTTTCTTTCACTTGTCCGATCGATTAATTGAAGTAAAGGCTAACACATAGGCTACTTTTTATCCTGGAAATATCCATGTTTTCCGCGAGGTTTGTGGAAATCCAAAATTCACGCGCGGGAATTAATTCTTCAGGCACAATTACGGAACTGATTCGACTGTTTGGATTGGAGATAGATTGTATTAACACAAAGGCTACTTTTTTCCCAAAAAATCCATGGTTCACGTGAGATATGTGAAAAACCGCGGGGAAATACTCCTTCACGCCGCAACTACAGAACCGATTTGGTAGAAATATAGCATGGAGTTAGATTATGTTCCGGCTAACACATAGGCTAATTTTTATACCGGAAAATCCAAAACAAAATTCACGTATGAGAAATACCTACTACTTCACACCGCAACTACTGAACGGACTTGGCTGAAATGTGAAATAAAGTTAGATCGTATTCTGGATTAACATATGGGCTAATTTTTGTCCCGGAAAAATCCATGGTTACCGCGAGATTTGTGGAAAGTCGAAATCATGCCGGAGAAATAGTTCTTCATGCCGCAATTACTGAACTGATTTGGCAGTAATTTGGAATGGAAATAGATTATATCCTAGATAAACACATAGGCGACTTTTTAAAGGATTTCAAAAACGGAGGAGGCTTACAATTTGTCCGAATCTTTTTTTTTATGTATGTTCCCCGATTACTCAAAGACGCCTGAACTGATTTGGAAAATTATTTTTTTGTTTGAAAGGGTATACTTACCAAATGGTCTCATGTTCATCAAGTCAGGATCTGATGATGGGATCCTGAAGAAATTGAGGGAATTCTTTAAGAATTGAGAGAATTTTATAAGCTCACTTGATGCGATTTGGGTATTATTTGAAAGAGTATGCTTTCCAGGATGTTATATGGTCATTAGGTCATAATCTGATCGTGGAATCTTGGTGAAATCGAGGGAACTCTTCAAATTTTACAAGTACTTTTGAAAGGATTTGGGTATTTTTAATGGCATTTGCTTGCAGATGCTGACTTAATGGCAATAGTCATGAAGTCAGAATCTGCTGATGGGATCTCGGGGAAATTGATTGAACTCTTCAGTTGCAATAAGCGCACTTCCAGCGATTTGGGTATTTATTACATTGACTTGTGCATTTGCTTCCAGAAAGCAATATTTAAACCGATTTCATAAAGGAGGTGGTTCTAAATTCATCAAAATTAATTTTATACGTTTATTCTAGTCTCTTGGAAGTAAAAAAATTCAAGTCTGTACTCAATTTAAGCTACAGAGGTGCTTTTCAAGAAGATAGAAATAAAATAGAAAATTCTTTTCAAAAAATCAACTCCAAATGCCACTACAAAGAGTGAAATAATGTAAGTCGGGCAATGTTTCGTAAAATCTTAGTTCTTCGTAATACCTATTTGATGTGCGAAAAACTACGATAATATCATAGACAATCACCCGATTTCGAATTGGTGTACATGAAAATTATGACTCCAATAGTCGTTTTTTTTTAAAGAATTTTCTATTTATTCCTAGAAGAATCCATGGATCCCGTGAGATTTGCAAAAAAACGGAATTCACGCGGAAGAAATATTTGTTCACTGCCTT
This sequence comes from Coenonympha arcania, assembly GCA_036785405.1. Taxonomy (NCBI): domain Eukaryota; kingdom Metazoa; phylum Arthropoda; class Insecta; order Lepidoptera; family Nymphalidae; genus Coenonympha; species Coenonympha arcania. Next base: position 6,020,604 of record CM072072.1, on the reverse strand, counting down.
GTTGGTAATGATGTATTTCTGGTTTTTTGTTTATTTAAGTTTATTGTATTATGTTGATTGTCATTTTAATAATATTTGGATATACTATGAAAATAATGATTAAGTTTTCATATCATTTCATATAATTTTAGACTTACCAATTCATTTTAAATCCATCGCAATGCAGTGGCCGAAAATTGAAATACCCCATGCCGAAAACTAAAATTTGTGGCCGAAAACTGAATTTTTAGCTTTTTTCCAGATTAAATTAAAAATAAAAATAATTAATAACTTCCAGCATAAAACAGTTTTTTAAAAATAAAATTGATTATACTGGCTTTCATATAAGATAGTGAGTGCAACTATAATATGTCTGCAACATTTTTTTCTGATGTCCTGAAGTTGATAGGAGCACTAAAAGGCCGAAAACCGGCACATCGACCCTACGTCATTTTTACACAAGTGGAAAATTAAAAATTTTAAAACACCCACGACTTTTGCAGACTTGTAATTGAAAAAGGATTAAATAATTTTTTTGAAACTCCCCGACTAAAGGAAAGTAAGAACTAAGAACCTATCAGTATAATTACAAATCCAAGAAAATCCGCCGGAGCTGCTGTGTTTTGCCTATGACGGTGTTGATGGTGCTGTTTACCAGTTGATGACTAATTCAATTTCTTGATACTTCTTATATACCGGCAGTTTATCAATACTTACTAATTAATACATTAATTGATATTTGAAACGAAAATAGCAATGGCAGCTCCGACGGATTTTCTTGGATTTGTAATTATACTGATAGGTTCTTAGTTCTTACTTCCCTTTAGTCGGGGAGTTTCAAAAAAAATATTTAATCCTTTTTCAATTACAAGTCTGCAAAAGTCGTGGGTGTTTTAAAATTTTTAATTTTCCACTTGTTTTATAGTTTTTCGATTAATATATTAATGTTATTTAAATTATGTTATTATTAAAAAATGAAAATTAATCTTCAAACTAGCCATTAGCTCCTCTAGCAGCGTTTGAAGGCATCATCCCTTCCAAGTCCTAAAGAGTCGTTTATTGTGACGCCCTCAATCACAAGAACAATTATCTACAAACCATTGCCAATGACTCACTAATATTTTATACAAAACTGTATCCAAATCAGTTCAGTCGTTTTTGTTATAATTGAGAACATTCGTTTGCACTGTAAATGTTTTTTATGGCGCCCCCTGGTGATGGATGTCCGTAACAACTATCTAAGAACCATCGCCAATGAATACCAAACATTATACAGAAAACTGCATCTAAATCGGTCTAGCCGTTTTTGAAATAAATGGGAACATTCGTTTGCAATATAAATGTATTTTATGGCGCCCCCTGGTGATAGATGTTCGTAACAACTATCTAAGAACCATTGCCGCTGAACACCAAACATTATACAGAAAACTGCATCTAAATCGGTCAAGCCGTTTTTGAAATAAATGGGAACATCGATATGCACAAACAAACAAACAAAAATATTTTTGCATTATTGGTTTTTGTGAACAATTTAACACACAAGCAAACATAAAATCTTTTTAATAGAGTAATGTACAAACGGTCTCTCACCCTAAACACATATACCCGTACTCCGTTCCGTCGTGGGTAAAAAATAGGCAGGTCTGTTATTTACTGTAATTTGTACCTTTTTTGAAAAGATAACTTTTCAGTCAATGACGAGTCAATACAAAGACGCAGAAAATAGAATTTTCGGCTAGTCTCATGTTTATGTACGTATCTATTGATGTGGTAATGGAAAGTCATATTATCATAATAATTATGTTGATGTATGTAGTAATGAAAAACCATTTTGGGTTTTCGTTTTGTATTTATTTAGTTTATAGTGCCATCTACAGGTATCTTTACGAAGTAGGTACCTACATACTACTTCACTTACAGTTCATGTTCACATTATATTATGTTCGTAGCAGCGAGCATCAAACAATATCAAAAGGTCCTATACAGATGTCGCTACTCGCAATTGGAGACAGGATATAATGCTCTTTTACTAATCTGTGAATACAACGCAGAATGCAGATCAAACTTCTCTATCACTAATTGCACCTGCTGTGTTGGTCTATGAGGTCTATGAATTGCACGTTGATCAAACTAGCATGCTCGAGGATATTTTCGTCACAAAAAGTAATAATCGCGACGATTTGGAGTCCAAAATAAATCGCGATTTTGGATCACGATTGAAAGGAAAACAATCGTGATAAGTAGGTACCTATGCGTCTTTTACGTGAAAATGTGTACCTAATGAATACTTTTAATTCATGAAATGAAATTGCTTATAAACTTTAGTCATCTAACATAACCTACCACGTTTTGGTAGAGCCTCTTGTCTCTGTTGCTGCAAAAAACTCCCTTGATTTTGTTACAAAGACGTATTCCCCTCAAAATCGTCGTCTTTTTACTTGACCCTTTTTCTATATTAGTGATTTCTTCTAATTTTAAAATATTGCCTCTCTTCATATTCATTTTATTTGTACCTCTGCACTAGTAAAAGTAGTATGTAAGTATACTAGTTTTACTAGTGTGTAGCTAACTAAAGATAGCTTTATGGTAGCGCCTATTAGGTATTATGACGAATGTCTTGAACACACGTATTCAAACATTTGCTATAAGTAAATGTAGAATCTACCAATAGTTAGAGTCTATAATATTGTAATACGCTTGCATTACAATATTATACGTATAATGTAATAAAATAGAAAAACTAATAAACAAGAATGCAAAGGTACGCAGAAATTATGACGCACACCTACCTACTCTGCCGTCAGGGAAAACAGAGGGGTGGCTAGAACCCGCCAAAAACTGTCTGTTACCGCGACGGATCCGTTGGTGGGGAAGTATGGATTGCACTAGCATGTTTATCACGCTACCACAGGGTCTCGATTGACTTGCATTCTAGAGCACCAGATCGCAGAGGTTGGCGGCGTCGCTGCCGACTCCACCTGCGAGGCACGCACAAAACTGCGCTCTACCGTCTCCACACCGTCCCATGCCATCCCGCCGTCGTCTCTCCATCTCATCCTAACGATAGAGTTCAGGCGACGCAGGCGGGCGCCCCTTATCCACAGACTTCAAAAACATTACACTCCTTTTCTAGGCAATCGTGTACAAAGGAGGAGGTTCTCAATTGGACTGTATTTTTTTTAATGTTTGTTACCTCATAACTTTTGATTGGGTAAATCGATTTTGATGATTCTTTTTTTATTAGAAAGCTGACGCTTCCTGTGTGGTCCAATTTCAATTTAGTCCAGTTCTGATAATTGGAGAAATTGAGGGAACTTTTCAGATTTTAGAAGCATACTTCAAGCGATTTGGGCATTTTTTCCAATGCCTTGCGCATTAGTTGTTTGCCACTTGAAAGTAAAAAATAAAATGGAAAATTCTTTCCAAAAAACTAACTTCAAATGCCACTACAAAGAGTGAATTATTTTTTAATGTACACCAATTCGAAGTCGGGCGACTGTCTATAGTTTTGTCGTTTCTTCGCACATCAAGTTGTAGGTAGAGGTGGGCAAAACGGCTTAAAACAATAAGCAGACTTTTTCATTTTACTGTTTTTCAAAAGTCACTTTTAATTACTGCTTATTTGCTTATTTGCTTATTTTTAGTTTTTCGTTGATTGCTCAACTTAATAATTTAACAGTTTAGGCAATGTTTTCGCCAACGCGGAAAAAACGCAACTGTCAACGGAAATAAATTAATAAGTTAAAAAACGTAAAGACATTTTCGTTATTTCGTTTAATAATCTTGCAAAATGAATCCAACCTTACTGCTCATCAATAAAGATCAGATTCGTACTCACTCCTTTAGAATTGAAGCTGTTATTAATTAAAGTGACATTTTCGTTATTTCGTTTAATAATCTTGCAAAATGAATCCAACCTTACTGCTCATCAATAAAGATCAGATTCGTACTCACTCCTTTAGAATTTAAGCTGTTATTAATTAAAGTAAGTTAAATTTCGTTGTTTGGTTGAAAATGTTGCAAAATAAAACCAACCTTACTGCTCATTAAAAAAGATCAGATTCGTAGCAAATAAAAATCAATCAATTTAAAAAAGCAATCGAATAATAAGTGGACTTTTTCTAAGTAACGCGTTGTTGTGTTTATTTAAAAAAACGACTTATAATTTACGTTTTCGTTTAAATGCCCAACGCTAGTTGTAGGTATAATACAAAGGTCTATTAGTGATTGAACGAAACATTGCCCGACTTCGAATTGGTGTACATTAAAAATGAATTCACTCTTTGTACTGGCATTTGAAGTTGGTTTTTTAGAAAGAATTTTCTATTTTATTATAATATGAATCTGTTGACTTAATGCATTACAACTTAACATTGTGTTTTGTAATTTGCGAATTTTTTATAGCTTCAAGAACAAAAAATACCTACAGAACAATATAGTTACATTCAGGAAAAACCAAAGGTGAGTTACCTAGGTAGTTTTTGTTAATTTGACATCCACGTTACGAGTAGGTAAGTCAAAACGTAATTAATTATGATTCTATAAAATACAGACAATTGACGTTAATTTTTTTCGCAAATAATATTGGAGAGGTAGAAACTATTACATCTTGCTGCTAAAATAATTTACATATCCACAGCTGCCTCCATTATTGTCTTGACGAAAACTTATAGGTATGTAAGTTTTAATGTTTCAAAGTCGATAAATTAAAAGTGATAGGTATGTTTGTTTGTATATAAATCCCAATGTTAGAATGAATATAACTATAAAATATAAAATATAAATAATATACTAATAATATCTAGGAACTTCGATTTCGACAGCTCAGACAAGTGGATATTTATTTTAATTTTACAAACTGAAATAACATTAATCACTGTCATACCATTACGTCGCAAAAAGTATTTCGCTAATAATATTGAAAATATTATAATAATTACGTGAGTGTATAAATCATAATCTTAACTTAGGTTTATAATTTATTATGTAGATTCTAGATCTCAAAAATTTAACTGCAAGGATATCCTTTATAGGAGTAGGTACAAACATGAGATAATTTTCAAGGTATTTCCTTTAAACATTGATTTACTAGGACTAAGACGGACGACAGTGATCCTTTAATATTTCCGTTTATTTTGTGTTGAGGTAGAAGACTGAAAATATGAGAGCAGGACAGGAATACGTATGATAGAGGTACCTACTTAGTTACCTATATGTTTTCCGATGTCACTAGGTAGGAACCTATGAGCATCATACATTTTAAATCTATCTATACTATAATATAATATTATAAAGGTGAAGAGTTTGTTTGTTTGAACGCGCTAATCTCAGGAACCACTTATCCGAATTGAAAAATTCTTTTTGTGTTGGATAGTCCATTTATCGAGGATATCCTAGATGACATCACGATATGACCAATAGGAGTGGAGCATCAATGCTCAATCAATCAATCACTATACTGCTGTGTCTAAAAATGTTGCAAAAATGGGAAAATTGTTCTTCTTGGAGAGCTTTTGTTGCGTGCGCTGCGTTTATGCAAACATCATGTAGGTACCTATAACGGAATTGTTCTAATTTAAAAGTTCTGAAAAAAATAGTAGGTACATTTCAATATGGTGTTCAGGGAAAGTTTTTCATTTCTTTACGAGTCCCGGTTTGTTAACCCAAGCCGAAGGCGCGGGTCAACTATAGGGACGAGTAGAAATGACAATTCCGCACGTGCATTGAAACGTTTTGCGAAAACATAAACATATTAATTTTACTTGTTTGCCTGCTCCGTCTTTGGGTGCCGTGCTCGTGTTCGTGCGCGTCCTAGTGCGCCCGCTCCGGTGCCGCGCAGGAGAAAAACATAAAAGCACTAGCGTGGAAAAGAATAACTTTGCGCACGCTAAACACACATGGGAATGTTAACTTTTAGAGCAAATGTATTAAAATGTATCTTTTAATACGACTCTGTATCTTATAAGGTTGACTCGAATACTCATAATAACTGTTTGTTCCCGCGCGATTTGTGAAAAACCGACGTTCACACGGACGGAGCCGGGGGCAGCAGCTAGTTCATTTCATAAATTAGTTTTAATTTTCTTAGCATTTTTAACATTGTTATACGATAGAAACATTTTAACTTTTATCTATTAAAAATCATCTTCAATGTAACAAAAACGGATACCTACCGAACTATTAACATTGGCCTTTCAGTATAAATTACTATTGTTTTTGTATGAATTATAAACAAATTATTGAACACTCATAAAGTATAATAACATGAGTTCATTACTAACGAAGTCATGCTCTATTAATGATAAAATTACAAGGAAAATGTACTTATGAGCATTAGCGACGTGTATTTGTTTTGCGACCTATGTATAGTTTACTTGTATTACACTAATTTGCAAACTACAATGTTTGGCTAGTTTACTTGTATTTTATATGGTATAGTACGATTCACGAAAGATGACCACAAATGGCGGGTCTTTTCTTCATGTACACTCATGAAGAAAAGACTTAAGCCAAAATAATTACCATATATTAGTTAAATAAGACCATATATATTAGTTAAAATAAATAAGACCATAATATTAGTTAGATAAGTCCAAAGAGACCTAAAATAGGCCCGCCATTTGTGGTCATCTTTCGTGAATCGTACTATAACTGCTTCTAAGTAGGTACTCACTATAATAACTATAATTCACGCCTCCATCGCACAGATTTTTTTTTAATTCTTAGGGCCGATTTTTCAATCGCCAGATATAAACGTTAACTAAGGAATAAACTCAGGGAATAAATATGACGTTTTGACAGATTTTGTATGGCATATGTTTCAAAGTTATCCTCAGATAGTCTATCTGGCGATTGAAAAATCGGCCCTTAGTTATATTTTTTTCAATTTATGTGTATAAACCTTGAATTGAAAAATTTATATATTGATGACACAGATAGTGTTATCTGTGTTATCCCGGAAAAATCCACGCTTGTGAAAAATCGAAATGCGCGCAATCAAAGCTGCAGGCAAAAACAGTAGATATAAGTTCTGCTACTTTAAAAATATAGACAAAGTAAATAGGGTCAAAGTAGGACATAAAATATTTCTCTAATGTTAAAAACAACTTAAATTAGATCACAAAAAGCGTAACAATGTTCTTTATTGGCTCCATAATTTTTATTACAGTAATATTGTAAACCTAATCAAGGTTCTCATTGAAATGATGCCAGATGAAAAAATGATCCCATTCATTTTACCCATTTTTATAAATTTTACTCAAATTTAGAAAAATGTTTTTTTTTAATTATTTTCGTCACCAATTTTATAATAGATAATAATAATCGTACCTAATTATCTATATACAAAATCTTACCTATCACTTATTTTACCATATAGGCCTTGATGTCTAGATTAACTCTACCTTTACTCATGTTCCTATTACATTTTAGTTAATTCTTAGGGTTAATTCTAAATGCTGTCATTTCTATTACAATTATTTCTAGAACAGCTGTTAACATAGTAGGTATAGGTGTGGCATTGGCAAATATTAAGGACCTATATTTTTCAAGCAACAATATAAACATTACTGCAACGAAACAATCTACATACTTATTAGAATTGTAGATTGTTTCATAATATAACATAATTATTGCTCTAGACTCTAAAGTACCTAGATACAATCTGTAACTTTCAGCCCAACTTACTATGATTTATAACAATTTAAGACTCGACCACCACGTTTGGAAAGCAAATCTGCAGGCAGAAAAATTAACAAGAAAATTGCACAAATTTTCTTGTTCAAAAATTTACAATATATCGCAAGCTCAGAGAATCAGAGCCATAGGGTCCTTGACCACCAGAGATGTGCTACGTTGTTAAACCTTAGCTAAGGGAATAGTGTTTTGTCGACATTTTGCCCAATAAATCAAAAACAATCAGGCACAAAAATAAATAAAAATCGGTTTTAGACTACACAAGTAACGCCCTTTTATATGATACCCCACTCAATATTGTAAATTGTTATCACATTTATAAAAGTTCCAGTTTTCCCCCTTTTTAACCGACTCCAAAAAAAGGAGGAGGTTCTCAATTCGTCGGAATCTTTTTAGGGTTCCGTACCAAAATGGTAAAATGGAACCCTTATGACTTTCTCCGTCCTTTTTTTTTAATGGAACCCTTTCTCCGTCTGTCTGTCCGTCTGTCTGTCCGTCACACTCGATTATTTCAGTAACTACCGGAGCTATCGATATGAAATTTGGAATAGTTGTGTATATTAGTGGCCCAATGACAATGGAATAAAAAAAAATGGAAATTATTTTTGTTCTTATTTAAAAAGGGGGGAAAATCGGAGGGTTGAAATTTAAAAGTGAGATAACTGTACTGTGTGGGGTATCATATGAAAGGGTTTACTTTGTACAATCTAAAACCGATTTTTAATTATTTTTAGTCATGATAGTTTTTGATTTATCGGGGAAAATGTCTAAAAAAATACCGTTCCCCCCCCTTATCTCCGGAGTTTACCAATCGAAAAATCTCAAATAATTATGGTCAATAGGAATTTACGTATATTTTACAGGGAAACTATAGCCAATGCTCTAACTAGCATAGTTTTTTTGATATTAACAATAGTTTTGCGGTTCATTAACAAAGGTAATTATTACCGTTTTACATCTTTGGTCGTTACAGTTTTGGTCGTGTTACATCTACATTAATACAAACGAATCTTAAAAGTACCTAGCTATAACTACCTAAGCTTATTTAATGTGGTACGGAACCCTCGGTGCGCGAGTCCAACTCGCACTTGGCCGGTTTTTTTTATGTATGTTCCCCAATTACTCGAAGATGCGTGGACCAATTTAGAAAATTCTTTTTTTGTTTGAAAGGGTATAGTTCACAGATGGTCCCATAGTCACCAAGTCAGGATCTGATGATGGGATACTGGAGAAATCGAGGGAACTCTTCAAATTTTATAAGCACATTTGAAGTGATTTGGGTATTGTTTAAAAGAGTAATTTTTTTCCAGGTTGTATTATGGTCATCAGGTCGGGAACTGATGATGGGATCTTGGTAAAATCGAGGGAACTCTTCAAATTTTGCTAGTATACTTGGAGCGATTTAGGTATTTTAATTGGGTAAGTAACTATAAATAAAAGCGAAATCCAATTTTTGTGATTGCAATGACGTCAGGCCATTATTACTAAGCCTTTGATTGTTTGATGATTTCATGTCGATATCTTTAATAGTTATACTGAAATAAAGGGTCGTGACAGACAGACAAACAAATAGACAGGCAGACGGACAACAAAGTGATCTTATAAAGGGATCTTTTGAGGTACGGAACCCTAAAAAGAGACGTAATTGTAGCCTACGAAGTACAAACCTAATAGGTTTAAAACTTGAGCATTGTTTAGAACTTGCGTTATTATTTAGCCTTATTAGCCCTATTACACACGCTCGGTGCTCAGCAAAATGACTGTCATTCACACCATTGTATTGTTTCGCTAATCGCAGGTTGTTTTGTTGTCAAAGGCAGGCAACCCGCGGCCCGGCAACGAAGGTTATGTATGTATGTACGAATGTATGTAGGTATGTGAGTTTCTTTATTTATCTTTTGAGGTACGGAACCCTAAAAAGAGTCGTAATTGTAGTACAAACCTAATACGTTCAAAACTTGAGCATTGTTTAGAACTTGCGTTATCATTTAGCCTTATTAGCCCTATTACACACCCTCGGTTCTCAGCAAAATGACTGTCATTCACACCATTGTATTGTTTCGCTAATCGCAGGTTGTTTTGTTGTCAAAGGCAGGCAACCCGCGGCCCGGCAACGAAGGTTATGTATGTATGTATGTACGAATGTATGTAGGTATGTGAGTTTCTTTATTTATCTTTTGAGGTACGGAACCCCTAAAAAGAGTCGTAATTGTAGTACAAACCTAATACGTTCAAAACTTGAGCATTGTTTAGAACTTGCGTTATTGTTTATCCTAATTAGCCCTATTACACACGCTCGGTTCGCAGCAAAATGACTGTCATTCACACCATTGTATTGTTTCGCTAATCGCAGGTTGTTTTGTTGTCAAAGGCTGGCAACCCGCGGCCCGGCAACGAAGGTCGCGGCTCGCCACGAGATGAGGGTGTGAGTGTCTGCGCGCGCAGTGCTCAGTTCAGTCTACTCGCCGCTCAGTGTACGCTCAGTCGATCAGCGTCGCGCGTCAAATCAAAGAGTTTTCAGCCAAACGAGGCGCGCGGCACTCGCCTTTTCACTCAAATTGGGCATTTTCTTTTTTTTCTAAATTAAACTCAGTCTTCCGCGCTCGTTCGTTCAAGAACGAATTCGAAGACCGAACGGATACCCTTGTGACTCTTTAGTGACCGTGATCAGCTGATTCCATTCTGGTGTTAAACAGTGCAAATATTTGGTGAGTTGTCTTGTCCCCCAGCGTTTAGTGTTGATTAAACGTTAATTTGTGTTGGGCAAACGTTTTGCGCATAGTTCACAAGAGATTCGAAAGTATTTCAAGGCGATCGTGGTTCTCGGTGTTCTGACTTTAATATTATTTTTATATGTATTTGAATCAAACCACCATAATTTAGTTATCTTGTCTTGTTAATTTACACGTAATTGCTCTTTGTGGTTAGAGAAATATAATTATCCTCACTTCCTAAGCCTTAATCATCTTAATCATCCCACTTCTGCCTTCCATCTTTACTGAAAAGTTTGATTATAAAATCTTCATCAAGTAGATGATTAATTATGTGCTTTAAGATTTTGAGGGTTCCGTATCCAAAATAAGAAAACAGAACATAGGACTTATGGCCCATCTCAGGAACGAGTAATGCTATGAAATTTCAACCACTCACCTACCTAAGTTTATGGTCCCTTGAAGGTATTTGTAGTTCAAGCCTTTCAGTTAACCCAAATCAAAAGTAGAGGCAATTTAGGTGTGTAGCGTCATGTCATTATCGAAAATTCGAAACCTGTTTTTATAGTATGAAAATCATACAATAAGTAAGTAAGTATAGAAAGAAGCAAGGTCGTAAACACAAGTTCAGGAAATATCCGAAAGTCAGAAATAATGAAAATTAAAAAAGGCTCTGAAACGCATAGGTAGATTGCAATAACGACATAGCACCTAGAAAAGTTCTCGGTAGATTACGGAACCTATAGCAAGCGTGCTAAACTCGCACTTGACCAGTTTTATAATTTTTTACCTTGAACACATCATCCACTTTTTGTCCCTTTTTGTGAACAAGTTAACAGCTACCTATCTTCAGAAATAAATAACAGAGTAATAAAGGAATATTTTTTTTTCATTATACTGTAGGCTTCTTATACCTAAGCACTTATAAATTACAAGTTACAACTATAAGCAAAATTCTCATATTATGTACTTAGAAACTCAAAACCAGTAGGAAGCTAACGCCACATCCGGAAAGTAATTTTGTATCGAGGAAAAAAAAGGAAGAAATTCGAAATTTTACTATTTTTGAAAAGTCGTGGCTTTTTATAAACGTTTAGTTTGATGAACCGTTTTAGTTCAGTCAAAACAAAAAACGCGATTCTGAATGTTTTGTATATTAATATGCATACTCGTCTGTGATACTTGTGGATACTTATATACTGATTCTTGGAGCATTTTTAAAGTAGAAAGTAAGAACACTTTCTGTGAAAGCAAAATGTAAAACTGTATAGGTATTATTGTTATTTCAATGATGTAACAAGATTTTATATAATGTTAACGGTTTTATTAAATGCAAAATAGTGGAAATTAGGCTGCACAGTGGATGAGCAATAATACAGGGTTATATAAAAAATACCAAATCGCTCTCGACCTGTAGTTGTTTACTTTAACACTAACAACTTTTGTTCTACGACTATTGGTGTCAAGACCATCTTTGACACCGGTAAATTGGTGACACTTTTTCTCGCAGTCCGCCGCATCCAGGGTAAAGGTCAATTATAAACCACCAACCTACATACCATTAAACTATAATCTCCAAATTCATAAACATAAATACCTAAATATTACCAAGTTAAATTAAACCAACAGTGGTTAAGTTCTTTGAGGTTTGCTACAAATTTCACCGATTTTAAATATGACCTTTTCACAAATGTATCAAGGTAGAGGCCCTTAAAATGGTAGAAGGTTATCAACTTTTAAATTAAATATGAATCCACTTTTACCAAAAAATTAATAAACAAGTACAAAAGGTAGTGGTTATTATCTTAAATCAAGTAGGTACGTGATTTTTTAATTTTCAAAGTTGTCTTATCCACTTACATAGGCGTTAATGTGCAGTAGAAGTTTTATTAGGTACTCTTTTGGTAAGTAAGGTTAATCTAATAAATGTATAATAGAATTAAAAACAGGTTAATATTAAATGCAAAGGCGTATTAGATACTTCGGTATATACTAAGCTTGTCCGTCCTATTTCTAGGTAGACATTTAATTAAGCATTGCCTTTTTTTGGCTTGCATTCAGTTGCTAACGATTCTCGTTTTGTTTGCTAATTAGGTATGTTAAAAAACCTGTTTACATACACAAGGAAGGTTAAAAATAACACTTCTGTACAGTTTTTTTTGGTTAAAGACTAGATGGTTACCCAAAATTAGTATTTATAAAAATGTTTGCTTTTATATTGATTGTAAGAATGACAAGACACAATCGAGGTGCTTCTAAATTACTTAACAAAAATGTTTATAAAATGTGCAGTATGTAAGATTATACCAATTTCTTTAAATAAGTATATTATAAATTGCCGGATCAGCTAGATATATCTAGCTGATCCGGCAAACGTTATTTTGCCGTTTAGGTATATTAGAAAATAGATCACAACTTGCTCTGAGACCTACCGATCATACTCTGAAAATTTCATAACAATCGGTTGAGTCGTTTCGGAGGAGTTTGGTAACAAAAATTGGCGAGAGAATTTTATATATTAGAGATACACTATTAAATCCGCAGTCTATAAAGTATCGGTGGTAATAGACACCGCGTTACGATGTAGAAATAAACGCAGATTTACAGAAGATCTTATGCAGAAACATTAAAGTATAATGGATTATCAAGTTACTGCCAGTAAGCCAAGAAGGTGTAAATAAAGTTAAACTTAATTAGCTACATACCGTTTACTCGCATGTTGTTGTTTTAAGCACAGTAAGTTACACTGCTTACACATTAGTTCGCCAAGAAAGAAAATAATTCAAGAACATTACAATAATATTATTAACAACAACATTACATTACAAGAAAAACATCAATAGATTAACGATTTACCTAACTACTATTTTTTTGGCGATTTTGATTGACGATTTTTCAATCGCCAGGTAAACTATCTGAGGAATAAATTTAAAACATATGCCATACAAAATCTGTCAAAACGTCATATTTATTCCCCAGTTAACGTTTATCTGACGATTGAAAAATCAGCCCTATATCGTTTACTTAAAGAAAACTTCCGTTTTTCCTAATTGGAATCACAGAAATCTAATCAAATAAGAATAAAATAAGCTTCACCCAACATCACGGCTACAAAAAAAATAAAAATCAGTTTTTAGTTATTGGAGGTCCAAACAATATCAATAATTACCTATAACAGTAAATTTAATGAGCCCCACAAGGCAAGCGAGATATCAATGAATTACAAAATATCTGTTCGTTTATATGCAATCGCAGCCGTGTTTTGTGAAATTGTGAAACAACAGAATATGAACGAAATCTTCTGTAGGCCATTGCCAAAGTTATACTTGTGTTTTTTATGTTTTCATAACTTTAAAAACAAAGGATTACTTAGACGCTTCTTCATCTACTGATACTGATATACGAAAGGTTGCATTATTGGTTTAATTAATGTCGCAACAGATTGTTATTAAAGCAGTAGTTTGAAAATGACATAGGTAGGTATAGTTGCTTGTGGAGAAAGAATACGTACACAAATTATCATCAAATTTCGACTACTGGTGTATTTAATGCTTGACTGGTGTAGAATATAATGTAACTAGCTTTTCCCCGCGGCTCCGCCCGCGTTAAATTCGGTTTTTTACAAATCTTGAGAAACAATTGAATTTCCTTTTCAATGACCTTTACACCTACTTTCAGGACAGATTGTCAAAGTAATCTACTTATAGCTGTAGCTATAGATTACTGTTGAAAATTAGGGTTTTTTAAATATCCCATGGGAACTATGGATTTTCTCGGGACAAAAAGTAGCCTATGTTTTAATCCGGGTTATAAGCTATGTTTGTTTCAAATTTCAGCCAAATCGGTTCAGTAGTTGCGGCGTAAAGGAGTAACAAACATACACACTTACACACACACACACTTACACACAAACTTTCGCCTTTATAATATTAGTGTGATATTGAAAGTGTATTGAAAATATTCAGCGGAACTAAAGGAAGAACACTGTGTGTAATGAAATATAGGAATTGAAATAGAGGAAAGAGTAGATTTCTTACAGAAAGTAGAGATAGTAGAGGCTTAATTAAATATTTCAATCCACGATGACGCTCCCCACTCTGTCAAACTCCATACGATTCGAATGAAACATAACCGATTTTGACATCGTGAATTGAAATAGCTATCTATACTTCGATCTCGAAAACGATAAAGGAGTTTGTACATAAAAAAAATATGGTCCGAATTGAGAACCTCCTCCTTCTTTTGTTTTTTGAAGCCAATTAAAAAGAAATAAGTTGTATCAAATAAAACAAGTCTCCAACCATCGTGTTGGTTAGTTAGGTTAGATCATCATAAGGTTAGTCAGTTAGCCACTGGATAATTTTTTCTTGCAGCCACTTCGATTCGTGGTTATCGTGGAGTTTATAATAAACGTAATCCACACAGGCGAAACAGCGGACGAAATCTAGTGCATAATAAATTAGACCCGTCGAGGACATCGTTTCACCCTGACATTTATTTGGGTTATACAGATATTTTTACCTCGGAAAAATATTGCATTTACGTAAAACTAAGTGCAAGGCGTAAGGTTACAAAAAACGCTCATAAAAACGAAAAATATATATTTTTAAATATTTAAAACAGAGTTGTGCAAGAGCTAATAGTTAATATTCATTTACATTATTTTAAATCAAGATTGTTCTTGAAAAATTTCCAATGTTCACAAAACGCTTTCGTAATAATATAAAAATAAATAATTATTCATTTTTCGAGCCAAGGTGAATAATTGAATAATTTAATTTGTTTTTTTTTTTAATTGGACGTGATTTGGTCGTCGAAATATGCTTGTCTATATTGTTTCTTGAAATGAAGCTATTATAATCTACCTATTCAGTGAATAAAAACCAATATTTTACAATTTGTATATCATGTGTTAGTTACATTTACAAAAGAACAAATGGGACTTTGATATTCGATATTTTCCTTCCTAAACTTTACTGTTGAAGGTCATGATTCATGGTCATACCCAAGAGTCATTGAACTATTGTCAATGATATTGTATTCCTATGCCATCGGCTTGGTTTAGGTCTTACAGCGTCAATTATCCGATGTGGATAGATTGGAATATTTTCACGTTACGATTGGTGGTCGAATACCTACTCCTACGTGATCTCTATTCAGTGTCTGCATTTCAACTTTAATGCTTCAATTGTAGTTGTATTATAATTTACCTTTAATTATTACCTATTATGTTAATTAATTACTATTTACTTTTGAAACCTCCTCATTCCTGTATTGATTAGAATATTTTATTCTCTTTAGGCTCGGTTGCTTGACTTGACTTTAACCGAAACGTTATAGTTAAATATAGCGGTCTGACCCTTATCCCGAAAGACATGAGTCAGGCCGCCATATTTGACTATAACGTTTCGGTTAAAGTCAAGTCAAGCAACCCAGCCTTAGTCTTATATCTCTTAATCATGTCTATCTTTAGGCGTTTTTAGGCATTTTAGCCTTTAGAATTTTCAAATCTTCTTTGTAAGAAGATGCTTAGATATTATGATCTTTGTACCAAATCTTAGCGGTCTGTGATCTATCCAGTAGTTTAAACTGTGCGTAGACAAATCAGTCAGTTACCCTTTGCATTTGTACACAGACATTAAAAACGAAAAATCGATAATAACCTATCTAATCCGGATTTGCCCTATTGGAGAAAGACATTTGATATTATTTTCATAAAAGTTATGTCAAATTTCTATCTCGGATATGGTAAATTCGGATCGGATAGGTTATCAATTTCGGCCGCTGGACATTTAAGAAAATAAGTACCAATCTTTGATAGACTTATTCCATTAGTTACTTCAAGCTGCTTGTGTATGATAATTGTTGTCTCATATTGTCCAGTAAAATTTTTGCGACAAAATTACGTAGAATTATTATTAAAAAGTGATGTCTAAGATATGATAAGAATACGTGCCTATACCTGCATGTGTCGTACGCAGTGGTCACGTCATTAGCGACAGTTGGGCAATGCATCGGAAGGCCGAATGGCGCACTTTACGCTTGTATGAATCTGTGCGAGAGGAACTATTAACGACTTAGATTGTATCATACATTTTATAGGGTCTTTTAAAAATTATAAATTTTCAAGCATTATGTTTAAAAAATCTAAATTTAAATATTCATTTAGTGTCAAGAAACTCGGCACTTGCTCTTTAAAAAATATTATTTTAAGATTTATTTTGTGGCAGTTTTCTAACCTTTTGAGTTTAGTTACTATAGAGTTTTATTTTCTAGATTACAGATATTATGTACGAGAATATTGTATTTTTATTCATACGAGTAATTTAAAATTTTTTATAGGTAATTTTTTGTAGGTAATTTTGTTTCATCAAAGTCAATTTTGAGTTTTCGTGGTTGCGCAACGCAATAAGATAAAAGATTAGCATAGAGTACGATAGAATATTTCAGAACACATAGTAGCAAAAATATTTACCTTAGGATATGAAAAATGAACGATTTCATAATTTTCAATTAGTGCCTATTAGTGAAGGAAGAAATTTAACAAACTAGCCGTTTTAATTTTTCATTTTTGACTAATTTCTCGATTTTATGGTTTCTTGAGACCTTCACCTAAATCCGTCCGACTGGAGTGTGTAACAATATTGACTTGTGGTAGATATAACATAACTTGAATGCACATACCACGTGCAGTGTAATAGTAGGGGAGCCCACGATGCTACATCGGTAGTTACTCGAACGTCGTGAGGACCTATTTCATTGCAAATAATAGGTGCTAAAATGAAAAAGAGGTTATATGAAGTTTGCGATTTCAGTGGTGGGGGAAGCTAATACAGGTTTTTAAAAAAAAACTTCATGAAAGTATACTCGAGCGCATCAGATTTTTATACAGACGCTTCTTCTTGATATGCTTGTCGTCCTGACCTAATCAGAAAAATATGACAAGGAATTTCCTTAATCTGCCGGGTTAAAAATAAATTTTTGAAACTGGCAGATTAAGAAAACTACTCGACATAATTGTCAGATTATTATGGGGTCAGAACGATTAGCACATCAAGATGAAGCGTCTGTATAAAAATCAGACGCGCACGTGCAAAAATTTTCAGTCTCGTTTTTTTTCATCCCCAACCACTGAAATTGTCTTAGATTTTTTTCATCATGTAATCTGATTTTTTTAGCATCTAATATTGAAAATCCAACAGGTCCCCACGACGCTCGAGTAACTACCAAAATCCCCTCTTGGGCTCCCCTACTATAATCAAGTTAGGCGAGCCGCGGCGTGCGTGGTTGGGAAATACTTCGGAAGGCCGACAGGTCTACGCCGGTTCTTGACTCCCATCACTCGCGATCTTCTTAAAACCATTAATTATTTCTTAATTGGGTGGGTATTAAGTTATCTAGTTACTAGGGTGGTCGCCCTTTTTTTTTTACTTATCAGGTAGGGATTCCAACATGAGCGCTGAGGATGTCCGAGGGGGTTTTAGTGGGTAAAAATCTCACATAATCCAATTAGATATCCCAGTGGAGATTTCCTCCTCGTAATAAACAAAAAAAAGGTAGGTACGTAACGCGTTGGCTACATTTCGTGGAGTGAAAAGTTAAAAAAAAATCTCCTGAACCTCTTCCTTTTTTTTGAAGTCGGTTAAAAAGTTCATGGCATTTACGTTTACAAGCAGACGTTATTAAAACCAAAAAAAAATTGCAAACACTGAAAAATAGTTTTACGGCTATTAACATAGAGCGTAAGAGCGTAAGGAGAGATGTAGTTCAAATCGCAACATTGTCGAGAATCGCGAAATTAAATTTAAAAATTAATTTCGCGCGGTAAGGTTGAATCTTTGTATTTCCTATATTGAAATGCCTTAAATTTTTACTCTAAACCAATAAACGTAAATTAATTATTAGGTATTATTTTTCAGTGTTAATTTTTTCATTTTTTTATTTCTTGATTCACATCACTCAGTGTGTAAAAACGTTACATGATTAGGCCCCCCAGCTCTGGCTGGGGCGGATACAATGGAAGTAAACAAGATTGTCGGATTCTCCAAAAATCATATGGGTTTTACAATTTTCGGAAAATTGTTTCATGCAGCCTAAAATGTGCAGTGTGCATTTAAGGACAATTAGTAGCCCCGACAACACTGGTATAAACATTTTGGAGGCGTAAGCTGCACATAGGATGCGCACTAGTAAACGCAACGGCTTCCGGCAGCCAGATGGCCCAGACTCTAACCGAAAGTGCAAGAAGGACGACATATCACAAAATCAGCTCTCCTAAAATTTTTTCTCGAAAACGTTGCTAGCTCCCGTACCATATACACCTGTTGCTTTTGGGATTATAATGTCAAGGTAAAAATTAAAATCACTGAAAGACGATATTGTGTTCCCGCTATAGTCAAACGTTTGCATAACCTTGTCTTATACTATAGTGTAGTAGACTATGAATATTTTAGTTCCTGCTATTTCTAGACATTATAAATAAAATATAAATTGAATAAATATAATAAAGATCATTCAATAATAAGTACTTCCTACTTCCTTCTTTGGCATATAAATCTACATTAATTAAGAAACATTATTAATAAATAAATAAAAAAATATCTTAGTATTGGTACATTCTTATGTGGGTAAGTTATTGTATGTTTTAAGTGTTCGAGTGTTATTTTCGATACTTTCTTTTTAGGGTTCAGTAATTCTTATAAGAAAACCGAACGCTTTACGTACACCTACGTACCTAGTAGATACCTATGAACTGTGATTTACTCGTTATTATACCTAAATAAGTTATGTGTTATGTATTTTAACTGTGGCGCTGTTATAAGTAGGTATACGTATGTTTGTGTGTATATTTTTACGCTTCGATAAATGCAGATTCTAGGTCATTGTCAACCTAAGTATGTGTTACACATTCGGCGGTATTTATAGGTATTATAGCAAACCAGATCTAGTTACTCATACACATAATAATTAAAGTTTAATGAATTTTGTGAGCTGGCTTAATATTGTTTCAAAATAAATACTTCGTAAAAAAATTTATAGGTTGCATATAGCCTCATTATATGCACAGTTTTATGTCACAGTTCATGGAAACTATAACTTAATCTTTTTGAAATAATAATATTATTTTGGTTTTGCTTAAGCTGGATATAAAACTAGATGGAATATTTACTATCATTGACCATTATAACAGTGTAACTGAACAAGTAAATAATAAATTAAAAAATAAAAAACACGACTGCCTGTGGTAAAACCACTTTGTACAAAAAAACTATAGCCTATGTTACACGGAATGATCTAAGGATTGTAACGATACCCCATACGTCCGAATCTGTTCAGCCGTTCAGAAGTTATGGTGGAATAAAGAAACTCACATACATACAATATACATACATGAACCCTAAAACATTACACTCCTTTTTTGGGCAGTCGTGTTAAAATAATAGTCGTTGACTGTGGTTAAAAAAAGTAAATAAGCATCGCAGTAATCATAGTGCGAGGAAAAGCAAGGTAAGGTACCCTACTTAATGCAATTTTCCAAGCATGAAGACAAAATTAAAAAAGATTGTACTATCAATTTACAACTTAAGTAACGTAATAAGTAATAACTTTTGTAACATTGGAAATACAAGGCCGAAACGTTGCAGCAAACTCTATGTGACTATTTTTTTACGCAATATCTCAATTTTAAAAGCCTCTTAAAAGTGAAAACCTACCTACCTGCCTATCTACATATCTATATTTCTCACAAAATATTTGTAAATGGTCCATAGTGAAAAATGTATTTAATTAGATTTAGATAACTGCAGTCAAATAAAATAACTTGTCTTTGAAATTGAATATTATTATCTAATCCCTAATATATTTCTTGTGCCACAATGTTTGTAAGGAAGCTCCTGCGAAACTTTGTATGAAATTATTTGTGTAGTAAATTCAATAGGTACAAGAGTAGGACGTAAACTATCATACCCCAAAAGTGAGAAAAAAAAATTAATGCCAAGACAACGTTTGCCGGGTCAGCTATTAATAATATAATGTGTAATTGTGAATGTGTGCCAACGATAATGTGTGGTGGCATTAAAACGATAAAACCGAACTTTAAGCCAATGGCTGAAGTGAAAGCAGAGAAAGCATAAAAAAGGACGTCACAAATAATACCCAAATTACCGGTCCACGGTATATCGCCATCTCAAACAGGTTTGTGACACGCCGAGTTTATTCTCTCAACTCAATCTTGAAGATTCATTGTACCACACAGACAGCTGTATATTTTAGTTAAACTGGCACTAATCTATTCAAAACAAGTGAATAATTAAAAAATTAAAAACACGACTGCCCTGTGGTAAGAATAATTTTTCCAAAAATCTATAGCTTATGTTACTTGGAATAGTAATGTAAGGATTCTGACGATACCCCATACTCGTATGTCCAAATCCGTTCAGTCGTTCAGAAGTTATGGGGGAATAAAGAAATTCACATACATACATAGGTACATACATTCATACATACATACATGAACCCTAAAACATTACACTCCTTTTTCGGCAGTCGTTTAATAACCATCACTACATTTCGAGCAGCTATGACATTCTCGTAACGTTTTCACACACTTGGTGATGTAAAACAAGAAAAAGAAAAAAATATTAACACGGAAAAATGAATTGTACGTCTATGGGCTTAGAATATAAAATTGAATGAATTTCAACACAGGAAATACAATGCTCGACTTTGACGCGCTTAAGTAATTTCATTCTCAGAATTGTCGACCAACATGGCGTTTTGAACTACATTCAATTTACGCTCTATGTCAATAGCTTTAAAATTAATTTTTCAGTATTCGCAAAAAATGTTTTGATTTCAATATGGTCTGCTTATACACGTAAATGCCATCACCTTTTTAAACATTTCACATCACGAAATGTAGCCGACAAGTAACGTGAATAGCCCCCAGCTTGAATGAGAGTAACCAACCATGTCCACCATGCATAAATCTCCCCGACTAGAATCGTATTCTGATCTGCTGAATATTTATATTCTATGTTCATACATATTTATAACATAATGAACTTAGTTGTAATGCTAATCGTTACAATGAGTAGGTTTTATAAGGTATTTTTATCCAAGTATTCTTTCAAATATATAAAAATCTCGTGCCAATTTTTGTTACCAAACTCCTCCGAGACGGCTCGACCGATTGTTATGAAATTTTCGCTGCACGTTTGTTAGGGTTGGAAGCTATTTTTTTTTTTAAATCCCTAATGCCAAAACAACGTTTGTCGGGTCAGCTAGTAAGATAATATTGTTGTAGTTTGACATTGGAATTTGGAACTCATATAGGTAAACCGTCAGCAATTTTTGAAGACTGTTTAGCTAAAAATGGTTATTCTCTGGCGCTGTTAGAGCATTCTCGGATCTGAGCGCCAGACAGCCCTATTTCTGAATAAAATGCTTCTTGCGGTTCCAAAAAGGGTGGCCAGAGATCGTAGGAGGTTTTTAGTCCGTATTTCGCTGGATACCACCTCTCCCAGCGAAATCAGGCATGTCGAATGGCATTTATAAGATTTTCCTCTCACAGAAAAAAAAATATTGGATCTGAGCGACAGGTCCCTGGTTCGAACCCTGGCTGGATGAGTCAGTTTTGGAGTTTTATGACTACTATATAGTTTTCTGGCCGCGTCTGGTTACCAAGCGATTTAGCGTGGTTTTTTTTTGAGATTGGTGATGCAGAAAGATTACATACGTAAAACAAGGTTTTTTTTACTCTATACAAATTAGTACTTGACTGCGATCTCACCTGATGGTAAGTGATGATGCAGTCTAAGATGTTATCGTACTAACTTGGAAGGGTTAGTAAATTTACCCCAACGGTTTCTACAAGCATCGCACCGGAACGCTAAATCGCTTGGCGATGCGTCTTTGCTGATAGGTAGGTAAGTATACTTTGTTAGTTGTTGCTTGTTACAATAATACAATTAGAATGCGTCTCAAACACAATATGAATATTCAGTTTCAGAGTAAATAAACTGGATGATATCATCCTTTTAGCACTACACTGTTTTAACATTATCAAGTGAGTTATCCCATTTGTACTTATCTTTAAAAAATAGTTTATTATTATCACTTATATTTTTGTGAGTATAGTTAAGTAGGTGTGATTTCTGTCACTTTGATAAAACTATGAAAAATAATTCGGACAATAGCTGAATGATAAAACAATGTTATATAAAAAAGCGTATAGAATCTGGCCACAGTATCAGAAACAACTTTTTGAGGACCTCTTTGGCGCAGTGGCGCGCGCTCGGATTCGAGTTGGTCTTGGAGTTGGTCGCGGGTTCGAGTCCCGCTACGGATCACTTTAGAAATTTATAGTTTTCAATTAGGCTCAAGTCTGGTCTGCTGGGGTCTGGGAGGCCTTGGCTGAGGCTAGTTACTACCGTAACAGCAAAGACGCACCACCAAGCGATTTAGGGTTCCGATGCGATGCTGAGTAGAAACCGTTAGGAGTTACTTACTCCTTTCAAGTTAGTAAAATAACATCTTCGGCTGCGTCGTCACTTACTTACACATATAGGTCCAAAATACGTGACGTTTAAACAAAATGAAATTTTCTGTATAGTTTTTAACCTGTAGACACAAAATACCATAATAGCACGGAGCACCCACAGCCTGCAGGTAAAAACGCTTGAATCGTTTAGGGCTTAGGCCGTTAAATGAATATGGCTTAGGTCATTTTAAAGTTCGTAATAATAGTCGTAATTTATAAACTCAATTAGAGGCACTTATATTAATTACTTTATTATTTTCCATATTTATACTTAGTTTTGTAAAATATGCGGGAGCTTCAAAGTTACGTTAATATAACATTACAATTTTATTTATAGCAACCGTGCCATATGTTCGGATAACAGTACCTAATGTGGCACAAGGTCGCTTGCGCTTGCACATTTGATAACGATTTGCAATTTTATTGTTTTTTACTAATTAAGTGTTTAACATTACAAGAGCCGTGGGAAATGAAACGGAGTGTTTTGTTTGATTTTTATTGCATATAAGTTTGATTGTATACACTTAATTGATACACAAAGTAAGTAACAAAACCAAAAAAAAACACGCCAGGGCAATATAGGTGATAGAAATGATTTTTTGCTAAAAACTGACTGAATTACATAGGTACAGAAAAATAAACGTTACGTCATTGTAAATAATAACTAACACTTATTTATTGTGTTTACCTTTTTTATTTTTTTTGCTTGTTTTCAAGAAAAGTTACTATTATCTGGCGGTTGTGAAACATATTTATTTCTGACATCTATTTGAGAAAATTAATAAGCTGTTATAATATTAAATAGCTTCATTGTAAATTTGAATTTGATTTTTAAATGTTGCGAAAGCAATAAATATTTCAAAATGTCAGTGATTTCAAGGTTGTTTTGCTGAAAGTCACAGTACGTAGCTGCGTCAGTCTAACCTTATTACGTCACAGATATCTGCAAAGTCAACATTGTATCGTAGAATACCTAACCAGTAACCAATAAAAGTGATTTACTCCTGTGATGACATTTTTTAGATGACCTATTTTGGCTGCAATTTCATTGATTTATGCTTTATAATAAAATTATAATTATAATATGATGTACTCACAGTACTAAATATAAAAAACATTTATGTCTTCAGTAGTAGTATTAATTTACTAGCTGTTGCGTTTGGCTTCGCCCGCATAATGGACTTATACTTAGGTACCCTGGATGGGGCAAAAAAATCTCGCCAGTTTACCGGTGTCAAAAATGCTTGTTTTTAACAACCTTCAAAGAAGGAGGAGGTTCTTAATTCGTCGTTATATATTTTTTTAATAGCCCACGATGTAGTTCGCTCAGCGGCCACCTATAGAATTTTGACAGGTTGCGCTGCTGTTTGCTGGTATGAAAAAGGTGTACATAAATCGTTCGGATGCCCATATCCTTAGGTTTCTTATCATTCATTCACCTCGAGTTCATTATAATTCCATTATTTTTAGTCTGCAACAGTGAAATTGACTACTTTTAAAAACATGCTGTGACTTGTGAGGTCAGGAATATGTCATGTGAAAAATGTGGATGTTGCAGCATGGCCTGTCGCAATATGAACTGTCGCCTGCGTTCCGACTCCTATTGACATATTGGAACGAATGTAGAGTAGAATGTAGGTTCTATGTTTAGTTGTAGCTTAGTAAATACATTTTACATAAGTAAATTAAATAGATTTCCGCCTGCAACATAACAACCACCATTATTATGACAGAATAAAAATAATAATAAAAATAAAATCTCCCCCAGAACGGCTGGTCACCGCGGGGGCAGTAGGACTAAAACGTTCCATGAAGTATTAAAAGTTATTAACAGATATTATATAAAATGAAAAAAAAAACGGAAGATCCTTACAGTTAGAAGTAACTATTTTTTAAGAAAACATGTACCTATCATAACTGATCATAGCTAATAACAATTATATAAACAACGTATGTACCTACAAGTTTTACTATAGGAAAACATAAGATAAAGGTTAAATGTTTTATTTTTAGAATAGAATAGATGCATAACTTTTTAAAAATACAGTAAATTATTAGTAGTAGGCTCAAGATTGTAATAGCATTGTAAATTAGAAGAACTGTTATCTAAATAGAAAACAAAAAATTGTTATTTTAAAAGTAGATAACTATAAGAACTTATACTGTGAGGAATCTAAATAAAGCTTTATTTATATTTATTTATTTATTTTAAATACATTTTTCATCACACCCGCTCGGAAAAGAGATCTTTAATGCCCAAAATGCGAATGGGAAACGCTATTATATTCCCTAGGCCGCAAAAGGATTTTCATTTCTCCATAGGGCGGGAAAGTATTTCCAACTCTAGGGCAGAAAAGCATTTCCAAATTCAAACATGACGTAAT
The DNA here is from genome assembly GCA_036785405.1 of Coenonympha arcania. Taxonomy (NCBI): domain Eukaryota; kingdom Metazoa; phylum Arthropoda; class Insecta; order Lepidoptera; family Nymphalidae; genus Coenonympha; species Coenonympha arcania. The sequence continues at coordinate 5,995,294 of CM072072.1, read as the reverse complement.
CTTGTATTGCGTTTATCTAAAGCTTAAGACTTTTTTAAATAACACATACAGTCAGTAACGAAGTTCGACCATAGTGTTTGTTTTTACATTAGATTTTTGTTTTTAGATTTTATTTTTGATGTATTTTCTGCCCCAGGGCCAAAAATACTTTCTAGGGAGAAATGAAAATGCTTTTGCGACCTAGGGAATATAGGTATACGCAGATCGCTTTTCCAAGCGGGTGAGATGAAAATAACTATTTTACCAAAAGCTTTATTTGCGTTTAGGAACCGATCTTTATGAACCAATCATGCCAGAAATCCTCTAAAAGATACATTACATACCATTGCTAACATTATAGCGACACTATTATTTTGCTCAAAATTTGTATAGGTATAACACGATAATAATATATAATATATGAAACAAAAATAAATAATGTTTGAAAAAAAGGGGTCTCAAGTACGAGTCAAGTATTCTTTTATTTTCAACAGTTTAGTATAAAATCTCTAACCTTGTTTGATCCTTCCTTTTAAGGTCTACGCTCTATTGGAATAGTTACCTACTATGATTTAATCTGTGCTTTTGGTACCTAGGTTTAACGTTTCTGTAATAAATATGCTTTCTCGCTAATGTTTTAGTTGTTATTTATCCATTTTTGACCCAACTCAACCGAATATAAAAAAAGCTCAAGATAAATAATCAATACGAGAATGAAGATTAATCCATTCGTTTAGATGACTTAATACTTATTTTACGTCCAGAATTTACTACTATATGCTCAAGGTTAAGTTAGCAGTTATGAAAACATCATTCATATAATTTATTAATTAAGTGTTGGTTCGTATGCAAATATAAATGATGCCATAAATCGTAGGAATATTATATCTCAAAGAAAAAAAAAACATTTTGTCAATGTCTGTTCATTAGTTTTCGGGTCTTCTGTGAACTGGAAGGAAACTTGGCTAGATATTAGGTAGGTACTAGGCAGTCAGATCAGGAACTAGGTGTTGGGCGAAGCTTTGCCTGCATGAATTTCGGTTTCTACAAATCCCGTTATAATGAGTAAAATACCTTTTTTTAGTGTAGGTATATAAGTAGTACTTGACTGCGATCTCACCTGATGGTAAGTGATGATGCAGCCTAAGATGTTAGCGTACTAACTTGGAAGGGTAAGTAAATTTACTCCAACTGTTTCTACAAGCATCGCACCGGAACGCTAAATCGCTTGGTGGTGCGTCTTTGCCGGTAGGGGAGTAACTAGGCACGGCCTAAGCCTCCCACCAGACCAGACCTGAGCCAATTTAGAAATTATAAATTCCAAAGTGGCTCGTGGTGGGAATAGAATCCGCGACCTCCCACTCGAATCCGAGCGCGCCGCCACTGCGCCAGGGAGGTCGATAAAAGGTATGATAAACTTAGGAGAACAATTCCGTCATAAATGATTTTTGCGCAACTTTAACCGATTACGCAGCGCAGGCCACGGAAGCTCTCAAGAAGAAGAATTTTTCCGTTTGTGCAACATTTATCATTGATGCTCCGCTCCTTTTGGCCATAGCGTGATGTTCTATGGCCCATGACCTTAGTCGATAAATTAATGGCCTATCCAACACAAAAATAATATTTCAATTCAGACAAGTACGTACTTCCTGAGATTAGCGCGTTTAAACAAACAAACTCTTCAGCTTTAAAATATTTATAGTAAAATAATTAGTATAGACAGGTTATAAGTGCATGGCTAAGTGCTAATACAGTGTTAGAATTGTGTGTTCTAAGTCCTTGAGCCTTGTATAGGACAATCGGTTGAACGCACTCGCCACTCCGTGTATCATCGGAACCTATAATCGTATGCCGATCACAAATTCCGATTATTCACCATCAATCAAAATGCATTGTTTATTCAATTTGTATTGACTTCAGTAAATAAAGTCAAAAGAAGTAGAGATTCAGTTTAAAATAGTAGGTTCTACAATGAATTCTGAATAAATAAGCAATGTACAAAAATTGGTCAAGTGTGGGTCGGGCACGCGCACTGAGGGTTCCGTACTATCAAGACCAATTCTTAACAGTATTAAAGTAAACTACGCACACCCCCTTCACCCAAATTCAAAAACGAAAGAACGACGGTGAAGTCTTAGCAATATGTCCCGTTTTTAAACCTTTGGGTACGGAATCCTAAAAAAGATTATATATAAGGAGTGACTGTTGTCAGTATATCTAAATCTTTAACTTTCTACAATATTCACAAGACACCTCATAAATATGGAAATATATACTTACTATGTTCATTTAGGGAATAATCTAAGTATTTATTTTCCTAATTTCAACTAAATAATTGTGTAGTGAAGGAGACAAGGTAATAAACACACACAACAAACATAGATAAACTTTAATTTTTCACGTAGGTATCCTTGAATGAATGATATCCTTTACTTACAGCTAGATAGGCAAACTTAATCTAAACTAACATTATGGACTGTCGATTAGAGTAATCGCCTGCTACAATCATGATTTTGCAATCATAATCACACATTATATTTCAAACGTCTAGAAGATTAAGCGTTCCTGTCTCAGTTAAAACGTGGTTGTAAATTGTTACAAACGATCATAAGTTTGGACTGTGGACTGTGGACTATTCAAAGTATTGGACGGCACAAAGCCCGTCATCCATCCATCCAGTCTTTATAGTCCAGGGTGCGTTGTGAATAGGATCGTTGGAGGTCCGACTATCCATTGTTGAGACTTCAGAGTTGAGGTATATTTATGGAGACAGCTCTTCGAGTTTTGTGTATTTTTTGTTAGATTTTTTTAATCATAAGTGTCTCAACACAGCTGCTCCCGAAACCTCCGAGACAAGACCTCTTATTTACGCGCATAACTTATAGCTTATTTATTCCATGCCAAAAACCAATAAGCGCCGCTAGAGAGGCCCTGAACGTTTAATCATTTGGTACATAGGTGCAAAAGGTACCCAAATACGTAAGGTCTCTATAGGAATAGGTAGGTACCTACATATTGAAATTATGTAAACGTACACACTTATAACTGTGAACTCAGATGCCAAGGCTGCCAAACCTTGACTAGATACAGATAGTAGGTATTTTATGTAGGTAGTTACTTATTTTTGGCTTTTAAAATAAATTTTTAAATAGGTCGTCACTCGCGCTCCGACTAGATAGAGCCCTAGGACGGCTCGGGTTTGGGAAAAGTATTTTTTGCCGCATTTTTTAAGTCGAGGGCTCCCTCTTGCACCTCTATGCTTTGCCAAGTAATTCTTTGTATCTACTTATGACTATCCTTATTTCATTAGAGCGTATCTCTTTACGTAGATTTAATCAGAAATTATTCCTCGTTGAACATCTTGGCAGATTACGCTCTGATTGTTACGGCGTAGGAAAGGCCTCCAGTCGGTGATGCTTCAACGATTTGCTTATAAAATGGTAACTACGTAATACTGCTATTTAGTATTTACCTATGTTAACTTGAGCGTAAGTAAGTATATACTTAGTATAGTATCTTTATATAATATCAATATAGTATCTTATCTTTATTTTGAACAAACATATTATACTGAATAAATACATATGATTATGTATAATGTATATTTTGTATAATTATGACTTTTGTCTGCAACAAGTCTGGCCTGGATGAAAAAAAATCTACCTATAAGTATTCGTCTTCAGCCATATAAACCGGCCATGCCGTGCCGTGATTATTTCGACGTAAAAAATAAATAAATAAATAAATATAAGCTGCCTCGGTAAAAAACGCACAAATATGTTGAAGTCTTCCATAGTTAATTTGGCCCAAAACAAAATGAGATTTGAATTTGTCAGACGTTGTAAACCATCTCAGCGGTTGGTAATACGACAGTTTATGTAGGACTCTCTTGAACTTGTACGACGATGACTTGTATTTCATCATCATAATCAATCACATCATCATAATATTACCTGCAGACGTCCACTGTTAGACATAGGGCTTTCCAAGCGAACGCTACGACACTCTGTCCTTCCTCATCCAGCCACTCCTCGCCACCCGCTTTATGTCTTCAGTCCAGCGAGTTGGAGGACGCCCCACGTTACAACATGTTAGATTAGGTTAGGTCCCGTTGTTCAACCACCAGGCGACGAGGTAAACACCGTGGGATTTTAGTCGATGCGACTCCGACATAACCGCAGTGCCTCCCCGTGGCACACCGGTATCCATAACGGATTTCCCCACGTAAAAAAAAAGGTTAGGTTAGCCATTTGGGCTCCGATAACAGCCATTTTCGACTCCGATAAACTGGCGACATTTTTTCACGCGGTCCACCCTGTCCACGGTAGATGTCAATTCCCACGCTACGCTTGCTTATACCTGGTCTTCACTCCAGGACTTTCGGCACGTATTTAGTGATGATCATTGAACACCGAGTTGGAGAATAGTTCCTCAGTAGGCCTATGAGTAGTGAATGTTCATCGGTTGAGATGATATCTGCTACTTAATGACGATGGTGAAGACTTTAAGACGGCATTAATCATAAGCCTACATTGACTTACTATCTAAGGACCCCGGGTGTAATACAAAAGTCACAAAAAAATGACCCGAAAAAACCTATATAAATAAACGAGTGTATGTGTATTTTTATAAACAAACTAAAACACTGTAATTTATGCCTTAAACCATTATTACACAGCCTAATTTTACTTGCAACTAGCTATAGTGCGATTGTCTCCCTTTTCGCGTTTTATCTCTCTTTCGGTTCGGACACTTTTAGCGCTGATCCGTCATCCTTAGTATTATAAATATCTATGTAAGCCTATTAAAAAGTGTCCGTGTCGCATATGTATAGATCTCATTGCTCCTTCATACAACGCCGATGTCGCAACCGCCATCGGTCGGTGAACGCAACGTATTGCAGCAAGCACGCTAGAGTACCGGCAGGTGGCTGTACCAGGTACATACCACCATCAATCAAGGTCAATGCAATCAAAACCGGCCAAGTGCGGGCAGGAGTCGCGCAGGCGAGAGTTCCGCACCACCTGCTACAATGCGAGCTTGGGGTCTAATTGCGTAAGAAAAACGTTTTCATCGTTATCGTAATCGTTTGCAGATTCTGCCCCCCGATTGGCTGACGTAAATAAGGGAACCAATCAGCGGGCAGAATTCGTAAACGATTACGATAGCGATGACTACGTTTTTCTTACACAATCGAGGGGTTGAAACACAAAGATTTCTGTTGTTTGATGGTTTTGTATAGACTTTAATCACAGATGGTATAAAAAAATGTAATGTAGTCAAAACTATGCTCAAAGTATGTAGTTAATGCAAATGAATTAAATAAAAAACATGATATGTTCAAAAACTAAGGAGCCTTACCTAAAAGATTTCATAATTAATCGCCTTGAAACGCTTAACTTTGAAACTTTTAATTTATTAGGTATTTAGCAAGACAGAGTAATTTGTTTTCTTATAAACCGCTACTTGAAAAGAATCAAGTTGCGGATTCTAGAATTACTTGAATCTGTATGGTCCAATATGCAAGAACACCGCCGACATGAAATACCCAATACAATTCTTCCAACAATTTTCCGACATACGTTTCGTCCCGACACCGGGACATCCTCAGGAGATTTCTACTTCACAATGCGAAATCGTAGAGAGAGAGTAGAGCGGATTATAGGAAAACAAATTAATCTGTCCTGCTAATTAAGGATTTACGCAAAGTAACGCTTGCTTCCATTCAATATATTGGTATCTATCTTTGTAATTTGTATATTGTTTATCATAATCACATTCCGTAAAAATTTCAGACTATTATTCAAAAGATAGATTCTCTTTGAAGAATGGGCTGAATACGAAATGGGATACGAAAAGGCTCCTACTATAGTACTAAAACAGTACTAGTAGGAGCCTTTTCGTATCCTTGGCATTTGGGTACAGGAATTGCTACTTACTATAAGGATTAACTTAACCCAACCCTAACTTAAGCGCTAAACCGCTTGTAATTAGATTAGTCTCGACTTTTTACGACGGTCTTCTGGTTTCGTCTCTTCTCTCAGAATTAGAAAGGTAATTCGAAGTAAAAGTAATAAATTTTCACCATTTTAATGAACTCTGCTGTTAATAGGTAGTAAACCTATAAAAAGGTAGGTAATAATAGAGAAAGGGAAATGAGTAAAATTTTAATACTTATTCCTACATTCTTTTCTTTTCTTATTACAAGTTGTACTAAATAGGTACTTGATTATATATTATGTTTTTGGAACCTAGCATTATTATACTGTAACTTTAATTAAAAAAAAACTCAGTGAGTACAAATAACATAATTGTAATTTTTTTCTCACAATCTCACATACAAACTTGTCATCTAATATATAAAATTTTCAAATCACAGTGTTTGTTAAACTCCTCCGAAACGAAGCGGCTTGACCATAGATGTATAATACTAAGGATGACAAGTCAGCGCTAAAAAGTGACCGAGAGCGAACCGAAAGAGAGATAAAACGCGAAAAGGGAGAGAATCGCTCTATAGCTAGTTACAAGTAAAATTAGGCTGTATAACAATGGTTTAAGACATAAATTACAATGTTTTAGTTTGTTTATAAAAATACACATACCCTCGTTTATAATATAGGTTTTCTCGGGACACTTTTTTCGTGAATTTTGTATTAGGTTCACCCGCTGTCCTTAGATAGTAAGTCAATGGGCTTGACTGACTTTTATGAAATCGTCTTATACCTTCAGTAGGTCTGAAAATAGGTCGTAAGCTATTTTTCATACATGGCAAAACAAAGTTTGTCCAATCAGCTTATCATATTATCGATACTAAGGGGACTTACTTTAGGTAGTTCTGTTAAGTTTTGAAAAGGTGCCTTTTTATGCCTAATGCTAACGTACAATTCCTAATTAGCTTTCTATCCAACCCTCGATTTCTCGATTGTATCGAACCCTCGTAAACTTAGGTTTATGCAAATAAATGATATTATTATTATTATTTAAGTCGACTTGTAGTTATCACCATACTTATGCGACAAATATCATATTGACGTTTTACATCAAGAGCCTGTACATTAGGCCTATGTGAAGTAAAGATATTTTGAGGTTGAGTATCCTGATGATACGAGTATTCCTTTAATATACACTCGTATATTAAAGGAATACTCGAATCATCAGGATATCATATACCTACATTTTGCCTAAGGAATTGTTTACCCTAAGAGTATAGTATTATATTATCTGTGCCCTAAGTAACAGTTCCTAACGGTGTAATAACCATCATTACCGCCAAGAGTGGGTAAATATAACCCTGCTCTCAAGTCTCAGCCTCTGATGACTAACGGCACTGGAATGGCCTGAGTTGGGTAATGTTATGATATTATTATGCTGTTGGCTATTAAAAACGACTGACTACACCGGACGCGGTAGGTATACCAGAACTTACGAATGTTTGACCTAAGGCTTGAAGAGATGGCAAACTGGCTTTTTTATGATGTTCAAGTCAAGTTGTTTAAATAACTGATCATCGAATCCTTACAGAAAAAATATGTAACGGAAAATAAGGGTTTAATGAACAATCGTTATTGACAAGAAAATAATTTTCTCGAAATCTCTTTCAGAAAAAAAATTCCCAAAAAGCATCTAATTTTGTCATACCTACAAAATTGTCTGCAAAACGGCGCAAGCTTTTTAATGAATTCTTGGACACAAAAAAAATACATAAAAATTACAATAACTTTTGTGATTGAGAGTTTTATTTTTAGGCCTTCTAACAATCGTGTTAAGTAATAATCTCCCCGAAATTTAAGTAAATCAGTGTGAACGCGGCTGCACCGACCCCTGTAAACTGTCAATCGGCCTTCTTAAAGATTTAAATATGAGAAGGGTATTAAACGTTTTGTACGTTTAGATCAACAATTTTTTTACTAGTATTTATGTTTTGCATTATGTTATCCTCAAACGTCATAAATTATTGTTTACCCAAATAATAAATATTCCACGATGATTTCATGTTTTTGTTTTGCCGGATGATGCCTGTAAAAATTAGTATAATCTATACTTATAATAAATCTGTAACAGGTCAAATTCTGTACATTAAAGATATTTTGAAAATTTTTTTTCGAGGGCACTCTAAAATCGGTTCTGAACCCAAAACTGTAATTTTTTTCATTTTTGTCTGTCTGTCTGTCTGTCTGTCTGTCTGTCTTTCTGTATCACGGCCGCGCATCACGCCGAAACTACTGAATGAATTCCAATGAAACTTGGTATGACTTGAGTTCATACTACGAGGAAGGACATAGGATACTTTTTATCCCGAAATTCAGCATGGTTCCCTTAGGAGAGGGGATAAAAGTTAAAATATATTTGTAGCCAAACTCCTCAGAGACGGCTGGACCGATCGTTATGAAATTTTCAGGGAATGATCTCTGGGTGCGGGACCGGGTTGTTATCTATATTTGATATCCCAAAATGCTGAAAGAACCCTGGCCCTGGCCGATTTAATTTTCCCATACAAAAACCAAGGGCGGTACCGGTGTACGGTGGAATCGAACGAATCGCACATCAAATGAAAGAGCGTAAAAAAATAATCGATCTGAGTCGAGGACTTATATGTGGAGACTTAGGATTATCGAGTATTTTCGAAATAAAAATAAAATTAATAAATTGATTTAATGGCGTTGCTAAGTAAACATTTCATTGCTGTCACGTCAGCACCTCTGACAGGTTTGTTTCGAAATTTGTAGCCGGAGTATGATGTCCGACCTCTTTGGTCTATTTAATTTATTTGATATGCAAATAACGTTATAATACCGATTGTGGTTTCGGAGAATATCGAACATTACCTACGTCGATGCCAAGTATTTATTTGTTCAAGAAAGGGTTAACGCTGAAACAGATTGACAAATTAGGACCTGCTCCAGTGTATAAACAATCGTTAAAAAATGGTCAGAAGAATTGATGACCCACGAGCTGGACGGCCATCAGCTTCGAGTACTGAGAATAACGTCGGAAATATTTGGGATTTTATACTCGGGGCCGTTGATCGAAAATCAGAATCAGGGCTTCGAAGCTTTCTGCGAGATGGGTACCGAGGCTTCTTTCAGCTGAACATAAATGCAACCGACTAACGATTTAGCGCAATTGTTTAGAGTTGTTTAAAGCCGATTCACCAAACTTCTTACAGATATTTGTTAGTAGGTACTGATGAAACTTGGTAAATCAGGGTTGGATTTACTTTCCTTTGGCAGGAGTTCCGGGGAGAAAGGTGTTGTATTTGGTAGAGGTTTGGTCCCTGATTATAACAATACTATTCGCATTACGAGGTAACGCACTGTTTTCGAGCTTTTCAAAAAAACAATTATTCAATCTATGTGGCGGTCAGTATAAATCGGGAGGTCTTTTTTCGAAGTTAGGATGATTTTTAGGAGATACAGTAGGACGAGATGGAACACCACACATATATTTTGTCGTACCGACAAAAAAAAAATAGGCCACAGAACTTTTTAAATATGTTATTTGTAGTATTACAGATTCAATTTTTGACACAAACCACTTAGGATGTAGAGCGAAGCGAGCTCGGGACTTGGGTCACCCCGACTCGGATAACGGATAGGTGACGAAGAGGATCCTTCTGAGTGGTTATTTTCTTTTATGACCACCCAGAAATGGGAGCCCGTCTGTCGACCGAGCCTTAAAAAGGGTAAGAGAAAGACTGAAGACTTAGGATGTAGAGCGAGCGAAGCGAGCTCGGGACTTGGGGCACCTCGACTCGGATAACGGATAGGTGACGAAGAGGATGGCGGGGCCTGCAAGGCCCCACCATCCTTCTGAGTGGTTATTTTCTTTTATAACCGCCCAGAAATACACATACACCTCGGTAGACGGAGTCCCGCTTCGCGGGGCTTCGTTTGCCGAGCCTTAAAAAGGGTAAGGGAAAGACTGAAGGCTAAAAAAGAGTCTTAACCTCAAGATTTTAAAGCTCTGTCGACTGACCCTTATGGGGGGGTGAGGGGTAGATGGTGATGGATAAAGGGTTTTCCTAACTCCTTTACTTCTTCTTGAGGCTACAATTCCCATTCCAAAACATGTATTTCTATAACAGCAAAATTGAATTCAAAACTTCATAATTAAAAAAAAATATTTCTTAAAAACTACTATGTGTCGAAAGTTTTAGCTTGGGAGGGGGGAAAAAATCCCATTTTTTTTCTTCCCACCCCTTTCCCTTTCGCTTCTCTCCGCGACGAAGCGACTCCATCATCGTCATTTTAATTATTTCATCTTTTTAAATTTGCTCAAGAATGGTGCAATACCTTTTCAGGGAGTGGTATCGGGGGTTAGAGGACACTTCCTCTCCCTCCCTTCCCCCTTCCCGTCCCGCTACTCCTGCCAGAGGATTCTAAATTTTTACCATGGAGTCTTCTTACATTCTCTCCTATCTGCTGTCAACGTGCAATACTCTTCCGATACGATCCATCCATTTCTTTTTTGGTCTTCATCTAAGTACTTACTAAACAAACCTCTCTTATTCTGAGAGGAAACCCTAACCCAGCTATTGTGGGGTTGAGATGAAATTCAATTATATTTGATCCAGCGAGAGGCTTCGGCCGCGTTCAATTAAATGTTGACAGAAGTGAAAACCTCAGGTGCCATCTCGAAACAAAGTGAGACAACGATAGATAGATACACCATGACATAACTAAAATTCGGTAATGCGAGAAAAAATTACTTTCAAGAAGGTACCACATTAATTTTAGAGATGGCGCTATAAGAAATATCGTGGCATGACTTGGCTATACGGTTGGACTTACACTGAGGGTTTGTAGGTCTGTAATTTCTGAACTACAAAACTGATAAACTTTAAATATTTTAGAGACAATCTATGAAGTACCTCCTTTCGAACAAAAAAGAATGAATGAAATCTGACCGCGAGAATGAATTATAACTTAATACACATTTTGACTTTGATGTCGTCTTCCAGGGAAACCATGCTGAATTTCGGAATAAAAAGTATCCTATGTCCTACTTCGGTATATAAACTCACATCATGCCAAGTCTTATTTTAATCCATCCAGCGGATTAGCCGTGATGCGTGGCCGTGAAATAGAGAGACAGACAGACAAACAGACAAAAATTAAACAAATTACAGTTTTGGCTTCAGTATCGACTAAAGAGTGCTCTGCAACAAAAATTTTCGAAATATCTTCATTGTACGGAACGTGACCCGTTACAGTTGTACCTATTAATCTATACTTATAATAAATCTGTAACAGGTCAAATTCTGTACATTAAAGAAATTTTGAAAATTTTTTTTCGAGGGCACTCTAAAATCGGTTCTGAACCCAAAACTGTATTTTTTTTCATTTTTGTCTGTCTGTCTGTCTGTCTGTCTGTCTGTCTGTCTGTCTTTCTGTATCACGGCCGCGCATCACGCCGAAACTACTGAATGAATTCCAATGAAACTTGGTATGACTTGAGTTCTTACTACGAGGAAGGACATAGGATACTTTTTATCCTGAAATTCAGCATGGTTCCCTTAGGAGAGGGGATAAAAGTTAAATTCTCTGAATTTTCTTTGTAGCCAAACTCCTCCTAAACGGCTGGATCGATCGTTGTGAAACTTTCGGGGTGTGATCTCTGGGTCGGGGAGCGGGTTGTTATCTATATTTGATCTCCCAAAATGCTGAAGAACCCTGGCCCTGGCCGATTTAATTTTCCCATACAAAAACCAAGGGCGGTACCGGTGTATGGTGGAATCGAACGAATCGCACATCAAATGAAAGAGCGTAAAAAAATAATCGATCCGAGTCGAGGACTTCTATGTGGAGACTTAGGATTATCGAGTATTTTCTAATTGAAAATAAAATTAATAAATTGATTTAATGGCGTTGCTATGTAAACATTTCATTGCTGTCACGTCAGCACCTCTGACAAGTTTGTTTCGAAATTTGTAGCCGGAGTATGATGTCCGACCTTTTTGGTCTATTTAATTTATTTGATATGCAAATAACGTTATAATACCGATTGTTAGTTTGGGAGAAAATCGTCGAATTACGTCGATGCCAAGTATTTGTTCAAGAAAGGATTAACGCTGAAACAGAATGACAAAGAAGTAGGATCTGCTCCATCGTACACAATCGTTAAAAAATGGTCAGAAGAATTGATGACCCACGAGCTGGACGGCCATCAGCTTCGAGTACTAAAAATAACGTCGGAAATATTTGGGATTTCATACTCGGGGCCGTTGATCGAAAATCAGATAAATAGCTGAAATCATAGGTGTATCCTATGTATGAACTTGAAATATAATTCATAATGAATTTGAGCTTCGAAGCTTTCTGCGAGATGGGTACCGAGGCTTCTTTCAGCTGAACATAAATGCAACCGTCTAACGAGCTCGGGACTTGGGGCACCCCGACTCGGTTAACGGATAGGTGACGAAGAGGATTGCATTGGCCTTGCAGGCCCCACCATCCTTCTGAGTGGTTATTTTCTTTTATGACCACCCAGAAATAGGAGCTCCTTCGACCGAGCCAAAAAAGGGTAAGGGAAAGACAGAAGGCTAAAAGAGTCTTAACCTCAAGATTTTAAAGCTCTGTCGACTGACCCTTATGGGGGGTGAGGGGTAGATGGTGATGGATAAAGGGTTTTCCTAGCTCCTTTACTTCTTCTCCGAGCCTTAAAAAGGGTAAGGGAAAGACTGAAGACTTGGGATGTAGAGCGAGCGAAGCGAGCTCGGGACTTGGGGCACCTCGACTCGGATAACGGATAGGTGACGAAGAGGATGGCGGGGCCTGCGAGGCCCCACCATCCTTCTGAGTGGTTATTTTCTTTTATGACCACCCAGAAATAGACCGAGCCAAAAAAGGGTAAGGGAAAGACTGAAGGCTAAAAGAGTCTTAACCTCAAGATTATAAAGCTCTGTCGACTGACCCTTAGGGGGGGTGAGGGGTAGATGGTGATGGATAAAGGGTTTTCCTAGCTCCTTTACTTCTTCTTGAGGCTAGAATTCCCATTTCAAAACATGTATTTCAGTAATTATAACAGCAAAATCGAATTCAGAACTTCATAATTAAAAAAAAATATTCATTTTCATTTTCATTTTCTTTTCAGGGAGTGGTATCGGGGGTTAGGGGACACCCCCTCTCCCCCCCTTCCCCCTTCCCGTCCCCCTACTCCTGCCAAACGATTCTAAATTTTTACCATGGAGTCTTCTTCCATTCTCTTCTTCTGCTGTCAACGTGCAATACTCTTCCATACGATCCATCCATTTCTTTTTTGGTCTTCATCTAAGTACTTACTAAACAAACCTCTCTTATTCTGAGAGGAAACCCTAACCCAGCTATTGTGGGGTTGAGATGAAATTCAATTAACTATATTTGATCCAGCGAGAGGCTTCGGCCGCGTTCAATTAAATGTTGACAAAAAATAACAGGCAAAACGAAGTTTGCCGGGTCAGCTAGTAAATAAATAAAATTATTATTATTGTATTACTAATATTATGAGAAAAAAATAACAGGCAAAACGAAGTTTGCCGGGTCAGCTAGTTATTAATAAAATTAACACTCATACCCACAGAAAACAAAAGACACATATAAAAGTCATTCCTTGCTCTGTGCTCATACCTTAATGGTACCATACGATATTTTGAAACTGTGGAATATTATTTACTATTATAAGATTATGTACATTTTCCAAACGAATCAAAATTTATTGCTAAAGGTCGTCGTTACGTAAGATATAAATAATTTAAATGCTAGAGCGTTGTGGACTTGTGGAGTTATGGAAATCTACATACAGGTACAGTTTTATCATACCATCCACATCGACCTACATTATATAAATTATTATTATCCATTATCAGATCAAATACACTTGAAATAAGGTTAAGAGGAGGTCGTACTTACTTAATAATAAAATGAGTTTATACGAATAATTAATTAATTTAACGAACGCTTTTCGTCTTTACAGATAAATGGATTCATAAACTGAAGATTTCATGGACCGATGAACCAAAGAAGACAATCCAATAGCGAGTAATGCTCAATAGATAAGTTACAACGGAACATCACACGTCCCATACAATATGTCCACAGAAACCCAAGAATATCTGAACGGCATGAGGCCCGGCCCATTGACTCGAGAGATACCGGAATGTATGCGAGACAAGTACACGATCGTACAAACAGTTTTCGATATACTCGCATTTCTACTCGTCGCAATCGGTTACGTGATTCAAGGGATATATAGGTCAATTATCGGATACCCAAAGAAGGATCTCAAAGGTAGCATAGCCCTGGTCACTGGGGGCGGAGGAGGGCTCGGGAGCCTCATAGCGCTGAGGTTGGCGCGGCTCGGTTGCGTCGTGGTTTTATGGGATATTAATAAACAAGGTTAGTATAATTAATGTTAACCCAAAAGACACAACCCATGGTAACACTGGATCCGGCGAACCGCGCGAAAATGTCGCCAGTTTATTGGTATCACTAATGTTTGTTTTGACAGTTGTACGCCGACCGCAGCATTGTCTATGGACCGCGGTCCACACCACAGATCACTAAACTTGTTATTAGTCCACATGCGCGTTTTCAGAGGGACGATTTCCGCCATATTGTAAGCATAATAGTGGGAATTTTGATAGATGAAGCTACTTTTTTTACAATAAAGAAAGTTTACGTAAAATGTTCAGATCGGCTCAATCTCATATTCATATCGGAAATCCACATTATGCACTTAATAACGGCTAATAATAAGAGCTATGTTATCCATTGGCACGTTTGAATACACAGAAATGGTAATAATTGTGTTTGAATACGTTTGTAATAGTATAGGATATTGTGGCTTAGATAATAAATATCGTGTTAACGATGGACCAGTATAAGGCCTGGTTTCCACCGAAGTTTCGGAGATGTCAAAATGACGATGTCTGATTGGTTACTATTTTTTTGTCTATACCTACAAGTTAGTACTTGACGCGATCTCACCTGATGATAAGTGATGGTGCAGCCTAAGATGTTATCGTCCTAACTTGAAAGGCTAAGCAAATTTATCCCAACGGTTTCTACAGGCATCGCACGGGAACGCCAATTCGCTTGGCAGTGCGTCTTTGCTGGTAGGATGGTAACTAGCCCCGGCCAAAGCCTCCCACCACACCAGACCTGAGCCAATTTAGAAATTATAAAATTTCAAAGTGGCCCGTGGCGGGAATCGAATCCGAGCGCGCCGCCACTGCGCCAGAGAGGTCGTCAAAAACTCCGCTCCGCACCGCTTTGGTGGATACCGGGCCTAATAATATAAGCCATCACATTCTACTTGTATCATGCATCAATGAAATCATTATTCAATAGCACGCTTCAATAGGTAGTCAATCCGTGTAAGAACAATAAAATATGTATGTACAATGTACATCTCCGTTGTATCGTAAAAAAATATTAAACATTTTTTTACAGTTTTTATTATGGTTTTGAGTAAGTGGAATAAATTAGACTGACATGGCGCACGAAAGGTAAAAAAGAGATCTCAAAAATCGTAATTATTGCAATAAAAAAAATTTAGTTATTTAGCGCTCCCGCCATGTCTTCAACATCAGCAGCGGCCAGGCTGCCGATGATGAAGGGACCCGCTGCTGATGTGGCTGGTCGAGACCTGGCGGGAGCGCGGTGAATACGACAGTGAATCCCGTACTCGTACCGGCAGGTCCACCGTGGAAACAGACAGGTTTTAGTGGGACGGAAGGGTTTGCGTTAAGCATTTTCTGTTTTAGATAAAAAAGTTTAAAAAAGATGTCAAAAATCGTAATTATTGCAATAAAAAAAAATTTGTTCCAGTAATAGCTGAAAAAGGTACCTATGCATGAAATGCATCTCACGCAAAATAGGTTTTTTTAAGTAATTTCTTGTATAAAATACTGACTAATTATCTTTCTGTTTGTTTAGTGTCCAATCTGATACGAATTTCATCGCGGAGGGATATGGCTCGTATAGTTCAGCGGTAAGCGCACCCAGCCGCGATAGCTGGGGGACGCGGGTTTAAATCCAGCTGCGAGTGAAATTTTGATTCTGTAGAATACCATGTAAAATAGAGGTCCTATCTTGTTAGGGTTCCGTAGCCGAATGGCAAAAAACGGAACCCTTATAAATTCGTCATGTCCGTCTGTCCGTCTGTCCGTCTGTCCATCCGTATGTCACAGCCACTTTTTTCCGAAACTATAAGAGCTATACTGTTGAAACTTGGTAAGTAGATATATTCTGTGAACCGCATTAAGATTTTCACACAAAATTTTAAAAAAAGTAATAAATTTTGGGGGTGCCCCATACTTAGAACTGAAACTCAAAATTTTTTTTTTCATCACACCCATATGTGTGGAGTATCTATGGATAGGTCTTCAAAAATGATACTAAGGTTTCCAATATAATTTTTTTCTGAAATGAATAGCTTGCGCGAGAGACACTTCCAAAGTGTTAAAATGTGTGTCCCCCCCCCTGTAACTTCTAAAATAAGAGTATGATAAAACTAAAAAAAATTTATGATGTACATTACCATGCAAACTTCCACCGAAAATTGGTTTGAACGAGATCTAGTGAGTAGTTTTTTTTAATACGTGTTGAATTGATATTCAACAAGTCTAATATTTTGTTTAACTTTGATGACGACAGATGGCGTTGCACGTCCGACTCGCACTTGTCCGGTTTTTAAATTCTATGGGCAGGGGAGTTTAGTTTACTTTATACGTACTATTGAGAATGAGTCTTGATAGTACGGAACCCTCAGTGCGCGAGCCCGACTCGCACTTGACCAATTTTTATTGCAACGTGTTGCTGATGCTCCTCGCATTTTCTTTTATACGTAAAATTGCAGGCTAAATTAGGAAAGTAATGCAGGTTTTATCCTTTATTATTGTAGTCTGAGGGTTTTACATGAAGCCACAAAAATGCGAGTGTGATATTATGTAATTGAATTAACTTTGCAGAAAGTGTATATAAAGGCTGCATGGCATAATATTATTGATTATGTTCATAATAGTAGTTCTCAGCAATTGTAGTTGATTAGATACATTCTGTAAGAGGATGTCAGTAGAGCCTATTGTGCTAAAATGCCATGTCATTATTTGACGCTAATGTTTGCTGTTTTAAGTGCTTTTCTGTAGCTACCTTCGATTACTACTCCGCTACTTCGACTTCGATTAGACATTGACGTGTAAGAATTGATCACTTCAACGAATGGTGGTAATGATAGCCAGTGTATCTATGTAAGCTAAAGATGAAAACATAGTAGGTCTCCTATTGTTTTTGCTCGATATAAATATAAATATATATCAGGACATTACACACATCGCAATATAGCCCCAAAGTAAGCTATAGCTTGTGTTATGGGTGTGTTAAGGGGATTTTGGGCAAAAACAACACTTTAGAACTTTGATGTACTACGATTTAATTGACGTTAACCTAAGTACAGTTTACATAGTTCTCGCTAAACAAGATGTCCGAAACGAAAGAGAGAGCAACAGTTGTCCCTGTCTTACTTATATACTGGATTTAAGCTCGCTACAGACAATCTTAGACTATTAGTGGACTATCTGTGTATTATCTATACTAAATCGATATGTATATACGAAGCTTAAATCACAGAGCTTAGAACCTTAGCACTATGGTACATTAACAATCTATGGTTTGTGTTTACATTCTCCAACACTCTGCCTTAAACTAAAACCATAGGTAACACATGATCAATTAAGTACATTCTCTTAATCTAAGACCATTAACAAACTTTGAAAACTTATCTACACACAAAGCTTTCGTTAAAACATCTGCTACCATATCATCAGTAGGACAATACCTTATACATAAAATTCCCTTACTAATTACATCGCGTATAAAGTGATGCCTTACATCAATGTGCTTAGTTCTAGAATGAAAAAGCGGATTAGTACATAACTTTTGAGCAGATTGATTGTCGTTATACATTACACTATCAATCTCGTTAGTACTCAGACATTCAGTCAGAAAAGTACGCAAAAATAACAATTCTTTGCAAGCGTCAGATATTGCCATATACTCTGCTTCAGTACTACTAAGGGCTATTGTTCTTTGTTTACGACTTTCCCAAGATACAACATTAGAACCGATTCTGAATATATACCCCGTATATGACCTTCTATCAACAACGTTGCCTGCCCAGTCTGCGTCCACATAAGAGGTTATCTTCAAACCACTCTTCTTGAAGATTAGACTATAATTCATCGTACCTTTCAAGTAGCGTAGGACACGCTTAGCCGCTTTCCAATGCGCCTCACCATGACAGTCATTGAACTGGCTCAGCACGCTGACTGCATGCGCTATATCTGGACGTGTGCATACTGAAACATACATCAAACATCCAATTAAATTTCTATAATCATATTTACCAGACTCTTCCTCAGTCTTATTCAGTTTTAACCCAGTCTCCATTGGTGTCTTGCACGGTTTGCAATCTTGCATGTTAAACTTTGTTAAAATATTCTTTATGTAGGAACTTTGATCTAGGGTTATAATTCCATTTTCCCTATGTATACGCATTCCAAGAATGTGATCAACCGGACCAAAATCCTTCATCTCGAATTCTTTCATCAGCTCCTTCTTCACCTTTTCTTTGTCCTCTCTCGAACATGAAGAAAAAATTAAAATGTCATCAACATATAAGGTTAATATCATTAATTTATCCTTAATCCTTTTGACATAAACACATGGCTCTGAAGTCAATTTCTTGAAGCCTAATTTCAGTGTTAAAACACTATTTATCTTGTCGTACCATGACTTTGCTGCTTGTTTAAGCCCATAAATTGCTTTATTCAATTTATATACCATATTTTCTTTACCTTTAATTTTAAAACCTTCTGGCTGCTCCATGAATACATTCTCTTGTAAATCTCCATTCAAGAAAGCTGTAGTCACGTCCATCTGGTCTATCTCCATGTCATATTCAGCTGCGAGTGCTAAAAGCGTTCTTATAGTTGAATATCTTACCACAGGAGAGAAAGTTTCGTGATAGTCGATCCCATACTTCTGAGTATATCCTTTTGCTACTAAACGAGCTTTGTATCGTAAAACTTCACCTTTAAGATTCTTCTTTTTCTTGAAAACCCATTTACATTGGACTGGTTTCTGATGCTCAGGCTTGTCGACTAGTGCCCAACATTTATTTTTATAAAAAGAGTCATACTCAACTTTCATAGCTTTTCTCCAATGATCAGCTTCATCGCCACTCAGCGCCTCGTGCACAGTCGCAGGCTCGTCGCTGCCGATGCTCTGCCTGGCACAGCTCAAGTTGGCGTACTCCATGGACTCACAATCTTCAAAATCAGTCGTCTCGATTGATGATGGTCCTGGAACGTACGTTGGATCCGACAAGTTATCTGTATCATAAAATGTTTCAGAAAATGTTTGAGAATCAGTGTCTTCCAGCTCAAAAATAGTTTCCCTCCGTTTGTTTGTAGCCTTTGTCCTTGGTTCGATTATCCGAGACCTGTCATCAGACCTAGAGCCAGCGTTCTCCTCTGTCTCAATCGATGATGTCGAGGAAGAACCGTTATCCCTGCTAGAACGAGTATCGCTCGAATACCCCTGCTGAGGAACAACAACATTAAGTTGTCTATCCAAATTTTCATCATTTGACAAGTCTATTTTATGCTGAAAATTTTCCTCAACAAATGCCACGTTTCTAGCCTTAACAATTTTCTTAGGGTTCATTGGGTCAATCAATCTATACCCTTTACTGTCCTCACAGTAACCCACAAAGATCAATTTCTTTGTTCGCTTATCAAGTTTCTTACAATTATTCATTAAGTTGTAAGCTTCACAGCCAAAAATACGTAAGTGACTCACATTTACTTTCTTGTTACTCCACTTTTCCTCCGGAGTCATTCCCATCACCGCCTTGGTTGGACTTCTATTCTTGAGGTACACTGCCGTGTTGACAGCCTCTGCCCAATAGCGATTGTCCAAGCCAGCATCCATCAGCATACACCGCGCTGTCTGCATGATGGTTCGGTTTGCACGCTCAGCAACACCGTTCTGCTGCGGAGAATGAGGTACAGTAGTTTGATGCTGTATCCCACATTCTTTCAGGAACTTCTGAAATGCATTATTTACATATTCACCACCTCCGTCACTTCTCAATATTTTTATCTTTTTATTAGTTTGGTTTTCTACAAAAACTTTAAATTCTTTGAAAGTTTCAAAAACCTCAGCCTTTGACCGCAAAAAGTAAACAAAAGTTTTGCGAGAGAAATCGTCAATCAGTGTCATAAAGTATTTGGATCCACCGAAAGATGATTGTTCCATAGGACCACACAAATCCGTGTGCAGGATACCTAGTATATCCTTGGCTCTGTTTTGAGATTTTGCAGGAAAAGGAATCCTAGTTTGCTTTCCTTCGATGCAAGTAACACAAGTCTTATAGTTATTATCATCATAATTAATGCCAAGTGTCATACCTTGTTTCATCAAATGCATGCTCCGTGAGTTCAGGTGTCCGAGCCTCCTGTGCCATACCTCCTGCGAAGCTGAACTGCTGCCTGCTGGGGATGTGAGATTACACACATGGTCTACACTATCCCTACCTACAGCATCTAAAATATACAGCCCTTTTCGTTGCGTACCTGTGGCTAATATCCTACCCTTGCTAAGTATTTTACAGCTTTTGTTATTGAAAATGATTTCATAACCTTTCTTAGCCAAAGAGCTCACAGACAATAAGTTAGTTGTCAGTTTAGGTACATAGTATACTTTCTCTATTGTCTTTACACAGTCTTTTAGTTGTACTTCAACGCTACCGTACCCGTAAGCTAACACTTTATCACCATTTGCAACGCTCACTTCACTGGGGTTTATTGACACATAATTGGTTATCACTGACCTATTATTACTCATATGACACGTACTAGCCGAGTCAATACACCATCCATCACTCTGAAGATCCACTGCGAGCGCCGATGCCATGCACCCCTGCTTGGCTTTGCTCGTACCGGGTCTACCAGGTCCACCATGCTGTTTCTGCTTCCTCGTCCCACTCTGCTTGCCATCCTTCTCATTGAACGGGCAATCTCGTAGGAAATGATTCTGTTTGCACCGGTAACAGCTCACACAACCCTTCTTTGATTTCCTAGTAATCAATGCGGTTGTAGACTCAGTTGTACTTTCCTCACGACGTAGACTCTCCTGCAGCAGCTTTGCTTTGACGATGTCACTCCTCAGCTCGACATTTGAGTTCTCCAGTGCCATGATGAGAGGATCGTAGTCACTTGTTAATCCACTCAGCATCAACACAGCCAGGAAATCGTCATCCAGAGGGCTACCTATGTCGTTCAACTGCTGTGCTAAATCAGTAATTTTACCGATGTATGCCTCCATCTTGTCCTCAAGCCGCGTGCCGAACAGAGACCGTAATAATGATAATCTTCTACTTAGTCCTCTGTCCTCGAACGCCTTACGCAGGCTTACCCAGGCCTCGTGTGCGGTTTTTGCGTTCCGCACATGCGTAAACGTTGATGTGTGCACGTTAAGACAAATCTTCGCCAGCGCCTTTTGATCTTTGCGTAGATCGGGAGCGGGTGACGAACTGCTCACCTCGTGTTCGACGACATCCCAGAGCTCCTCGAGGATCAGCACATTTCTCATCGAGAATTTCCAATTGTGGTAGTCCTCGGCTCCACGCAGTTTCTCCACGTTGATTAGCGTAGACGAAAGCGCCATTGTTGCGACGAAGTGTGTTTCTACCCAAGTGTTTAGTCACTGACAGTTCGGCGTGGTTCGCGCTATTTCGACGAAATATTCATTTATTCGCGAATTTAGTTGCTGGGCCCATAACCTGAAGGGGATTTTGGGCAAAAACAACACTTTAGAACTTTGATGTACTACGATTTAATTGACGTTAACCTAAGTACAGTTTACATAGTTCTCGCTAAACAAGATGTCCGAAACGAAAGAGAGAGCAACAGTTGTCCCTGTCTTACTTATATACTGGATTTAAGCTCGCTACAGACAATCTTAGACTATTAGTGGACTATCTGTGTATTATCTATACTAAATCGATATGTATATACGAAGCTTAAATCACAGAGCTTAGAACCTTAGCACTATGGTACATTAACAATCTATGGTTTGTGTTTACATTCTCCAACAATGGGTACTAGATAATTGATAAATATATATACATACTAATATATTTAAATATTATATATTGAAAAATACCCAGATACTGGAAAACATTCATGCTCATCACACAAACATTTACCAGTAGTGGGAATCAAACCCACGACCTCCGACACAGACGGCAGGTTCGCTAGCGCTACGCCATTCGGTCGTCAAACGACCTCGATGTTTCGGATTGTTTTGTGTGCGAGTCTGAATCACGGTTGGCTAGTTTTTATTTATAAATAAATAAATTAATAATTAATATCTAATAGCTGCTGCTCATACAATAAAGAATATGAGACTCTACCTATTTCAAATCTTATTAAAACATTTAAAACCTGTTAATTTATATAGCAAAGGGACTTATCAAACAAAGTGTACTTATTTAAAACTAGCTTTTGCCCGCGGCTCCGCCCGCGTTAAATTCATTTTTTTACTAATCCCGAGAAAAACTTGAATTTCCTTTTCAATGACCATTACACCTACTTTCAGGAAAGATTGTCAAAGTAATCTACCTATAGCTGTAACAGTTTTCAACAGTAATCTATAGCAGATTACTGTTGAAAATTAGGATTTTTTAAATATCCCATGGGAACTATGGATTTTTCCGGGATAAAAAGTAGCCTATGTTTTAATCCGGGTTATAAGCTATCTATGTTCCGAATTTCAGCCAAATCGGTTCAGTAGTTGCGGCGTAAGGTGTAACAAACATACACACTTACACACACACATACACACACACACACACACACACACACACACACACACACACACAAACTTCGCCTTTTTAATATTAGTGTGATAGTGTGATTACGCAATTACAAAATTGACATAATCTTGATGTTACTATCTACAATTTGTGGAGGTAGAAATGTGGTAGAAATCGTAAAAACCTTCATAAACGCTTGCGCTCAATAGGTAACCTAGGTCTTAAGCGTTTAGGTATTATTTGAGTCACATATTCACGGCTGTAAGGCTGTTGCTTGACTTGACTTTTACCGAAAAGTTATAGTTAAATATGGCGGCCTGACTCTTATGTCTTTCGAAATAAGGGTCAGACCGCCATATTTAAAACTATAACGTTATGGTTAAAGTCAAGTCAAGCAACCGAGCCATAATCTAGTTTTTGTTAACTATTGTCATGACTACGTCATTAACAGAGGATGATCTGCTTATGTAAATACGTACTTATACATAAATTATGTATATCTTGCCTTACAAAATGTGCGTATTGCGAAGTGTTGCGGCCCTGTGACTTACTTACATACATTTTTTGAATGAGCTGCAATAAATTTAGGTCATTTTATGTTTGAATAAACTCATTGATCGATAGTTTTTAGTGTTCCTTACGAAATGTTGAAAATGGAAAAGAATGAAATTTTATGTCTGTCCGTCTGTCATCAATTATTTCAGTAACTATTTAAGCTAATTTCACTTAACACATTTCTAGACCACTGAATGGCGCAGCAGTACTGCTCTACCCTCTGCGACAGACGTCGTGGGTTCGATTCCCCACAACTGGAAAATGGGTGTGTGTCGTGTGATAAACATGGGATATTTTCCAGTGTCTGGATGTTTTTCTATAAATTGTATTTATGTTACTGTATACTAAATATTATGTATATTCGGGTTTATCAGTCATCTAGTAGGTACTCATAACACAAGCTATCGCTTTCTTTGGGGCTAGATTGCGATGTGAGCGTATGTCCTGATATACTTATTATATTTATTTATTTAATATCAATTTAGAATAATTACATAATAGTGACCCAATGTCATTGCAATAATAAAAAAATCTTTTATTTAATTAATTTATTTAAGTAATAAAAAAGGGCCCAACTTCTTTATAGTGTCTTACTTACGATTGTAGTAGTACGAAACCCTCGGTGCGCAAGTCTGACTCGCACTTGGCCGTTAATTTTATATTATACGAGTAGGTAGAAAATGAAGCGTTGTGGTTATGCTCCACACGTTTTCTGAGATAGGACCCAGTAGATCTATAGAACACATGACTTGTGTCAGAATACAAGTGTCAGTCTCATACATTTTTTGAATTACGTTCCACCCTGCAAATTGAATCGAATCGGAAAATCGAAATATTATGTCATAATATGGCTACTGTTGTTGGTTCGGAGATATGGTTTCAAGATGTAAATGATGAAAAATAGACAGGACTCTATTATATTATGTGGTCAAAATTAAAATGGTCTCGTACCTAGATACTCCTCATGACGAAATGACAGGATTTGCTTTTTTCTGCACACAGTTGAGATAGACTACAGACTTAGTAGAGTAGATAAGCAAATATATTTATTTTATACATTGACTGCAATCACAGTTATTATCATAATCATCATAATCATAATCATAATAATTTATTTGCTTTTAAACATTGTACAATTGTTGTATTATTAAAAGTTGTTGCGCTTGTTTACTTTTGTTAATGAATTGTGTCAATTTAGGATATTAAGGCTAAAAGGTTAAGCCTAATGGGCTAAGGCGTTATGAATAATTAATTTAGCTATTAAAACGCAATCAAGCGTTCGTGACATGTGGTACGTATAATTTTTTTACCCATTAAATGGTGATGTTCTTATTTAAATTTTTATCCTGAGTTTTTATTCGATTACGAATTTTATGGTTACCATACCAACTTACCAAGTACTTAAGTGCAATAATTAGGTACGATAGTATAGTATGTCTCTGAAGATAATTCCAATCGAATCAATGCCACTGCCTAAAAAACTAGTTATTTGTACTTACACTATGGTATTATATTTTTGTTTTGACAACACTTATCAATTTGCTGGTCTACAACAAAACAATCTTGTTCCGTTAAGATAATAGCCTTTTATTATAGTAAATCAGCTACGAAGGAACGAACGGAAATCCGATAAGTACTTAGACCGTTTATTCAAAGAGGAGCAATAATTTAAATAAATAAGTAAGTTGTTCTATACCTAAGTAAATAAATAACATTTGGTACTCCACGCGTACTTCGTCAGCGAAAGAATTACGTTTACGATAATCATTAATTATGGATTACTATTTACCTCTTTTCGCCATTCCGAAATACATATATTTTATACACCGTTTCTTATACCTTGATATTTTGCCTATACGAGAACTTTCACATCTAGGTTTTTTTTTATTCAATACAAGTTAGTACTTGACTGCGGTCTCACCTGATGGTAAGTGATGATGCAGCCTAAGATGTTATCGTACTAACTCGGAAGGGTAGTTAAATAAGGTTTCAACATAAAACCTTTTACTGTAATATTTATAATTATAATCTTTTCTGAATAAAAATTAACAAAATTTATAATGAAGTTAATTAAACGAAAAATGGCGGCTATATAATAATAAATAGATAATTATGAAGACATAAAACCGGGATAAAACTTCCTGTGCACAACCTATCATCAAAAAAACATGCCCACACATACAAGCTTTAGTTTGTTTAATTTTATCACAGTAAAGTAGATTTTAGTATCATTATGTCATGTTACACGGTGTTATATTTGATTATACTAAGCTTATGGTAAACCAGTATGGTTCTACTTTTAAACTTGGCCTAAGGAGGCCAAGGCTAACTTGTATAAAGGTACGCTTTAGTTACTATAATGACAATAATCTCCATTTTATGTCTTCAATAAGTTATACAAATGAACAATGTAACATTTTAATTTGCTATGTAGTTTTAATTTTATATATGTAGTTTTTAATTAAGATATAGTTTAATTTTATAGCTAGTTTTAATTTTTAATTTAAGCTAATTTTATTAATTATAATAAACATTCTGAATGAAGATGAACGAACAACAATGTATCAAATGTTATTTTTATCATTGATTCACTAAATTATGCATTAATTTTTTAGATGTTTAAATACTACTTTTGTCTTTTATTTTTTGCCAAGTTCCACGCTAAATGATTATAATTTTGGTTTATAATTGAACTTACGTGAAGTCATCTTTTAAAGCATTCCATGTTAGTTAGGTACATTTATTATAATCACTAATAAGAAATATATACCTTTCATTTATCTTTACAGAAGTGCACATAATTATTTTGACTAAGTCTCAAACGTGAACAGTTTGTGAAATTAGGGCTTGTAGAATTTAAGGGCGTGTAGAGGTAGAAGCTTGGCTATGAGATCTGATAACTTTTTGACAGTACGAGCCATATTATGGCCTCATCTTAGCAAATTTTTTTTGTTGTATTTACCTTATATTATCTCATACTCAACCGGTAAAGCCTTAAATCTTTGATTAGGCGACTTTTTTCTCATTATTAATTAATGTTTAATTTTTTTTGTATAGATTCATAATAGGACCAGTTTTAACCCCTTTAGACTTTTAACAATTATTGAAATAAAGCGTTGATGGTCAAAAACATCCGTGGGTACTTATTAGTTATCACCATTTGAAATACTATTCATTTTACTATTTGCAAATTGAGAAAGTTCGTAAGTACACAACTCTCTTTCTACACACACTATTTATGGAACACACTAAAGCTGTGTTGGGGCCCATAAAGTTCACATACGACTTATAAGTATCTTGTCTAAGAACCTTTATAAAACTTTGTAAGCTAAAATTGTAAATTGTGATATACTTACAACGTGTAACGAAAAGTTGAAGTAATATTGAAGGGTACATAAGTGTACTTGATAACCAAGCACCCTGTAAAAATATTAAATACAAATAAGCATATTTATTTTTTCATAATATATGGAAAAATGTATATATGCTTATTTTATTTTTCCATACATTATGGACAAATAAATATGCTTCTTTCTGTTTAACATTTTTACCCTTTAATATTATTTCAACTATTCGTTACACGCAGTAGTGTAGAGCATTGTAATGTAAAGTAAATTTAGCAACTTGGAAAAGATAATTTACTTATTTATGTGAATTTTATGATCCACAAAACCACTTAAGTATATTCCATAAAGTATATGCTTATTTTATTAAGTTAACTTTCACATAATTTGCATTGTTGGACGTTTTATAAGCATTTTATACGTCTAATTTTTTGTCTATTTCTTTTTGGTCTTCCCGTAGGTACATGTAATGTTATAAGTAATTCAAAATAAATTTTATGCTTTGTTATCTAATAATAATTTGCGGCAAGTAGGTAGAGACTGGAGTATTCCAATGTTTATACTTTCTTTTAAAGGAATCAAGCAAAAAATTATTTGGTGAAGCAATGATGAAGCCGAATAAATATTATATTGGGTGTCCAATTTCCAGTATCATTTATCTAAAAAGTTACACATTTTCATTTTAAGAATTACGGTGAAGGATTAAAATTTATTCTTTAGGTTATGATTAAAGTCATGACATTCTTACATTACCTACCTATAATTTATTGAGAAAGCGTTCAATGTCCGTGTATGAGATGTAAAGTGCAGTAATTATTAAGTACACTTGAATTACAGACGTCAACAATTATTTTCCTCTTGCATATTATTCTCATTTTATATCTACGTAAAGAGAAGAAAAATTATTACCGCCCGAGACATCGTAAACAAAGTGAAAAATACTAACACTGAAACTTAGTTTAATCTGGGTGCCTTCAAGAGAAGAGTATTTTTTTTTTTTCAATGAACGAGGGATGGAGAGAAATGATAAGGTCTAGGATGGAGTGCGTTTGCCTAGAAAATGTCTATTCACTCTTCTTCTGATGGCACCCAGATTGTACTTGCCATGTTCTAGACAAGCGCGTTCTGATCCATATCCTTGGTTTCCGTCAGGTGTAATTGTCGTCAAGCGTATCTACTTCGCGTATTATTTAAAAAAACAGAAGGTACAGTTAGTACCTACTTCCAACAAACTGACGACCTCCCTGGCGCAGTGGCGGCGCGCTCGGATTCGAGTGGGAGGTCGCGGGTTCAATTCCCGCCACGGGCCACTTTGGAATTTTATAATGTCTAAATTGGCTCAGGTCTGGTCTGGTGGGAGGCTTCGGCCGTGGCTAGTTACATTCCTACCAGCAAAGACGCACCGCCAAGCGATTTAGCATTCCGGTGCGATGCTTGTAGAAACCGTTGGGGTAAAACTAACCCTTTCAAGTTAGTAGTTAGTACGCTAACATCTTAGGCTGCATCATCACTTACCATCAGGTGAGATCGCAGTCAAGTACTAACTTGTAAAAAGTAAAAAAAAACTAGTTCAAAACAAAGTTTCAGCTTTGAAATTAGAGAGGAATAACTACGTTTTATATTGGGTTACAATTTAAAGATAGGTAGGTTTGTTCTTAACCTTGGTCAGCTTTCTAAATAGTCATCAAAATCAATTCAGCCAGTCAAAAGTTACATAAAGGTAACAAACATAAAGAAAATCATACAGTCCAATTGAGAATCTCCTCCTTTTTTGAAGTCTGTTGAAAATAAATAGGTACCTATTTTATTTGCAAAATATGGGTACAATTTTATTGGTCTTTTTCCTCGAATAATCTTCGAAAATAAATGCATATCTTTTTAATACATATTATATAAAATTTTCCTGCAAATTTTAATTACCAAACTCCTCCGGCTCGACCGATTGCTATGAAATTTTCCATGTGTGTGTTTTTGTTTTTATATACCTATTGGCAAAAAAAACGTTCGCCGGGTCAGCTAGTAATTACGAATTGAAAAACCTCCTGCATCTTATGTTTTTAGAAGTTGGTTAAGGCCCACTTGCGCCAAACAGTGGGTTAAATATTTACATATTTGACGACACCGAATGGCGTAGTGGTAGCGAACCTGCCGTCTGCGCCGGAGGTCGTGGGTTCGATTCCCACTACAGGTAAATGTTTGTGTGATGAGCATGAATGTTTTCCAGTGTCTGGTTGTTTTTCATTCAATATATTATATTTATGTATATTAATTAGTATGTATGTATATTTATCAGTCATCTAGCACCCATAACACAAGCTATCGCTTACTTTGGGGCTAGATTGCGATTTGCGATGTGTGAAATGTGATATTTATTTATATTTACATTTTTAAACCAAAGTTAACGTCTATCATTGGGCATTATTGACAATGTCAAATTTTAATTCATTAACGTATGTGGGCTTCAAAAGTGCAAAATACGAAGAAAAAAGGTTATTCACACCATATTCACGAAAAAGTTGTCTCTCGCTTTTATAAAACTTTAAATCTTTTGTGAGTGTTTTTATAGCAAGTTAAGTTCGCGGAAGGTGAATGGACTACATTTTTTCTCTTTAATAGCGGTGCTTCTCTTTCTACACGTAAAATTATCATTTCTAACTGTCAATTAAATAAATAGCTAAATCACAGTCATACTGCAGTTAAACCAATAACC
The DNA here is from genome assembly GCA_036785405.1 of Coenonympha arcania. NCBI lineage: Eukaryota > Metazoa > Arthropoda > Insecta > Lepidoptera > Nymphalidae > Coenonympha > Coenonympha arcania. Next base: position 5,965,849 of record CM072072.1, on the reverse strand, counting down.
AATATGACCTACCAACTGGTGTTGATATATTCAAATTTTCATACACATACGAGTTGGATCACTGTGCTAGCTATAAAATGTTCTGCTATAGTAGTGTTATTATCTCGCTGCAGACTCGGTCACAAATCATCCGAGTGTTTCGCTTTTGTTGTTCTTTGTTGAGTTGTGCATTACTGCAGAACAACAAAAGCGAAACACTCGAATGATTTATGACTGAGTCTGCAGCGAGATAATAACTCTACTATAACATGTATTTTCTCAGTAAATGCCTATAAAAATGTAAGGGCGCGTCCCCACTTTACAGTACTTGACTGCGATCTCACCTGATGGTAAGTGATGATGCAGCCTAAGATAACCTACTAACCTACCTACCGTACCGTACCGTACCGTACCGTACCGTACCGTACCTACGTCGTACCTACTAACTTGGAAGTACTCCAACGGTTTCTACAAGCATCGCACCGGAACGCTAAATCGCTTGGCGGTGCGTCTTTGCTGGTAGGGTGGTAACTAGCCACGGCCGAAGCCTCCCACCAGATCAGATCTGAGCCAATTTAGAAATTATAAAATTCCAAAGTGGCCCGTGGCGGGAATCGAACCCGCGACCTTTCACTCGAATCCGAGCGCGCCGCCACTGCGCCAGGGAGGTCGTCAAATTATTGAATTATTGTTTCAAAACCCCAGATCAAATAATTATGTATATACATAAATTATTGTGTTCAAAATCGTCCAGTTTATATCTGCGTTGTGTGTCAGTCAGTTTAGTCAACAGATAATTACTGATTGTTTTTTAGCGAATTCACTTACGTTGTTTTCCTGTTTACGCAACTGCAGTGCCCCAGAATCAAATTAAAGTGGTCAGTCAAGGTGAACAGAATTCCGGCGATTCAGCCAATGTGCAATTGGAACAACCACCTGCTTTCAAGTGTAGTCGGTCAAGAGTAATATAATAGCTCAAATTACAATGCATAAATAAACTTCTAAACTTCCATATCTAATGACAGAAGAGCTGGCTCATTTTTTATGCAATTAATCAGCCTAGCTGCTCAGCGCGGAAATGCAGCAATTCTTGGCACCTTTCCATGTGGTCAAGACTTGTACACTGTACAGTATTTCCATAATATAAGTAATAAGTAGTTAACGACTTCACAATTCTTATAAAAGCCGGACATATTAACTGAAAAAAATATATTCTTCATTATTTTACTGCCGAGCACTAAAAGCTAATAAACACAAAGAAAATTATAATTCTTCATTGAAGTAATTAAGCAACAATGCAGTTTTATTACAGCTTTTAATAAGTAGGTATAAAAAAGCTTTACCTATAGAAAGTCAGGAGGGCGAGTTGATAACTTTTATGGGCCTGTAAATGCGAAGGTTATAAGGAAATACGGTAGACGTGGAATATAATCCTATATTATTGAAAATCGGCCCGGTAAATAATAGAGAAAGGCGTTCGTTAATACCAACATAAATAAGCACATTTTTTTTTTCAATAAATTGCTTACAATAAATTCCTTACTGTTTTAACCTCAGGTTTTAACGATATATATAGCAGTGACTTGATTTAATGTTTTAGTAAAGACCGAATAATTAAGTTAATTTTATTTAAAGGAGAAGCCTTTGATCGATGATTGTGATAACTGTTAGGCGCTCTACCCACTGCACCGCGCCCCGTCGCGTAGCGCGGGATGGCAGATTTTACCATTGTATGCAAGTATCTCAATTTGTATAGAAATCACGCCTAGCACAACACACTGGCGACGCGAGAACGCGCGGGAAGGCGGCCGCGCGCAGTTTCTGCCAATCTGCGCGGGAGCGCCCGGTGCCGCGGGGTATGACACACCGGCTCCGCAGTCCCGGGCGTGATTTGATACTGTCCAAAATCTTCTATGGACGCAGTGTCTTTTAATTCTTGTATACAAAAACCTTAAAATGACAATATAACTACAACATCTTGAAATTGATTAAGTTCGTCCATTCTCCACGACGATCGACAACACAGTGAACATACGAGTTTATTTAGCGCGAGGCCGTCGTAATCTGCATCACCGCGCGGGGGAGCAGATTACACCGCTAAGTAAGGCAGATCTGCGCCTCCGTCACCGCGCGCGTTATCTGTTGCTCCGCGCACCGCGGCGGGACGCGTCTTCAGTGGGTAGAGCGCCTTAATTGTTACTGTGATTGTAATCACGTAAAAGTAATTAGCAAATGAAACTTTTTCTTTCGAAAAGCTTTTCGAAAAATTATCGAATCTCGTTTGTGTTACTTGAATCAACCTAACATGTGCATTGTGCAGTGTGCACCTAATATTGATGAATTATTGCCCCTACGGTAAAGATTTGCCGTCAAGAAATTATATTTTGATTTTTCATTCCTAAAGTTTCACTTTCAAGTAGAAAGAAGTAAAAATATTTTTAAAGGATACAGGAAATTAACTTTTTAATTCCAGGCATCGAGCTGCCGATGATTGTATAAAAATCATATAAAATTTTAAATGCGTTCATTGAACCAAATGGGATTCATAAAAACTGGATTTCTGCACATTTGTTGGGTATCGTTGAAAACATTTTTTAAAACACAGTACATAACAATTTCTATTTTGTTTCGGTTCGATGGCTTGGACGAACTATAGTGATATTAAGTCGCTTAAATTGGGTATTTGACTCCAATTTTTTTTGTAAACTAGGAAAAAAATAATATAGTAAAGTAATTATTTACCCACGACGGAACGGAGTACGGGTATATGCGTTTAGGGTGAGAGACCGTTTGTACATTACTCTATTAAAAATATTTTATGTTTGTTTATATGTTAAATTGTTCACAAAAACCAATAATGCAAAAATATTTTTGTTTGTTTGTTGGTTTGTTTGTGTGTGCACATCAATGTTCCCATTTATTTCAAAAACTGCTTGACCGATTTAGATGCGGTTTTCTGTATAATGTTTGGTGTTCAGCGGCAATGGTTCTTAGATAGTTGTTACGAACATCGATCACCAGGGGGCGCCATAAAATACATTTATATTGCAAACGAATGTTCCCATTTATTTCAAAAACGGCTTGACCGATTTAAATGCAGTTTTCTGTATAATGTTTGGTATTCATTAGCGATGGTTCTTAGATAGTTGTTACGAACATCGATCACCAGGGGGCGCCATAAAAAACATTTACAGTGCAAACGAATGTTCTCAATTATTACAAAAACTACTGAACCGATTTGGATACAGTTTTGTATAAAATATTAGTGAGTCATTGGCGATGGTTCGTAAATAATTGTTTTTGTGATTGAACAGCAGGGGGCGCCACAATAAACGTCTCTTTATGACTTGGAAGGGATTATGCCTTCAAACGCTGCTAGAGGAGCTTAATGGCTAGTTTGAAGATTAATTTTTAATTTTTTAATAATTATATAATTTAAATTACATTAATATATTAATCGAAAAACTATAAAACAAGTGGAAAATTAAAAAAATTTAAAACACCCACGACTTTTGCAGACTTGTAATTGAAAAAGGATTAAATAATTTTTTTGGAACTCCCCGACTAAAGGAAAGTAAGAACTAAGAACCTATCAGTATAATTACAAATCCAAGAAAATCCGTCGGAGCTGCCATTGCTATTTTCGTTTCCAATATCAATTAATGTAATTAGTAAGTATTGATAAACTGCCGGGATATGAGAAGTATCAAGAAATTGAATTAGTCATCAACTGGTAAACAGCACCATCAACACCGTCATAGGCAAAACACAGCAGCTCCGGCGGATTTTCTTGGATTTGTAATTATACTGATAGGTTCTTAGTTCTTACTTTCCTTTAGTCGGGGAGTTCCAAAAAAAATATTTAATCCTTTTTCAATTACAAGTCTGCAAAAGTCGTGGGGGTTTTAAAATTTTTTAATTTTCACTTGTTTTAATTAAAGTAATGAAACCTACTAAATCTAATGAAAGCTCACATTTATTGTCTACGGAGACCTGCGTTGATTAGGCTGGGACATAATTCGTCTCTAGATCTTTTTTTTTACTCTATACAAGTTAGTTCTTGACTGCGCTCTCACCTGATGGTAAGTGATGATTATCGTACTAATATGGAAGGGTAGTAAATTTACCTCAACGGTTTCTACAAGCATCGCACCGGAACGCTAAATCGCTAGGCGGTGCGTCTTCACTGGTAGGGTGGTAACTAGCCACGGCCAAAGCCTCCCACCCGACCAATCCTGAGCCAATTAAGAAATTATAAAATTCCAAAGAGGCTTGTGGCGGGAATCGAACCCGCGACCTCCCACTCGAATCCGAGCGCGCCGCCATTGGGCCATGAAGGTCGTCAGATCTACATTACTCTACGTCCTCCTATTTGCTGATCGTTTCTATAATAGAAATTCTGTAGTAATGAGCAGCCCCGTTGCTCTAATGATGTCACTAGCTAGCTAGTAGCTACGTGCGAGGAGCTTGCGAGGAAAGCTGGGATTTAATAGACTTTATGATTTATCGACTTTACGTGGAGGCTATAATATTATTATATTATTCGAGAACGCATTAAACTTCTTGCAGATGGCAATTTTCGTTTTACTATACTCAATATTTATTGTATTTAGTTAATACTAATAAATGCAACCGATTTTTTTAAACAGAAATATGAACAGGTTACCTACATCAATTTTACCGCTATGTTTTTACCATTTAGGTATGCAGTGTTCGTCACTTCTTCTTCTTCTTAAACTTCTTGACGATTTCGAAGTTAGTTTTTGTTTTTAATTTTTTGAATTAACTATACATAATATAAATACTGCCAACGTAATATAATTCGTTGATTAAAAAAAAAACATATTTTTCATAATATTACTTGATTTTACGACCTCATGTATTTTTGAAGACCATTGAAGATGGTTTCTTTTTATTATTAAATTAACTAAGTAACTAATATTTAATGAATGCAAATATACATTTTGTTCGAATACGTATTTCTTAGTTTGAATATATGGACATTAAAGTAGCAATTAGCGCGGTAACACCTTCATGTAAAAAGGAAAATTGGCAGGAAACTGCACGCAAAAGATTTATTAGGTACACATTTTATTACCTGGCACAATCAAATAAACTTTTATTAGATTTGTCATGATCTAAAATAGCTGTTTATTCACAATTACCTGTGGAAAGGCTGAGCAAATCAAGACTATAACTCAGGTATAGTTTTAATAGGAATACGTAATATGTACCTATATCTAGATGTAGGTACATGTAGATAGGTACATAAGGTACGAGTATAGCTGACCTGACTATAATTTGGAATAACACTTAAAACAAGACTCCAATTTATATTTTCTTTTCACCTATCGCTCAATAGATGACGCTGTTCGCAATTAACTCACGCTAACGAGTTCGTAATACCAAACCTCTATACGTGATTGCATGCGTGCCCGCATTCTCTTGACTAGTAAAAAAACTTTCATTCTATATTTTCGAAGATTTTCGTAGATTTTCTTCATGACGGGATTTTGGTCATGCAAAAAATCCATTTTTTTCAATAATGTAGAAAAGTTTCTATTACTAAACTTATCTAGATTCTAGTACCTATAGGGCATAAGCTCTAGGGTAAAATTGCCTTAATACCTACCTTAATTTAGTGCTTATGTAATGTGATATATTACATGACGGTAATGTTTCCTTGCAGGGCTTGAAGATACGGTGAAGTTAGTCAAAGGGATAGGTGGAAAATGCTTCGGCTACGTGGTCGATCTCACCAAGCGGGACGACATCTACCGGGTGGCGAAGCAAGTCGACCAAGATGTCGGCACGGTAAGTAAAGAATTAATTGTAATATACAATTAATGTAAAATGTAATTAACTAATCACAAAATAGTATCCCAAAAATTGGTCGAAGCGTCTGGTGACCCGAGAGCTGGCGCTTATTTAGCTCAACGGCTAAGTTTAGCCATATAAAGAGGAAACAGCGCCAGCGTCTTGGGCACTATGCCCATAAATGATCAATTGGATGGTGTTTATTTTTTGTAAATATTATATAATTTATTATTATTTAATCATGCTATTATAAATTATAATATTGTTGTTTATTGATAAATTCACTGACATAAATGTTCCTAGCTAAACTAATCACATGTATGTAAAATGTAATATAATTACTTAATTTATAATAACAAGAAATGTCAGAAAGTGTACGAAGTCTTGAGCATTTAGCAGGACAGATTAATTTGTTTTGCTATAATCCATTACTTGACATGATTCTGTATGGTACAATATGCAGAAATACCATCCACATGAAATTAAATAAAAATACAATTCTTCCAACACTTTCTTTGACGCACGTGTCGTCCCGACACCGGGATATCCTCAGGAGATGTTTACTTCACAATGCAAAATCGTAGTCTTGAAATTTAATTTCAGTAGGTACTTACATAGTTATTTTATGTAATGTGAAGATAAAATGGCACTAAAGGAAAATAAAAAATATGCTTTAGTCAAGTCGAAAACCAGTTAGACCAATTTACGAGCAGACCATTAGGAGGATATAAAAAGTCAGATACCTAAGTTAGTATACCTAGCTAAAAAACTTGAAACTCAAGAGGTCGGTTATTGTGTTGCTACTTAATTAATGTTAGAAGAGATGGCAAACTGGCTCTTTTTTATGATGTTTAAGTCAAATTGTTTAAATAACTGTTTTAACAATTTGAATTTTCTCAAACCCTCTTTCAGAAAAAAATTCCCAAAAAGCATCTAATTTTGTCATACTTACTTTCAAAATTGTCTGCAAAACGGCGCAAGCTTTTTAATGAATTCTTGCACACGAACAAGTGCATTAAAATTACAATAACTTTTATTGAGGGTTTTATTTTTAGGCCTTCTAAGTTCTAACAATCGTGTAAAGTACCTAATATTTCCCCGAAATTTAAGTAAAAAATCAGTGCGAACGCGGCTGCTCCGTCCCCCTGTAAACTGTCATTCGGCCTTCATACTAGTCTTCGAGTGAATTCCTCAATTATTATTATTTTTTGATTTTACACCTCTTTTTATCAGACTTCTCTATGTAACAAAACGGTATGCAAGTACCATAAATAGTTAACAACAGCATCCTTAAGTCAATAACCATTATGTTCAAAATATTTCTATACATGCATGCAAGGGATCTTGTTTGCAAATTCTATGTCGACTTTTGACCCTGACCGTACCTACAGTTACACGTATATACGGACATTTCGTTCCACGAAGACCTTTGGAACAATTTTAATTCTTTTTAAGGTTCGTACCAAAGTGGTGAAAATTGGGACCTGTTTACTGCCCTATTCAGAATGATAATTTTCTGAGGTTCTGTTTGTTGTTTTGCAGGTGTCACTCTTAATAAATAACGCCGGCGTGGTGTCCGGACACTATTTGTTGGACACTCCCGACCATCTCATACAGAGGACCTTCGACGTCAACATTTTAGCACATTTTTGGGTAAGCGATGAACTACTACAGAAAATTATAGGATTAACATTATACATTGAATGGAAGCAGGCGTTATTTTGCGGAAATCCATAATTAGCAGGACAGATTAATTTGTTTTGCTATAATCCGCTACTTGAAAAGATCTATTGTTCTAATCAATAAATAAATTTCAATTTTAATCAATAAATAAATTTCGAAATTTCAATCCTATATGGTACCTACAATATGCTGGAACACTGGCCACATAAAACACCACACAATTTTTCAACACTTTCTTCGACGCACGTTTCGTCCCGACACCGGGACATCCTCAGGAGGAATCGAACTCTACGATTGCGCATTGTGAAGTCAACATCTCCTGAGGATGTCCCGGTGTCGGGACGAAACGTGCGTCGAAGAAAGTGTTGGAAAATTGTGTGTGGTGTTTCATGCAGGCAGTGTTCCTGCATATTGTACCATACAGAATCTTTTCAAGTACCTAGCTGATTATAGAAAACCTGCGGATTAACATTAAGGTTATATGGTTTCACACGCAGATTTATAATAGGTCGTCGGACCTCCATGGTTTCACAATTCCGCCAACCTTATACAAGTTAATGCAGTTTGCTAAGTTATGCATCTATCATAGATGATGATTAAAGTGTATAAACAGACTAACTAGCCTAAAATCAGCTAAATATTTGCACACATTTGTGAAAGTCTACCAACTTCTAACTAACTCGCCAACTTCTAACTAACCAAGTCATCAACCTAGACTTGTCTAAGATTTTACATTACTTTTTGCCGATGCGAAATATTTACACAAATTGTGCTGAAACTGAACAGCTGATACAATGAGCTATGTCCGAAGACATAATAATACGTTATGGTTACGTGCCTGTTAACGTTATTTGAAACAACGGGCCATTTTTGCCCACAAACATTTTATGAAAAATCAATCAATTAATCAATCACATCAGCCTGCAGCACTGACCAAGTACGCTGGACCTCAGACTGCCAACGTAAAAATGACATGATTTTCGTCGCTTTGGCGCTGATTCTTGCGTAACCTGACATGAGCGTCCATGAAAGTTGAAACTAAAATAAAATGACATTCAAAACGACGGTCACTTGCAACAAGTTTCAATTTAGTATCGCGGACCTTCGAGGGGGGCGCTTCAAATCGGCACAAAAAATGAACATTCAATTGTATAGAATGTTTGATCCATGACATGGCCTGCAGTCATCCACTGTTATATAAAGGTGGTCTTCCCAAGTGAGCACCACCGACCCTTTTCTCAGCCTCCATCATCCAGCCACTCCCAGCCACCCGGTAATGTCGTCGGTACAAATATGAAAAGTATCTGATATAGATGATATGAAATCTCTATTTCCAGACGGTGAAGGCGTTTCTTCCAGCGATGATAGAGCAGAACGAGGGCCACATAGTCACGATAGCATCCATGGCCGGCCACGTCGGAGTGGCCAAACTGGTCGACTACTGCTCATCCAAGTCAGCTGCCTGCGGCTTTGACGAAGCTCTAAGACTGGAACTCGAAGTCAAAGGAGTCAAGGGCGTCCACACATCACTAATATGCCCATACTTTATACGCGCCACTGGAATGTTTGAAGAGGTCAATTCAAGGTAAGTTCTAGAAATAAGATCATTGATTTTATGCTGGGTCAATAAAATTACGAGATTATTCGAGTAATTAATATTCGCTGCATTATGTAGTCTGTAGTCATCCATGTACCTTCACTAATATTATGAAGCTAGAGTTTGTTTGCGTGTCGGAACACGCTTACCTATCTCAGGAACTGTATTCTGAGCTCAGGAAGTATTGGTTGGTGGTTGGTTGAAAAATATTTTTGTGTTAGATGGTCCATTTATGAAGAATATACTTAATATATGCTATAGTATATAAGGTAGCGTAGCATTGTGTGAGTCTGCAGTAAAATATATTAGGACATTGAGTTTGTTATGTATGTATGTATTAGGAGAACTATTTCTCGTCTTGATTCTTGGACTACTAATCTTGATATCGTCATCGGTCACTTGGCAGGTTCGTTCCAACGCTGAGCTCCAACGAGGTGGCGGACCGCGTGGTGCTGGCGATTCGCACCAACGAGCCCGTCGCCGTCATGCCGGCCTACTTCCGACTGCTGCTGCCCTTCAAATGGTAACGTCTGCATTTAAGCCTCCCCCACACAGGCGCGTTAATATCGCGCGATAATATCGCAAGCGTTATTGCTATATCTGTTTTCAGTACATTTTGTATTAGGATGATCATTGGTCATGTAACTTTACACAGTGCTGCGATAATATCGCCGCAATGGAAGTATATCGGTCGATATTATCGCAAGCGTTATTGCGATATCTGTTTTCAGAACATTTTGTATTAGGATGATCAAGTAGTTACACACTGCTGCGATAATAACGCGGGACGCTGCATCCGTCTACACGTTAGTATCGCGCGATAAAAACGCAGCTGTGTGCAAGGAATCGGGACGCATTATCGCAATAACGCTTGCGATATTATCGCGCGATATTAACGCGCCTGTGTGGGGGAGGCTTTATTCCTAGCTCATAAGGCTTCTGCGGGAATTTTAGTAGTATCACCTAGCGGTAACTCATCTTCACTTAAAAGGTTACTCCATTAGTGAGTATAGAAGGTAGGTAATAAGTAACAGGTAAAATCTGTTTCCTGCTGATCCGAATCGAACCTGTAAAAAAGATTCCGACGAATTGAGAACCTCCTTTTTTTTGAAGTCGGTTAAAAATACGGTGCGGAGTTGTAGTCGTAGAACTATTTCTATGGTAGTATAGGAAAACAGAATTCGGTACACAATTTTTTGATCCTTATTTTCTCGGGTACGGATCGAATTGAGATCGGTTTACAGTAAAGTTATAACAATTGCAGAAATGGCCAGTACAGGCAGGTATATTCATATGGTTAATGGTATATGTAACCTCATTGCTTAAATGTGGTGAATTTAGCGAAGTGCCTCAAACATCTGTTAGTTTTTCCCAAGTGTTTAATCAAAATCACATTATACCTTGGTTAGTGGCAATAAAAATTGCGGAAACGGTATCACATCATATTCATAATATATATGAGCGAAATTATTTTATCACCTCATTTTATCGCCTAAAAGTAGCGATTTTTACCTTATTTACTACGAGATTATTTGCTAGTTCTAGTGCTTCAAGGCAATTTGCTAAAATGAAATGCGGAATCAGTGCTAAAGGACAGATCCTCAGGTTTTACTCAGTGCATTTTACACATAAATTGTCGAGCTATACTTTGATTTAAAGCAAAAAGTCTTGAGTTTTGACACTTGACCTCAAATTGTCAATATAAAAGTCATTCCTTGCTCTGTGCAAATTACGATAATATCTAGAAGTCAAGGTAATACTATGAACTATGTAAACATACCTACTGTTAATAAGTGTCATTTTGCGTGCTTTTTAACATTTAGTTTTTTAATTTAAGTTTAAAGGAAACGATAAAATTGATTAAGTATTTCAATTAAAGTACATAGGTTATTATCCTTATAAATTAAATCAGCTTTTAATTTAAGATATTCTCAATTATAACGTAACGTAGGTATAACGTATTTTTTACCTACAAGTAGACACATCGTTTATTTTATGCTAGATAGAATGAAATAATTTGTAATTTTAGTTTGATGTGATAGTGTGATTTCGTAATAGATAGATAGATAGATAGATAGATAGATAGATAGATAAACACTTTATTAATATATATTTATTGTAATATATAATATATTTATTGCACACCACAGAATAAAAATATAAAAAAGAAGAAATAATGAAAACACAAACTTAGGAGTACAACTTGGCGGCCTTATCGCTACATAGCGATTTCTTCCAGGAAACCAATGGCGTGAAGGTGTATTTTACATTGGATAATACTATATCATGATTGTGATTTCGTTTCAGGATCGTGCCGTGGGCGTGCATATCTGAACTGATACGCGGTTTGGTGCCAGACGCGGTGCCTGATTCGATGCGCATCACGCAACGCCGGGACAAACCTGAAGACATTCGCGAGTTGAGCAAGAGTGACTCCCGGCCCATGACCGTTGTGCCTCCAGCGAGACATGAGAGACAAGTTTGATTGCCGTCGTACCTCCTTATTTCTAAAGTTAGATAACAGTAGGGTCTGCGGCGAACTCAAGTTTGGGGTAACTGGAAGCTAGGTTTTGCGGAGAATATAAAGACAGGCACTTTTTGAACGTACGTTATTGTACTAGTAAAAAAATCGATAGTGTATAACGTGCTACGTTTGTATAGATATTTCAATCCACGATGACGCGCCCCACTCCTTCAAAATTGAAACATATGCGATTTGACAGACTGGGTGTGTCTTTGTGGATTACAATATCTATACCACGGACAAAGCTTTGCTTTGCGAACACGGTAGGTATCTGTCTTGCTCTTAGAGATTATTTATTATGAAAATGGGAAAATGGGGTATTCATGAATACAAAGAATAATTTAATGACCGCAGAGCTATTAATAAACTCTCGCAAATATTTTGGGAAATTGGGAACAATGGGAAAAATGGCAAAATAAGTATTGCGGGAATATTTATGATGTCAAATATTTAACGCGAGCAAGCAAAAAAGGACCATTTGAAGTTGCCTTATTTACAATGCCTTAATAATTATGAATACTTAGATAATAAATAGTGATTGATTTTGAATAATTATATTATTTAAGTATCGACAAAATCAAAAGAATAAATATTTCTTAAAAACATAAGATAACTCGTGTCAAATTGTCAGAATGTTTATTATAGTTACGTTAAATACGTAGTTAATGTATTAAAGATAGATACGGCTGCTATAATGGTGGTGGTATTTTATATATATTTGATCAAAAATGCATTCAATGCAATGTAGCTTATTATAAAGGTGGTAACTATGTTACGTCTATTAAATAAAATTTAATTTGCATTGTAAAAAATTGGAAATTAAAATATTGTTTACTGTTTTATTTATACCATCGCTCTAAAATTTTATCTTAACTCTAAAGCGTTCTACGAAGCAAATATACGAATAAGGTAATGATATTTTTATTTTTATTGTTTCCAAAAATTTTGGAAAAAAATTTCAAAATGGCGGATTCAAAATGGCCGCCATTCGAATTTCGTCGATATCTCGGAATGTATAGAAGATGGAAGAACGGTTTCTTGACAAGAGTTGATCAGGATCCGAAAGTCTATACGATGGATAGAAAATGATTTTTTTTTCATAGAAAATGTATGACGAATTTTGAAGAGACGAAAAGTTGAAAACTTTGCAAGTGTTTGATGTGGTTCTTCAGAGTGATATCAGGTCAAGTGATATCAGGTCACTTACCTAAGTTATGCATAAGTAATATCTTTATCTACAAGTAGGTAATAATATTTTTGATTGTCACCGAATTACTTAGTCAAAAATACGTACTTGTCAAAGGTACGAACTTGGTATTTTGTGTAGATACGCATCTTGGTATTAGATGAATTTTTATTTCGAATGTAATAATATTACAAAGAATCACATACTAGAACAATTGAGGAGGTGAAGATCTGAAGCTCAGAAAGCCACTTTTAATAATTTTTTAAAATTTGGGATAAATGAGACTGATCAATCTGCCACCACAAAAATTAAGGATATTTGAAAAGGGAATTTTATTTGAGGGTTTTCAATTTCGAACGTAACGTTTCGTCGTTTAATTTTATTTTACTAAGAAACGAGCTTTCCTCTTTTTTGCCCAATTAAAACATTAATTTAATTGCTTCTTACGTCTTTCCTTGTACAATGTCTACGCGGTCATGCGGTTATTTTATTTTAATTTATAAGATTATTGTGATGTGTTTAAAATTAAAACAACATCGGTTTTTGATGGTTTGAGTGCATCTCAAAAATCGATAAATACCTCGGTTTTCGTCGTATAATTAATAGGTACACTCGAATAACACCGTAGTTGTTGTTGCTCAATTACAAGGTTTTATAGGTATTGTTGTGTACATAATTGCATACATTAAAAAATATAATGATATCTTAGTTGGCAAGTATTAATGGAAATAATGTCTATGGTATCAATGGAAATAATGTACCACCTACTTAGTCTTCTATTGTATCAAAAAGGGGTGGAAGGAAATGTGATATAATTAGAAATTATGATTAGGAGTAGTCCGTAAATTAACTGAATATTTTTTTAGTTTTTCGCAAAAGCAAACCAAAAAACATCAATAGTAAGTTTATGGCAATAGAAATTGCGGAAACTTCGGTATCACAATAGTATTTGGGTTTTTAATAAACTTTAATTGGTAATTTTAGCTGATTGCACCACCATTTATTTCGTTAAAATTATAGAGTTTCTATATACTTAATGTGGCCATCTTTAAGCAAAGAGTTTATAGCAACGGTATGGAAGATGTATAAATATGATATTGCTACTTCCGTAATTACAATTGCTGCAATTACAATTAATGCCCTTTGTTGACTTATTATTATTTCCGAAAAACTAAATAAAATTGGATGCTCTTGTTTTGTATAATATTATAAGCAATAACCAATAAAAGTTTTGTGTATTCTAAATGTAGGTTTTGTAGTTCTTTTACGCTCCAAGAAATACAAACATAGCCACTTCCAGTTAATTTTTTTTTACATTTTTACAATGTATTTCATATTCTGTACTCGTTAGCATTACACAGAATGTATTCAATAACTTACATAAAGTCAAGTAAGTTTTAATTAACCACACTTTTTATAAAACATTTTAAACCTACAGTTTAACTCCTACTAATTTCGTTAACCTTGTAATGGTGGATTAAGTAAATAATAAGCAGGAAATAGGAAACGTTATTTGGAATGTTGAAAAATTTGGGATATTGAGATTAAAATAGTTACAACAAAATAAATATAAATGCGAAATCATGTCACGTCTTTTATTTTCATTCACAAACATCAGTTTAATAGTAGAGTGATAAAATTATTTAAACTTAATGGTAGGTATACCGTATAGGTATTTAACATTACTTTAACAAACAAATGCATACTGACTTGAAATTTTATTTATAGAACTCGCATTTGCATTCATAATTGCACACTCATTTAATACATGTGTTAAACATTCGCCGCCCATGAGGCAATAAAGAATGGGAACAGGGCGCCTTTTGCCATCCCTGTCCCACTTACAGGCTTGGCGCCAAGTTGCCAGGGAACAGGCGACATTCCTGTGCCGCCATTTTATTGCTCCGTGGACGGTGAGATACTACGACCATGTCAGAGCCGTACCACCATCTCTTAAAGCAGTAATGCCACAGTACTGTTTTAATATTTTCGTACAAACATAGTATGAAAATGTCAAAATAGTACTGCAATAATAATAATATATATCAGGACATTACACACATCGCATTCTAGCCCCAAAGTAAGCGATGGCTTGTGTTATGGGTACTAGATAACTGATAAATATATATACATACTAAATATACTTAAATATTTTATATTTGAACACCCAGACACTGGAAAACATTCATACTCATCACACAAACATTTACCAGTAGTGGGAATCGAACCCACGACCTACGCAGACGGCAGGTTCGCCGTTCGCTACCGCTACGCCATTCGGTCGTCACATATGGTAATACAGTGACCGACTCGTAGTCACACCAGATTATCACACCGGTGTTACAAACAGGATTTTTTTTCTCTTTTGTGACACCACTGATTTTTCCACACCATGTATACGATAATTGCTAGTGCAGTACTTACATTTTTTCTATTATAAATTGATAATATAAAATATTTATAGGTAATTAGGTTAAGGTTATTTTCCTTTTATGACCACCCAGAAATAGAAGCCCCGCGAAGCGGGGCTCCGTCGACAGAAACTTGGAGGGGGTGAGGGGGAGAGGAATAATATAAAATATCGTATTGTATAAATATCAAGAATTATTTTCTATTATACATTTAAAAAGTTTTGTTAGTCACTGTACAAAATCTGGTTAATTTAAATAACTAGGACAGCACTAGTTAGGTATAAATGGTGTAGAAAAATCATTGGTGTGACAAAAGAGAAAAAAAATCTTGTTTGTAACACTGGTATGATAATCTGGTGTGACTACGAGTCGGTAGTCGGTAATACGACACCAAGGCTGATAGACTAGCGCCTAAGTGGTATGTAGAGGTAGTATGGGGGTAAGGTACCCACGGAACAAAGAAAGAGTTCAATAAAGTAGAATAAAAATAGGACTATAGTAGTGTTATTATCTCGCTGCAGACTCGGTCATAAATCATTCGAGTGTTTCGCTTTTGTTGTTCTGCAGTAATGCACAACTCAACAAAGAACAACAAAAGCGGAACACTCGAATGATTTATGACCGATTCTGCAGCGAGATAATAACACTACTAGGTATAGGTGATTCTACCCGCCTATAGTAATAGGGCGTGAGAAAAAAACGAATAGAAGATTGTAGTGCAAACTAACAAACTTCCACTCCATTTAAATAATAACTTGCAGATTTAGCTTACTTATAATATTGTTGTTAACATTATTATAATACTTTCAATTCTATAACGATTAATAAATTTTTACCAAAAAAATAAAAATGAAAAAAACTATAACTTTAAGAAACAACAGCATTATATTATTCGTTAATTTTATTATTTAAATTATTAATTGCATTCTTAAATCATATTAAATAAGTATTTTAATGCCCCTCGTCTTACTCTTAATTATTTTATTTTATTAATTTAACTTTGCATTTATTGTTCTAGAGAACCTATTTTTAACTATTTTTAAATAGGTACATGTTAAAAATCGGGCTGGTAAAATTACTCGTAATTTTGGTTTTATTGAACTTATACCTACTTACAAAGATTAATAGAAACAAATAGGTCATAGTTCACTCTTTCTCTCTCTTTTTAAAATAGTTTGGGGTTGTCATTGTATTCACTTCTCTCTCACACACTGATAATGTAAGATAGAAGAAAGAATGTTACGTATTTTTTTTTTAAATGTAATTCGTTAGCTACTACGAATAGAGTAGGTAGCCGATTCACGTAACGCATCGGCTACATTTCACGAATTGTGAATAGTTTAAAAAAGGTCATGGCATTTAGGTATACAAACAGACGATATTAAAACCAAATCATATTTTGCGAACGCTGGAAAATTTATTTTACATCTATTGACATAGAGCGTCAAATTGAATGAAGTTAAAAACGCAACATTTTCGAGAATAATGAAATTAAATTTACGTTGCACGATGAGGTTGGGGCATTGTATTTCCTATGTTGTACCTCTCTGTATTCTGAGTGCTGTACACACAATTTAACACTCTAAACCAAAAAAAGTAAAGTAAGTAACTTTTATTTTATTTCTTGATTCACTTCACTCAGTGTGTGAAAAAGTTACGTGAATCGCCCCCCTGTATAATGTACCCAACTAGTCGCTTCTCCTTCCCACATAACGAACACAAGTGAGAGTGATGGAGAAAAGCTACCTAATTTAATAACAGTGCTATATTCATAGCTCAATAGACATCAAATAATGAATGTCTGACTTGTTAATATAATATACATGTAGTTAAAAAAATTTTTCAAACTATAAATCGTGTCCTTCTCTCGGATACGATTCTGGTAACCTAAATTCAGATATCGGTGACTTATACAGAGGATTAAGTTCTTGCATGTGCTTTCTACTCTCCTGCGCTTCCTGCAAAAACTTCGCGTAAGCCCGCCTGTCCGACACCACTTGAGCTGACTTCACTCCCAATATCACTATTATACCGAGAGCAATGACAATAGCCATGATAATAAGTGCATGCATTATAATTTTCGCGCTTGTCGGCTGCGTGCACTCTTTGGAAGTGATGACCATTTCCATTGTTATCATGGACTTGAGACCGGCTCTGTATGTATATCTGTATTCACAGTTCAAGCCGTCTTCCTCTTGGCGTAGGACACAGGTGGTATCGTCAATGCTTGGAGTTGTACCTAGACCGAAAAAAAAAGAACTTAGGAACATTCTGAAATTCAAAAGAATTGTAAGAGGGTAAATAATATCCATGTAAAAATCCAAGATAACGTAAACTTGTTTTATTTAATTTAAGAGAACGTAGGTAACTCTTTTATTCCAGGCGGCACACACAAACATTTTTGCAAATATTATGTCCTCAAAAAACACGCACTTCTTGATTAGATTGGATATAATCATTCCACTCCATTCAAACAAGTGATTTATATTTAAATAAAAATTCAGGCATCTCTGAATTGAGTATTTTTACCTACTGACTATACTGTCAGGTCAAGTCTTGATGGTTGCACATTTCTGTGAAATAAACCAGTCGTTCATAGTTTTAGGTTCACCGCATTATGGACAAATTGGTACTCATTCTGTTTTACATTCTATATAGGTTATGTAGCGCGTCTAAAAATCTACTATCCCTTTTACTACGATACTTTTAGAAAGGATAGCACCAGTATGCATTAATAGTTTATTTCCTCCCAACTTATACATACAATAGCCAAATTCTTTTATGCAATGGTAAAAATCCGAACCTTCATTCATCCTTTCGCTGACCGTATAGTTGATGTTGCCAATGGTGCAAATGTCAGTGCAACTGCTGTTCAAGTGGCAAAGGATGCAGGGCTCCGCGTTAGCGCACAGGGGATTGTCGCAGGTCGCACATGTTTCGCAGAACACACCCGAGTATGCCGTGCCTTGGCTTGCTTTGTAACACTGACATCGACCTGGAAATTAATAAGTAATGAATTGCAGCTTACGAGCACCGTAGACTGATTGTTTTTGGAAAATAATTACGGGTAGGTATAGATATTTAAATCCACGATGACGCGCTCTGTCAAACTCCATACGAATCGAATGAAACATAAGCGATTTGACAGAGTGGGGCGCGTGTTCGTGGATTGAAATATTTATACAGACTTCATTAACTTGTAAATCCGTACTGGCTGGTAGTGATAAGAATAACGCAATTTGGCGGTAATATAGTTAGTATCACTATTATTATTATCGTTAGCCACAAACGCACGGGGATACGCATTTCTGGACTTTTCACAGATATGTGTGTGTATTACATATTATTTATTCGCACCATTCACTTGCTGAACGGGAACGAAAAACATCGTGGCTAAATCTGCGTACCTGGAAGTGAGACCTTTTAATTTATCCGAATGTTGTCAAAGACATACAAAGCCTGGCACTTGGCCCGTTTGCGAGGAGAAATTGCTGATGATTATCATTATAAGTGATGAATTTATAGATACTCAATGAGTTCTATGTATCCATTCCTTTATTTTCTCTTTGACCCATGAAACTGATATAGCAATAGCGAGGGACCAGAAAGAGAACACTTTACCTTTATCTCTCTCTGGTCCTTCGCTATTGCTATATCTGTTTCATGTGTCAAAGAGAAAATAGCGGTGCCAATGCTGCTTGTGCCAAATCTAAACTAATTTGACGCGTCTTAAAGTAGTGCTATAAATAGTGCTTTTCAATGGAGAGAAGCATTAAGTAAGTAGGTATTTAAACAGATAGCAGTATTTTAGACGCGTAAAATTAGTTTAGTTTAGCACAACGGAATTGGCATAGTTGGATGATAAAATTGACAACATTTTTAATAGGTTAGGTACTACTGCATTTACACTAAACGAATGATGATGCTAAAGACGTTCTGCTCCTTATATTGTGGCAGGCGCCATTAATTATTAGAGTAACTGCAGTATGACGTCCTTTACCACGTCCAGAGAATTGTAAAACCCATAATCTGTAAAGTTAGTACAGGTTTTTGTACAACTTTCGAGTCGACTCGTTTCGAATAACAACTTTTGATTTCCTATATTTAGGTAGGTACAACCAGCGCCCCGAGTGGACAACCGCCGAAAGCTTAGTTAGCAATGTTTCCGCTGTAAATGTATGGAGAAATCCGTAGGGTTAGTTCAAAATCCGTAGGGAATTCGGTTTGCTTGTGCGAAGCGACTCGAAATTTGTACAAACACCTGCATTAACCCTTCTGTTCCGTTGATTCGAAGCGAGTGGACTCTAAATTTGCCATAGTAACCCTACTGAATCGTTCTGCTACTCACCGCAAACACAGTCCCCGTGTCCAGAGCAGACTTCGTCGGAGCCCGGCGCGGTGCACGTTTCCGTGCTCTGCGTGCAGTCGCAGGAGTCTCCCGACCAGCCCTTGACGCATGCGCACTCCCCGCACACGCACACTCCACGCTCTATTCCGCCGCATTCCAAGCCGTTTATTCTGCAATACAAAAATCGATACTTATGATTAAAAAATCCTGATTCACACAATTTATTGACCTGACTTAGAAACCTGTCGGATGCTTATCCATCACTATTAATACTAAATTAAAATACTTTTGGGAATGACAGTCGTATTCGATTAGTCACGTGATCAATTTGTCCATCGCGGGTATGTCGTTCCCGGACATTTTTTTGGATTTCGTTCCTTTTAGTTACGGAATGAGCAATTAAAAGATTTATATGACGATCGTAGATTAGATTTATCTCTATAGATACTTAACTAAGGCTGCCTAAACCTATATTATAGAGTGCTGATTTTTTCCACAGAAATTCTTTTTAAATATATATAAAAACGTCATTACGTATGGACTAGAGATAAATAAAATAGAAAACGTTTTATTTTCAACCAAGTAGATTAAAGCATGAACGTTTTAAGTGAAACAAGGACCCTTGGCTTTGACCAAAGTCCCTTATTTCAATTCAACTGGTTCTTTGAGTGAAGACCTTAAACATTTTGGAGGAACTCCACTCACCTACTGGCTTCACAAGATTTGCACTGGCAGTATCTGCCGTTGTAGTTTCGGTCACACTCGCATCGCCCGCACAGACACTCCCCGGAGCCTGAACAAGGGATGGCGCGAGTCACGTCTGCTCGCGGAGCTTAATGAGAGTAGACACTTTGACACCTTGAAGGTGGACCACACTTGAAGGCACTCTACTCACCTACTGGCTTCACAAGATTTGCACTGGCAGTATCTGCCGTTGTAGTTTCGGTCACACTCGCATCGCCCGCACAGACACTCCCCGGAGCCTGAACAAGGGATGGCGCGAGTCACGTTCGGCTCGCGACACTGAGCTGACAGAGCGGCCGATTTGGCTTCATCTTCAATCGAGCAGTCACAGGACGGACCTGACCTGGAAATGTGACGAACACAGTATTATACAAATGCAGAGCCAAGGTAGAAACAGCAGCTCAGATCAACGTTAAATCAAAATTATTATGAAGTGCGGAATAAGTTTTTTTTTACTCTACAAGTTCGAACATGACTGCTATCTCACATCATGAAATGTGATGATGCAGCTGAAGATGTTAACTTTAAAGGAGTAAGTAAACTAAAGGAAACTAATATCGCGCGCTAAATCACTTGGCGGTGCGTCTTTGTTGGTATGGTGGTAACTATAGCCACGACCGACGGCTCTCACCAGACCTGAGCCAATGTAGAAATAAAAAGAAGCCTGTGTCGGGAATCGAACCCGCAATCTCAAGTCCGAGTGCGTGCAATCACTGCGCTAGGGAGGATCGCCAGAAGGAAGGGGCTAAAAAGGGTAGTTGTTGTGTCGGTAATAATAGTATCCATAAAAAATCCCTTTTTAAAATCTCGATATTCTTTCGCAACGCTGCCTGTCGGACCCTGCACCAACGCAGAGTACAGAATACCGTAATAAGAGAAGGACTAAATTAAAATCAGTGTAGAGCCTTGATAGGATTTTTCAGGATAAATTTATTAGTTAGTTTTAGTTTTAATGTCAATTTTAGTATAGCTAGTACAGGGGTGCCCGTTCTCCTGGGCATAGCTTATTACCCTCGCGTGTGGACTGTGGAAACGCGAGGGCCAGGCAGTACTTTTCTGTCAGGCAGTCGTTGGGCTGGAGAATTGGTAGGTATAGGTTAAGTTACTGGTTAAATTTGTATTTAAATTTCTTTGTAATATGTGTTAAGCTCAATCCCTCTCTCTCTGCGTCGTGTTCCTCATTACTGAGGGTCGTGACCCCTTCCACCGACGACTTTCTTGGATACGATGTCGCGCCATGTTGCCCTGTTCGCTGCGACGTGTAGTGCATCGTGGACGCTCGTGTCGAGTGCGGTGCGGATTTGATCCGACCAACGCATCGGGCTCCGTCCTCCAGGTCTCTTTCCTTCCACTTTGCCGGTGACAACCAACTTTTCCAGGTTCTTCCCTTCGGGCCTTTGGGTTAAGCTGAATAAATGATTATTTATTTATTTATTAGGTGTAAAATGATCTTACCATCCTTTATTGCACTGGCACACGCCACAGACGAGGTGCGAGTTAGGCGGGCAGTTCAGCGCCATGCCCCGCTGCGAGTCGCCCTCGCACTCGCAGCCGCACTGCACCTCCACCTCCAGCGTCAGCGAGTCCTGACCCAGTTGGCTCTCTGATATCGTGATCGTTTGACGTGACTGCAAATAAATAATTTTTAAAATTGCAAAACAAATCTGCGCTGTGGCAGGCCAGTCTCACTTATCACGTGACCGTCCCGGCTGCAAGTAGGGGTTCGGACCTCAATATTTCAGATTGTTGCCGCTTGCGGGCCGAGTTGCACGCGCTAGTTCTGTACGGTATTTTACGCGCCGTCTGACTACAGCAGCCCTAGTACGTCATAACAGATAAAGTTAGGCGATAGAAAGAGACCACAACATTGCGTTTGTTGCGTGTCAATTTTGAGGGCGGGGCCAGGCGCTATTGCGAACTGAATTGCACTTTTTGTGTCAGCGCTAGAGTCGCTATTTCTTTAAATCATCGTGTGGAGTAAGCCTTCTGTACTTGGACTATTTAGTGTTCTGTGCCTGTGGTGGGGGTAATCTGTA
This sequence comes from Coenonympha arcania, assembly GCA_036785405.1. Taxonomy (NCBI): domain Eukaryota; kingdom Metazoa; phylum Arthropoda; class Insecta; order Lepidoptera; family Nymphalidae; genus Coenonympha; species Coenonympha arcania. The sequence continues at coordinate 5,943,524 of CM072072.1, read as the reverse complement.
GGTAAAACCATTTTTACCAAAAAAAAATAGCCTATGTTACTCGGAACGATGTAAGGATTCGAATGATATGTCCATATTTCTTCAGTTCAGAAGTTATGGTGGAACAAAGACACTCACATACATACATGAACCCTAAAAACATTACACTCTTTTTTGGACAGTCTTTTGTTCGCTACGTTCGTTGTTAGCTACGTTGCTACTGAAGCGGAGCGGACCATGAATCGGCCAATCACAGATTGACTCTTTGATGCCAGCGAGGATTTTAGGTACTGTGATTGGCCTATTCACGGTCCTCTCGGCTGCACTCCGCTGCACGTCAGTGGAAACGCACCCGAAATTTCTTTAAGAAATTCAAAAAATCGTCAAGGGAAATTTCTTTACGAGATAAATGACCAGGCGGTCATTGAGGTCATGCAGTTTTGGTGGAGTACAGGAGTACTCCACAAAAAACCCATCGGTGGTCAACCTCTCGCGTATATTGTGAGGCTCTAAGATCTCTTACGAACGCGCTGGTGTCTCAAGTGGGCAACACTCTTAGGGCTCTCGGCGGAAAATAATTAGGTCCATTCGTCGAGACCTTAACTATAATGTAAGCTGTTGCGGAAGATGGTGGTAGTTGCCGCCGACTCGGCGAAGATTGCTGGAAAGCAATGGCCTCGTTCTGCGAGGAGGTCATGGCAATTAAAGAAGATGCGGAATGGGAAAGTGAACAAGCAGCTAATGCGCCACCTTGCCGCAGCCACCGAAGAGGAACAAGAAGTAGGTAGCGCCTACTTCTTGTTCCTCTTCGCATCTACAAATACATCAAGTGGACATTCCCAGTACGAGACAAATGCGGAGCACCGCATTAGCAAGCGCAAGCGATCCTGCGGTGCCCCATAATGACACAGATGGCTCCGCTGGGTTTTAGTGGGTATTCTGGCCGCCTATCGATCAGCGAGTCCGACATACCCGCCCCAAATGCATTTCCCAGCGTCAAAAAGAAAAAGGTTAGGTTAGTTAGTATCTCCGCAATTTTTAGTAAAAGTCTAACGTGCTGGATCTTAAAATTCTTCGCAAAATATGATATTCGCACATTTCTTCTCATCATATTTAATTTCCTCAAAATAGGTACCACAGGTACTGATAAAGTTACGCAACTTATGCGTCTATTTAGTGATCCGTTAATTGAAGTCTGTTCACTGATTCTGACCACACCTTGACGTGCCACAAGCAGGTACATCTCATGCACCGTTAGCGACGTCAAAAGTCACCTTTATCAATGGAATCAATAATTTTCAATCGAACTATCCGAATTCCAGTTCCCGGCAGGTTTGGTAGGCGATTTCACGATGTGTCAAAGCTTATCTAAAAAGTCGATTACCTTTTTGTATTCCGGACAAGATTCCAAGCTGACATGAGCTTCGTAATTAAGCGTCATGCCATACCCGACGCCGGTGCAGCGCGTCGCCTCGACCATGGAGCCACCTTTCACTCCGCAATCGGTGCGATATTTAACCTTTATAGGGCCGGCGGCCGAGTCGTCTTCTAAGTCCACAACGCTCACGATGTCTTCATAACCCATCTTGACTAGCTTCAATATGTTTGAACTGTCGCTCTCCAATTTAGCGACGTACGTGAAATCGCTCAGCAGTTCGTGCAAGCTGTCGTAATGGCCCTTTACGTTTTCCGTGACCGCGAAGATTACGTTCACCTGGAAAAGTATCAACAAGTACTCCTGAATACCTATATGTATGCAGCTATACGAACGAAGCGGTTTGATTCCTCGTTCCTATGAATTGCAAAGGTCTGGAATAACCTTCCGGCCTCTGCCTTCCTCACCACCTACAGCTTGGGTGCCTTCAAATCAAATCTTGAGTAAATATTTACCAAGGAAGCGCCTTTACCTTAGAATATATGTATTATTATCAACTTTACATCAGGTGTGATAACAGTCAAGTGCTAGCCTATGATATAATTTTAAATAAAAAATGACGTAGATCGATGTACATTGATCGTAATTTTATGTGGCATGGTATCCCAAGAATGTGGTCATAAACATACTTCACGGCAACTTCCTAATTGGTCGGTACAAATAAGGATGTCTTCATAGATCTATAACATGTATATACTGTATAATATGTTGTAAAGAGCCCTTTAACTAAAACTTAAAAAAAACTATTCCATAGAATAGAATACAAGAAATCTAAATAAATACATCGAACAGACCTTATTTATTCATTGTACAGTTATAAATTTTAAGTTATGTCTTGTTTTTGCTTTCTCCTACGAATAAGGCAATGGTTATGAATAGATTTGTTTTAGATTTGTATTCAAAAGAAGGGAACGAATACGTATACTGCATTCTCATATTATCATATTGTACTATGCTAGTAAAAGTAGGCACGAAACAAGTACATACAAACAAGGCCAGTTTACTTTCCCGGTATCTAAGTATGAATCTGCGTAACAAACCAAACTTAATCTTATTCCTCAAACAATGTGATATTTACTTTACCTTGTACTTATCTAAAAGCCGGTACACTTGCGCTATGGACGGGTAATCGTAAGTGCCGGCCTCGGAGTAATAACCGTTTTTATCCAGATGGCATTGTTCGTCATTCTTCAATGAGGCACCACCTGTGAAACAATGCGAGATGATTAATGGGACCGGTGATCCGTTACAAAGTTTATAGACATATGCGATCGATCGAAAATAAATGAATGATCGATTTGAAAACTAACTTAATCATGGGTTAATTCGGAACTATAAAATGATTTAATTTGAAGCAATCGAAGATGTTTGGTGGTGTGCCTTTGGTAGAGTGGTAACTGCCACTGGCGAAGCCTCCCACCAGACCAAGACTGCCAATTTAGAAATTATTATAAAATTCGAAAGTGGCTCGTGGTGAGAATTGAACTCGCGACTTCTCACTGGAATCGCTCCACTAGCCATGAAGATCGTCAAACAAGGTTATCAGAGAGGCACTTGTGTCATCATATACTTAACTTACTGGACGTCCACTGCTGGACATAGGCTTTTCCACCACACATGATCAGCCTCCCTCGCCCACCCGCTACCTTTTTCAAGTCGTCGGTCCAGCTTGCAGGAGGTCGTCCTACGCTGCGCTTACCGGTCCGCGGTCTCCACTCCAGAGCACGTCTGCCCAACGGCCGTTAACCGCTCGCGTCAGATATGGCCCGGCCCCTGCCACGTCACTTTGCTAATCTGTTGCTCTATGTTGGTTGCCTTAGTCCTCATTGCAGTATCAATATCCTCACCTAATTTTCCGTCTCCCGCGGTGTGCATCAGTCCGTCAGACAGCAGTATCACAATTTTCCGGCTGTGCGGCGACCAGCCGACTTGTTTGTCGCATGTGATGGCTTGCACTAACGCGTCCAACTGTGCTTCAGCGTTGTCCAGGTTGGCTGTCACTGAACTACTGTTTACTTTCTCTATAAACTCATTTACCTTAGGAAGATTATATAGACCGAATGAATGATGGATATAAGCAGTAACGAATTAGGAGCTTGAGGCTCTATGGTCAAGAAGGCATAGATACCTATATAATTAAGTAGAGATAAAAATCTGGTGATTTGTAACTGAACTAATAAATCATAGCAACTACTCCAGTTTTTTCGCTCTACAAGATCTCAAGTGATGGAAAGTAATTAAACAGCCGAAGATGTCATCGTACTACTACTAACTTTCAAGCGGTAAGTAAATCACCCCGAACGGTTTCTACACATCACCGCGCCAAATAGATAACTCGTTTTGTGGTTTCTCTTTGCTGGTAGGGTGGTTACTAGCCACGGCCGAAGCATCTCACCAGACCAGACCTGAGCCTGGCAGGAATCGAACCCGCGATCTTTCACTCGAATCCGAGCTCACTCTACTGTGCCTGGGAGATCATTTAATGTATTATTAGACTGTATCAGCAATTTTAGGGTTCAGATTAAAGAAATGACATGGTCGTTCCTAAGTATCTTTATCATTTAAACCAACAAGGTCCTCGCTCACTTATCAGAAGACCACATTGCAGGCAAACTCTATTATGTGTAACGTAAGGGAATAAATAATAAAGAATAATTATTACTCGTTTTATTGTTCTCACATTGATGGATGACGGTCAACGGTATCAACGCATGAAAGCACATAAAATTAACTGTATGATGTATTGTATTACGTCCGCGGCTCCATGGACGTAAAGAAGAAATTACTGATGCCATGGTTGACTATTTCTATTATAGTAAATTATCTAAAAATATTTACAAAATGTACACACCGTCCAAATGCTCGCTTATTTTAGTCTTAATTTATCTGTATATATAATTATCTAATTCCAACATATATTATTTTGCACAGTTACTTACTAATAATTTTATGAAAGCAAAAAATATTTGTTGGACATGCATTATAAAATCTGGGACACGGTAGTGTCCTCGCCAAGACGATCCAATCAATCCGAAATATAAAGAGTACTTGAATTTAGACACCTACTAGCAGAGTTTTATAGGATACTGGAGTTAAGTACACAGTGGCGTAGCGTGTGATTTCGCCGCCCGGGGCCGAACCTAAATATGCCGCCCCCCTTGTTTTCAGGCTTCCGTACCTTAAGGGTAAAACGGGACAAAAAGAATTTTCTAAATTGGTCCACGCGTCTTCGAGTAATCGGGGAACATACATAAAAAAAAGATTCCGGCGAAATGAAGAACCTCCTCCTTTTTTTTTTTGAGGTCGGTTAAAAAACAGAATAAAATAGGTATTTAATGGTGCTCCTGTCTAACAAACGTTACTTTTTTTGCTTGTGATATTGATAACGGTAACAGGTAGACGCTTCAAATGTTTAGGCTATATTTAATTATTATATTCACTTTAAAAAAAAAAAATAATAATTTAAAAACACAACTACCCTGATATTAAACGAACTAAAAAGTAAGAAACAAGTTATTTTAGTTGATATGGCAGTCGGGGTACTTCTTAGAACCTTGAACCTAACTTATTGTTAAAATCGAGCAAAAAAACCTCGAAAATTTAACTTTTTTTACGTTTTAACTTAATTTTGTTTTGTTATTAATCTTTGTTGATTTGTTATCTACCTGTAGCATATTTTAAATTTTCAAGTATGGTTCATGAGATAGAGCTCAGTGACAAACAGAATTTTTGCCGAAAAGCAGATGTTAGAGCGGATGTTTATACTTGACAAAATATATCAACAAACGCGAGCGAAGCGAGCGAAAAATTTTTTAAAGTTTTCTCAGAATAAGTCGCCCTTTCGTATGCCGTATGCCGTATGCCGCCCTTTCGTATTCGGCCGCCCGGGGCGGTCCGCCCCCCCCCCCCCCCCCCCCCCCCATGCTACGCCACTGTAAGTACATATTATCTAGCTACTCTACGAATAGATACTTAGTATTATGTTTCATCTACTTGCTTGCTTTCAACACAAGATGACTTTCTTGTAAGATAATCTGCATTAAATCGCATTTGCGACGCATTATAAAGATTAGACACGAAGATGTTTTCATATTCACCTGATTAGTGAGTGATAAATGGTGTTTATAGCTGTAAGTCGCCTCGCACGCTTGTTCCTCAACAGTGCAAGGGTTCTCCAGTCTTCGAGGATCGATGCTTATGAACGGCATCAATGGTTTCTCAGCGAAGCTACCAAAACCTAATCTACAAAAGTCAGAAATTCAGTGATAATTTTTGAACAATAATGCGTAGTTTCCTAATGCCAGTGAGTAGATTATTTCCGCCAAAATCTAAAATGGCCAAATTGTATGTTCCTTTTGCCGCGTCAACTGAGAAAATGCAACTTCTGGACAAGATCTTTAGGATGCTTTTTGCTAGACGATGATTAAGTTTAACGCGTGCTTCAGTGAACATAAAATTATGAATTCGATCATAAAATTATGATCTTACAAGCAGTCATAGCAGATTGCACTTTCTAGCATTAATCTATGAAGGTTAGGCACCTACCTAAAATTATCAGTCAGATTCTTCAGTAAACTTGGTAGGTCATCTCTCAGTGATACTAGAGTCTCCTTGTCGTCTTTCATCGACCACGTGAGATCCATCAAGTAATACAAGTCTAGAGGGTAATTCTTCGCAGGTCTGTACGAGAACTTGATTTTCTTCGATTCACCTGAAAGCGAGAATTATTTTATTATTATCAATTTGCTCTACAATCTAAATATTTCGTTTGATATCAATGGACCTTTGCTCAGGTATTTTACATGCACATGAGAAGTCACTTGAGTAGACAAAATAAAATTTCAAACAAGTGCGTTCGAGCTTCGCATTATTGAAGACGTCCGGCACAGGAAAGCAACGTTGGTTGGATCATCCAATCCTTTTAATATTACATATGCCATTATAATATTTAAAGTATTAGATGATGCAGCCAGACAGCGATGAAATTATCAGTTTTTAATTTGGCACAATCGCTGAACCAATTAAGCTTTTTAAAATGGCTTTAACACTTGGATTAAAGAGGGATTTTTTAAGAATATAAAGTCTTGGAGAATCTGACGGACTGATCTATCTTGCGTACATACTTAGTTAGGACCCAGTTATCTGCTAAGAAGTTTTGAAAATTTTATCGCTTATAAACAGACTTTAGACGAGCGAAGACTAAAGTAACAATTCCACTGTCCACTCATCTCATGTGGGCCGCTCAGAAGACCAGTGCTGCTGATGCTGAGTGGAAGCCCATTTTGGGATTGCGCATTGTTTCTTTTAGTGTCCGAATATGCCACCAAAATAACTTTGTTTCTCGTTGTCGTCTACGTATTATGTAAGGTATTATTTTTCATCTCACCCGCTCGGAAAGGAGATTTTTAATGCCCAAAATGCGGGCGGGAAATGCTATTTTATTCCCTAGGGCCCAAAAGAATTTTCATTTCTCCCTAGGGCGAGAAAGTAGTATGAAAATCCTTTCCCGCCCTAGGGCCGCAAAGCATTTCTAAATTCGAACATGACGTAATCTCGTATTGCGTCTATAATAATTTCTAATGGTGGCACCACACATGGCTATTTGTATTTGTGATTGGATGATCGCGTATTTGCCAAAATTTTCGACCTCATGGAGCCAAATATGTTATTGGCTGTATTTGCCAAACAGGCAAATATGGCAATAATTTTGGCAAATATACTCTCCACACATGGAAGTTATTTGACAAATATAAAAAATAGGCAAATACAAATAGCCATGTGTGGTGCCACCATTAAACTGAAGACTTCTTTTTTTTTTTAAATAATGCATACGGTCAGTAACGAAGTTCGACCTTTGAGTTTGTGTAGGTGTACATTACTTTTTGTATTTACATTTTCTTAGAATATCAATAAAAATAATAAATCCTATTTAGTTTGATTAATTAATAAGGAAACCTTATTAAATCCATGATATTTACTTAACGGTTATCTAATTATTGTTATTTTTTTTAATCTTCTATTATCTTTGGTTCTTAGAAATTGATATTTCTGAACGCATAAAAAAATAGAATAAAAAGATTCATATAGGTATTTTTTTTTAATCGTGCTAAATGATATTAATAATATCTTGTTTTTATTTATTACTGTTTTGTAATATTAGATGAGTGATGATTTAAGATGGATTTAATTATGTCAGTGAAGTTATTGCAGAGTATTACTACAGACAACATCTAACACACTCGCAATGCCGATCAGTGTTCTTCTAGTAATTTTCCTCGCTGTGGTGAGATGAAAAATTTTGTGTTATGTACGGCCGCAAATATTTTTGGGTCTCGTGTCCTTTGAATGCCTCGCTATGCTCAGGATTCTATTCTTTGAACCCCTCGCTGCGCTCAGGGTTCAAACCTAGAATCCTTCGCCGCTCAGCATTCAAATTTGACACTCGGCCCAAAAATCCATTTTGCGGCCTTGCATAACAAATAACTATAGTGAATTTACACATACGCGGTTTCAAGGAGAGTTTAATTCTCTGCGGCTGTATTTGCACAACTGCCTCGACGCTGTCGGGCGGCATGTCTTGCAGAGAGTGGTTCTCGGCGACCTCCCACACCGGCTTGTATGGACGCTGGATCATGTTCTGAGCGCAGCCACCGGCGACTAACCTACGGAAACAATGTAACGACTTATGATGGTTATAGGCGAGTCTATCATCATATCGTCCTGCCCCAGAATGGAGGGACAAGGAACGAGAGAAAACAACTTGTAGGGAGTGAAGAAAGCGCCCCGGGAACACGCCAAGAGTAAGTACCGAACGGGCGCCCTCCCGCGTTTCGACCCCCATAATGGCGAGGTTAGTTGGGCCATGGGTGGTGGAGGGTTGTCCCTACTAATTATGATGGTTATTAAATAAATAAAAAAAGTTCAAGAGCACCACATGGGCACCTACTAAGATTTTCGACATTGTCAACGAAACCAACAATATTTTCTTTACCTAATTCATAGGTGTGTGACCTGTCTATTAATGATGGCACGTCCAATATAACGTAACGTGATATTAAAAAAAAGTTCAATGGAGTGCTGGTACTGAGTTGCTGACCTCCTGTGGATTCAGTTCATAATCAATCACATTGAGAGACGTCTTGATCGCTCGTGTAGGCAGATCAAGCGTGAATGTAGCCGACAGGAACAATACTGATCCACGATGACTACGGTAATTCAAACTTTAATTGTACACTATTAGAAATCATCATATATACCATTGTTTTATTTTTTAATAAGCAAGGTGCATTTCTCCTAATGCATTAAGTCTGAATTAAGTCAATTTATGTTTAACGTCAAATAATATGCCGTCTGTGTTTCGTACTTTCAGCTATTGCATAAACAAATGCTTTGATAGTTCAGTCTATAATATCGATATTTTGTGATGGGCGTATGTATGCTTTCGACTGTGATTTTCCGTCATTTCTCTTACCAAACAACACGCACTGCCCACCATTTTGCCTACATATATGGGCCATATCATAAACAAAGATGTAACATTATTTACTAGTTTACTACCGACACATATCCATTATCCGCCCCCCACTTTGAATTTGGAAAGTGTCATCATTTTCGCAATGTGCACTCCGAAGTATTTTTTTCTTTAGAATTTTATCAGTAGAATTTCCTATCACAATGTAGCATTTCATGTACTATTTTACAAAATCAATAGGTACTAAATAAAGTTTAGCAAAAGTTACAATATAATAATACTTACTATATAGCTACTTAGTTAATATATAGCTTGTTAGGTATTTGTTGTGAACCTACGTTATACGTCATCATCGTGCTCGATGCATGCCAGGTTGTTAACAGTTGTTGTGTACCTACGTCTCATCATCGTTGCAGCGCGGCACACTGGAGCTCCAGTAGGGGTCGGCGCACCAGCGACAGTGCAAGGCGGCGGACAGGCAGGGACCGCATTCCTCGTGCTCGATGCATGCCAGGTTGTTAACAGTTGTTGTGTACCTACGTCTCATCATCGTTGCAGCGCGGCACACTGGAGCTCCAGTAGGGGTCGGCGCACCAGCGACAGTGCGAGGCGGCGGACAGGCAGGGACCGCATTCCTCGTGCTCGATGCATGCCAGGTTGTTAACAGCTGTTGTGTACCTCCGTCTCATCATCGTTGCAGCGCGGCACACTGGAGCTCCAGTAGGGGCCAGCGCACCAGCGACAGTGCGAGGCGGCGGACAGGCAGGGGCCGCATTCCTTGTGCTCGATGCATGCCAGGTTGTTAACAGCTGTTGTGTACCTACGTCTCATCATCGTTGCAGCGCGGCACACTGGAGCTCCTGTAGGGTCGGCGCACCAGCGCCAGTGCGAGGCGGCGGACAGGCAGGGGCCGCATTCCTCGTGCTCGATGCATGCCAGGTTGTTAACAGTTGTTGTGTACCTACGTCTCATCATCGTTGCAGCGCGGCACACTGGAGCTCCAGTAGGGGTCGGCGCACCAGCGACAGTGCGAGGCGGCGGACAGGCAGGGGCCGCATTCCTAGTGGTCGATGCATGCCAGGTTGTTAACAGGTGTTGTGTACCTACGTCTCATCATCGTTGCAGCGCGGCACACTGGAGCTCCAGTAGGGGTCGGCGCACCAGCGACAGTGCGAGGCGGCGGACAGGCAGGGGCCGCATTCCTAGTGGTCGATGCATGCCAGGTTGTTAACAGGTGTTGTGTACCTACGTCTCATCATCGTTGCAGCGCGGCACACTGGAGCTCCAGTAGGGGTCGGCGCACCAGCGACAGTGCGAGGCGGCGGACAGGCAGGGGCCGCATTCCTAGTGGTCGATGCATGCCAGGTTGATAACAGTTGTTGTGTACCTACCTCTCATCATCGTTGCAGCGCGGCACACTGGAGCTCCTGTAGGGTCGGCGCACCAGCGCCAGTGCGAGGCGGCGGACAGGCAGGGGCCGCATTCCTCGTGCTCGATGCATGCCAGGTTGTTAACAGTTGTTGTGTACCTACGTCTCATCATCGTTGCAGCGCGGCACACTGGAGCTCCTGTAGGGTCGGCGCACCAGCGCCAGTGCGAGGCGGCGGACAGGCAGGGGCCGCATTCCTCGTGCTCGATGCATGCCAGGTTGTTAACAGTTGTTGTGTACCTACGTCTCATCATCGTTGCAGCGCGGCACACTGGAGCTCCTGTAGGGTCGGCGCACCAGCGCCAGTGCGAGGCGGCGGACAGGCAGGGGCCGCATTCCTCGTGCTCGATGCATGCCAGGTTGTTAACAGTTGTTGTGTACCTACGTCTCATCATCGTTGCAGCGCGGCACACTGGAGCTCCTGTAGGGTCGGCGCACCAGCGACAGTGCGAGGCGGCGGACAGGCAGGGGCCGCATTCCTCGTGCTCGATGCATGCCAGGTTGTTAACAGTTGTTGTGTACCTACGTCTCATCATCGTTGCAGCGCGGCACACTGGAGCTCCAGTAGGGGTCGGCGCACCAGCGACAGTGCGAGGCGGCGGACAGGCAGGGGCCGCATTCCTAGTGGTCGATGCATGCCAGGTTGTTAACAGGTGTTGTGTACCTACGTCTCATCATCGTTGCAGCGCGGCACACTGGAGCTCCAGTAGGGGTCGGCGCACCAGCGACAGTGCGAGGCGGCGGACAGGCAGGGGCCGCATTCCTAGTGGTCGATGCATGCCAGGTTGTTAACAGGTGTTGTGTACCTACGTCTCATCATCGTTGCAGCGCGGCACACTGGAGCTCCAGTAGGGGTCGGCGCACCAGCGACAGTGCGAGGCGGCGGACAGGCAGGGGCCGCATTCCTCGTGCTCGATGCATGCCAGGTTGTTAACAGTTGTTGTGTACCTACGTCTCATCATCGTTGCAGCGCGGCACACTGGAGCTCCTGTAGGGTCGGCGCACCAGCGACAGTGCGAGGCGGCGGACAGGCAGGGGCCGCATTCCTCGTGCTCGATGCATGCCAGGTTGTTAACAGTTGTTGTGTACCTACGTCTCATCATCGTTGCAGCGCGGCACACTGGAGCTCCTGTAGGGTCGGCGCACCAGCGACAGTGCGAGGCGGCGGACAGGCAGGGGCCGCATTCCTCGTGCTCGATGCATGCCAGGTTGTTAACAGTTGTTGTGTACCTACGTCTCATCATCGTTGCAGCGCGGCACACTGGAGCTCCAGTAGGGGTCGGCGCACCAGCGACAGTGCGAGGCGGCGGACAGGCAGGGGCCGCATTCCTAGTGGTCGATGCATGCCAGGTTGTTAACAGGTGTTGTGTACCTACGTCTCATCATCGTTGCAGCGCGGCACACTGGAGCTCCAGTAGGGGTCGGCGCACCAGCGACAGTGCGAGGCGGCGGACAGGCAGGGGCCGCATTCCTAGTGGTCGATGCATGCCAGGTTGTTAACAGGTGTTGTGTACCTACGTCTCATCATCGTTGCAGCGCGGCACACTGGAGCTCCAGTAGGGGTCGGCGCACCAGCGACAGTGCGAGGCGGCGGACAGGCAGGGGCCGCATTCCTAGTGGTCGATGCATGCCAGGTTGTTAACAGGTGTTGTGTACCTACGTCTCATCATCGTTGCAGCGCGGCACACTGGAGCTCCAGTAGGGGTCGGCGCACCAGCGACAGTGCGAGGCGGCGGACAGGCAGGGGCCGCATTCCTAGTGGTCGATGCATGCCAGGTTGTTAACAGGTGTTGTGTACCTAAGTCTCATCATCGTTGCAGCGCGGCACACTGGAGCTCCAGTAGGGGTCGGCGCACCAGCGACAGTGCGAGGCGGCGGACAGGCAGGGGCCGCATTCCTAGTGGTCGATGCATGCCAGGTTGTTAACAGGTGTTGTGTACCTACGTCTCATCATCGTTGCAGCGCGGCACACTGGAGCTCCAGTAGGGGTCGGCGCACCAGCGACAGTGCGAGGCGGCGGACAGGCAGGGGCCGCATTCCTAGTGGTCGATGCATGCCAGGTTGTTAACAGGTGTTGTGTACCTACGTCTCATCATCGTTGCAGCGCGGCACACTGGAGCTCCAGTAGGGGTCGGCGCACCAGCGACAGTGCGAGGCGGCGGACAGGCAGGGGCCGCATTCCTAGTGGTCGATGCATGCCAGGTTGTTAACAGGTGTTGTGTACCTACGTCTCATCATCGTTGCAGCGCGGCACACTGGAGCTCCAGTAGGGGTCGGCGCACCAGCGACAGTGCGAGGCGGCGGACAGGCAGGGGCCGCATTCCTAGTGGTCGATGCATGCCAGGTTGTTAACAGGTGTTGTGTACCTACGTCTCATCATCGTTGCAGCGCGGCACACTGGAGCTCCAGTAGGGGTCGGCGCACCAGCGACAGTGCGAGGCGGCGGACAGGCAGGGGCCGCATTCCTAGTGGTCGATGCATGCCAGGTTGTTAACAGGTGTTGTGTACCTACGTCTCATCATCGTTGCAGCGCGGCACACTGGAGCTCCAGTAGGGGTCGGCGCACCAGCGACAGTGCGAGGCGGCGGACAGGCAGGGGCCGCATTCCTAGTGGTCGATGCATGCCAGGTTGTTAACAGGTGTTGTGTACCTACGTCTCATCATCGTTGCAGCGCGGCACACTGGAGCTCCAGTAGGGGTCGGCGCACCAGCGACAGTGCGAGGCGGCGGACAGGCAGGGGCCGCATTCCTAGTGGTCGATGCATGCCAGGTTGTTAACAGGTGTTGTGTACCTACGTCTCATCATCGTTGCAGCGCGGCACACTGGAGCTCCAGTAGGGGTCGGCGCACCAGCGACAGTGCGAGGCGGCGGACAGGCAGGGGCCGCATTCCTAGTGGTCGATGCATGCCAGGTTGTTAACAGGTGTTGTGTACCTACGTCTCATCATCGTTGCAGCGCGGCACACTGGAGCTCCAGTAGGGGTCGGCGCACCAGCGACAGTGCGAGGCGGCGGACAGGCAGGGGCCGCATTCCTAGTGGTCGATGCATGCCAGGTTGTTAACAGGTGTTGTGTACCTACGTCTCATCATCGTTGCAGCGCGGCACACTGGAGCTCCAGTAGGGGTCGGCGCACCAGCGACAGTGCGAGGCGGCGGACAGGCAGGGGCCGCATTCCTCGTGCTCGATGCATGCCAATTTGTTTAACAATTGTTGCTGAACTGAAAAAAAAGTTTTTGATCAATATTGGATATTTCCTTTCTTCTGACACTACTCTCATAGATATTTCAAATCATTGGCTATTATAATGTAGGTGAGTAACTACTCTTAAAATCTTATGGATTTAAACCTCTGAACTTTTTATCAAGTACCCTTTTCTTCTGCTGTACAAATCAGCAGTATTATAGTAGGTAGTAATTTAGAATCCTATATGGTTTCCTGATTAGCATAAAACAGGAATACCTACCTAAACCAATATTTTTAAGTAATTGTTCTTTTATTTTACCTATAATTATGACCGTGCTTACCTACGTTTTAAAGATGACACTATAATGATAATGTTAATTTTAAACTATCATCCACAATCTTCATTATAATCCCTTCTACCATCCAAACGATTGTCAAAACTCTAAGATTAACACAATAGGAAAACAGCAGGCGTCTAAATAATGAAAAGATGTTATGGCGTAGAAAGTGGGTAAACTGTTTTGTATCGCTTTTATGATCTGAGAGAAACACATATTTGATAACTTTCATTTGAACTACATACTCTCTTGGTAAAAAGGTAGGTTACGTACCGTTTGTAACTTGAGAGTGCAAGGTTTTGGACTAAAGTTATAGCAGCAAGCAGGCACCACAACAAAGACCCCAAACCTATTTATTTATATCCGAAGAGAGAATATACTTATATGTTTTGTATATTCCAGCCTGTAACGCTTCTAAGTTGGTAAGTAGACACGTTATGGATGCTGTGGGCCTATGTGCTGATCACCATTAAGGTACCTAACTTAAAAATGTATCTCAATGGTGACCGTATACCTAATACCTATTATACCCAGGTATCCTGTGCGACCTGGGAGGCCTCTTCGGATTCAGGAGTGAGCTCGGCTGGCTGGAGTGATCCGGCGAGGACCCGCATCAGCGACTTCACGCGCAACGGGCGAAATATCGCTTACTCGCGAAAAAGTCCCAGGGACAACAAGAACAAGAACCTAATACCTATCTAGGTGTTAAAAGCAATTTTGTCCTCCTGAAATTCAGTTTTTCGAAAATCCGACAGACCTTGATCGTTTTTAGTTGGGTTTCAGAGCTGGGACACAAATCGGGGTAAGTATAGAAATAATTACATTACACCTTGCGCGGTTTAAACAGTTGCAGTACTGAGAGTTTTCAAAATTATTGTCTTCCCGTGTGTTTGAATTGTCTCGTGTAGATCCAAGCAACAGATTAAGAGCTTATAATATACTAGTAGGGCGCGTGAGTGCGCGGGCCACATGTGGCCCGCGTGCAGTCTTCCCGCCCATAAAAGTATCGCCGTCATCTCCATCGCCAATTGGAATCCGATTGGCAGTGGGCTGAAAAATTTACCTAGTAGCACGTTCATGGTTTCAAAGATAGTTAAGGGCTGTTCCAACAAAAAATACCGCTGAACCTCATCGGATGAGGTTCAGCGTATTTTTGTTCGAGCAGCCCTTAACTATCTTTAAAACCACGACCGTGCTCCTCAATCATCATCCCAATCCTAGATCATCATCTTTTCTCATATTTATCTCTGGCAGTTCTCCGTAGAACTGCGTAAATGACTTGCATAGTTCCCTACTTATTGTGGCATGTACATTTTCCATCGAAAAATAAATTCCGTCACTTTGAATTTTTTCCATTCATCCCGTAAACCTTGAGGTCCTGATCACCTCTTGCTAAGAAACCACTCTCTTATCTTTTATACTTTCCGAGATAGAACAACACGAAATTTGTATAGCGGCCATCTTGAATCCGCCATTTTGAATTTTTTTTTCAGCTCACTGTAAATTGCATGAAGTTCTGAGTATTTTTTGTTTGAGCAGTCCCCACCTAACTATAATACCTTGCCCGTGCTACTCGACACTCTTCAAAACCCTCAATCATCATCTCATTCCATATTTTTCTCTGAGAGTCCTCCAAAAAACCGTATCAAAGTACTACATGTTTCACAACTTTTCAATAGTCTCTTCAACATTAGCCATACATTTTCTACGGTAAAAAATTTTTCCGCCATTTTGAATTTTTTTTCTGTCCATTCGA
This sequence comes from Coenonympha arcania, assembly GCA_036785405.1. Taxonomy (NCBI): domain Eukaryota; kingdom Metazoa; phylum Arthropoda; class Insecta; order Lepidoptera; family Nymphalidae; genus Coenonympha; species Coenonympha arcania. The sequence goes on along the minus strand of CM072072.1, from coordinate 5,927,932 downwards.
TGGACCGTCGGGACCTAATCACTTCTTGTCAAGAAACCGTTCTTCCATCTTTTATACTTTCCGAGATATCGACGAAATCCGCATGGCGGCCATTTTGAATCCGCCATTTTGAATTTTTTTTCAGCTCGCTGCCAATTGGATGATGTTTCAAATGACATTTGGTCGAGCACCCCCCACCTATCTTCGATACCCTGGCCGTGCTCTTCACCCGTCTCCGAAATCCTCAATCACCAGCTCTCTCCGTATTTTTCCTCCGAATGAATTTTTCTCTTCTATACGACCCCATCCGTGAAAAAAAAATTTTTCATACAAAATTGTTCAGGAGAGGTGATCAATCAGTCAGTGAGTCAGTCAGTGGCCAATCAGCACGAGTAGCTATATATATAGTAATGAGTATAACCAATACTAGGTACTACACTACACCATCACAAGTCCACAGCATAAAACCACTTCTAACGAAGATTTTATTGTTCGTTACCTTACTTACTTACTTACTTGAATATGCAAGTAAGGTAACAAACAATAAAAGTCAATATTCGTATGATTAAAATAATGAATATCTAAGACAGACAGACAAAGACAGAGTATGACGTACCGTTGTTAAATCAATGTCGAACATGAAACAATAAGCGATTAATCAAGAGAGAAAGTCGCCGAATTTCTCAATTGTTAAACTTTTATAAACATTACGGATGCGCCGACTTCATATGGAATCTTAAAAGTTCTCAGCCTCAGATGCACGATCCGATGTTGCGACATTCCGAAATACTTACTTTAAAAGTTCTTTCTTACACGTCCATTTGTACCGACATACCCACATGAGTTATTCATTCAAGCTTTACCTACATGTAAAAGTAGTTATCTGTAAAGTCCGATACAATGGGGATTTATTGAATTTATTTTTGCCTTTCTCACTCTCACGGATACGTTTGTAGGTGCGACATGCAACGTCGCGGAAGAATATAATAAGTAGAAAAACGACCTTTTACCTAATTACTCAAAAACTAAGACATTTTTCAAAAATTTGTTTCTAAGAGTTTTTGGATATTATTATGACCGGCACATTAAAACAAAAATTATAATTACATCCATTGTAGTTTCCGATAAAAAATAGAAAAACTGAGATTCTGGAGCAACTTTTGGGAGAACTTTCTATCGAGAAAATTTTATCCAGTCGTATTTCTGCTTCTAGTTCTAAGCGATTGTAGAATAAAAACCCAAAATACATGACGTTTAAATTTTAAAGTAATTATTGTCTTTATAGTTTTTAAATAAAACTTCATTGAAAATCGCTAAAATACGGCTTCTACGCCGTTAATTAACAACAATAGTTCAAGTAGGTAGGTAAGTAATTACTATTGTAACTGTTGTGACACAGATTTCTAATTATTTACTAAACTATAGGTACTTTACTTAAGCGGTAGGTATAAGTTATAACTGTTTGACCTAAATCCATCAGTTGACCTGCTGAGTGCTGACGGCCGAGTAAGTATGGGTAAGTATAGTTAGTAATCTTCCTGAGCGACCATTAATTGCTTATTTGAAATAAGCATTACGTGAGTTAGCTGAAAGCTACAGTATAGTAGTAAGTAGACATTTGAAATCGACATCTCTTCAGTTTTTTATGATTAAGTAAAAAGTAAGTAGGTACCTACCTACTTTATTATTTAAAATTTTACTTTTTGTGTTTCTGTGAACTAAAAGCATGAAATGTATGGAATATAACATATTTCCGGTACTGTATGGAATATTATATTTTCGGTGCAAAATTAAAACTTTTTCATCATAAAAAATTGATTCAAAAATAACTGAAATAGAGAACACACAAATCGCTACCTTGGGGTAGAAAGGTCGTAAAAACCTCAGATCACTTGAGTGATCAGAGGTAAAAACCAAAACCCTACTTTTCAGGACGAGCTAAAAACAAAATTTTTAAAACTATTTCGCAATTAACTTTTTTGTTAAAGGTATATTGATCCTATTAGGCGATATTTTTTCAATTCTTTGTTTCAAATTTCAATTTTCGCCTTCATAATATACCTACCTAAGTGTGATTTTAATTGCGTGTTAACAGTGTATTACCAGCAGTGTGATAAATCAAGTGTGGGCGTACACGGATTATGTTCCATTTCGAACAATAAACAGACATTATATCTCCACCAATGTTAACATATCGAGCCGCACGTGCTGGCCTGTAATCGAGTTTAATTAGGAGTAGGTTAATGAAACGCATTGCAGAATGCATCTTTCTATGATATAAAATTATCTCGATTTTCTTTGTTACCAAACTCCTCCGAAACGGCTGGACCGATCGTTATGAAATTTTCAGGGTATGATCCCTGGGTCCGGGAGCGGGTTATCTATTTTTTATGTCCCTAAGTGAGATAAAAATTTATATGGCAAAACAACGTTTGCCGGGTCAGCTAGTAGATAATATAATATAATAAGTAAGTCAATGGCAGAATGAGATTATCCCGACCAGCGGTAGAGTGAGAAGCTATTGAAAATAATGTACATAATGATGATGACAAAACACGGGGAAACGATTTTATTCATCTACCATGTAGATAAAAAAAAATTACATCACTCGTTCGCTCAAAGATTTCATTACACACATGAAGTGGGAGATTTGCCTCTGGATTGGTGAACATAATATTGTTTGAATGAACAGAAAAATTCTCGTGCCAGTTTTTGTTTAATTATACACTTTGTGCTAAACAACTCCTCCGAAACGGCTCGACCGATTATGAAATTTTCTGAATATATGCGGTAGGTCTGAAGGTCTAAAGTAGGACGTAAGTTATTTTTTTTATATTCCTAATGACAAAACTACGATTGCCGGGTCAGCCGTTCTAATATAAAATTTTCGTCTCACCGTTTTTGTAACAAAATTCCTCCGAAACGGCTTGACCGATTTCTATATAATCTTTTGTGTAAATTCAGTAGGGCTAAGAATAAGGCCCTTAAGTCGTTAGCTATTAAAACTAAAAGGACTTTTAATATAAATAGATAAATATATATAAGGACTAGTTAGCTGCCTTCCGGGATTTGAAAAATAGCCCCAAAGTACTATACATATAACTGATAAGTATGTACATACATACTAATATGTACATAAATACAATTATAATACCCAGTGTAAAATTATATCGTCGTGTAAAATTAAAAAACACCCAGACACTGGAAAACATTCATGCTCATCACACAAACATTTACCAGTAGCGGGAATCGAATCCACGACCTCCGACGCGGACGGCAGGTTCGCTGGCGCTACGCCATTCGGTCGTCAATACATTAAATTCGTGCTCCTCTCCAATTTTTGTTACCAAACTCCTCCGATACGGCTCGACCGATTGTTATGAAATTTTCTGAGTATTTTCGATAGGTCTGAGCTCATAGCTCGTAAGCTATTTTATGTATAGGGCTATTTACCTAATGGCAAAACAAAGTTTGCCGGGTCAGCTAGTTTAAATATAAACTTTTGATATTCATGAGCATTGAACAACCAATAAATGAGTATGAAACTCATGGACTGTGGAGTGTGGATGTATATTTTACAGCCACAAATGTTGCAATCGCAATAACGACGTCCTTTCCTTTGATCTGGCAGGCACTTATTCATTACATGACAGTTGGCCATATCGGTGTTCATCTTCATTCAGTAGGCTCGTAACTTGGTAGTTAGGACACTGTACACGTATATTCAACTACTTCTCGTAATGAACGCATTCAGTTTGACTCTACATTTTATTCATTTGAATCTTAATTACCTGTTTAGGTTACTTAGTAATTTATCTGCCTCTCAACGTTATATTTTTTAGGGTTCCGTACTCAAAGGATCAAAACGGCCGGCAAGCGGCCGGCACCTAAAGACTTCGCCGTCCGTCCGTCCGTTTAATTACCTGTTTAGGTTACTTAGAAATTTCTCTGCCTTTCAAAGTTATAAATTTTAGGGTTCCGTACCTAAATGGTAAAAACGGCCCCATATTACTTTAATTCGCCGTCCGTCCGTCTGTCACCAAGCTGTATCTCTTGAATCGTGATATTAAGAAACTTGAAATATTCACAGATGATGTATTTCTGTTGCCGCTATTACAACAACTACTTAGATACTTACTAAAAATAGAATAGAATAGAATAGTTTTTTTTTTTACTCTTTTTTGAATTTGGTGGGCAGAGCTATTGGAATTGGGTCTTAGTTAGGTTAGGTTAGGTACGGAACCCTCAGTGCTCGAACTCAACTCGGACTTGACCAGTTATTTAAATAAAATTATGTACCTAGTCTACCTACCTACCTAAATGTAGCCAATAATTTTGTCGTCTCAACATCTTTTTGCAGCCTAGTAGCCCCCGTTTAGGCCCGTGTATCATCTCAGAAGTACAAGGGTTTGGTCCATCCTGATTCCTTGTCAACTGCCATAGCAGGCTAAACGAACTTTTGAAGTCATTGTGGTGAACTTTTACAGGTGCATATCTGGAATTAGAATCTTTGACCTCCGTTTTAAGGAGGCAGGACGCCAAACCCACTTTTAGAACATTGTTTATAGACAACAAAGATTTCGTCGAACGGAACTCCATTTTCTGTCATTTTCCGCTACCTACATTAAATTGAGTTTATTGTTCTAGTAATGCTCAAATATTGAGTTCAAGCACTATAGATATTTCAATAAAAGAAGTCGCACCCCACTTTGTAAAATCGCTTATGTTTCATTCGATTCGTATGGAGTTTGACAGTGTGGGGCGCGTCATCGTGGATTGTTCAATATATTATAAGTACAGCTGTGCTGCGGGACCAGATATTCTTCGTTTTCTTTGAAAACAAAGTTGACTGTCCAGTCTTAACGTCTTTCTAAGTTTTGACGCGGATACAAACTCATTTTGTCCCGTATATCGTCGTGTAAATAGAACTGATATTCTTATTTAGTTCATTTCCTATTTCAGTGGGATTATTCTGTAACGTTCAGATTTTTAGTTAGTAACACTCACCGGGTTACTAACTAAGTAAACGGAGGCAAAAATCCTGTTTTTGCATTCTTTCTTATTCCTTTTGGACAAGTTACACACATAGGTTATTATTTTTTAAAGCACAATAACTTAATATTTTAAAGCACAATAACTTAATATTCTGCAAATATTTTAAGCGTCTACATTTGTTGCCGTTATCAATATCGAGCAAAAACAAGCAAATAATCACGTTTGTTGTATGGGAGCCCCTTAAATATCTATTATATTCTATTTTTTGGTATTTGTTGTTATAGCGCCAACAGAAAAACGTCATCTGTGAAGTGATAGAGAAGTGTCTATCACGGTTCAAGAGATACAGCCTGGTGATAGACGGACGGACGGACACCGAAGTCTTAGTAATATGGTCCCGTTTTTACCTTTTGGGTTTTTGCCTCCGTTTTCTATAGTAACCCAGTGTTTACTACTTACTAACTTTTGCCGGTGGTGAAGGCAATAGGGAAATTTCCCTTCAGTCAGATGTTATGCCTGGGGACCGCTTGTCATCCAAGCGTGTGACGTCACAACTTCTATATATAGCACGCTCGTCGAAAGCTCCGTCAGCGTGTGCTAGGGTACTGGTTACGCCATCATCGTCAGCTATCGAAGACCGCTACAAACTAATAAACTGAACGATACAGAATCAGCCCACTGAATGCTAATGCGTAGAGCAGTCAGCAGGCAGGTGGGTTCAGGGGCCCCGCCTGCATTTCTATTTCCGTATCTACATTTATTTTACGCCTATGCGTTAAATAAATGTTCCCTTTTGAAGCGAGACGCTGTTTTTATGGACTGATAAGAGTTTAACTTTAATTTATCGCGATTGATGATGCTGCATTAGCTAGGATCGGTATGATTTGGCTTTCGTTTGATAAAATTTAACATGTGTTCTTGCGGGTTAATTTTGTTACGGTAATAAAGATAGGGGTTAAATTTCATAGCCATGCGTTTTAGTTGTATCGTAGATTTGACTTTATTCGTGTTGAGTTTCCATTTATTTTTCCATATGAATTACTAATAGCTATTGTTGCTTGTGTATACCTATCTACCTGTAATGTTTTGCAGAGCAGAGCAGACTGGTTAAAGTATATCACATACGACTTACGAGTAGGTATACAATTATTAAAGAAACCATTAAATCTGAACCCTCGAATTATTTAGCCAGAGCTTAAGTACCCGTAGACGATGAGGTGAATGGCGGTGCGCTTGGATTCGAGTGGGAGGTCGCGGGTTCAATTCCCGCCACGGGCCACTTTGGATTTTATAATTTCTATATTGGCTTAGGTCTGGGCTGGTGGTAGGCTTCGGCCGTGCCTAGTTACCACCCTACCAGCAAAGACGCATCGCCAGGCGATTTAGCGTTCCGGTGCGATGCTGTGTAGAAACCGTTGGGGGTAAATTTACTTACCCTTCCAATTAGTACGATAACATCTTAGGCTGCATCATCACATACCATCAGGTGTGATCGCATTAAAAAAGGTATGATCGACGATCACCGTGAGAAATAAGTGCGTAACGTAATGCGTATTAAATAAAATTGGTCAAGTGCGATTCGGGCTTGTGCACTAAGGGTTCCTCACTATCATTACCAATTCCCAACAGCATTAAAATAAACTAAACACCTTAACTTACTTAACACTTATTTTTTTTCTTCTATAGCATCTTTTGTTATAGCGGCAACAGAAATAGGTACCTACATTATCTGTGAAAATTTCAAATAGTTATCTAACTTTCACGGTTCATGAGATACAGCCTGGTGACAGACGGACAGGTGAGTGACCGTTTTACACTTTGGGTACGGAACCCTCAAAATTAAAAAAAATTGTCAGTCATTTCAGACAACCGAAATTCATGAATCACGAGAAAAAATATTATATTTTGAACGAATTCTGTAGCGGCGATAGTAGCATCAAAGTGTGAACAGAATTTATTAGCTAGGTAAGTACCTACTCGGTCGGTTAGCCTACTAAACGTGAATAACTAATAATAGTTATCGTCTTATCGGAAAATGGAAGAAAAGTCACCGTAACATAGGAAAACTCACCTTGACCGTCCACATGTCCGACAGTGGTAATTGTGCACAATTTAAACAGTGTGACCACAATGAACCTCCAAAACATGATCGATTGATCGAATCCCAATCACTATTCGCACGTCGAGTGAACTGGCGTAACGCGATCGGTTTCGCGATGGCGGAGTGATAAGGGCTGATAACTGTGATAAGATATGGGGCGCGAAAGCCGCGCGGCCCGCGCCGCGAGCTCTACGTCTCGCCGGCCCGACATCTGCCGAACATCTAGCTCCAAGTTCCAACTACGGAGCTGTGTGTACCACCGACTTGTTGCTGTTATAGTCCAAGATCCTATCCTAAGTCTACGTTCACCGGGCTGATGAATGAGACCTATTTTAAAATAAATTTACCCCGAGTTGCACGAAATTTAAAAATTTAAGTGCTACTTAAACTAATTTAATTGCGAGAAATGTCAAAATTTCATACATTTTTTGACTTGATAACGTCTTATAAATTGATGAACACCAGCAGCACTCATGAAAAATAGTACCGTTCCGCGTACCGTTCCGCGTAACGTTACCAAGCGATAGTGAGGCACGATAAAAATAACATAAAATAATGATTATGATTATGATTACGATTACGATTACGATTATGATTATAATTATGAATACGATTATCATTATGATTATGACGTTATCACGTAAATCTATCGTCCGTAAACCGACTTTACAGACAACCAATTTTTTTTACATTGATTGCGATTAAATTAGTTTAAGTACCACTTTTTTGAATTTGTTTCGTGCAACTCGGCATTAGTCTATTACAAAATATATTAAAATGAGTTTGCTGAAAAATCCTGGCCGGAATATTTTTAAATATTTTTTAAAATTTTGCAATATTAAACCTCATATGAAAATTTCACAAATAATATGATTTTTCCAGCAAATCCATTTGTAATAAATTAAATTACTTTTTAATATATTAATTTAAAACAAATAGACTACATTTATTATAAAATAGGTCTCATTCTATTATCAGCCCAACGTCGACTTAGGTTCGGATCTTAGATTACGACAACGGGACGTAGACTTTCCTACATTACGACAACATCGCTTCAACAACTTTCACATCCATGCCGAGTTTGAATCAAAACCAACTCAGTTCTTACAAAGAAAACTGGCATTGGACAGTGTGTATGATAAGATTATCGGCAATTTTCTTCATGAATGAACACACGTACGTTGGCTCGGATATGTTTACGGTGCGTTGAATAATTGCGGCGTGATAACACAGTTTTTCAGCGTTATCAAACAGGAAGTTACTTTTGAATTAAAGAGCGATGCACTTGCTCGTAACTGTTCTGTAGATGTAATCGCACGTAGTTTTAATTACGTACTTATCTCAAGTTCTCGGGCGTGGCTCTAATTATGCTATGCGTATCTTCATACCTTCTTAGGTCATCATCGTCATCATATCAGCCTGCGCACGTCCAATGCTGAACATAGGCCTTCCCAAGTGAGCGCCACCACACCCTGTCCTCAGCCTTCCTCATCCAGCCGCTTCCCGCCACCCGCGCCATGTCGTCGGTCGAACGAATTGGAGGACGCCCCACGCTACGCTTACTAAGTTACTTGTACGCGGTCTCCACTCCAGGACTTTTAGGCTCCACCGGCCATCGCCCCTGCGACACGCGTGACCTGGTCATTGCCACTTCAGCTTGCTTAATGGTTTGGGCTATGTCAGTAACCTTGGTTCTCCTGCGGATCTCCTCATTTCGTATTCTATCCCTCAGGGAAACTCCTAACATAGGCCTCCATGGCCCGCTGCGCGACTTTCTTTAGAGAATCGGTTTTAGGTATCCAATCAAATATAGGTAGGTACTATACTTACCTCTATATCATTCCTACCTAGGTCCTAGGAACTGCACTAAGTAGGTATAAGTACCTCAGTACTTTAAATGTAAACATAACTATAGTAGTGTTATTATCTCGCTGCAGACTCGTTCATAAATCCTTCGAGTGTTTCGCTTTTGTTGTTCTGCAGTAATGCAAAACTCAAAAAAGAACAACAAAAGCGAAACACTCGAAGGATTTATGACCGAGTCTGCAGCGAGATAATAACACTACTATAAGTAGGATTAACCTTACTTCAATAAAAGTTCACTATCACTATTTCCACGACTATGTCCTACCCTACAAAGTCCTACCTGAATATTATTTGACTTCGGCTAAAACTGATCAAGAGCATTTCTACGAAAATTCAAGCCTCAACGAATTCATTACAGAGGAAACGGGCCAATGACTCCGAAATAAATTAGATCGATACTAATGATGGACGGTAGGTAATTTTCTCTTAATTGTTTACAAGCACGCTTTAATTAGATAGGTATTTAATTACCAAATGCAGCAGACTTTATAAAGAGCCCTTATTACTTATCTTAGGAACAAAAAAGTAGTTGAACTATTCAACTATCACTGATTCTACCTTCTACTTTACCTACCTAATAGGTTTCCTATCTATAAAATCTAGATATTTCACTGAACTGTGTGGAACCTTATTCAGTTCAGTGAGATATTTTATTTTAGGAACTAGGTACTTAGAGCCAAATCTTGAGCGACAGAGGTCAGTGGAATGTTGGTTTCATTGAACTCTAGAACCTACCTACGGTAAGTTAGGCCTATGTGAAAGAAATTATTAACTGACTAAAGATTAAAATTGTACTTTGATATATTAAGTATGTAGTAGGTAGTAGGTTTGGGCCAAAACATTTCTAGAGAATCTCTAATATAAAAATTCTCGTTCCAATTTTTGTTACCAAACTCCTCCGAAACGGCTTGACCGATTGTTAATTTGTTATGAAATTTTCAGTGTATATTCTTTAGGTCTGGGAGTTGTTATGTTGTATCCCTAATGGCAAAACAATGTTTGCCATGTCAGCTAGTCTCTAATACATATAAAAATTCTCGTGCCAATTTTTGTTACCAAACTCATCCGAAACGGGTCGGCCGATTGTTATGGAATTTTCTGTGTATGCTTGGTAGGTCTAAGAGTAGGTCGAAAACTATTTTTTTATATCCCTAAATGGCATAACAACGTTTGCCCGGACAAATAGTAATATACAAAAATAAAGCAGTGGAACGAATATTTGTATGTAACAAGGTATTTAATACCTACCCAACATGAGTAGCTAACAACTTTAGTCGGCTGGCCTTTTGGGAAGCAGAGCTATACTTGCTAACTTGCTAACTTGCTAATATATCAAAGGATTTCCTCACCAGAAAGGTCTTTTAAAGACTAAGCGGTGTAGGCGTACTGCCGAGGCCATACACTCCACAGTCGCATTTAGGTTTTTATTCGTAAATCGTAGGCGACCGATGTTTGTTGCTCCTTTTATGAGAACAAGAATTGCTACTTTAGATAAGCCTTAAAAAACCTTCGATGTGGGTAAAGTGCCTTATGTTACCAAAACAAAAAAAAATGAAAGCATCATTATTATTTACTAGCTGACCCGGCAAACGTTGTTTTGTCATATACATTTTTTTCTCACTTAGGGACATAAAATATAGATAACAACCTGCTCCCGGACCTAGAGAATATACACTGAAAATTTCATATCAATCGGTCCAGCCGTTTCGGAGGAGTTTGGTAACAAAGAAAAGTGAGAGAATTTTATATGTTTATGTATATTAGACTAGCTGACCCGGTAAACGTTGTTTTGCTTTATAAATTTTTTTCTCACTTATGGATATAAAAATATAGATACTTAACAACCTGCTCCCGGACCTAGAGAGCATACATTGAAAATTTCATATCAATCGGTTCAGGCGTTTCGGAGGAGTTTGGTAACAAAGAAAAGCGAGAGAATTTTATATATCAGATAAATTATTATTGTTTAATCAACATCAGTTTATAACTTTATACCTAACGCATTTCAGCTCATGTCATGTGTTGATATAAAAAACCGGCCAAGTGCGAGTCGGACTTGCGCACCACAATAATACCAAAAAAACTACTTACTAGATCTCGATCAAACCAATTTTCAGTTGAAGTTTGCATGGTAAATGGTAATTGTAGGTACATCATATATTTTTTTTTAGTTTTATCATTCTCTTATTTTAGAAGTTACGACGGGGACACACATTTCAGACAAAAGTGGCTGTGACACACGGACGGACAGACAAACAGACAGACAGACATGATGAATTTATAAGGGAACCCTAAAAATAGCGTAATGTTGGTGTCTGGAATTACCATCTGGTGGTACCGAAGTTACCATCAGGCATCAAGCATATTTATTATACGTGATTTAACCCGAAGTTAGAGGTGCGTCCAAAAACTTTACAGTTTCGCGCTTACACTTGAAGAAATCATTTAATCTAGCTGATCCAATCAATCCAAAGTTCCAATTCATTCAAAGGAGACTTCGTAGCCCTTATAACATACTTAATATAAGTATAATTTTTGGGTACAAATTGAGCGAAATGTGAGCATGACTATACCCGCACGTATAGGCAGGTAATGCATAAGTGGATTCAAATAGTGAAGTGTCACTGAGTTGTATCTTTAACAGGTTGAGTAACTATAGTAGGTACCTACCTACTTAACACCCAGCTCTTTCACAACTGTGCATTTCCTTTGTTTACTTACAAGTGTGATACTTGTACAATACAGTCAATCGTTTTATGTGTACTTGAATTATTGTTAAAACGTTATACCAACGTGATACCTTGTTAATTTGTCGGTCCTATTGACGGAAGTCACTTATGGTTGAACATTTTAAATATGCATTTTGGATGGACGCTTCCCGTCACGTTTCGGACGGCCGCAGAACTTTTGTACCGTTACTATTCGGATTGATGCTTTTACCTTCATGCTATTTGGTTCCCAGTTGGGTAACCATCAAAGCAACATCGTTCGCTTCGTAGGAACTACCTACTTGCTATCAAGATATTGGGTATAGTCCAATAGCATAGTTTACAAGAGACAACGTAAAATCATTTAATTTATGTTTTGAAAAGAGCAGGTGCCGAGTTTCCTGTGAGTTCTTCTCGATCATTGTAGTGTGTGGTCAATTTCGCTCTACAAGCAAAACTTAGATTAGATTGATAACGAAAAAGCAAATTAAAAACTTAGGTAATTGTCATTTATTTATAGGTACTTAGTAACTAAATACCTACGTAAAAATCCGAAAACATTTTTTTCGTTTATAAATAAACAGATGAAATATTACACGGGTTGTTCATCAATTATTTAATATCCACTTGATCCACCTTCTCTTCGTTCATAACAGACTGCACCGTTTTAATTTTCGACATAGTGGAGCGCGCAAGCAGTTCCGATCTCCTGCTCTTCTTCAGATCTTTAGTCCGGCTGGTGTGATCCAACATCTCGTAGAAATGGTTGACCGGATCAAGCCACGCGTAACCCTGTTCAGCTTTCCCTATCCATTTATGGCTATTAGGGTCGATTAATGTCAGGTTCCCTACGGGGACGTTGTCAACAAAGTTGCCCTTCAGGACGCTGTTGTCAGGGTATATGTACTTGCCCTGTCCGTTGTAGGCCCAGTTGTTGAACATGCCCTGATATCTGGAGCCGTCCGTAAACGCGATGGAGACCTCTTCGTTGCTGACGAGGCGGTCGGCTTCCCAGGTGCCGGAGTAAACGTCCCCCTCTGCTGTCGTGTAAGTGCCCGGACCTATTGTGGAAATTTTTATTTGTAATAAATTACTTTTGATAGCTGTCTCCAAAAGAGTCTAAGGACGACGTTGTCGACTCGGTAACTATAACTATGGCATCAGCAGCTGCGAAGCCGCTCGGTGGTATGGTTGGCGACCATTTCAGGAGGCTTACGTCTAGAAGGTAAGCACCTTTACCTACGAATACTCGATTCCTCGTGCAAGTGCCAGAAAGCAACTTACGCTTACTTAACATTTCAGATAGGATGGTTCAATCATCATCAGGGCCTATACTATGAACTTTTCTAGCGACGCAGTTCCGGTTACGATTCAGTTTTTCATGTCATCTATTTGTCAAATTCAAAGAATTTATGTCACGAATTAGCGATGCAATTCAGTTTAGGTCTGTAGTTGAGTCGCGATTAGAGTTGATGGTAGGCCTGCTGCCCCCTGTTTCAGCCGAAACTCTTACTCTTGTAGGTACAATTATTGACCTCAACGGCAATGGCAGTTAAAACCTAAGACCACAAACAGGAACCTAGCTACCTACATAACTTAATGAACGTAACTAAATACTTAGTCCACAAGCCAGCCACACCTAGAATAGGTAGGTACAAATAAAGAACATAATAATAGGTACAGCTACCTACTATATCTTCGGAGTTTAGGACATAGGAAGTTTATTAAAAGAAAAAGGGGGAGAAATCGAAATAGTTCGTTCGTTACTTCGTTAAAAGTGAATTATAGATATTCCCCATTCTAAATCTCTCTAAAGACAACTGCACACTAATTCTGAAACAGGACGGCATTCACAAATGGGATATAAAACTTCATTCGGAGCAATCAGGGCGTGTCGTGGAAGCGGGCGCTGACTCGGCCCCACTTCGGACTCCGGAATGACGGCACACTCCATTAAGCCTCGTGATGAAAGACAACAACGTTTTGTAACGCTTGAGTGGTTTCGGTAGTTGCGGAGACGTGCGTGGGACTCTTGGATTGGAATTAGTTGAACATGGCTTAAACTATAGAGATTCAAATAATTTCTCATCACTGATGCCTTAGTTAGCCTTTTGAGTATCGTTATAGGCACTAATCTGTCGCTCACTTGGTAACTAAACAGAACGAAATTCAAAAAAATGCATGAGAATGACAGTTGTCTTCGATAGGTCACGTGATCAACTTGTCGACCAGATATATTATCTTTCCCATACATTTCATTAAATTACTAATTTCAATAAAATATGGAATGAGCGGTCGACAGATTTACAGATTTCTATCCACCCACCCACTGGTCGTCCCAATAACGTGCTCTCTGACGTAGCTCTTACAGGTAGGTACTAGGTACCTACTTACTTACTTCAACGATAAATCAACTCCGCATTATTACGATGCATTTTTAACAGATAAACGTACTTATTTGTGTCGAATAAGTATTAAACCAAGTAATATACCTACCTACTTAAACGCCAAAATTTTAAGATTTGTGTCCATCGGACCTTGACATCCTGCCTACTTGGGAAACCTACGCTAAATGCAAATTACTTATGAGCAAGACGAATCAAAACCTAGGCTATCTAAATCTAAAATATAGCTGAATAAATGAATTGCCACCTAATAAATTACGTATAAGTAATGGTCTAAGTTCAGATCGATTCAGTTACAGAAATCAAAGGTTTCCGCCTTAGGCGTAGGTTTCTTTATGAGTTATGTATGAATACTTAAATAAGCAAGTTTAAATGAATGCAAGTTTAATTACCTATCCGAATGTGGTTTGTTATATATGTAGTTTGTTACAACTTACAACGGCGTGACTTTTAGCACAGCTGGCGCAGTTGAAAGCACTGAGTGACAAAGGCTTCATCCCAGGAAAATCATTGATTCTCACTGGGTTTTTGAAAAACCGAAATTGCGTGGATAACAGTATTAATAGGAGGTATTTTATCTATTGCGGATAATAAACTTTTCTATCCTACTGACTTCATATTATTATACAGTATACATAATACACTGTATTTAGACTTATATGAGAGTATGAAATAATCTGTAGGACTCACTGAATAAATAATCTGTTGGACATCCGAACGGTTTACGTAAATCTTTTTCGTGCAAGTTAACAGTAGCGCCATCTGTCAAAATTCTACATTTAGGTGGCCGCTGAGCGAACTACAACGTGGCCTTACTGTTGGTGGCAATATAATATTTTTGGCACCGATAAACTGGCGAGATTTTTTCACGCCGTCCTACCTATCTAGGGTATATAATATATCTACCCTTTACAATCAGTTACCCTTTCACTAATACCCTCCTCCGTGTAATTATCTCACTCGAACCCCCTGCCCCCTATTTTCCCGTTTTGAAAAATAATAGTGAATCTAGCGTGTTCTAATAAACACAAAAAAACACTCAGCAACTCACCATGCATTTTGGCGATCCTATCCTTTTTCCTCGCCTCGAAGAAGCCCTCGTAGATGTCGCCGGTGTCGTGGCGAAACACCCCCTGGTCGTTCACCACGGGAACATCCTTCCAGGGGCTCAACTCCTGCTCCGATACCCCTTCCATACCTGGTTCCGCCATTTTCAGTTCAGTACTATTTTGTTTTACGACCGAATGGCGTAGCGGTAGCGAACCTGCCGTCTGCGTCGGAGGTCGTGGGTTCGATTCCAGAGGAATTAAAAACACCCAAACACGACGACGACGATATTAATATGTATATATTTATCAGTTATCTAGTACCCATAACACAATGTGTGCGCCAGATGGCTCGACGGAGCAAACTTGCATGCCTAACAGTTCACTACAATGTGAACAAAGGTGTGTTAAGACTGCCAACCCGCACTTGTCCAGTTTGCTGAGCTGTGGCCAAACCCCTTTCATTCAGAGGTTAGGCTCGTACCAACGTCGTGTCGTACGTGCCGTGCCGTGTTTTGTATGGAAAATAAAAAAATGGATTGACACGCACTATTAGACACATACTTCACTATAATTTACGTTATTCTTTACACGGTTTATAATGTGGCTCAATTACCTATTTATTATTCAAATTAAATAATGTCAGGGGCGTGACAGCTCGGCCTTGACGTACTTATGTGACGCGCCTGCCATTTCTTTTCGCACGCAACTGTAACAAATATTATCGGCCATGACCCAAATAGATCTTAATTAAATTAAGCTCAACTTCATGTTATCCCCTAGGGGGGTTTTATGAGGTTTATTATGGCGATTAACCTAAATGGCTGTTTCATATTAATCCAATATCCCATTGAGGGCTATCGTATGTGCTAGCATATTTTCTAAGGCCTACTAGCGCCAACCCGCGTTATTAGGCCCACTTGCATCGGCCTGGGTTAGTGTGTTAACTCAGAGTTAACGCTCTAACCCAGAGTAAAGATGTCAAAATTGTCCAATGAGAGACGATGACTCTAGTGTTATAAATTGAAATATTAACCCGGCTTTTCGCGCAAGTCGACTTTAAGCCCACTTGCGCGAAACGTGGGTTAAATATTTACATTTTTAACCATACAGTCATGAGTCAATATGTCTCATTGGCTAATTTTGACTACTTACTCTGGGTTAGCGTGTCAACTCTGAGTTAACATACTAACCCGGGTCAGCGCAAGTGGGCCTAGAGTGTTAACTCAGAGAAGCTAACCCAGAGTAAGTTGTCAAGATAGTCCAATGAGAGACGTTGAATCTAGGGTTAAAAATGTAAATATTTAACCCACGTTTGGCGCAAGTGGACCTAAGTGAACTAAAATCAAATTACATAAAGATACTTTATGATTTAAAAAAAAAAACAAGTTTACTTTATAAATAAATATATATTCACTAACGTTCATAAAATCAACTAGCATAATTAAATCAAACAATAATTATTAAGATGGCAACAACTATTATGTACATCGAAACAATATTAAGCCAGTGATTCTCAGTTTCATCATACTAATATAGGCGAAACAATAATAATGAGAACAAATAGATCTCTACTCCAAAAATAATTAAACGAAACTACAAAAATGCAATAACTTAGGTTGTTTTTTTTGTACATTACAATACATAGAATATTTATTAAAAATTACAACTTATTTCATAGTTTTGGGTGTTATATGGCAGTATACATTTTAATCTTATAGAAAAAAATTCTAACAACCATATAAATAATTATACTAAAAGAACACCAACTGATTATTCATATTTTTTGTATCACGGACACCCAAACTCAAGATGGAACGATTTTGAGGTACTTTACGTGTTTTGATTGTTGTTATAATATATGTAAATATTTGAACTCTTTATTTACAGCTCGAATACTGAAAAGCACCTTAAGAATTACATACTAAAATTAATTTTTATTATTTGACGTTTTTCATACGTCGTTTGTACCAAAAACTAATTAAGGTATGTATTCAATTCACTGATCTCTGTACTATACTATTTCCATTAGTTTATTTTATCTTTGACACATGAAACAGATATAGCAATAGCAAGGGACCAGAAAGAGACCACTTTACCTTTGTCTCTCTCTGGTCCCTCGCTATTGCTATGTCTGTTTCATGTGATTTCATGTGTCAAATAGAAAATAAACGAATAGAAATAGTATAGTACGTACGCTGGATCAAACATTCTATACAATTGACAGTTCATTTTTTGTGCCGATTAGAAGCGCCCCCCTCGAGGGTCCACGGTACTAAATTGACATTTGTTCCAATAAGACAATTGTTTTGAAAGTCATTTTATTTTAGTTCCATGGACGCACGTCAGGAGATGCAAAAATCAGCGCCAAAATAGTGAAAATCAAGTGTCTTCAGTGATCAGTAATTAAATTTCAATCGGTGGCGTCACCATTGGTTCAAAAACGTTACTAAACGACTTTTCAGTATTCATCCGTGTAATGTCCCAATAGATAAATAAATAGTGCCTTAATTTTACCGCATATCCTTCGAAAGTGTCTCGTCTGTATAAAAGTGTATATTACATACTAACTTACGTATAAGTATATGTGATTGAAAGAAAGTATTGTACAACTAGATACATAACGATTTAAGTACCTAGGTTGTAAATGAAAATTATGGAATCAAAGGGTTTTGTAGTTATAACTCATTGTGGTTTGCTGATTAAATGGTCATTGGTAAAGCTTTTTAATTTTTTATACCATATAGGCTAGCGCTTGACTGTGATCACACCTGATGGAAAGTGATGATACAGTCTAAGGTGGAACGCGCTTGCTTAGAAGATGCCTATTCACTCTTGATTTGAAGGCGCCCGGATTGTAAGTGGCAGGAAAGACACTGCCTGGGAGGGTATTCCAGGCCTCTATTTCCAATGTTAATACCCAACAGCTCGGTTATTCCCTGTATTGAGTTTACGTTAGCATAGATTTGTACATCGTGTATCATTTAGTTCGTAACAAAGTAAAATTGAGTGAATTCCAAAAGACCAATCAGCGAATTAGAAAATGTATAAAGTATAGTTAACTCTTATATCACGCGAAGCGACGCACTTTACTTGCGGTAACCAAATGCTGTGAATGTGGGTATGTAGCTTGTTTTGTACACTTGGTTACAAATTAGTAAAGCCAGGGACAAACTGAGCCTACTTACGCAACGTATGCAACACATTATGATAACAGAACATATTTTGACTTTTTTAAGGTTAGAGACACCCTTAGCGTAAGCAACGTGTCCTATAAGACTTCGATCTGTGACGTGCATATCGACATGAGAATGTGGAGGAGATGACATAAACCTATCCAACGCTACCCACTCGTATAAGTTAACGGCGGCGCATAAGTTGAATCCTGCGCAGGGACATATTTACGGGTGTCAATTGAGGTGTCAACAGAGATAATAATATGTACCTACGCAGACGGCCGCTGTTTTGGGTCAACTGTATTGCGATGCAACACGTAAATTTCAAAAAGTCGGTGTATATGTATTTGTGGTCACGTTAAACCTCATACGTTGCGTACATAGACTCAGTGTGTTTCTGAAGTGTCGTGCGATAGAACTACAGTACAAGAGGAAGGCGATGGCGGTTTACAGGATGATGTTGGCGGGGTCCTCGAGGTTCTCCTTGAGCACCTTCATCCACTGCGCGCCCACCGCGCCGTCGATCACGCGGTGGTCGGCCGACGCCGTGAACGTCACGAATTTCGCCAAGCGGAATCTGGAAGCGGAAAATTAAAACAATTAAAAAAAATTGGTTGCCTGTAAAGTCGGTTTACTGACGATTATTGAACGTGACAACGTCTTCTTTGTCGCTCGTTCCGCGCTCGCGAGGTAACGCCGGTAACGCCGCATGAGCGAGGTAACGCCGGATGAGTCATGTTTTTTCGTGCGTGCAATCGGCTCTATTGATTTATAAGACGTTGTCACGTCAAAAAATTGGTTGTCTGTAAAGTCGGTTTACGGACGATACATTTACGTGATAACGTCATAATTGACCCCTCTATCGTTTGTTTTATCGTGCCTCTCTATCGCTTGTTGCGCGCTCTCGCTTGCACGCACAGGCTCAGGTGGAACGTTACGCGGAACGTTACTATTTTTCATGTGCGTTGCTGGTGTTCATCAATTTAATACGTCTGCCGTATTATAAAACGTCTTTTTCCAAAAAAATATAGCCCATGTTACTCGGAATGATGTAAGGATTCTAACGATACCCCATGTGACCAAATCTGTTCAGTCGTTCAGAAGTTATGGTGGAATAAAGAAACTCACATACATACATACTTAAACTGAATTTTTGATGTAAAAACTTCTTAAGGCGCGTTGAACATTTTTTAACGGAAAATATGTGAAACCATTGAACACGTTACCGTAACTGACACCTCTGTTTAAGGTAGGACAAACCATTGAACTCGCGACACTGTTACTATAACCATCACCGACTATTAGTAAATACCCTTAATATACATATAGGTACCCTGGACAGTGTTAACGGTGGAAAAAATATCGCCAGTTTATCGGTGCCAAAAATGCTTGTTTTGCCACGCTGTATGCAGTAAGGCCACGCTTTAGTTCGCTCAGCAGCCACCTACAGAATTATGACAGGTGGCGCTACTATTTGCATGTGTACGAAAAAGATTTACGTAAATCGTTCAGATGCCCATATCCTAGGTTTTCTTATCAGATATATACCCTTTTAAGTGAAATTTAACTACAAATGTCCATAACATTGACATATTGTCAAAAATACATAAATTTTGATGTTTTAAAAAATAACAACATAACGTACCCTTGCGGTTCATTTTTATCCGGAATAACGATGTCCTGGAGCCCGCCGCACGCCAGGATCAGCGACTGTGGCGGGTTGATGATCGCGTTGAACATCGTGATGCCTGGACAAAACAAAATGTTTCAGATATTTTTATTTCGGAGCCGTTTTTTACCATATAGCAAGTCTGCGGAAGTGAATCGGACAAAAAAACCTAATTAAATAGGTTAAGTTAATAGTGGCAATCTAAAATATGTACAGAAAAAAAACGTTATCAAAATCCTAAACAAGTGACTTATAGACAACATACAATTTAAGTTTTCATTTGTATAAAAACAAGGAAAAGGTAACAGACTGATCTTAGTACTCAGTAAAGGAAACTTGATTGATTTATAGCTCGGTGATAAATATTATCTGGTTTTTCGTAATTTATAAGTAAATAACACACTGTTGTAGGCTTATTAAAGTAAGATAACATAGGGCAGCACCATCTTCACACGTTTTTACATACATATAAAAATCTTTTCTTAAACTGTTCACTTTTGGAAATTAGCCGGAGAATCGTGAGTTACTCATGTCAAACGCGATACTCGAACAAATTTCGTCAAACGGATACAAGGCAAAGATATTATTATAAAAAAAGATTCCGACGAATTGAGAACCTGCTTCTTTTTTTTTGAAGTCGGTTAAATAGACTAGATGACCCGGCAAACGTTGTTTTTCAAAGACAATTTTATAACAATCGGTCGAGCCGTTTCAAGGAGTTTGATAACAAAATTGGCCCGAGAATTTTATGTATTACAAAAAATAATGATAAAAAAATGCTACAAAAGTTTTTTTGTTAAATAATTCAAGAACAGAGGACTCCCTCTAGTGTCTAATAATTGCATTAAAAAGAAAGAGCCCCTCAGAAGAATAAGGAGAACTCACCAAACATGCCCAAGTTGGAGACAGTGACAGTGCCCCCCTGGTACTCCTGCGGTTGCAGCCGCCCCTCCTTAGCCTTGTTGGCGAGCTCCTTCATGGTGGCGGAGATGTCGAGGATGCCGCGCGAGTCCGCGTTGAAGATGATGGGTGTGATGAGACCCGCAGGCGTCGCCACTGCCACGCTCACGTCGACGTTCGAGTACCTGGTGAAGGAAAAACGAGCATTTACAAATTAATTATATATTTTATTTTCTTTATTTATTGCAATCAGCAACAGCGTTACAAAAAAAATTGGTTGTCTGTAAAGTCGGTTTACGGACGATAGATTTACGTGATAACGTCATTATCGTGCCTCTCTATCGCTTGTTGCGCGCTCTCGCTTGCACGCACAGGCTCAGGTGGAACGTTACGCGGAACGTTACTATTTTTCATGTGCGTTGCGGGTGTTCATCAATTTATTAAACGTTATCACGTCAAAATGATTAACAATTAACTTAGCTTTAAATAAGGCCAAATAAGATTACAATTTACAGGATACAAAGATTAAATGATAAAAATATAACAATATAGCAAGAACAAAGAAGTTACAAGTACAGTAATAGTTACAATGACTTGAAGATTGGACGCAACAGTATAGGAAAATCCAAAACGACCAAGTAAATAATATAACGTAAAATAAAAATTTTTAATAAAAATTAATTTTAGTATCATACACACTTAGCATGTTATTCTGCTATAAATTTAAGGGGTTTTGGCCCAAGTAGCCCGTGAAATTCAAATTTATTTAGTTTTTTTGCAAATCGTTTGCTAAATACATCGAAGGCTTATCGCAATGAGTTTTGCGAGCATAACGTTAATGCATCTACATGTTTTCCATAAAAACTTTGGTCAAAAATACTCATTATGGTGTATATTGGTGGGTATGTGGTATATTGGTGGGGCGCATATTGGTTCCCGGTAGCTCCAAATCTAGGAAAATGTAAAAAAATAATCTTTCGGAAACCAATATGAGCAGAATAAGTTTTTACGAAAAACATGTAGATGCATAAACGTTATGCTCGCAAAATACATTGTCCACATTGTAAAATTAGTCGACTATTTGCGAAAAACTAAATAAAATATAAACTTCCGCTCCCGTATGATACCTATCCTTAAATACTACCCTTATAGGTACTTACTGCCTAATAAACGTTTCCATCCAGTGTGAGTTCACAGTGGGGACCCGCTTGCAAGCCGCCGCCACGGCTTTCAAGATGAAGTCATTTACAGATACCTGAAAAAAAAAATATAATATATATTGAAAGCTACTATCTTCCTTGAAAGATGTCCATAAATGGAATAATCATAAAAATTGTGTTCATGTGTTTTTTTATAAATCATTAACTAAATTCGATAAAAGATTGAAAATCACTATTTTTAACGTGTACGTAATCCAACCTGACAAATCGTTTTGCATGGTGAAATTGACCAATATCTGAATATATTTATCAATTATTGAAACTGATGGTTGGACTTGGATAGATTATGATGGAAATGTTTAGTTTCATACAAAAAAAACCATAACTAACCTTAACATTAGACTTTTCTGCAGCCAACCGGTCGTTGACCTCCTTCCTCATAGCCAGCAGCTTCTCGACGTTGACGGTGGCACACAGCTGGTAGTGGGGGATGGTCTGCTTGGCGGCCGACAGGCGCTTGGCGATGGTCTCGCGCATGCCGCTGAGCGGTATGTCGGTGTAGGAGGCGCCGGGCGCGGACGGCGGCGCGGCGAACTGCGCGGGCGCCGCCGCAGCCGCTGCGAGATCGCCACTCTTTAGTGAGCCATACAGTCCTGAACCCTGCCCTGTTGATTGGTAGAGTTAGAGGGCTCTTTAGGGCCAGTCAGTATGTTATTAGTCTATACTTAGTATGGAACTACAGCCGCTGCGAGATCGCCACTCTTTAGTGAGCCATACAGTCCTGAACCCTGCCCTGTTGATTGGTAAAGTTAGAGGGCTCTTTAGGGCCAGTCAGTATGTTATTAGTCTATACTTAGTATGGAATTACAGCCGCTGCGAGATCGCCACTCTTTAGTGAGCCATACAGTCCTGAACCCTGCCCTGTTGATTGGTAGAGTTAGAGGGCTCTTTAGGGCCAGTCAGTATGTTATTAGTCTATACTTAGTATGGAATTACAGCCGCTGCGAGATCGCCACTCTTTAGTGAGCCATACAGTCCTGAACCCTGCCCTGTTGATTGGTAAAGTTAGAGGGCTCTTTAGGGCCAGTCAGTATGTTATTAGTCTATACTTAGTATGGAATTACAGCCGCTGCGAGATCGCCACTCTTTAGTGAGCCATACAGTCCTGAACCCTGCCCTGTTGATTGGTAGAGTTAGAGGGCTCTTTAGGGCCAGTCAGTATGTTATTAGTCTATACTTAGTATGGAATTACAGCCGCTGCGAGATCGCCACTCTTTAGTGAGCCATACAGTCCTGAACCCTGCCCTGTTGATTGGTACAGTTAGAGGGCTCTTTAGGGCCAGTCAGTATGTTATTAGTCTATACTTAGTATGGAATTACAGCCGCTGCGAGATCACCACTCTTTAGTGAGCCATACAGTCCTGAACCCTGCCCTGTTGATTGGTAGAGTTAGAGGGCTCTTTAGGGCCAGTCAGTATGTTATTAGTCTATACTTAGTATGGAATTACAGCCGCTGCGAGATCGCCACTCTTTAGTGAGCCATACAGTCCTGAACCCTGCCCTGTTGATTGGTAGAGTTAGAGGGCTCTTTAGGGCCAGTCAGTATGTTATTAGTCTATACTTAGTATGGAATTACAGCCGCTGCGAGATCGCCACTCTTTAGTGAGCCATACAGTCCTGAACCCTGCCCTGTTGATTGGTAGAGTTAGAGGGCTCTTTAGGGCCAGTCAGTATGTTATTATAGTATTTTTATTATCTCGCTGCAGACTCGGTCATAAATTATTCGAGTTTTCGCTTTTGTTGTTCTTTGTTGAGTTGTGCATTACTGCAGAACAACAAAAGCGAAACACTCGAATGATTTATGACCAAGTCTGCAGCGAGATAAAAACACTACTATAGTCTATAGGAAGTATACTATAGTAGTATTAGTCTAAAAATAATATACTGCCTCTTTGGTCTAGTAGTGAGCATGTTCGACAGCAGATCACAAGGTACTGGGTTCGATTCCTGGGTCGGACCAATAAAATTAGTAGAGTATTGGATTTTTCTATCAGGAAATTGTTACTAGCTTGTTAATACAAGCCCGATTTGGAAATCTGCAGTGTTTCATCCCCGTGCCTCAGAGAGCACGTTAAGTCGTCGATCCTACACTTGATCTCTTTCTGGTCGTGTCAAAGCTCTCATCGCATCGGATTATGAGAGAGAGGAATAGAGAGTGCACACGCTTGTACACTGTTATTTATGTTCGACGCCTGAGAAAAATATCGTCATGCAGAGATTGATCTCTGAGGTGTGACTGGATTGGTCTGGAGGACATTATTAAGAACTACAATTTTAACAAACATTCAATTATATTCACCCGGCCAGATGGGACCAATCCCAATGCTATTGCATCATGGTATGAAAATCAACGTTATGAAACTCATTAAGACCGAACACAATGATACTCTTTAACTATTTAATCTGCAATGTACGTTTTATCTTTAAAATATATACGACTTCTCAAAACCAAACATGTATAGTTGAATTTAAAAAACAATATAATTTTGCCCAAAGTATTAAATGATAAGGAACTTACCACCAAGTCTGATACTCTTTAACTCTGCAAGCCGCCTGGCCATCGGGCTAGCGTAGATTCTGCCGTGCTGCTCGGCGGGGGCGGCTGCAGCGGGCGCGGGTGGCGCGGGCCTCGGTGCCGCGGGTGCAGCCGCCGCGGGTGCTGCCGGTGCGGGTGCCGCTGGCGGCGGTGCTGCTGCCGCTATTCCAAACAAACAAGGGTTAATACTGTTGGTATTACGTGCACCGACACACACTCTCTCTCTTTCAAACCGGCGCAATGTTGCCTGTTTAGCGGTTTTTTACAGGATTATATACTTTGGTGAGTGTGCTCAGGAACTGCATAACCTTGTGCCTCCTTCACCTTTCTAACATAGGACTGCAAGACGCCGAGAGCGGTGGCATCCTTATGTGGTTGACGTCCAACAAACTCGCACAAAACGTGTTTCTTCCACGTTTCTGATACGAACCGCTAAGGTGTGGAACGCCCTTCCCGCCTCCGTGTTTCCAGCCAAGTACAATCTAGGTGCCTTCAAGAGAAGAGTGAATAGGCATTTTCTAGGCAAGCGCGCTCCAACCTAGACCTCATCATTGCTTTCCATCAGGCATAATTGTCGTCAAGCGCAAGCCTATCGTCAAAAAAAAAACTGGCGACATTTTTTCGCACGGTCCACTCTGTCCAGGATAGATGTCAATCGTTAAAATGCAAATTTTACACATTGGAGGCTGCATCCTAGCTTTTTAAGCATCATGAAAAATAACCTAATAACATACTAGCTTTTTCAGTATTCAGCTGTCTTATTATAGGGTGTCACAGGCAGCCTAATTGGTTCAGCAGTTGCGGCGTAACAAAAACAAACAATCACATATGAATGTGAATGTCACAGGCAGTCTTCTTGGTAAAGCACACTTTAATTATTTTTAAATAAGGATTTTTGTTACAAATTTTTTGACCAATGTTCGTATTAAAGAGTAGAGTTGTAAAATATGGATATTCGGCTGAGAGCGCCGCCGAATATTCGGTATTCGGCCAAATCACTATTTGTTGCATCTCTATTAAAAATACCAAAAATAATTAAGATATACGTAAATTTTCTTCTGTAATATTAAGGCCTAGGTCCAGCCTGTGTATAAACACTGTGGGTCAATAATTAAACATTTTTAGACTGTTTTTAGCTTAATAATGTAAATAATATCATACACAGCCTGGGATCTAAAAAGAGAGTTTAATGTTTTAAAATGTGGTTCAAGTGAAAAAAGTGTAAAATATATTTAAAGTAGATGAAATTAATATAAATAGTAACCTGTTGGTTGTTTTTTTGCTGCTGGTTTCGCTGAAGCTCCTGTGGCTGCGAGGTGGACAAATGGTAATGAGATTAGGAAGCTGTTAACAGTATTAAACACACTATGGAATTAGTCCGTGAGTATTTATAAAATGCTCTTATTAAAGGTTTGATGCTTGGCATTTACTATCCATACTCTAACTTTTAATTTGATGCAATAACACAAGTTTTCGTATTTTGATATTGTTAAATAAGGAATAAATATGATGTTTTGACAGATATTATATGGCACATGTTTCAATTTATTTCTCAAATAGTTTATCACCAAAATAACATAAAATATTATAAATGAGAGAAGTTTCTTTCAATGCAAAATAATATTTTTGTGAAATACTTTGATTACTTATATATTTTCTGTTTATTTAATTTACCAAATGACAGTTAAAAACGTCATTTTATTGCATCGAGTTAAAAGTTGGAGCATAGTTGGTGATATTTTTGATACTCTTACATGATAAACCAGTGGAACATTTGTTGGATGCAAAGGAGATGAACATTTCCATTGAATTTGTTTTTGTATATATAATAATGGAAAGGGCAATATATTCAACATGCACAAAACTGAACCCTTCCATTGGCCTGTGAATAGTAATTATATTTCATTTCGCTTCATTTTTCAGATAATTTTTATTATTATCGACAAAGTAGTAACTTCTATTGTACAGGCACATTTCGCACGTTTAGAATTAAGTCACTCAATTGATTTTTGTTTTCCTGTGGGGTGTGGGGCAACCCCATATATACTACCGCCGCTGCAGCCGTCGTCATTCTTTTATTGTGCGAGGCACCGCGCGCACGCTGGCGCTGCCATTAAAATAAATTATTAAAAAGAAAATAAAAATAAAATAAAGCATATAGTGAAGTGTTCATCGGATAAGAATACGGGTAAGTGTTACTGTGTATTTTTACCACGTAATAATTCTTGTGAGTGTGATATTGTAATTAACCAAATTCCTAGCGGGTAATTGCGGGTTACCACGATGGATTTACATGACTTTTTTTTTTGTAAATGTGACGCCAAAGTACATCCAGTCTACATACAATTTCAATTTTCAATTTATTTATGATTGAACCAATGAAAAGATTGCACAGTACATACTCACAGACCTAGCGTCTTTATGCTTTCCTGGTGGTTAACCGCGGGTTAACACGATGGATTTACTTGATGCATAGTAATTAGTGATCAAAGTAGTGAACAAACACTTGTGAACATTGTCACGGGCCTAGCATCTTTATGACGTCCTGGTGGTTAACTGCGGGTTAACACGATGGATTTGCGTAATGCATAGTAATCAGTGATCAAAGCAGGAACGATCACGTGTGAATATTGTCACGGGCCTAGCATCTTTATGCTTTCCTGGCGGTTAACTGCGGGTTAACACGACGGATTTGCGTGACGCATAGTAATTAGTGATCAAAGTAGTGAACAAACACTTGTGAATATTGTCACGGTCCTAGCGTCTTTATGCTGTCCTGGTGGTTAACTGCGGGTTAACACAATGGATTTGCGTGATGCACAGTATTTAGTGATCAAAGTAGTGAACAAACACTTGTGAATATTGTCACGGGCCTAGCGTCTTTATGATGTCCTGGTGGTTAACTGCGGGTTAACACGATGGATTTGCGTGATGCATAGTAATCAGTGATCAAAGCAGGAACGATCACGTGTGAATATTGTCACGGGCCTAGCATCCTTATGCTTTCCTGGCGGTTAACTGCGGGTTAACACGATGGATTTGCGTGATGCATAGTAATTAGTGATCAAAGTAATGAATGAACAAACACTTGTGAATATTGTCACGGGCCTAGCGTCTTTATGCTGTCCTGGTGGTTAACTGCGGGTTAACACGATGGAGTTGCGTGATGCATAGTTATTACTTTACACTTGTCAATATGGTCACGGGCCTAGCTTTTTTATGCTTTCCTGGTGGTTAACTGCGGGTTAACACGATGGTTTAGCATGACGTTACACACTTTACCTCTTGATGGTATCAAAAACCTTTGGGTGATAACCCGATTGCTTTCTTTTATCAGAAAATGAGTCGCAATAATTCAATTACAAACAGCGTTCGATGTCACGCATATCGCCGCCACAGGCGCCATTGCCATCGACTCTTGTTCCCGTAGATACGGCACAAGACGCATTTACCGAACTCAAACCCAGAATAAAAAAGCTATTGAAGGAATTCGCTGTCCCGGATTATTGTAACCTATTAAAAGATATTAAAGGCTTAATCCAAAAATATCTGTTGCTATCGGGGATACCCCAAGGACTCGTGATATAAAGCTCCAGGCAAGGCAGCTTGGTTTAGGAATCACAGCTATAAACAGAGCTATGTATGACAAAGTACAAGCAATAAAAATATTGTCGCATGGCTGCAACTTACTCACAAATTCCCACTATATAGAAGAAAGAAAAAACATTATTTAGGAATACATTGCCGAAAAATCAAAGCTTCTAAAGAGATTGAGAGGCAAGGAAGCCAAATTAAATAGGGACAGAAAAATTCGGTCTCGATAAGACCTCTCGCCCTCGATATCGAGGAAAATGATCTGGCCCTTCTTGTTACCAGTCATCAAACAGGGGGGGGGCGCGAGGTGGATCGTATCGGATGCAGTATACACATTACCAACGAACAGCGGCGCGAACGCCGCCGACTCACAAGTCGTCTTCAAAGACGATGGACACCAGCGGCAGGCTACAACACTATTATTCCTGTCGGCCTAGTAGGCCGAAAATCCCCGTTGTTTTAGATGGGATTCGTAAAGGTTACCGCATACAGTTCATTCGCCAAGTCGAAAGCTATTGCAAAATTTTGAAAGTCGGCTACTATTAGAAAATGTAAACACCGTAAAGCTCATTTTATATCGAACATTTTCGTAGCTCGAAAACGAAATGGCGATTATAGATTTTATTCTAAACTACAAACAGTTAAATAAATTTAGGATTGAAGACCATAGAAATCCAATCCAACCCAAAATGATACCAAGGATCGGCTTTGTGACAACTTTAAACGTAAAAGCCTACTTACTCGTCCCTATATCAACCTCTCATCGTAAATATTTACGATTCACATTTAAAAACAAAAGTAATGAAAAAGTAGCTTTGCTATTTAAGATATTGTGGTTTTTAATCTATTATGACTTTTTATGTATTGGGATCACCTTCGAAGAACGTCTTAGAAATGTAAACAATACGTTTAGGTTCCATAATTAATTATGATAAAAGTTGTTTACATTCCTGGCAGAGGCGTAAGTTTTTGGGTTTCATTTACAACTCTGTGGATATGAGGATTTCACTTCCATGAGAAAAATTTAACAAATTTTTTTTAATAGAAAAGTTTTCTCGCCTGCCAGTTTGCACTATTAGAAACTTTGCCTATTTAATAGGTACTCTTACATCGGCCTGTCCTGATGTAAGATATGGTGAATTATGTACCAAAAGACGTGGGAACCAAAAAATTTGGCTCATACACCAAAGTTGCTACGAAACATTAAAACCTATGAATGATATTCTACCATCCTACAGTTTATTTTGACCTAGAGAACCCAAATAGGACTGAGCAGAACAAGCGTGCCAACGCCGGGTGGACCGCATATGAAAGTAATTTTCATATAAACTATTTAGAGCTGTTGACGGGTTTTCCTCTGTCTTAAACCATTGCTCGCAAGAGGTCTAAAATTAACATCCTAGAACGCGTTGATAACACAACCGCAATCAGCAATATAGATCGGATGGGAGGAATTCAGTTTCCTCACCTAAGTGAATTAACAAGATCCATTTGCCAATGGTGCGAGGAACGAAAAATATTCGGTATCTTTGTATCGTAATATATTTATAAACAGAAAAGACAATGTAGAAGCCGACCGCGAATCTCATGGAGAAAATTCTGATTTATTATAATGGGAACTATCATAAAAGTTGTTAAGTACCAGCTAGTGACGTCAGCATTCGGAGAAGCAACAATTGACCTTTTCGCTTCTCGCACTACTGCCAAATGTAAAACTTACGTATCTTTGAGACAAGATCCTGATTGTCTTACAGTAGATGCATCTTCATTATGCTAGATATCAATAGTTTTTTTTATACATTTCCACCTTTTTCACTGGTTTTAAAATGTTTACAAAAAATTTTAAATGATGAAGCCGAGGATATCTTAGTTTTTTCCTATTGGCCAACACAGCCTTGGTTGCCCTTGTTAATGAACATGGTTCAATCCAAAATTATATTTGCTACCCGTAATTTCAATACTGGAATAGGAATTCCTGGACTTATCACCGTCCCGAGAAGAAACTTATCCTAAAGTTCACAACAAGTTTTGAAGAAGTTTACAATAAGACCCAGGAATGGCATAAAGGTTAATTATGGCATCCTTGTCCAAAAATACACTGCGATACATAGAAATTATGGTGGCTGTTCTGTCGTATCAATAACCATAGACCTTGCGAATTATCAGCTTCATCCATTGTAATTTTTTCTCACGGAACAATTTAATAATGGAGCTGCGTATGGATCTTTAAATAGTCACCGCTCCACGTTATCGCTTATTTTCGGTAGTGAATTATCTAGTATCGATCAAATATAACGCTTACTTAAAAGTGCCTATAAGTTAAGACCATCAAAACCAAAATATTTATTTACTGGGGATCCAGAGGTCGTATTAAATTTATTTGCCAATCGAACACCCAATTGAGACCTTAAGTTAAAAAAAAAAAAAAAAAAAAAAATGACCAAATAATTAGTTATTTTACTTGCACTCTTTAAAGCACATCGAGTGCAAACTTATCGGCCCCTCGGGTGTTATAATAGAGATATCAGACATCGGCCGCAGGGCGCGAACGAACAGTCTATTTTAACCCTATTTTGAAGAAAATAGATCAATTTGCCGTGCTACCGCCATACAAGATTTTCATCGTCACGAAGAAAATTAGGCTGTCTATCGTCAATCCGCTAATTTCAATGCATATAATAGCCACACAACCCGGCATCTCCTCAAACCATCAGCAGATGGTTAAAGGTTGAGCGAAAACGGCGTGGATGTGCCGACGGTCGGCGCGCACAGCACGCGCCATATCGTTAGATATTATAAGAAATACAGCTGGCTAGACTAACCGCTCGCAAACATAATATGTGATATATATC
Organism: Coenonympha arcania; assembly: GCA_036785405.1. Classification (NCBI taxonomy): domain Eukaryota; kingdom Metazoa; phylum Arthropoda; class Insecta; order Lepidoptera; family Nymphalidae; genus Coenonympha; species Coenonympha arcania. Next base: position 5,896,885 of record CM072072.1, on the reverse strand, counting down.
ATATACTCGTGCACTAATTTAATAGCCAATTAACCAAGTACGATTGATAAAATATTAGGAGGTAATGCAATTTATTGAACTGAGGATTGATTAAGATTAAAAAATAAATTCATATGTACCTTAGAGAAGTTGTGTAAGGTTTATTCTGTAAACAAACGTTGATTTGGCATGATAAACACAATAATATAATTATTGTGTTTTACTACTTACCTTCACAAAATTTTCGTCTCTAAACATCTACTTTGTCGATAATAATAAAAATTATCTGAAAAATGAAGCGAAATGAAATATAATTAATGATCAAACGAACTTGCAAAGTGAAGTTCGATCATAATTATATGAATTCGCTTCATTTGAAGATATAAACACCCTCCCTCCCAACCCTCATTAGAAAATTTTGTGTTCTCTAAAATAATGACGACGGCTGCAGCGGCGGTAGTATATATGGGGTTGCCCCACACCCCACAGGAAAACAAAAATCAATTGAGTGACTTAATTCTAAACGTGCGAAATGTGCCTGTACAATAGAAGTTACTACTTTGTCGATAATAATAAAAATTATCTTCAAATGAAGCGAATTCATATAATTATGATCGAACTTCACTTTGCAAGTTCGTTTGATCATTAATTAGTACTCTAACGATTTCAAAATGGTCCTGATTGTTTTTAACTTAGAATTATATACTTTTTGATATTACACCAAAACCAAACAAATTACGAGTAATTGACACCATGCACATACTTCTTGGGTTTATTGTAACACACACACACATTAATTATAAAGTCTCATGCTGAAATACCCAATAGTAATTACTGAAAAACTGTTAAAATTATTGGAATGTTTATTTTCAGTCATATTTAACAACAGATGAGGTATCAAAAACAAGTTTGATATAATTGTATAGTCCATTCACATTCATTTTGTCGTGCGGCCATTTGCGGAGTGGGTATTCTCAAAGGACATCAAACGACGCCGACCGTGCGAATGTACTTGTAATGACAAATTCGAAAGGAATAGACTATAGCAGTGTTTGGCCAGCATACTCACAGTCGTCCTTAAAATCTTTGAAAGCAGCAACATCGTCTTGGCTCTCTACTATAATGCAGAGCAGTTTGCCCACAGGGACCCCCTTAGTGCCCGCTGGTATTAATATCTTAGCCAGGTATCCCTCCTCGGGAGTTTCAAAGCCCATTGTTGCTTTATCTGTTTCAATCTCACACAGTAGGTCACCTGAAATTAATAAAAGAAATATTTATAATCTTTAGTTCATAAAATTTTGTAATGGACTTGTTATGAAAATACTGCAATTCGTTCTTACTACCATAAACCTATATTTGTTTCTGCTTTAAATACTGTCTATCTTTTACATGACTGACTGAAGTGGATGATAGAAGTGACTTCATGAACACTATTTCCAGGATAAGAAAGAATAACTATTTAAAAGAATAAAGACCGATTTTTCAATCGCCAGATAGACTATCTGAGAAATAAATTTGAAACATATGCCATAAAAAATCTGTCAAAACGTCATATTTATTCCTAAGTTAACGTTTATCTGGCGATTGAAAAATAAGTCCTAAGAAGTCAAATACTGCTTACAATGGACTTTTTTTCTCACCTTCACTCAGTTTATCACCCTCCTTCTTTTCCCAACTGACTATAGAACCACTTTCCATAGTGGGGGATAGAGCTGGTAGGTTGACTTTGGTGTGCGATGGCAGACTTGAGTAGTACCTCATCTGAAAGCTCCATTGTGGGGATGCTACTGTCTTCTGTGATGGGGTAAGTAGTCTAAAACAATAATTAGCTTTAAAAATGTATATAAATGTTATTATCATTGTTATTTTCGTACATACAGCACTTTTGGAATACCAGTTTTTTTAATGGGTGTCCATACTATGGTAGCTACTCTATTAGATATAGAAGATGTGATTGCTTGTCAAACTGCAGACTGTATCAAAATATGCATTTAAAATGCACTGAAGTTCAACCTAAACTACCAGTCCAATTCATAAGAGATAAGTTACAGTAAGGAAATTTAGGAGTAAGTATTGATGTAAGTTTAATTTGTTGTTCACTGAAAGAAGGTTAGTATAATTTTGATACGAAGACCGGCATTTTGCACATGTTTCGCCCGTGATAATCGTCAAGGTAAAACCTGACGTTTTCGGTTTGGTTATGCAATTCGCGCCGCAAGCTGAGAGTAATTACTTTGAGACTTTTTGCAATATTGTTAATATATATTGCATTGAAGGAGTGTCAAACAAAGTCTTAGTTCATGTAAGTCCTTATATTTACTAAGATAACTGAAATTAAACACAATAACTCACTTATTTGGGTGTTTTCTTCGGGCTAACTCTGTGCTCAAACATCTCGTTAGGTTACTCCGTATAGCTTTCTTCAGGCTATCGTTCAAAACTTGGTTTCGTACTAAAATCGTTCGCAACATTTCTGATTTTAATTTTGGCTATGCCGTCCAGTTAAACGGGACGGTTTTTGAAATATTAGAGATAAACCAAAAGGATCGACCTTTCCTAACTTGTAGGTCGTCGAAAGGGAAATCATAGACAACCACAGCAGTGAGGGAAATGTAGTGTGACATTGACAAAGGACAGTGACAGTGTTTGTCACTAACACTGTCATTGTCACAAAGTTGTCACAGGGTTTCAGACCATAGACAACTAATACTAGGGAAGAATTTTATAGATAAAATAATAATTATTAACGACTTTCCCTCAATATCATTTTTTCATTACATGAAATAAATTAGGAAGGTTTTCAATGTTATTACTACTATTAATATCAGCTATAAACTTCATTATTTGCAGAGATCATTTTTTTTATGATTTTATTTATGATTTAATTTAATTTCCTGTAGAGCAATCTCCGCCCTCCGGTTACGGTCACCACTACAGACCAGAGAGTCACCACTACACAAGTCAAAGTCAAATTGACATACGTGATTTTACATTGACTTTGACGGTTGAGCACAGACTGACAAAAGTAAATATTTTAACCTCTTTTGCTGTCAACTCTTGTGTTAGGCAGGTTATTTCACAATGGTGAGAGTTTAATTTGAAAATATCAAAACCATCTTGAATACTACAGTGCTTTATAAAAGTTATATTGTGTACAATCGAAGTGCTTAAAAATATGTGAAAGCTATTTTTCATGTACGGTTGCTAGTTCGCCGGTACCTAAATTGTTATGGTGGTCTCAAAAGATATCTTCAATGTTTACAGGCAAAACGTACGAAAAAAGTTGGAATTACTGGCAAATATGGCACACGTTACGGTGCCTCCCTCCGTAAAATGGTCAAAAAGATGGAAGTAACCCAACACGCCAAGTATACTTGCTCCTTCTGTGGAAAGGTTAGTTGTTGAAGTTTACGGTCATAAATCATTTAAAACATAATTATGAACTTACGCCTAAAACGTACGTACCGTTCTACTAGGTATACTTTTTACTAGGGAAACTGTTGTGACCAAAATACTTAATTTGTGACAAAATGATTGAGTGAGAAACTCAAATACTATACATTCAACCTCTACTAACTTAAATTCTCTATTATGATCTAGCAGTATTACTAGATCTGGTAACGGTTTTGAAATCGTACTCATTGAATATTTCGTATAACAAGAGCTTTAAACCATATAACCATAAGCTCGATAGCCATATTCGTCGGAATGTAATAGTTGCAGAGAAATAAATTTTTTAAATTTAAAAATTTTGAGGTTATTTTTACTATGAAAGGGCTGGTCTACTTTCTGGGTGGTCATAAAAGAAAATAACCACTCAGAGGATGGCAGGGCCTGCAAGGCCTCCTCTTCGTCACCTATCCGTTATCCGAGTTGGGGTGCACTAAGTCCCGAGCTCGCTTCGCTCGAATTTTCAGTAATAATTATTTCTTAAAATTTTCATCTAATTTAAGTGATAATACGAAAGTTAGAGACAGTATAAAAGGTTACGTGATAAAACTTTGGTGAAAATGTGAATAGATTATCCGGAAATTCAATTTCGAATAATTGTAACTCGATTCAAAGCCTCATCCCTAGATCTTAGTAGAGAATCCGAAACAAGGCGAATTTGAGCTATCAGCTGCTGCTTAGTGCTCAGTGAATGTTAGCTGCAGTTTTCAAAATGATAATGAAACAAACTAACAACATTGATTTAGTTTAAATTTGCTGCCTCATGTCTGAAGTCAGATTCTGCGAGCTCATAGTTGTGTATATCAATTTTTCATATGTATTATGGATATGCTAAATATATAAGCTAAATAGTGGATTTGTAGCATAAATGTGAAATAATTAGAAATGCTTGTCCAGTATTGATATTATATCAGTGCTTATGTTGAAGGAAAACAATACTTTTTTCTTCTTTTTATAAACTCATTGCAATCTAGCCCCAAAGTAAGCGATAGCTTGTGTTATGGGTACTAGATAACTAATGAATACATAAATACAATACATAAATGATAATTTACATACACTGGAAAACATTAATACTCATCACTTGAACATTTTCCAGCTGCGGGAATCAAACCTATTCCACCTCTGAGGTGCAGGGCAGGACCACTAACGCTGTGCCATTTGGTCATCAAAATTTGCAATTTGCATAATGCATAGAGTTTCCACCAAAGCAGAGAGGACGAATGTGTGTTGAATAACCAATCAGCATTCGTTATATCCATGTCTCTTTCTGCTTAGCTTCAGTGGGATAGAGCAGAGAGTAATTCAATTGACACTCAGCTGTTTGTAGACACAGCTCACATCTCATCCCCGTTTTGCATATCTGCATTGGTGGAAATAACCAGATAATTTGTAGCACATCTCTCATCTCTGCTTTGGTGCAAACTGGACCTATACAATTTCTTGCAAAAATGAAATTCCTGCAATAACTGTTAACAGTACCACTTGGCGAGCCTTGATCAGCAAGCTCGGCAACACGATCACAATCCACAGTCCCGTGGCTACGACGTAAAAGAAGAGCAATAACTGTTTAATTAATATTCTCAATCAATATTTTCTAGGATGCCATGAAGCGCAGCTGTGTGGGCATCTGGTCATGCAAGCGCTGCAAGAGGACAGTAGCTGGTGGAGCCTGGGTGTTCTCAACCACTGCAGCCTCATCATGCAGGTCGGCCGTCAGGAGGTTGCGTGAAGTCAAGTAAACATTTAGAATAAGGCAATAAACAAAAAACTCAACAAAACTTTTGTTTCATTTATTTATGCATTTTTAAAGTTTTTCCTTTTGACAAAATAACAGCTCTGAATCCTCACTATTCCAGTTCCATTAGTTTATTTTCTCTTTGACACATGAAATCACGTAAAACAGATATAGCAATTGCGAGGGACAAGAGAGAGATAAAGGTAAAACAGTCTCTTTCTAGTCCCTCGCTATTGCTATATCTGTTTCATGTGTCAAGAGAAAATAAACGAATGGAAAGAGTACCTACTTACATTTTTTTAGTAAAAGGGCTCTTTGAAGTAGTTTGCCATGAAGATTTAAAGATGGCACAAGATAATAATACTTGTATGGAGCTTATGTCTATGTGGCTGTGCAGGGCTACTTATGTTCCCTGTGTGTCAAATCTATTGTGCTTGCCACTGTCTATATCTCCCCACCAACTCTAGTTGCCATAGATAGTATATTGGAAACTGATAATATGGACATAAATTGATCATGTGAGTCTCCCCATAAACTAATTTTTTAATCTTTTTTGTTTGCTTCAACAGCTTTATGTTATGATCACAAATAACGCTATGGCTGCTAGAACTAAGTAACCAGAATGTGTGAGAATAATTTGACTGTTCTTTTTTTTTAAAACAAGGCTAGTATTTAAATCTGGTATAAGTACAGACAAATTGTAAAATCTGATAGGAACATAAATAAGTGCACAAAACTACTTGCTCTGCAATACAAATATGTATTGTTCCAAATATAAAGAGGCTTAACTATGTCTTACTCCTTAGATATAATGTTGTGACACATAAAACCATTTACATTAATAATGAATTAAGATAAAATACAAGTCTGTGAACTTGTACAATAATAACAGCATAGGTAGGTACTAACTTACAAAAACAACTTTTAGTTTACATGGGCAGTAAATAGCATTTTACTCCAAACAAGAATGACCTATAATTAATTAATATGTCTTTTTCTTATTCAAAGTTATTTTTCAGTCTTTGATAATCCACAATAAAATATATTGTTATGCAGTTTGAAGTAGTTAATCTATTACCACCAAAATTCTAATGCAAGTCACCGTAAAGTGGGTTTTAAATAAATAACAATATTTTTCTAGCAAATAATAATGTTTTGTGATAACATACAACACTTCAAAGTACTAATAACAGATAAAACAGATCTTTAAATTTGATGTCCGATTAGGATTTAAAATATTATTTACAATATAATTTTAATATATTATAGATATGCACAATGCACATAGCTTAGTAGCACCAACATTGAACTTATTATTATTTTTATATAAGTACATACTACATAGCTTAGAAATATTCAATTACAGTTGAAAATATTATAACAGTACCTGTAATTTTTACAGTAAAATATCTAAGTACAACAAAATATTTTAAATAAATAGCATAAAATAAAAAACAAATATTCAGTCACCTACATCTTTGTCTTTATCACCTATAGCATAAAGTATGTGGAATGCAATACCCAATAAAGCAGTTCCAAGTAAGTCACCTAATGCAGTCAAGTATGGAATAGCCGAATTGTCAGGATCTAAACCTAGTTTCCACATCCATATAACCATGTAATGGCTTATAGTGAGCAGGAGGAATACCTGCAAAAGGGCAGCAGTCATGTAAACTAATGTGAAAATTGGTGTCAATGACGTATGACCGGCTTGTATGTATCCTATTGTATAAATAAATATTAATTGCCCTGGTATCACCATCAACAGTAAGAGTTTAGTAGTGTTTCCCAACACAGAACCTTCCTTTTGTCCTGTATGCAACAAGGTTGACAGTCTTGAAGCATGCAGTGCTGCCATATTCCCACCTATCCCATTTATAACCAACTGAAATACGGCAATACCTTCGTAGTTAACCACTGTATAGTCCAAAATTAAACCCCCAGCACTACTTATGACCATTGCTGAAACAACTGGCACCCAGCCTTCATCCAGTGCCTGTTGGGTGAAGGGATTCTTCCAAGCAATGTAACCACACAGTGGGACTAGAATAGCGCCTACAGTTATAATAATACTTGGCAATACAGTACTCGTGTCAATTGAACGAAACAGCAATGATGATATCCAAGATAACAGTGCCAAAGTTGTCAAGTCTCCAAGACTAGCGGCTATTGGTGTTGCTATGTTGTCAGGGTTTATATTTATCTTCTTGGACACAACAATAACACCTATCATAATTAAGCCAAGAACTAAACTAGCGAATGATGCTGTAAGAACACTGGATGCACAGAGCAACATTGCATGGTTCACATTAAAAATTCCTTTAGGTATCCAGCCCATAGTCACCGCTGCAATTGCAGCTAAAAACCCAACTAATATAGCCTGGCACTGTATGAGACACAGGTTACCTACAACTAGAGAACTTAAGCTTTTTTCCAGGTGTCCTAAGTGGGCATGAGTGGAAAGACGAGATGCCAAAGTCATTTCTAAGTTGCCCTTCAAGCCGAGGAGAGCGGGAACTAGAATAACAACTTCTTGAACCTTTTCGAACACTGGCCAATGTTGCACAACGTCCAGCAGCAAACTCGCTCCCACCATGCCGAATCCAGCGAGTAAGAGCGACGCAAACATTTGCACTGCCATAATCCAAGAGTTTTCTTTATCATATTTAATATCTGGTGGTTTTTCCTCATTTGTTATTAGCCGATACACATCAGAATTCATAACCGGTTCAGCGATAGTCTTCGAATGGTTTACCATTTTTGAATTGTGACTCTTGGTTCTGTTCATCACAAATGAACTCATCAATTAGTCGTAATCACAAAACCTCAAATACAAACTTTAAATCTCACAGCAATATACACTTGAACTTTGCCACAACTAAACTAAGTACTAAAAATAGAAATTAGAAACATTTGTGCCAATTGCGTGTAGGTATCTTTAATTAGACACAAATAACAGCCCCTGGCAAGTGGCGACTAAGAATTTGAGAGTTGAGCTTGAGACTTGTTGTCTCTCGGAGTGTTGTCTGAATGCAATTTTGTCAAACACTGCAAACCACTGCTGTGGTTGTCTATGCTGCAAACCTGCTGTGGTTGTCTATGCTGCAAACAGCAATGAGCAAAACATTGCAGATAGCAAGAAAAATTATTGAGCTGTTTGGTCTGTGGAATTGACAGACGGATTCACAAGTTGCAAGTTTCCGTCAGTTTCCGGTGACCGGTGGACAAAACTGGAACTAACGTCACGATTTTGATTTGCACAGTTCGTCAGAGAGACCGTGTTATTGTGTGCAGTGAATTGTGTTACTATTCGTTTTGTAATTTTTATCTGCAAAAAAGTAATGCGCGAAACTACACCACCACAAATCCGTAATACAATATACAACAGCGACACCCTTACCAACCAAGTTTGTGGCACTATATTGTCTGTGATTCGGGGTTCGGCAATCTCACAGAGATAATAAAACTATGGAGATGCCCCATTCATTGACATGCGGCGACGGCGCCATAATGAGCTCCAAGATTATTGTCAAAATAATGTTCATGTACAGAGTTAGTTACTACCCTTTACTCCGACATTTAATTCGTTGCAGTAAAATGACTTTTTACCTGTCATTTGGTAAATTAAACAAACAAAAAACTAATTTGATCAAAATATATAATAATATATAGTAATATATTTAGTAAATATATTACTTCATATAAATATGATTTTGCTTTGCAAGTCACTTCCCTTATTTTATAATATTTTAAGTTGACTTTACTTCGCTTCGCGCTGTGTTGGTTGCTCCACGCAAGTGGGATTCGGAGTTGTTTTTATTCGGTTTTAGCTATCATTGGACTTTAATTTCTAATAGTTGGTGTTAATATTAATAAGTGTTGGTGGTGGTGAGTAGAAATGGAGGTTGATAAACCTCCCGACCCCCCTGATCCTGGGGCAAATGTAACAATTCCTCAAGCTCCTCAAGTCTCTCAACCCGCGTCGCGGAAACGACCATATATAGAAACGACCAGTGAGGAAACTTCTCGTCGGTCCCTATATGTGCACCCCTCCTTAGAGGAGGCACCGAAAAAATACGGACCTGATGATAAAGGCCCATTTATTACATACGTGTCCCGTGAAGTGTCCGATCCCTCTGCTGGTACCACGATCAGGGCCATTGCCTTTGGTCAATTTCTCCACAGACACAATATTAAGGACATCCTGAATGATGGCGTAAAAAATGTAGGTCGCAACAAGATTTCTGTAGAGTTTAAAAATGCTCAAGCGGCTAACTCATTCATAACTAACCCTACTTTGTCATTAACTAAATATAAAGCATTCATCCCTACGTTCAACATCACACGTATGGGTCTAGTGCGAGGGATCCCATGTGAATGGTTTTTGGAAGATTTTGTAGAATCTCTGGAGCTCCCCTCTGGATGCGGGGAGGTTCTGAAAGCGCGGAGATTAAATCGCAAATCGGTTGTCGACGGGAACGTGTCCTGGGTTCCAACCCAGTCGATTGTGCTAACCTTTAGAGGCCAATTCCTTCCCGAAAAAATTTATTCATTCCACACCTCCTTGCCAGTTGAAACGTACCGACTTCCCACCATTCAATGCATGAATTGCTGCAGATTCGGGCATGTTAAAATCCAGTGCAGGTCCAAACCTAGGTGTTTTAGGTGCTCCCAGGACCATACTGGAGACTCCTGTGAAATTCCCATCCAACAATCCACATGTATACTCTGCTCGGGCAAACATCACTTTGCCACTGATAAAAGCTGCCCAGAACACACCCGGCAACAAAAAATTAAGGAATTGATGTCGAAAGAAAATCTGTCCTACTACGATGCCTCTTCACTGACTCCTCCAACTCGTCGCTCCTATGCAGATATGGCTAAGGAGATGTATACTACCCCGGCATATACTACTACCTCACCCAGAATCATTCCTAACTACACAACTTCCTCCTCCCACTCCTCGTCTCATCCTCCCACAAAATCATTCAAACAAACCATCTCCCGTGCCCCTCGGGCTCGCGCCCCATTGGGTAAGGGTTACGACCGACAGGCACACGACAATATTACTCGTACAGGCTCCTCACCCTTACCTAATGGTTGCGCCCTAAATAATGATCATCCATACTCTCAACCCTCAAATGATGCTCAAACATCAAACCTCATAAAATCTCTCTCCATCATAATGGAGATTCTAGGCCAAGACTCCTCACCGTCCAACGTTGCCCAAGTTATCCTCAAAATCGCTTCATCTCTTAATAATGGACACAGTAACAGTTCTTCAGTGGAACTGCAAGAGCATCCGCTCCAAAAAATCTGAACTTTTACAAATTATAAGTGAACACAAACCCGTCATCCTTGCCATCTCTGAGACATGGCTCAGACCTGGTTCCCGTTTCCGGGTATCAGACTATGCCTGTTTTAGGGATGACAGGGATGACGGGTTCGGAGGAAGCGCTATTTTTATTAAGCGCTGCCTCCCTTACTCTTCTATCCCTCTTCCCCCTCATAGCCAACAGCTTAATGCTGTGGCTGTGAGATCCCTTAACATATCTTTCCTTTCCGTTTATATCCCCCATCCTCACTCTTCTCTAACCCCAGAATTAAAATTAGTGATATCTTCCCTTCCCCCTCCAGTTATGGTTCTGGGAGATTTTAATGCTCACCACACAATTTGGGGTTCACATTCATGTGATGGATTTGCAGCTTGCCTATTAGATCTCTTTGATGAATTAAATATCTGCATACTTAATGACGGCTCACCAACAAGGAGAGTATACCCTCATCAAAATCCTCTTTCTGCCATTGACCTGTCTCTTTGCTCTCCATCCTTAGCCTCTTTATCTTCTTGGAATATCCTCCCAAGCACATATGGCAGCGATCATTACCCAATCGTCCTATCTATTGCTCAGAGATCCATTCCAACTTCTAACCCTAGCCCTCTCCTGAAGCATAAAACTAGCAAGGCCAACTGGTCTGCTTTTGCAGCTTCAGCTGACTGTTTATCAGATACTCTTCCAGAAACGATTGAGGATGATAATATTCCGACATATTATGACAATTTTGTTAGAATACTGAAATTTTCAGCTGACCTTCACATTCCTCTAAAAAAGGCTAAACGAGATTTTCTATTATCCCCCCCGTGGTGGGATGAGGAATGCACCAACATGGTAAACAAGCGCAAAGAGGCAGAACGTGTCTATAAGATGTCTATGTCTCAAGAAAATTTTTTAAAATATCAACGCACTGATGCCAAATGTAAAAGACTTTTGTCCAAAAAGAAACGGAACGGTTGGACCAGATTTTGTGAATCCCTGGATCCTCGCTCCCCGATTTCCATTGTTTGGGATAAGATTAAAAAATTCCGCCGCTCTGTATGCGTTAACGACCCTCCTTCTAATGATGCATCAATTTGGCTAGACTCCTTTGCAGACAAACTGGCTCCTCCTTCTGTCCCTCATGAAAACTGCCTCCCTTCTATCTCTCTTCTTCCCAGTTCAGATCCAATGGATGCCCCATTCTCCATATCCGAGTTACAATGTGTTCTATCTGATCTAAAAGACTCCTCCCCGGGAGAAGATGGGATCCCCTACTCTTTTTTAACTAACCTCAATCCTAAAGCCAAACTTGCTTACCTTAAAATGATAAACAAACTTTTTGAATTAGGTGTTGTTCCATCATCTTGGAAGTCTCAAATTATAATTCCCATTTTAAAAGCTGGCAAGGACCCCTTAGACCCTAGTTCTTATCGCCCTATAGCCCTCTCCTCAACCTTAGCCAAAACTATGGAGCACTTGATTAAAAACCGCTTAGAATGGGCAATGGAAAGCAGAGGTTTACTTGCTAAATCACAGTTTGGTTTTAGAAAAGGCCTGGGCACTATGGACAGCCTTGGTATCTTCACGACTGACATTCGCACTGCGCTAGCCAGAGGTGAGTTTCTTGTGGGAGTATTTTTGGATATCGCAGCTGCATATGATAACGTTCTTCTCCCGGTTCTCAGGCATAAATTGCAACAGCTGAGAGTGTCGCCGAGAATTACACGGTTTATATGCAATCTCCTTTTACCGCGATCAATTGTCGTTAAAACCAACTCTCTCACTCTCCCTCCCAGAACAATCTGGAAAGGGCTTCCTCAGGGTTCAGTTCTTAGCCCTATACTTTATAGCATCTACACTTATGATCTCGAATTGTCTGTCAACAGTTTCTGCAATATTCTTCAGTATGCAGATGACATCGCACTTTACTCCAATTCAAACTCTATGGATGAAATCTGCTACCGTTTAAACTCTGCTTTACAGTATCTAGGACAGTGGTTGTCTGATCATGGCCTTTCTCTCTCAATTGATAAGTGTAAAGCAGTAATCTTTACTAGAAGACGACAAATTCCCCTTCCAAATATCATTTTTGAAAATCAACAAATCCCACTAGCATGCAGGGCGAAATTCCTGGGCATAATACTGGATAGTAGGTTAAACGGCGTTGCTCACGTAGAATATATTTTACAAAAATGTGAAAAGAACATCAATGTTCTCCGTGCTTTATCAGGAGTATGGTGGGGTGCCCATCCTTATGCTCAAAAACTACTTTATCATGCGATAGTTCGTAGTCATATTGACTATGGCCTTTTCGTTCTAGACCCCATTAATAAATTGGCTTTTGATAAAATTAACAAATTGCAATATAAATGCTTAAGGATTATTATAGGCGCTATGAAATCTTCTCCCACCAACGCTCTTCAGGTGGAATGCGTAGATCCACCTTTTCTTATTCGCAGTCAATTCCTCAGTGATCGCTTTATGTGCAAGGTTTTACAACTTTCCTCTCATCCTCTATTAGGCAAACTCGAAAAACTAACCTCAACCTTAAGACCTAACCAAGTCCAACCTTGTCTTGTAAAGAGTTTCTTAAAATTTACCGGCCTCCCTCATCCATTGCTCTCATCTTCTAAACTTCCTATATTTTCCACTAGCTATTCTTCGCTAACTCTTTCCCCTTCAATTACTGATTTAGGTCTTACGAAAAAAACGATTGAGGCAAACACTAAATTAAAACAAATCTTGGATGAGAATTTCTCCGATTGCCTGGTAGTATATACAGATGCGTCTAAACTTTCTGTAAATGGCTGTGTTGGTGCTGCCTGTTGGATTCCTAAATTTAACATATCTTTACAGTTTAAATGTCCCCCGGAATCCTCAGTTTATACTGGGGAGTCCATTGCTATATTAGAAGCTGTCCGTTTTATTGAAGTCCATAACATTAGACAAAGTATCATACTGACTGACTCCTTAAGTTGCCTTCAAGCTCTTAAGTCAAACCCGTTCCGTAATAAAGCCCTTATTTCCGTCATTTTTCAAATTAGAGAAGTCCTCAATTCTTGTGAACAAAAAGGCTTATCTGTCACGTTGGCTTGGATCCCAGGACACACTGGTATAAATGGTAATGAGACTGCGGATGCGTGTGCGAAACTTGCTACTGAAATGGGTACTTCAGAACATTTTAAGAACCTACCCCAGGATATACGCTCCCTTGCGAAATCCCACCTCAAGGACTCTTGGAACGCAATGTGGAATGAGTCTAAATTAATTAAAGGCAAGTTTTACGGATCTATTCAACCGGATATCCCACTTCGCCCATGGTTCTTCTTATTCCGAGGTTCAGGTCGCTGGGTGACATCTACCATATGCCGTTTAAGAATTGGCCACGCCTGTACTCCAGTCCACCTCAATAAATTAAGAATACGAGACCACTCTATATGTGAATGTGGACTAGAAGAGGGATCGGTCACACACATCCTATTCTCCTGTCCTAAACTTCTTCATAAACTCTACGATATCCTTCCTCCTGATATCCCCCGTCCCATAAATGTTGAACTTTTCCTTATGTTAGTTTTTAGCCCGTATGTAAAATTTGTATGTAAATATATTTATTCTAACAAAATTAAACTGTAAATATATATACCTATATATTTATCCGCAGATATTTATCAATAAAGTCTGTGTGCTGTGTTATTTTAGGTATACTAACGTCTAACATCGTAACCCTGGCTATTGGAACTTTGAAGCTCGAAACATTTTAATATTTCAATTTTTCAATCAAATCCCCGTGGCTATTCCATCCCACGTGACATTGGCGAAGTGCTCAGTGCTGCTTTGGCACAAACAAAAGCCATAAACGAAATCAACAACAACAACAATATTTTAAGTTATTTTGGTGAAATATAGGAAGATTAATAGAGTTTAGTAAAATACGAAACATCATTTCACTGCATAGAATTATGAGTCGGAGTAAAAGAGATGCCATTTTATACGCCACTTGACAGATTAAATAAAAATAGAAACGCAAATTTTGTAGACGGGGTCAGTCCATATTGTTTCCTAGGTCTGTGGGCAATCTACATATTACCTGTCATCAACGGTCATCAACACCATTGTGGTCTGTGATCAACACTCACATGAACACTCACTTCATTGATGAGGTCATGAGTGAGGTCGTCAACCTCAGTCATCAAAGCATCAAACTCACTTGTTTTGTGTCAATTGTCCATACAATAATTATTGTCAAATTGTAAAGTCTGTTTACTTCACAATTTGAAAGTGGTCTGAGTAAATATTAAACCATGATAATTGGTAATAAATTACCGGAAAATCAATGAGGGATGTCATCATTGGATGTTTAGCATCATCCATAATCATAGCACGCAGTACTCGCGAAATTTTCGGCAACCTAGGGTGGTCTAATAAAAAATAGAATTTCTTCTTTTCCGGATAAAATTTTCAGCATTTATCTTCACTCCCGGATATTTTTTTATTATTAGAATAAATGGTCCCGTCTCAGTGTCTCTGAATCAATGCAACAACGAAGTGAGGAAGTCATTTATTGTAGTCTGTGCTCTGAGTATTTATTATCTGTATAAAATACATCGACAACAGACCATAGCAATAGAATCTGTGAATCAGTGTGACCGTTTGTGACAAATTTCTGCCATTTGGGCAGATTTGACTCCTAAATTTTAACTCTGTCTAAATAAGCTAATTTAATGGCTAATTTTGAAAGAAACTAAAAATCGCAATCGGGTAACACCTAACTTCCTTTTGCTGTATAACGTGAAACCTTGTTTGATACTTGATAAAAACTCATTTTTTTAATACAATTAAATCATGAACAAGGTCTAAGTACTTTGATAATTTTTCCTTCTCCGCTTTCACGAGATTTTCGTCATGTGGAATGGTGATATCAACAATTACTGCACGGCGCACCGATCGGTCGACTAGCACTATGTCAGGTCTATTGGCAGCAATATACCTGTCAGTTATAATCGACCGATCCCAGTAGAGCAATGCACTACTATTCTCCAGAACTGACGCAGGGTCGTACCTATAGTACGGTATCTCAACATCTAAAAGGCCATATTGAAGAGCAAGTTATTGATGGATGATCTTGGCTACTTGATTGTGTCTGTGCAAGTTCTCGCCGTTAGCAAGATGGGAACAACCAGAAACAATACGCCTGAGTGACTCCCCGGACGACGGCACGCTGTACATAATATGTCAATAGGGCCATCTTTCATTATATGTTTCCGATATTCCTCGTCTTGATAACTTCGTCCATAATTGCACAGACAAAACCGTCGGTTTCCCCAAAGAGGTCACCGAACTGCAACCAAGATACAGATGCAATGAGATCTACATCCAGGCCCATCAAAGCCTTTGTAGAATCTGCCATGCAACTCTTTGCTCTTCCATATCACCATGCGTTCCGAGGTACTCAGCACTGTCGCCAAGATGTACACCTTTATAGATATCTGGCTTAAAGTCTAACTAACTGAGTAAGGGCATGACCCAACTATTGAAGGCGCGCACCTTGTTACCACTCGATAAAAGGCTTTTAAGGACTTTTCTCAGACGGCCAAAAAACGCTCATGCACCAGCTGTTTCATTGTCCCTGTCTCAATACCAAGTGCCTCTGACATTCCTAGGTATTTGTGGGGTTATTATGTAATGTTCTCACACCACAATAAAAATAGCTTTTATATGAATACACACTTTTATTAGATAAAACAGCTCAAAGCAATTAATGAAAATATAAAATTCAGAGGAAGTAAAAACATAGCGGTAAAAATGGCGTAAGAGAGCCGTAGACCACATAAAAGTCTATATTTCCCAAACGTCAAAAACGCGTTTTACAGAGAAGCGATGGCGCTGTCAGTCGAGCATTCACCATAGATAATACATGCATTCACAAAGAACGCAATGTCGCCACAGCAGCCCCCCCGGAGACCTTTAGAGTCGTCAAAAACTTACTAGGTAATCTTATGTGTCGACCAGACCGAGAAACGGCCGGATCTTTGGTCTCTTGCCTAGGAGATGGAACCGCAACAATAGTATCTTTAATAGTAGGAACAGCAGATGGAGTAATTTTTGTGTTACCTGGTTCATTCATCAAGATATAGGCTGGCTTCAACCTATCAATAGAAACAGTTACAATTTTGCCACCTATATCAATTTTAAAGAATTTATCATTCCGTTCAATCACTCTGAACGGACCGGCATAAGGAGGTTGGAGTGATTTCCTCACAAAATCCTGTCGTAAAAAGACATGCGAAACTGTCGATAAATCCTTAAACACAAAAATTTTTTTAGAACCGTGACGTGCCACTGGCGTGGGTTGCAACTTCTTCATATGAAGACGGAACCTATCCAGAAAATCAGTGTAATCAATTTGTTTACTAGCAATTGGTTCAAAGAAATCACCAGGTAATTTAAGAGGTTCCCCATAAACGAGTTCGGCAGTGGACGCGGATAGATCTTCCTTCCAGGCACTTCGAATACCTAATAACACCAGTGGAAGTTGCTCCGTCCAGCTCTCTGTTGCGTGACACATCAGCGCTGCTTTAAATTGTCGATGAAAACGTTCAACAAGACCATTAGCAGCCGGATGATACGCTGTTGTTTTAAAATGTTGTGAACCAATTATCGCAGAGATTTGGCTGAATAGATGGGATTCAAATTGTTTCCCTCTGTCAGTCGTTATAATCTGAGGACACCCAAAACGTGACACCCACGATGAAATAAAAGCTTTAGCTACGCTTTCTGCTGTGATATCCTGCAAAGGTACCGCTTCAGGCCATCGTGTAAATCTATCAACAGCGGTAAAACAGTACCTATAACCATTAGAAACAGGAAGGGGTCCGACTAAATCAATGTGGACGCAAGAAAAACGACCTGAAGGTAGATCAAATTCACCGATTGGAGCACTCACATGACGAGACACTTTAGACTTTTGACAGGCGATACAGGTACGTGCCCAATTGCGGCAATCCTTCCTAATACCTGGCCACACGTAACGCTCAGTAACCAATTTGGTGGTTGTCCTGGCACTAGGGTGACTTAACCTATGTAGGTTATCAAAAACCGTCTTTCTAAATTCCGGTGTAATATAGGGACGTTTATTAGGACCAGACACATCACAAAATAATTTTGTAGATCCATAATTAATTTTTTCTAATTTTAACGAAGATCCAGTTTTCAATAATTCTCTCAACTCAGAATCCGTAGCTTGTGACATTGCCAAAGCATTAAAAAGGTCATTATCTGGAGTAATAGCCTCAACTCTCGACAATGCGTCAGCCACAACATTATCTTCTCCAGCGATATATCTAATATCTGTGCAAAATTGTGATATAAAATCTAAATACCGAAATTGCCGCGGAGAACAAGATTCTGAAGATTTTTTAAATGCTGAGACTATTGGCTTATGGTCGGTAAGAATATAAAACGGTCTTAATTCAACCATAAAGCGAAAATATTTTACAGATTCGTATATTGCCAAAAGTTCACGATCATACGCGCTGTATTTACTTTGAGCAGGTGTAAGCTTGCGACTGAAAAATCCTAAAGGCTGCCAATGTCCTTGAACTTGTTGTTGGAGAACTGATCCTATAGAAGTATCTGAAGCGTCCGTAACAATAGCAAGTGGAGCAGATGAATTTGGGTGAGCCAGTAGAGTAGCATCCGCAATACTAGCCTTGCAATTTTCAAAAGCCTGTATTAGAGCTGGAGTCCATTCAATCTCAGTATTACTCTTGACCGCTGGACCACTAAGCAAACCATGAAGAGGAGCTTGAACCTTAGCAGCACCAGGAATGAAACGTCTGTAAAAATTTAATGCACCCAAAAAACGTCTAAGATCTTTTATAGTCTTCGGCCTAGAAAAATTTTTGATTGCCATAACCCTTTCCTCGATAGGCTTAATACCGTCAGCAGAAACCAGGTAACCCAAGAATTCTATTTCTTGAACAGCAAACACACATTTATTGGCATTTAGTAAAATGCCATGTTCATTAAAACGCTGAAAAACAATGCGAAGATGTTCCAGATGTTGCGCTTCATCCACAGAGGCAATTAATACATCATCAATGAATGGAAAACAGAAATCAAGTCCTCTAAGAATTTCGTCCATAAAACGTTGAAACGTTTGGGCAGCATTGCGCAAACCAAAACTCATAAATGGAAATTCAAAGAGTCCAAAAGGTGTCGTAATTGCTGTCTTCTGAACATCCTCAGGCGCAACAGGAATCTGATTATATGCACGCACAAGGTCCAACTTAGTAAAAATTTTACATCCAAAAAGATTGTGTGTGAAATCAGCTATGTGTCGCACAGGGTACCGGTCAGGCACTGTACGTGCATTAAGTGCACGGTAATCACCACATGGCCTCCAACCCGTATCCTTTTTAGGAACCAAATGTAACGGGGATGACCATGGGCTTTCAGATCGACGTGCCACCCCTGTACGTACCATATCTTCAAACTCCTGTTTAGCTATCTTAAGCCTATCAGGGGCTAATCGCCTTGGTCGTGCGAAAACAGGTGGCCCTGGAGTGGTTTTAATAAAATGCACAGTTTGGTGCTTACATTTAAATTCCTGAGGGGATCCTGCCGGCTTAACTATGTCCGGGTATTTTAAAAGTAATTTATGATATTGAGAATCACCTGTGATCGCAACCTTAACATTAGGGTAAGTACACATTGTAGCAACCTGAGCAGCTGATGTAAGCGTTGTGGTATTATCAATTAAACATGCATATCTTACATCGACAAGCAGGTTATAAAAACATAAAAAATCAACGCCTATTATAGGTTTGCTCACATCAGCAATAATAAAACGCCAAGTAAAGGCACGGCGCAATCCTAAATCTAAAGTTATACTAAGCCAACCATAAGTAGATATGACTGTATTATTTGCTGCGAACAATTCAAAATTAGTTTTTGGACGTTGGTGTTTCTTATTTAGATAACTTATAGGAAATACACACAGGTCCGATCCTGTATCAACCAAATACTGTATTTTGGACTTAGCGTCTGTCACAAATAATCTACCGCATACACTATCACACCTATTGTTATTGGTCGCATCAAGCGACCCCGCTATTAGTTTTTTGTATCACCATAGTTGCACGGGCTTATACACTTATTTGCCTTTGGTCCAAATTTAAAATGGTACCAACAAAGAGGTCGGCCTTCCGCATCAGTCCGTGGGCGGCTACGAGATCGACTTCCTTGGCCGCGCTTGGCTGCTCGAAAATCCTGTCGCCCGGTGCCCCGGTGCTCACTCGCAGCGCAGCATGCTGTAGGCAGTGTATTTAATCTCTCCGCTAGCACATCGATACGGCGTGAAAGTTCCTCTAGTGCAGTATTTGTTGAGGTTGTTGCCACTTGAGCAGGAGAAACTTCATAAATTTTGTCAGCCAACTGTGCCACTTGGTCCAATGGGATTGAGTTTTCTTGCGTGGCCAAAATACTTTGAAGGAATGTTGGCAGACGACTCGTCCATAGAGTGCGAATAAACTCGTCGGGATACCCCGCGCCAGCTAACCCGCGGATGTGCCGCAGAAATTGGCTAGGTTTTCTGTCGCCTAGCTCCTCCGTCATTAATAGTTGCTTCAGCTGCTCGCCGCGCGAAGCGGACACCCGCGCTATTAGCTCGTTTTTCAGTGTTAAAAATTTATCGGTCTCGGGTGGGTTTATAATTATGTCTTCCACTTCACTGGCGTACTTGTGTTCTAGAACAGAAATGACATGATAAAACTTTGTCGCGTCCGCAGTGACGCCGGACAACGCGAATTGCCCCTCTAACTGGGCGAACCATAATTTTGGTTTGTCAGGCCAGAAAGGCGGCGGCTTTACGCTGATGCGCAGTACTGTCGAGTCACTCGCGATCACTTTCTTTTCTGGCACTTCAGTCATTTTTGTGTTCACAGTTCACGGATTTGGTCACCAATGTGGGGTTATTATGTAATGTTCTCACACCACAATAAAAATAGCTTTTATATGAATACACACTTTTATTAGATAAAACAGCTCAAAGCAATTAATGAAAATATAAAATTCAGAGGAAGTAAAAACATAGCGGTAAAAATGGCGTAAGAGAGCCGTAGACCACATAAAAGTCTATATTTCCCAAACGTCAAAAACGCGTTTTACAGAGAAGCGATGGCGCTGTCAGTCGAGCATTCACCATAGATAATACATGCATTCACAAAGAACGCAATGTCGCCACATATTTATAGGTTTCACCTTCACAGAGAGATTTGAGAATATTAGTATCTGAAAGAACTAGATTCTCAGAGCTCACAACCTTACCTACCTCACTCTATATTGATAACCGCACACTTGTCAACACCAAACTCCAACCCAATGTCATTGCTAAAGCTTTGAGTGATCTTTAGCAATCTCATTAGGTCTAGACATTTCGATGCATACAATTTGAAATCATCCCATGGAATTAATAAGTAGGTACTTACGAAGTACTTATTAATTCCATGGATCAACCATATAGAGTAAGTGAGATATGAGCTCACCCCTTCTGCAAAGGCGAAAGCCCAGCCCTGAATCCTTCTACTGGCTTGAATTACTTGAGTTATTACTTACTGAGAGGGTTAAGGTTCAAGCAAAATATACTTGATTATTATTGAATTTGTGTCAATGTGAGTACATATTCATAATATTATGCGTAGTATATTAAAAGTTAATTGATTTTATATAAATATAAGTAAACAATAAAATTCTCATGTTTGGGTATATTTTATAACAAAAATTAGCAAATACATTTTGTATGTATCAAAATTATCCATCGGTGACTATTTTACAGTGTTGCTATTTACTATAACTACCTTTTAATTTACCCATGTAAAAAACAGACTCTATGCTGACACTTTTGTCAGTAGACTAGGTATCACTGCTTGTTTAAACCTGCACTTGTGCAGTACCTACCTTATCTAGAATCAAGTTGGCAGATTTTGGTATTTTATTTTTGTCAGTGTTTGGTAGATTCGCCATTTTTGAAAGTGTCACACTGTTGTGAATAGACAGTAGACACGAGACGTGAGAAAGAAAGTTTGATTTTGAACATGTTTTGAACTTTGACGTGTAAAATAGCCAGCCGCGTTCAGATTGTTCAGAATGTCGATTGTTCGCGCGTATAGTGAATAAATTATTAATTAATTATTACTCATTAGAAATAATAAATAATTAAACAGTTACTAACACGGGACTTTAATTATCATAGGTAATATTACATCTGCCAATTTTTAAGTGTACGTGGTGTTCGATTTGTTTCATCCGCAATCCGAGGTGGAATCCGGGAGCCTACTTAGATCGTGCTAAAAGTTAAACATTTTATGTCTAGTGACAAAATATTATTTAAATGTAATTCAATGCTACGAGGTTATAATGTTTTTGTATGTCTATAAGAAATAATTACTTGTAAGTATTTTGACTAGAATTTAGGACTAATGAATCACTTTTGTATCTTTGTTGCAGAACTTAAGGTCAATCCTGTATAATTGACATGTACTCACGGATTGTTTAGCGGTGTATAAATAAAAAAAGTAGCTAAAATGTTTAGGAGCAAAATAAGGATACACACATGTCGTATTATTCTCCTAACATCCTTGGTGTGGTTGTTGGTAGATGTTGCACTACTGACCTTTTATTCTGACTGTTTTGGTGAAGGATGGGATTGTGGTAAAAGTAAAAACGGCAACAATGACTATGTACCTGTAAAGGTAAGTTTGTTTGTTTATTCAATTCAGTTGCTTAAAAAGACCAACATGAATTTAGTTTTCTCATAAACTACTAGCTTTTCCCCGTGGCTCCATCTATATAAAATTCGTTTCTTTTTATGCAATCCTGTGGAAACTATAGTTTTTCAGATTAACTAAGTAGCGTACGCTAATGTGTTAATCCAGGGTTTAACTGTCTCCATTCTAAATCTGTTCAGTAGTTGCAGCGTCAAGGTGAAACAAATTTAAACACACAAATTTTCCCCTCCATATACTCTTTCCTGCAATAAACCTTGCATAGAAAAAGCTACAATGAATAATGTTATATTATGTCATCTTGAGAGTAACTTTAACAAAAATTTAGTTTAATATGATCCTGAAGTTTGAGCAAGTTCATTTTGATTCCTCTTGATTTAATAGTGAAACTTTTCTGCAAATAACTTCTTTGTACTTCTTTGTAATCTTCACTAAAGCCATTTAAAAGGTCTTGGTTAGCTCTAACTCAGATGTATTCATTAAGTATGTATTTTCAAAGAGTTTTAACATGTTCTATCAAAAGAACACCAACCCCATAAATGGAGTACAAGTATCTATAATTATTTAATTATAAAGAGATAAGAGTATAAAGGAAGCACTGTATACATTGAAGTTGTTTTATTTTATTTATATCAACTTTTGCTGGCAGCTCAAATGTTGAAAATCAGTCTAATGTTTCAACCAATTCCATGAGAACCATGGATTTTTCAAATTAAAAAGTATTAAATTTTGATAGATTACTATCATCTGGATACCCAAGCAATAATTAATACTATCATACTATCATACCATCATAATCTCCATTCTAAACTTGAGATAAACCACTTCAGTAGTTGTAGTGTGAAAGAGTAACCAACATACTACACACAGTAACTTAGGCCTGTATAATATTAGTGTGAAAAAGGTTTTGCTTTCACTCTTATTATAATATTAGGCTTCTCTCATTCATCAACAGTGGTAACGTCCAAGGCCAGAGTGTACCTACTAATAACATTGTATTGCAGAGAGAGGCTGAAGAGTTGGGAGGTAAGAAAGCTGCCATCGCTGCAGCGTTAAAGAAGGACGCAGATAGTGAGGACACAAATGTGGAAGAGAATGAAATAGAGCATGGCGTAGGTGATGATGGTGTGATGCTGCCTCCGTACCCAAAGTCTCGGCTTAAGAGGTGGTCGCCTGCCCCCTCCGTCAAGCCTCAGGGGGATTCACCTGGGGAACTAGGTATGTACATATAATACTTCAGTAAGAAATAACTGAATAAATGAAAATATTTTGCTTAGTATACTATTTCCATTACTTTATTTTCTTTTTGACACATGAAACAGATATAACAAAAGTGAGAGACCAGAAAGAGACCACGTTACCTTTTTCTCTCTCAGGTCCCTCGCTATTGCTATATCTGTTTCATGTGATTTCATGTGTCAAATAGAAAATAAATGAATGGAAATAGTATAGTTCCCTGGATTTCTTCTTAGTAACACCTGTTTACTATATATTTTAATTCAAAATAATAACTATTTATGTATAATCAAATCATTTCCCTTATCACTCAAAGTAAGCATATGAAGTTCAAAGCTTTTTCAAGCTAAAACTCATAAATAAGGCATATTGCAATAAAAAAGATTACTGAAATGAGATTAATCCATGGGAGTAATAGCGTATTGCGCAAATTGGATTATTTTTTATTTACTGGCTTGTTTAAAACGTTTTGTGAAATATTGATAACAACAAAAATATACCCGAGTGAGTTTGTTGTGGGTTTTTTCTCAGGTCAGGGGGCATCAGAACACTTGTAAACTTAGCTTTGAGTCATCAAATAGTTATTACTATTTAATAACTATAAGTATTTCCTGACTATTCATAAGTGCTGTAAAAAAGGAAATAAATAATTTGAACTTGCACTTGAATATACCTTGCTTAGCATAGGTATAGATATTTCAATCCACGATGACGCGCCCCACTCTGTCAAACTCCATACAAATCGAATGAAACAAGCGATTTTGACAGAGTAGGGCTCACCTTCGGGGACTGAAATATCTATATAGGTCTATTTCTTTTGAAACTCTTGATTTTGTTATCATAAAGCTTTGATTGACAAATCAACTTTTGAGAGACGTAAACTTGGGGATATCATTATCTGTAAACGAATGTAAAACTAGGTGTTGAGGAATTGGATCTCGTAGATACAACCGTATTTTTAGGAATAACGTTAGATGCTACACTACAGTGGGACCCTCATATAAATAATCTATCGAACAGGCTTAGTTCTGCTGCGTACGCGGTTAAGAAAATTAGGCAGCTGACAGACGTCCAGACTGCTCGACTCGTATATTTTAGTTATTTTCACAGCATTATGTCCTATGGTCTCTTGCTATGGGGTAATGCTGCTACCATTAATACAATTTTCGTGCTGCAAAAGAAGGCTGTTCGTGCCATTTACAAAATGGGCCCAAGAGAATCTTTAAGAGAAAAATTCAAAGAATTTAATATAATGACGGTGCATGCACAGTATATATTTGATAACTTGATATATGTGCATAAAAATATTAATAATTTTGTTAAAAAAAGCGATCTCCATGCTATTAACCTTAGAAGTAAAAACAAACTAGTAGTGAATAAAACAAGACTAGAGAAAATAAATAAATCATTTAAAGGCAATGGGATACGCTTTTACAACAAACTTCCTATTGAAATGTTAAACTTATCCCTCAATAAGTTCAAAGTCGCTGTAAAACGAAAGCTCGTTAATAAAGCTTACTATAGTATTAAGGATTATTTACATGAATCAAATCCTTGGGAGTAAATGAACTGCTGTATTATAATTACTAGCTCAACTAGTTTTTAAGAGCTTTTGTAAAGTGGTGATAACCGAAAACAAAACCCGGCTGAGTTTGTTGTGGGCTTCTTCTCAGTGCAGGGCGCGTTGGAACCCTCGTAATGCTTGGAATAAAGCTTACTATAGTATTAAGGATTATTTACATGAATCTAATCCTTGGGAGTAAATGAACTGCTGTATTATAATTACTAGCTCAACTAGTTTTTAAGAGCTTTTGTAAAGTGGTGATAACCGAAAACAAAACCCGGCTGAGTTTGTTGTGGGCTTCTTCTCAGTGCAGGGCGCGTTGGAAGTCGACTTGTAGTTATAACCGTACATAATATTATGTAACAAATATGTTGACGTTTTACAAGTGCCTTGTAAGTTAGGCCTATGTGAAAATAAATATATATTTTGAATTTTTGAATTTTGTAAAATAGAATGGCTACTGAAACCATGTTTGAGCACATAGAATTGGAAGTGAAATTCGTACAGTAAATTAGTGATATTTTGGGTTTAGTTTGATAGAAAGATATTGAGAGAGAGCTTTAACTTGCTCTGCCCATTTTAGTCAATTATGGGACATTGGACAATTATGGGACATGGGGCAATTGTGGGGCATATAACTAGATCAGTCTTCTGTTCAACCTCACAATTATTTGGATGTTTATTGTTATTGTATATTGTTATCAACTCTTTCACTTGGCGCTCATAGTGATGATACATTACCACTTATTTTATTACTATTTTTGTGTGTTAATGCTAGTTATTGTGATACCACTTCTAGTGGTAGTTAAGCATAGTAAATCTTTCAGGCAAGGCAGTAAACATTCCAATAGAGCAAGAGAAGCTGATGTTGGATAAGTTCCAAGAGAACCAGTTCAACTTGCTGGCAAGTGATATGATCTCCCTCAACAGATCTCTCACTGATGTTAGATTTGAAAAGTAAGTTTTTTTTCTTTACATATCTAAAGTACCTACTTATTGTTTTTGTGGATGGACTACGTCAAATGTTTTGTAGCAGTCGTTTTATTTAACAATTAATACATTGTTTGGCTTACATTGAAGCAAGTACAGAATAGAAAAGGCCAGAATAGAAAACTAGAAATAATTGTGTAATTTTTTATTCAGCTAATTATTGTTTCTCTGTTTACCAATCTGTAGAATTATAAGTAACATACAAAAAAGTATGTTTTTCTAAAGATTCAGACACTATTTGGACATTGAGCACTTAAGTTTCTGTGGACATGAATGAAGTTAAAAATAGTGCACTAAAATAGTACTATTAATTGATGTATTTAAGCTAATCTCAACTACTATTTCATATAGATAACAAATTAGCATTAATTGCTATCATGCCATTAAAATTCCGCAATCTTGTCACGAATGTGTACTTTACGAACGGTAAATACCGTCGGTTTTACCTGTGTATAAGTTAATTGATAAGTAATTATGTGTTTATCATATTTTACCTATGTTACAGCACTTTTATTGCTAGTTATATTTTTTAATTTGCAGTAAATTTAAATTTACTATTAACTACTTTTATTTATTGTTTTATCTAAATTAAAAGAAAAAAATACAAAAAACACCTTTACCCATCACTGAGAATGGATAGTCATCGAAATGAAACAGGGGCCCATATCAGATCCCAAAAGGATGTTGCGGTGCTTTTGCTATTGTTATTTCATAGTGTTGTTGGTAGAGAGTGAAACATGTGTTAATTGTTTTTCTGTGCGTGGACAACATAATAGATCTTAATAGTTTAGCTAGCGGGGGACGATTAGCTTTAGAATAGACTGATTTAGTGCCAATGTCTTTGACATTGTTCCAATGTTTGTTAAGTTTGTTTGAAAATGTTTATAAATTTAACCTTAGTTCACAAGCTTTGTTGCCTCAACATGGCAGCTTATCAATGCAGCAAAGCGTATTGAATATAATATATGGATTCCAGTTGGTGGCGATTCTTATATAGGCGGGAAGACAGCACGCGGGCCACTTGTGGCCCGCGCCCCACGCGCTCTATACTAGTAAATATATATCAGGACATTACACACATCTCAACCTAGCCCCAAAGTAAGCGATAGCTTGTGTTATGGGTACTAGACAACTGATAAATATACATACATACTATACATAAACATATACACACCCAGACACTGGAAAACATTCAAGCTTTAGGTACAAACATTTACCAGTAGTGAGGATCGAACCCACGAACTCCGACGCAGACGGCAGGTTCGCTACCGCTACGCCATTCGGTCGTCGATATTAGGTCATAGCAGGTTCTACAAGGCTCTCTTTCATTATTCTAGGACCTGCTTAAGATTTCATAGAAATACATATAAGTAACGTTCTTCAATCCTAGGTGCAAGGACAAGCAGTACCCGCAGCTCTTGCCGACCACGAGCGTGGTGATAGTGTTCCACAACGAGGCGTGGACGACGCTCCTGCGCACCATATGGAGCACCATCAACAGGTCGCCGCGCCCGCTGCTCAAGGAGATCATACTCGTCGACGACGCCAGCGAAAAAGGTAACAATCCACTCCACTCAGTCACCACACAGTACCCGCAGCTCTTGCCGACTACGAGCGTGGTGATAGTGTTCCACAACAAGGCGTGGACGACGCTCCTGCGCACCATATGGAGCACCATCAACAGGTCGCCGCGCCCGCTGCTCAAGGAGATCATACTCGTCGACGACGCCAGCGAGAAAGGTAACAATCCACTCCACTCAGTCACCACACAGTACCCGCAGCTCTTGCCGACCACGAGCGTGGTGATAGTGTTCCACAACGAGGCGTGGACGACGCTCCTGCGCACCATATGGAGCACCATCAACAGGTCGCCGCGCCCGCTGCTCAAGGAGATCATACTCGTCGACGACGCCAGCGAGAAAGGTAACAATCCACTCCACTCAGTCACCACACAGTACCCGCAGCTCTTGCCGACCACGAGCGTGGTGATAGTGTTCCACAACGAGGCGTGGACGACGCTCCTGCGCACCATATGGAGCACCATCAACAGGTCGCCGCGCCCACTGCTCAAGGAGATCATACTCGTCGACGACGCCAGCGAGAAAGGTAACAATCCACTCCACTCAGTCACCACACAGTACCCGCAGCTCTTGCCGACCACGAGCGTGGTGATAGTGTTCCACAACGAGGCGTGGACGACGCTCCTGCGCACCATATGGAGCACCATCAACAGGTCGCCGCGCCCGCTGCTCAAGGAGATCATACTCGTCGACGACGCCAGCGAGAAAGGTAACAATTCCACTCCACTCAGTCACCACACAGTACCCGCAGCTCTTGCCGACCACGAGCGTGGTGATAGTGTTCCACAACGAGGCGTGGACGACGCTCCTGCGCACCATATGGAGCACCATCAACAGGTCGCCGCGCCCGCTGCTCAAGGAGATCATACTCGTCGACGACGCCAGCGAGAAAGGTAACAATCCACTCCACTCAGTCACCACACAGTACCCGCAGCTCTTGCCGACCACGAGCGTGGTGATAGTGTTCCACAACGAGGCGTGGACGACGCCCCTGCGCACCATATGGAGCACCATCAACAGGTCGCCGCGCCCGCTGCTCAAGGAGATCATACTCGTCGACGACGCCAGCGAGAAAGGTAACAGCGGGGCTAGACAAACAGTCGTTTAGCGTTCATGACAGTAGATAAAAATGTATGACAAACCACGTGACGAATGAAAGCAGAATTTACTTTATGCTTAGCGTTGTTCACTGTCGGCTGTCAATGATTGTCATGCGAAGTACGCTAAAATTATCTACAACGTCTGCGAGAACGCCAGGAAGCGTTCAAATAGTCGTAGTCGATTTTATCAAACACAGCGTGTTTTCCTCTATTCGATCACGTGGTTTTTCTACAGTCACTTGTTTTGTCCATACTATCTACTTTCGTCAACGCTAAACGACTATTATTTTGTCTAGCCCCGCAGGACAGATTAAAATGTTTTGCTATAATCCGCCACTTGAAAAGAATCTGTATAGTCCAATATGCAGGAACACCGCGCATGTGAAATACCATACACAATTCTTCCAACAATTTCTTTGATGCATGGTTCGACCCGACACCGGGACGTCCTCAGGAGATGTTGACTTCACAATGCGAAATCGTAGAGTCCCTCTCGTAGAGTAGTCAGTAGTTCTCACTTATAAGCAGATACCATGGAGCATTGGTAATTTACGTTAGGATGTAGTTTTGTGCCCTTTGTATAATGTCCACTGAGTCCCGTAATTGGATTCCATAGGTCTATATTGGCTTTATTATCGTTGTATTTTTTTTGTTTGAATATTTTTTCTGAAAAATCAACCAATTGTTCAACACTGCCATCCTCTAGATTCTAGAAACTCAAAGAATTTATGCGAGTATGGAGAGTTCACTTAACAACAAAATATAATTTATTCCAAATATAAAGAGAGAGAAAAAGAAACAAACATAAATGAGTAGTTTGTTGTCCAGGGATAGTCTAGCATTTCCCCCATCATATCCAATTAATATATAAATGTAAAAATTTGTGTGTTTATATGCTTACGATTTTGTGCTGATTTTCCATGCTATGATATTGTTCCTTTAATTCAGAGCACTTGGGCAAGAAGCTAGAAGAGTACATCAAGACGTTGCCGGTCCCGACGCACCTGTTCAGGACAGAGAACCGCTCCGGGTTGATCCGGGCGCGGCTGTTGGGCGCTAAACACGTGAAGGGCGATGTTATCACGTTTTTGGACGCACATTGCGAATGCACAGGTAACATTATATTTTCTTTTGAGAGTTCCTTAAATTCAGAATCATAAAATTGAGTCAAAAGGCCTCTTCTGTCTCTGTTCTTTTGTTCTTTCGGCTAGGTCTAACTTGCAAACAGTTATGAGATGTAGGATAGGAGTTAAAAACCCATCAAAAGTTACGGCCATTTATTTTGCGATTTTGAAACTCAAAACATAATTTAATTATAATGTACTTCATGTGCAGATCTGTTTTATGCGCTAGTGTTTCCATCCATGCTATGTATTTTAAAGTTTTGACGTGAAAACTTCTTTTGGCGCGTTGGGCATTTTTGACGACATGGAAAAAATCATTGTACTCACGACACCGTTACCGGCGCCTCACACTGTTACCGTTACCGACACCTCTATTTGAATTTTCACTTCTGTCTTAGGGTTTTACTTGTATATTCTATAACCGATTTTTATTTATGTTTATGCCCTATAAGTTTTTGATTTATTGGCCAAACTGTCGAAAAAATCTGAACTTATCTGCAATCGAAAAATCTGAAATAACTATGATTGATAGGCATTAATGTATATTTTACGGGTAAAATAAAATAAACTGTATATATTATACTTTTTTGGTATTACCAATTAACCTCAAAAAACAAAATTAAGTTAGCGGTTCGGTAAAAACGGCGATTCTTATGTTTTTAGTTTTTCTAATATAGTACGGAACACTCTGTGCGCGAGTCTGACTCACACTTGACCGGTTTTATCACACTTCACACTAATCACACTAATATTATAAAGGCGAAAGTTTGTGTGTAAGTGTGTGTGCGTGTAAGTGTGTATGTTTGTTACTCCTTCACGTCGCAACTACTGAACCGATTTGGCTGAAATTTGGAACATAGATAGCTTAAAACCCGGATTAAAACATAGGCTACTTTTTATCCCGAAAAAATCCATACTTCCCATGGGATATTTAAAAAACCCTGATTTTCACCGAAATTCACGCGGGCGAAGCCGCGGGCAAAAGCTAGTGTTTTTAATAAATCTTTTGAACATCCAGAGGGCTGGCTGGAGCCGCTGCTGGCGCGGATAGTGGAGGACCGCAGCACGGTGGTGTGCCCCATCATCGACGTCATATCCGACACCACCTTCGAGTACATCCAGGCCTCCGACATGACCTGGGGCGGTTTCAACTGGAAATTGAACTTCAGATGGTGAGTTTCGCTTAAATTTGACACAAGCTATCGCTTACTTTTGGGGCGAGATTGCGGTGTATGTGATGTTTTGAATCCTGCCCCTAGATTCTGCAAAAAATACCATCTATGCGCTGATTGGTTAATGCTTGTACATCGTCCAAGCATTGCATCGCTGGTAACAGTAACAACGTAGCTGTGATATTCATATCTAATATATAAAATTATCTCGCTTTTCTTTGTTACCAAACTCATACGAAACGGCTCGATCGATTGTTATGAAATTTTCAGGGTATGAGAGCAGGTTGTAATCTATTTTTTTTTAAATATCCCTAATGGCAAAACATCGTTTGCTGGGTCAGCTAGTTTATATATTAAAAAAATAACGGAGTAAGGCGATGTGAACGGTCTACGTGCTTTTATACTGCTTAAAAGTACTTTGACGCCGGTTTTTTATGGATAGTATATAATTAAATTTTATTGACCGTAGTATTAATGCTTTCTGTATCTTATCATAAAAGAATCGGAACTGATATCCTAATAACGAAACGGTTTATATACAGTTTTTGCGATAAATTGGATAATAAATAACTCAATGCTGGAACAATGAACTTCAATAGTGTCGATGATTGCAATACTTCCCGATTGGCTGACCTTGCCCTCTAACGGAATAATACATAGTTTGTCAAAGTCAAATATAATAGTACATTTCGATATAAGTGCGGGATTATGTAGGTACAAAATTATTGCACATATTAAATATTGTCCCTTTAACAGCTGCATTTATGCAACCGCACATTTGCAAAAAAAAAACGAAAGGATATATAATTGAAATTAATTTATATTAAATTTAATTTATGTATTCATAGTAGTAGTAGTTATACTATAAAATAATTACATTACTTTTATTTAATACAATAATTTTGTAGAGGTAACTTTTTACATTAAAACCTCCTTCATGGATTTGGATCGACATGCAGGGGGTAAAAAAAAGCTCTAGTGCGGGAAAGAATAACTTTGCGCACGCTAAACACACATGGAAATGTCAACTTTTTGAGCAAATGTATTAAAAAGTATATTTCATAATATAACGTGTAGAGTCATTTCATTTTCCAATATCTCTACAATGGCGGTAACTATTTCACGATTTGAAACTAAGTTTAAGAGGGCTTTAACGCGGCCTGCCACTGAGAAGAACCCACAACTTAGCCAGGTATTCTTTTATGTTATCACCATGTCACATAATGAATATAAATACTATATAAGCTAGTAATAACAGAGCAATTCAATATCACTCCCAAGGGCTTGTAACATAGTCCTGTTTTGGAGGTACGTGGTGGTTGGCGGAGAAGACGAAGATCTTTATGGTAATCCAGACCTTAGCAGTGCATACTAGAACCGAGGAAACAAAACGTTTCTTACGAGTCATATACACGACGATTTGCTTGGGAAATTACATAATTAATCGCATAGGCGTCGTGTTTCTCGCTGTACTTGAACTACATACATGCTGTCGTTGCGAGCGTCGGGAAAACAATAGCACGCAAGCAAAACAAACTCGCGTAACAATCGCGCTCTAACCTTGCCTTTATGTTGCGGCCAGCCACCGTGAATGAGGATTAATTGAATTTAGGTGTTTATTTTTTCCTGCCCTTTATCCGTGTACTATAGGTAAACCCATAGATATATAATACTAGGATGACGGGTCAGCGCTAAAAAGTGTCCGAACCGAAAGAGAGATAAAACGCGAAAAGGGAGAGCTATAGCCTAGTTGCAAGTAAAATTAGGCTGTATAATAATGTGTCAAATTAGGCTGTGTAATAATAAATACACATGGTCTATTCGACGGATAGAAAAAAAATCAAAATGGCGGAATTTATTTTTCCATAGAAAATGTATGGCGAATTTTGAGTTGAAAGGCAAATTATAGGGGGAAGACAGCTCGCGGGCCACATTTGGCCCGCGCCACCACGCGCCCTACTAGTTTATATACCTATAGGTTTTCTCGGGACACTTTTTTCGTCAATTTTGTATTACACCCGGGGTCCTTAGATAGTAAGTCAATGGGTAAACCGCTATAAATTTGACCCTCCCTGATGGTCTGCGGGACGTGGGGTGGGTGATGCGATTGGCTATAACGATACGTCAGCGCTGCCGGCGGACAGCGACAGACTTGCTGATTGGTTGAGCGGTCAAGGTTATAGCGGTTTACCTATAGCTCACTTGACTCTCTTCTATCCCTAAGGCATTTTCAAAATCCTTTCTTAGCGGATGGTTATCTCATAATAGCTAAATGTAAACCATAACACCAAAATTGACATCAAGCCTTCTTACGTTTCAAATTTAAAATACTCTACGAAAAAAAAATATTTTGTCAACCAAGAATAAGAAATTTATTTTTCCTTACCAAAATCAAAAATGTTACTTTATGTTTGAAGACTTAATTTTTTTTCAATGTACATTTCTTAACGTAAAGATGTTATTGTGAAGTACGATTCTTTATTTGCCCAGTACTTTGGAAACCGAATTTTTATTAAAAAAATGTGCAGACTATAAAAAATAACAAACTTTGTTTGATTCTTACTCTTATATGCAAATGCTGCTATGTACCGGATTCAGGATTTAAGATATAACCTATTTTTTTAGTACCCATTTTCTTGAGAAGAGATTGGAAATGCTACAGTGGAGTAAATTTAGATCATTGAAGTTGTGAAAGTGGTCACGTTTTGTTTAATGTTTTGGATATGTGAATTAAAAACAAATATGGACTCTCCGTGGTAGGCCTGCCTGACCGA
The DNA here is from genome assembly GCA_036785405.1 of Coenonympha arcania. Lineage (NCBI taxonomy): Eukaryota > Metazoa > Arthropoda > Insecta > Lepidoptera > Nymphalidae > Coenonympha > Coenonympha arcania. Next base: position 5,863,077 of record CM072072.1, on the reverse strand, counting down.
AAATAGAAAGTTACAATTCTGTTGCGTGGGGTTAAAATCTTTGATATCTAAACTGTTGACTCCTTACCCATTATAAAATAGTAAAACTTGTATATTTTTTGAAAGTTCATGCAAGGCATGCGCGTTTCAGTAGGTCACTTTCTATTTGACGCTTTGCTTATTAACTTACCTGTAAATCCTAAATAGAAAAAGTAACTTACTTTGCTTTTCTACTCTGTGTAAGAAACCCATATAAGTATTTACTTTAATCACGTGATTCCCTAATTGAATTAATCCACTAATCGACCAACAAACGCTTGGCCATCTTTAATATTATATTTTAAAATATCATTTTCTCAGAATTTATCGGATTAATTTCATTAATAGCTAAGTGATTTGAACTGATTTTTTTATTAAGATAATAATTGAATCAATTAAACTAAACGTCGCTTGTTTCCAGATAATGGATAAAATTGTATCAGATAAGCAAAAACCTTTTAACACTGATTTTATTTTGGTGTGATAAGCTATATTATGATGATGTGATATCATTATAATACCTAAACAGTTTCCCCCTGACTTATAAAATGTCTGTCAGTTCGGCCAAATTTGCCCGCGTAATATAAATTTTATTTAGGCGATAAATTTTACAAAAATTATTGCCATACTCATCACAGCTACATATTTTCAGGAAAAAATTGCTAAAACATTTTCACTTCATATTGCTTCCCGGAAGATCATTTTCAGATTTGGAACCATTGGGAACCAATAATATGAAGTAAATAGTATTTTTAGCAAAGCTTTTGTTAAAATTCAATATTTTAAAATATGTAGATGTTTAAATGTTAAACTCACTGCCTATACTGTGTAGGTATACTTAATAAGTAATTATTAGCCTACTATTTGCGAAAAACTAAATTAAATTTGATTTGGCGGCCAGAGCCCAGATGTTTCCTATCCACCTTAAGTAGATTTTATCCGACTTATTGGTTTTGCGTAAAATGCTACAATGAATGTGCTACATTACATGACATGTATGTAGTTCCATTGAATAATCTAATTAAGAGCATCAAAATCACAAAACAATGTTTTGAACAATAGCCATACATAAAATCTATTATGTTCATACCTACATGAATTGATTGGGGTTACGTCTAAAAAAAGCGTTGAAGGTCACCAGAAGTTAGCACTTAACGGTGAGAGGTGAACGGGGATTGAGTAATCTTTGAGACGAGTCATCATTCTAAGGTTGATAGGTCGAACATCGAATTGCTTAGCATTCTCATCTATACTAATATTATAAAGCTAAAGAGTGTGTTAGCAGGACAGATTAATTTGTTTTGCTATAATCCGCTACTTGAAAAGATTCTGTATGGTACAATATGCAAGAACACTGCATACATGAAGCACCACACACAATTTTCCAACACTTTCTTCAACGCACGTTTCGTCCCGACACCGGGACATCCTCAGGAGATGTTGACTTCACAGTTCGAAAATCGAAATCGTAGAGTCTCTACTAGAGGATTATAGCAAAACAAATTAATATTTCCTGCTAATTATGGATTTCCGCAAAATAACGCCTGCTTCGATTCAATAAAGAGTATGTTTGTTGGAATTAGTTTATCTCAGGAACTACTGGTCCGAATTGAAAATATTTTTGGGGTTGGATGTCAATTTATCGAGTAAGGCTATAGGCTGTATAACGTTACGCTTTGACCAATAGGAGTACCATCAACCCAATAGGTTTTCACTTTTCACCTATGTTGCAAAAACGGGAAAAATTGTTAGAGCTTCCGTTGCGTGCGCTGCGTAAACGGTTGAAGGAACGCAAAAATCATGTATGACGGAATTGAGGTTCTAAATAAGAAAGTTCTCGACACGACATGTCTATCTTTTAAAGTTGATTCAACAGGAAACATATGTGGAAACCAAAATTCATGCCGGCGAAGACGAACATATTATAAGAATAAAAGCTTAGGTGTATTTGTATGCCCTTTAATCAACTTCAAGTAGAGCTACGGTTTCTTGTCTATTTTTGATGACGCCAATCGTCATCAAAAATAGACAGGAATAGTGATTCTCTGACACAGTGATTGTCACTTATATATGAATATGAAAGCCACTATATGTCAGTTCGATTTACAATCATGCTGCTTTATTGTGCGAGATTATTTTTTTTTTACTCTATACAAGTTAGTACTTGACTCCGATCTCACGTGATGGTAAGTGATGACGCAGCAAAACAACATCACATTGCAAAAATCCTATAGATAAGAAATTCAGATATAATACGGTAGTGATATATTATACAGGCTATCCGACATTATAAGTTTTCATTTATCCCAATAGACAACAGAGCAAATTGAAAAACCTATCTCACATTTATTTGGCTCTGTCGTCTACTTAAAATTTACAACAAAAGATGTGACAAATAACAAAATTTATAAGTGGCGGTTATAAACAAAAGTGTAGGTGTAACTATCTGATAAAATAGTAATAGTATCTAACCCTTTGATAGAGATCGTCAGTAACTAATTACACTAATTATCATGTCGGTAATTACACACACAACTATTAGCGTTGATAACGCAATATACACTCATTGTAACGATTCATTGCAGGTGAATGGAATTCGCGTGTGTAGAGAATTCTATAATTACGCATTTCTGAGATATTTCCATACATTTTTTTTTAATTGAAAAATTCTTTTCTGTGTTGTCTCCTGGAAATACATAATTTATGAAAGTTTATAGATAAATAGAAAGTATTATTACTTTTTGAACATTTTAAGAAAATAACACAACATGCATATTATATTAAACATTAGTCTTATGGGCAGAGAGTTTACAAGTTTATACTAAGACATAAAATCTTTAATCAAGCTATCTTACACTAATTTCTCTGTTGTTGCTAAAGTGCAGTTAGTTGCAACGTTTGACTGCGTTATGCCGGCCATACACCATCCATCCTTTCGTCCAATCGGCATCAGGCTGCTGATTGGATCATTAAAATTTTTTTGTGTTTACTTGCTACTCCTGCATGCTCCATATTTGCCACCATCGCCTTTTCATGGTCATGCTGCAACTATTCAGCACATGACAATTTCGGTAGCTGTCTAACTGTTACTTTTACAACACGAACATTTTTTTGATCTGTGTAACGCGGCCATAAGAACGAGTCGATAACAATTGTACGTAACACAATTTAATTTAAAAAACATTCGTTAACGATAAACCGAAATCAACTAACGGAATCTCTTGTCGAAACATGTTTCATTAAATAGTTAAAGATCAGAAGATTGAAATCGGCTTAATTTATTAATGTTGTAACAGTTGATTGATTGCTACAAATTACATTTAGGGTGGAGTGCGTACCAAAACAATTATCGTGTTAGTATAATTACAAAGATTTATGGGGTGGGTTAGGCACAATTATAACTTGGTGGATGGGATACGTTTTTGTTTGAGCTATCGAAATCACCGCCAAAAGAGTAATTTTTGAACTTACTTTAACTGCCATTATTTATTAAGGCTGTGTGTCCACCGCAGCCGAAACGTTACCAAGAGATATTTCTAGGAAAAAAATGTTTTGATAGAATCCGCTACCTGAAAGGATCTGTATGGTCCAACATGCAGTAACAAGCCAAGCATCGCAAATGCCTATACCCAATCAAGCACGAAAGCAAAGCTCCCAAGCGATCCATGCCACAAATACCCACATGCAACAGCTTACACCACAGTTCTTTACACACGACGCTCGATTATTATATCAACGTATCTATAGACTATACCTACGTCCCTAGGCCTACGTATAAAGTAGCCTGTACACAATGGCGTATGCTGGCCCACTGCAGGCCACGCACAACTGTAGGCCACGATCACTTGGTGTTCTCACAATGGCGCATGGCTCATTGCTGCCCGGTGAGGCACTTGCGATGGACGTGGAAGTAGTTTAAGGCGAAATCAACGACTCTGCGCGCGAAATTCAAAATTTTCGTGGTTTTTTGCAATTTGTATGCTAGTTACAAGCAGAGATTTTTATATAAACACGTGAAGACGACTGGAATTCCCGCAATTTGACTGCCATGAGCCTACAATGTCTTATTAGCTTAAAAATTGCGAAAAACCACAAAAAATTTGAATTTCGCGGGCACACCCGTGGCATGCTCCTTACGTACATGACTAAGTAATTTTTTATCATTTTTAGGCAAACCATGAACAATCTGCTGAGCGAAATGCTTGTTCTGCAAGCATTTCGCTCAGCAGATTGTGATTCAGCATCAGGAGAATTCGATAATTCGAATTTATCAATTATTTAATAATTATTAATTTGAATTTAGTAATTTAATTTTGTTGGAAGTGGTCGCAACAAAAGAATACACTGTTCAGCGGTCGGTGACGAACTGAGCAACGGGCCATTGTGTGAACACTACAGACCACGCAACGCCACGATTCCTTTGAAGTGTGCGCCAAAAACCGACAACTTCCCGATCGCGCGCCATCGTTGACCATTGTCCGCCATTGCATACCATTTCCCCTTGTACACAATGGCGATGGCCTGCAGTGGGCCAGCATACGCCATTGTGTATACGCTACTTAAACGGATAAACGGCCTAATCACACCTATTCTCACAGCGAGCTCTGTTATAGGAATTAAGTTAAAGGGTAGTTTTGTTTTGTGCAGGTATCGGGTACCAGAGCGCGAGATGTCTCGGCGAGGCGGAGACAGGACCGCGCCTCTGCGCACGCCCACGATGGCCGGTGGACTGTTCGCCATAGACAAGGACTACTTCTACAAGATCGGCTCCTACGACGAGGGAATGGACATTTGGGGTGGAGAGAACCTCGAGATGAGCTTCCGGGTATCGTATACATTTTGTTTACAATTTAAGTACTTAATTTTCACTTATGTTATTCTTAATACTGTTCGTTGACGATTTTCATTAAGAAATTCGTATTGTTTTTATGATTGGTTTTTTTTACATTGCCATAAGCGAATCGGTTTTAAGAAAGAGTAACCTGTATAAGTAATTGTAAATATTACGATGAATACAGTGCCATCATTCTATGTGTGAAAATAGTCTAATCGCTTAGAATTTGCCTTTACAAGTATATTATGCGCATGTTCGGCGTCGTTTGAAGTCCTTTGAGAATACCGACGCCGCAACCGGATGCGCGACAAAATGATAGCGAACAAAGTATACTAAAAGGCCCTACTCAAAGCACTGCCTGCAGGGCCCTGCTTGCAGTGCCACTGTCGATCGTATTGTACGTATGCAAGCAGGGCCGATATTTTAATTGTTCACTCTGTCGCAGGGCTGCAGTGTCATTTTGCCAGCCCGACACACGATCTCCCCACTCCATAAACTGTGCGCTTACAGTATCTTTCATCAAAATACTTTTTTTTTTTCAATTAGTGGTGTCACCATTCGCATTTAATCTTCAAAGACTGATTCATCTATTCTTAGATAGTTCTTAATTCTTATACTCATCAGGTTCTAATTCTTTCAATAATTTACGTGACTCAATGTCTTACGCTACAAGTACCTACTCAATACAGTCAAACCCAATGCTATTTTTTGGTGTTTGAATAATGTAGGCGCCATTTATAAAAACTGACGAATTTAGGCAAGAACACAACAACGTAGGCCGCGTTAGTGATTTGCAGTGCTTTGTGGAGCAACATTCTCTGCGGCAGTAACTGCAAGCAGGCTCTGCAGGCAGTGCTTTGAGTAGGGCCCTTAAAAGAGCGACTGACGGGCGCGAAGGTGTGGCAGTGCGGCGGGCGGCTCGAGATCGTGCCGTGCTCGCACGTGGGCCACGTGTTCCGCGACAAGTCGCCCTACTCGTTCCCCGGCGGCGTGCAGAACGTGGTGCTGCACAACGCCGCGCGCGTGGCCGAAGTGTGGATGGACGAGTGGGGGGAATTCTATTACGCCATGAACCCAGGTTCGATGTTCGACTCGCGTGTCCGTTTCGCTAAAGTTTTGCAGTTTCACATTTTGTTTGGATGTTATTACTCTACATTCGTTTGTTTTCTTTTTGACACATGAAAGTTGAGACAGATATAGCAATAGCGATGGACCACGAATGAGGATGGGAGACGAATGTAAAATCTGGTGTAGATTGGTCCTGGTTGTTTGGTATATCTGTCTCATGTGTCAAAAAGAAAATAAACGAATAAACAGAGTATGAGAGGAAAAGAAGAGCTGTTTTATTTTTGTATTAATGATAGGAGCTTCTGTTAGAGTACATATAGCAATAGCGAGGGACCAGAGGGAGACAAATGGAAAATCTGGTCTAGATTCGTCCTGGTTGTTTGGTATATCTGTCTCATGTGTCAAAAAGAAAATAAACGAATAAACAGAGTATGAGAGGAAAAGAAGAGCTGTTTTATTTTTGTATTAATGATAGGAGCTTCTGTTAGAGTACATATAGCAATAGCGAGGGACCAGAGGGAGACAAATGGAAAATCTGGTCTAGATTCGTCCTGGTTGTTTGGTATATCTGTCTCATGTGTCAAAAAGAAAATAAACGAATGGAGTGTAATTGAAAAGAGGAGCTGTTTTTATTTTGTACTTATGATAGGAGCTAGTGTTAGAGTCTATACTAAAATATCGATATTCTTTTCATAAGTTTAACAGTTCGGTTAAAAGAACTAGTAATATATAATTGGAATATGAAAAAAAAACTCTTAAAAAGAACAAGAAGCAATATACAAGAACAAAAATCCATGGTACTCAGGAATTTTGTGAAAACGTAAAAAAAATTACTGTACTCTGAATTTTGCTCACGCTATAGATTTGGGAGGCTTTATTCTCTAAAAGCGATTTTAGATATTTCTCATAAAATCAAATCTCAGTGAAGTTATAGTAAACAGCTCTTCCAGTAAAATAAATGTAAAAGTTTTAGCAAAATTTTAGCAAACGCGGCACTATAACAAAGTTTTGTTGTGGCTTGGGATAACTATAAATTAACATCAGATTTTTGTGTCATTAACATTAGTAATATGTCGGCTTCCTAATACATAACAACCATTAACCATTGCGGCTGCATTCATATCTACCTTTTTTGTTTCCGAATTCAGAATGTGCATATAAATATTTCAATTCACGATGACGCGCCCCACTCTATCAAACTCCATACGAATCTAATGAAACATAAGCGATTTTGACGGAGAGGGGCGCGTCTTCGTGGATAGAAATATTGATACCTTGACTGAATGATTTTTGACTATGTCCAAGAGAGATGATAATAATTTCATTATACCTGTGGCAAACAGTCGCTGGCCGTGGGGCAATAAAATAAAGTAAACAGCCCGGCTATTGCGATCTCTGTCGTACTTATTTTATTAATCCACACACACACAGCGACTGTATGCTACAGGTATGGTACTTTCTTATCATCAGATTCTTAAAGGCTAAGAAGACTAAGAAAATCATAAAGTATCTAAAACTAACTGCTTACGCATGCCCTATCCACTAACAGCTAACTTAAACGTTTACTCTATTTTATTGTCTACATGTTTTCAGTTTTGCTTTTTAGTGTGCGTTCGACCTAGTATTTTCCGTTTTTCAGCCATTTACATATAAGTAGTGTCGACTGTCGATAGTCATTAAATGCTTCATCTTAAATAAAAACCATTCCAATCTTAACAGATGCCCTAATAATTATTATTAGTTCACCGTATTGACTATTGACATAAAATATATATATATATTAAGGCTCGGTTGCTTGACTTGACTTTAACCGAAATGTTATAGTTAAATATGGCGGCCTGACTCTAATGTTTAGAAATAAGAGTCAAACTGCCATATTTAACTATAACGTTTCGGTTAAAGTCAAGTCGAGCAACCGAGCCTTAGAAATTCCTGGTCGGCACTAAGTATAATGTAAATGAACCATTCCGATTTCTTTTTTCAATGTGTTCTATTATTTATTTATTATCGTTTTATGTTCTTGGCTTCCTCTTCGATGCAGAAGCAATGAGGTGTTAGTATTTGTTAAAGAGAAAATATCTTGTGATCATCCACAGCAATTCTTTTTTAAATGAGTTGGCAGATGTATTTGTGAATATCTGACCTAATTGGAAACAGATAATATATTTTGTGTAAATGCATCTATGTAAATTCATGTTGAATGTATAATAAATACTTAATTTAAAATACCCGTCTGGCTTTATGAAGATCACGGTCAAGTGCAACATTGTAATAAATAATTATATTTATGTTATTTTCTAACACAAATAAATTAAAAATTTATTCTTTTATACAAGTATTTATTTATAAATATATCTGTCACGACTCACGACTCATCATGGCTAAATAGAATAAATGTGGGTTTAAATAAATTTTATACATGCCTTATATATATTATATAAATTGTGAGTTCGGTTTATCGTATTATACACCACTAATCGGTCATGTTTGTGTGTAGATTGTGTGAAAATTAACCCTATTATGTAACCTTAATTGCTATCTAATATTGTTTTTTGATATGGCTATTTATATCTATTGAAGAAGGATATTGCAATATTGTAGATTTCACTCGGCAAATGTTTAATCTACTGGAAAGCTAGTTAATTTGTACATCCTCATTATGTTATATGGACAATTAAATTGTTTAAATTAAAATTATATACATATTATTTTCCTAAACTTAAGATATTAATGGCCATATCGAATTATTTTCGGATGTTGTTGTAGATACCAACAATAAATTGACAAAAATGCAATCAAGAACTTAATAAGCTCATTGCTTACAATATTCGCAGATATATATATGTTATTTTCCCGATAACCTACTAATATAATTTTATTTGTAACAGCTTATATATGAAATTATTTATAAAAATAATATTAACATCACTTGCAGTAGTAATAATATCTTTAGGACCTAAGTAATTTCCTATTTGATTTAGACATTAGGACAAGAGTTACTTATGAAGTAAAACAAGATTGGTGAAGCCTGTTTCCATTTCAGGTCTTTATTTTTCCATTTCAGGCATTTTTGATGTGAAAAATACCATTAAACTCGCGACAACCTTACCGTACCCGATATCTCTTATTGTGTTTTTTCTTCCGTGGGTACTCCCGGAGTGGCACTGGCTTTTTCTCCACCTGGGGTCATATTTAGTAAAAGTCACATCTGCAGATGTTTTTGTTGTCTATGAGATTCATAAACAAATAATGCATTGATTACTCAAATAAGATTTTGTCGCAAACCTTCAAGGTATATAAAATAAATGACAAATTAGCTTGTTGAAGATCACAGAGTCACTGAGATACAAACACGTTATATGCATACAATTAAATGATAGCAAACATACATGGGTAATAAGCATTAAATGGGTACGATACATGGGTAAGAAGCATTTACCACTGCAAGTGTAAGGCTGCCAAACAACCGGAGCGGAGAAACGGAGAAATATTAACCAATAGGATTGCACAAAGTCCCTTTCAACAGTCCGAACCGTGGATTGGTTTTTGTTTTTCTGACGTTTGACAGTCGAAACCGTGAATTGGTTCGGGGACTGTTTTGGCTATTTCCTTCTACAGTGTTTATCGTTCTATGGTTATCCTATTCTAACACCTTATAAACTAACTAGTAGGGCGCGTGGAGGCGCGGGCCACATGTGGCCCGCGTGCTCTCTTCCCCCTATTTGCCTTTCAACCTTTAGTCTCTTCAACATTCGTCATACATTTTCTATGAAAAAAATAAAGTCCGCCATTTTGAATTTTTTTTCTATCCATCGTATAGACCTTCGGATCATAAACTCTTGTCAAGAAACCGTTCTTCGATCTTTTATACTTTCCGAAATATCGACGAAATTCAAATGGCGGCCATTTTGAATCCGCCATTTTGATTTTTTTTGACGACGTTTGATGACGTTTCGAATGACATTTGGTCGAGCACCCCCCACCTATCTTCGATACCTTGGCCGTGCTCTTCACCCGCTTCCGAAATCCTCAATCATCAGCTCTCTCCATATTTTTGTTCTTAATGAATTTTTCCATTGTATATGACAGTATACGTCAAAAAATTTTTTTTCATACAAAATTGTTCAGGAGAGGTGATCAATGAGTCAGTGAATCAGCACGACCAGCTATATATATATTAAAGTCAATGAACAAAGACAGAAAAAAAACCGCTGAAAGTCGCCTTTAGAGGAGCGAAGTGTTAACCAATAGGATTGCACCAAGCAATCCTATTGGTTAACACTTCTCGGTTCCTCCGCTCGGCTCCGGTGGATTGGCACCCTAACCCTCGGGCACGGGCGGGTGCGGCAGGTGTGGATGTGCGGCGGCACGCTGGAGATCGCGCCGTGCTCGCACGTGGGCCACGTGTTCCGCAAGACCACGCCCTACTCGTTCCCGGGCGGCACGGGCCGCGTCGTCAACCACAACAACGCGCGCCTCGCCGAGGTGTGGCTCGACGACTGGAAGCATTTCTACTACAATATTAACCCAGGTCCTTAACGCTTATGCCTTGTGCGGGCCGGGGCGTATCTAGGCGAGCCACTTGTAAATGAGTCCCTTTTTTAAACAAAAAAAAAATGACTCGACAGTCTGACTGACTAAACTAAACTGATCTAAGCACAGCTAAAACCACTGGTAACAGGACGGATCGGGTGAAATTCGGCGTACAGATATAGTTTTTATCTTTTTATGATGTAGGAAACTACGAAATTTTACAAAATTAAATCTTGAGGGGTAAAATGGGGGCTAAACGAGGGGATTGATATTAATCATAAAATGCAGTGCCTTCTTCAGGAAAAAGAATTCTCAATATGAGAAAAAAAATCTAGACCAGCACACGTATTCACTATTCTGTAACTCAGTGTCTATCAAAGAATGATAACCACTGGCCTATACTTTTTAACTATTAAAGATTTGCTGCGAAAATGTTGTTTTATTTCATAGAAAATCCTAAATGAATAAAAAATATATGCCTATTATTATTTAGGCACCGAGTTACAGAATAAGTGTGCAAGTTCCCTTTCTAAAGAAACATCTTAAAAACATATGCATAGAAACAGTTTAAAAAATGTGCTTGCTTCCGCTTGTTAAAACGTAAATTTGATAACCCACTACGAACGGAAGGAAACATCAACTGTCTCTAAGAAACAAATGTGTTACAATTTTTTATAACATGCATTGTAATCTGCAAGTGTGCCCGCCTAGATATGTGATGGCCTCAAGATGCGTGATGACAATTGAGTATTGACCCATGAACGTAGAGAATTGACCCGCAATGCTGAACTGCGAAAATTAAATTAGCGAAATGCTACAATTGCATTATACCAGAAAATTGTAATAAGTGCTTAAGTAGGTATCTAAACATTTGAAACATATTATACGGTACTTTATTATTGATTGATATCACGCATCTTTCTTATAACAAAATCAATAAAAAATTATATATTTATAATATTTTTATACATTTAATAGCTATATATATATTTTGTGTGTCTTTTGTGTTGTTGTACTAATCAGCTTTAACTATTGTTCTATTTAAATTTGGAAAATTTAATCTGTTTCCTTACTGAATTCTAACCTATTTTTAAGCATTCCGAGCTACATCTGTAGGTACCAATTTAAAATAATCACAAATGATCCATAGAAAGGAGATATTTCAAATTGGGCTAGGTCTTGTACAGTACCTTAAAAAATTAAGAAAAATCTGTTGTTCTCGGGAAAAATATAATTATTTAGTTATAATGTATAGTTTAGGTGTACAAAAATATTTTTGTTTTCATTTTAATATGATCGATTTCAAATATGGCGTCTCGCTCATAGACATATAAAACTATAGGGATGTCTCGCTGGCGTCACAGACATATAACACTATAGGGATAGCTGGCGTCGTATGATTTGACCTAAGACCAAGGATTTGACGTAAACTGACAGCTTGTCACTTCAATGTCAATTTTAATTGTGATGACTTCTGTCAGAATATCATTGTTATTGCTCATTGTAGGACTGGGTCGTTGCTTTTTTTGAGTATCGTATCCGAATCAGATGCTCTGATTTAATATCCATATATCGAATCTATATATTAAAATATCTATGGTCTGAAAAATCTATGGTTGTTGCGGATATGTGGAAACGTCAATGTCAATTCACAATGAAAGACATGTTACCGCCATGATGAATCATTGTTAAGTGTTGCAATTATATGCAGAAATATTTGTTTTGTACACCGAAAAAAGCCATTTTTAAAGAAAATATATAGGTAGAAACTGTTTATTGTTATCTGGGCTATACCCAAGTATACCGTACATAGACCTGGCCCAGGGCCCATACATTGGTGAAACGTCTCCTTTGTACATTTCTTTCCAAATCTAAATTAGGAACAATAAAAAATGCTAATTTCAGTTATACACATAACAATATGATACTGGTCTAAGCTACCACCAAAACCGCTACTAAATTCTGCACAATTTTGTAAAACGTGAAACAATTTTGTCCTCTTTGTTGTATGTGTACAACTGAAAAACTACAATCGCTTGAACCGGCTAATATAAATTATTGTAGGGTTTTTCATCGTCAAAACATGTTATTTGGCAGCTTTTTGTTATGGGAAATGTGGCCGCAAAATATTATCAATAACAATATCATTATTGAATAACGCTTCACATTAATCTCATTCCATTGTTGAATAACTCTACCATAACAAATCATTCTTTATTAATTCAGTTCATTCGCTAACTATATTAAAACGTCTTCATAATATTGGATGATGTAATATCATTACCCAGACATAACTTTGGCTGATTGTTTATTAAAGAGGAATATAAAACATGAGTATGAACTAAGAAGTAACTTTTAGGTATAATATTATTAAAAGTAATTTCATATATTAATAATATCATTGAAGTAGATTAGTGTATCAGCTTATTGAAAAACCTTTATATCACTGTTATTAATTAATTTATATTTTTACTTTGATTTAGGAGACAAGAATTGCTTCAAATTAATTCAAAGATTATCCCCACAAACTTGTACATTAACTCCCTTATTTATTAACGTGAAATAGAGGTAGAATAGTTGTTCTCTATTTTGTATTTTTCCTTCGAATGATAAATTACTTTTGACAAACAAAGACAAAACACCGCTATTCTACCTTTAAGTACTGTATCCTACGAATAATAATGCGTTAAAATGTTCAGCCTAGTACTAGGGCATCATAAAATACTATGTACTGATTGGATGTGATTGTGTAGGCGCGTTGAACGTGCCTGTCGGTGACGTCACAGAGCGCAAAGCGTTGCGCGAGCGGCTCAAGTGCAAGAGCTTCAGGTGGTACCTCGAAAACATATACCCGGAGAGCCAAATGCCGTTGGAGTACTATTATCTCGGAGAGGTACGTACGGATTTTTCTTTAGTTTGGCTATAGAAACGACGGTCTTTCTGCAGAATGCAGTTTTAAAATCAATGTGTCTTTTGCATTTTGCTTCGATATGTTTTGCTCTAAGATGTTAGGGGAGGCGAATGTGAAGATGTTTGTATTTTGAAATAATTTAATGCAAAAAAAAGTAGTTCATGTTGATTATTCCGTTAACGTGAAGACGCATCGTAACTAGCCTAACCAATAATTATTATGACTTATGCGATAAAACTTACCAACTCCAAGGCCATTACGAGTGATTTCTCGAGCCGTAATAGCTTTAGGACTTGGGACGATGTGTAGAACAGCCGGCTCAATCTGTATATACTTGATAAATTTCAGATCCGGAACGCAGAAACGTCAAACTGTCTGGACACCCTCGGCGGCAAAGCGGGCCAGCCGCTCGGCATGGGCTACTGCCACGGCATGGGCGGCAACCAGGTTAGTGTTGCCCAAATGCAAGAACAAGACGAGACTCAGCCAGTCTTGGTCTTGGTCTTGCGCCAGTACATCTGGTCTTGGTCTTGGTCTTGGTCTTGCACTCTTAGTCTTGGTCTTGGTCTTGGTCTTGCAGCAAGAGTCTCGCAAGTCTCGCAATTACCTATTAGCCTATTCCTATTTATTAAACGGTAATTTAGATGTGCGAACAATGTAGCATTTTGAGTTAGTACTTGACTGCGATCTCACCTGATGGTAAGTGACGATGCAGCCGAAGATACTAGTCGAAGGTAATAACTTGGACGGGGTAAGCAAACTCCTAACGGATTCTACACAGCATCGCGCCGGAACGCTAAATCGCTTGGCGGTGCGTCTTTGCTGGTAGGGTGGTAACTAGCCACGGCCGAAGCCTCCCACCAGACCAGACCTGAGCCAAATTAGAAATTATAGGTACAATTCTAAAGTGGCCTGTGGCGGGAATCGAACCTGCGACCTCCCTCTCTAATCCGAGCGCACGCCACTGCGCAAGGGAGGTCTTCTAAAAGCTACCTATAGTAAAGAGCCAAATTAATTTAATGTTGACAAATTCAAAAAATCGATTGACACCGGTGGGGTTTGAACCCACGACCTTTGCGATCCGTGCCTATGCTCTAACCTACTGAGCTATCTATTCATATATCCATAAGCTTACTTCGTTGAATTAGTTAAATAATTGCGAAAAAAAGAAAATAAAATTTGAATTTCGCGGGCAGAGGGTGCGACTGCAAGACGCAAGAGTCTTGCAGGCTTAGTCTTGTTCTTGTTCGAATCTTGCACTGCCAGTCTTGTTCTTGGTCTTGCTAAAATTAGGCAGTCTTGGTCTTGGTCTTGGTCTTGCAAAAATGCAAGAACAAGACCAAGACTGCAAGACCAAGACTGATTTTGGGCAACACTAAACCAGGTGTTCGCGTACACCAAGCGCAAGCAGATCATGTCGGACGACAACTGCCTGGACGCGGCGCACCCGCGCGGGCCCATCAAGCTCATCCGCTGCCACGGCATGCGCGGCAACCAGGAGTGGACCTACGACACTAAGGTGACGAGTGAACATCGCTTAGGACGCGTTCTGAGTCAGTCTAAGAAATTAATACTAATGGTTTCCGTATACTTTCAGACACGAACAATAAAGCACACAAACACGGGCATGTGCCTCGACAAGCCCGAGTCGGCGGACGTGTGGAAGCCGGTGCTGCGGCCGTGCTCGCGCTCGCGCAGCCAGCAGTGGCTCATGCAGGTCGACTTCAAGTGGCAGGCGCGCCGCCAGCAGCCCCGCGGCAGCTAGTGCACGCCGCCGCACGGTGAGTGGCACGGAACACGCGGCACACGGACACGCGTCTCGACGAGCCCGAGTCGGCGGACGTGTGGAAGCCGGTGCTGCGGCCGTGCTCGCGCTCGCGCAGCCAGCAGTGGCTCATGCAGGTCGACTTCAAGTGGCAGGCGCGCCGCCAGCAGCCCCGCGGCAGCTAGTGCACGCCGCCGCACGGTGAGTGGCACGGAACACGCGGCACACGGACACGCGTCTCGACGAGCCCGAGTCGGCGGACGTGTGGAAGCCGGTGCTGCGGCCGTGCTCGCGCTCGCGCAGCCAGCAGTGGCTCATGCAGGTCGACTTCAAGTGGCAGGCGCGCCGCCAGCAGCCCCGCGGCAGCTAGTGCACGCCGCCGCACGGTGAGTGGCACGGAACACGCGGCACACGGACACGCGTCTCGACGAGCCCGAGTCGGCGGACGTGTGGAAGCCGGTGCTGCGGCCGTGCTCGCGCTCGCGCAGCCAGCAGTGGCTCATGCAGGTCGACTTCAAGTGGCAGGCGCGCCGCCAGCAGCCCCGCGGCAGCTAGTGCACGCCGCCGCACGGTGAGTGGCACGGAACACGCGGCACACGGACACGCGTCTCGACGAGCCCGAGTCGGCGGACGTGTGGAAGCCGGTGCTGCGGCCGTGCTCGCGCTCGCGCAGCCAGCAGTGGCTCATGCAGGTCGACTTCAAGTGGCAGGCGCGCCGC
Organism: Coenonympha arcania; assembly: GCA_036785405.1. NCBI lineage: Eukaryota > Metazoa > Arthropoda > Insecta > Lepidoptera > Nymphalidae > Coenonympha > Coenonympha arcania. Next base: position 5,847,229 of record CM072072.1, on the reverse strand, counting down.
CAGCAGCCCCGCGGCAGCTAGTGCACGCCGCCGCACGGTGAGTGGCACGGAACACGCGGCACACGGACACGCGTCTCGACGAGCCCGAGTCGGCGGACGTGTGGAAGCCGGTGCTGAGGCCGTGCTCGCGCTCGCGCAGCCAGCAGTGGCTCATGCAGGTCGACTTCAAGTGGCAGGCGCGCCGCCAGCAGCCCGCGGCAGCTAGTGCACGCCGCCGCACGGTGAGTGGCACGGAACACGCGGCACACGGACACGCGTCTCGACGAGCCCGAGTCGGCGGACGTGTGGAAGCCGGTGCTGCGGCCGTGCTCGCGCTCGCGTGGCCAGCAGTGGCTCGTGCAGGTCGACTTCAAGTGGCAAGCGCGCCGCCAGCAGCCCCGCGGCAGCCAGTGCACGCCGCTGCACGGTGAGTGGCACGGAACACGCGGCACACGGACACGCGTCTCGACGAGCCCGAGTCGGCGGACGTGTGGAAGCCGGTGCTGCGGCCGTGCTCGCGCTCGCGCAGTCAGCAGTGGCTCGTGCAGGTCGACTTCAAGTGGCAAGCGCGCCGCCAGCAGCCCCGCGGCAGCTAGTGCACGCCGCCGCACGGTGAGTGGCACGGAACACGCGGCACACGGACACGCGTCTCGACGAGCCCGAGTCGGCGGACGTGTGGAAGCCGGTGCTGCGGCCGTGCTCGCGCTCGCGCAGTCAGCAGTGGCTCGTGCAGGTCGACTTCAAGTGGCAAGCGCGCCGCCAGCAGCCCCGCGGCAGCTAGTGCACGCCGCCGCACGGTGAGTGGCACGGAACACGCGGCACACGGACACGCGTCTCGACGAGCCCGAGTCGGCGGACGTGTGGAAGCCGGTGCTGCGGCCGTGCTCGCGCTCGCGCAGCCAGCAGTGGCTCATGCAGGTCGACTTCAAGTGGCAGGCGCGCCGCCAGCAGCCCCGCGGCAGCTAGTGCACGCCGCCGCACGGTGAGTGGCACGGAACACGCGGCACACGGACACGCGTCTCGACGAGCCCGAGTCGGCGGACGTGTGGAAGCCGGTGCTGCGGCCGTGCTCGCGCTCGCGTGGCCAGCAGTGGCTCGTGCAGGTCAACTTCAAGTGGCAAGCGCGCCGCCAGCAGCCCCGCGGCAGCTAGTGCACGCCGCCGCACGGTGAGTGGCACGGAACACGCGGCACACGGACACGCGTCTCGACGAGCCCGAGTCGGCGGACGTGCGGAAGCCGGTGCTGCGGCCGTGCTCGCGCTCGCGCAGTCAGCAGTGGCTCGTGCAGGTCGACTTCAAGTGGCAAGCGCGCCGCCAGCAGCCCCGCGGCAGCTAGTGCACGCCGCCGCACGGTGAGTGGCACGGAACACGCGGCACACGGACGCGGACACGTGTCTCGACGAGCCCGAGTCGGCGGACGTGTGGAAGCCGGTGCTGCGGCCGTGCTCGCGCTCGCGTGGCCAGCAAGTGGCTCGTGCAGGTCGACTTCAAGTGGCAAGCGCGCCGCCAGCAGCCCCGCGGCAGCCAGTGCACGCCGCCGCACGGTGAGTGGCACGGAACACGCGGCACACGGACACGCGTCTCGACGAGCCCGAGTCGGCGGACGTGTGGAAGCCGGTGCTGCGGCCGTGCTCGCGCTCGCGCAGTCAGCAGTGGCTCGTGCAGGTCGACTTCAAGTGGCAAGCGCGCCGCCAGCAGCCCCGCGGCAGCTAGTGCACGCCGCCGCACGGTGAGTGGCACGGAACACGCGGCACACGGACGCGGACACGTGTCTCGACGAGCCCGAGTCGGCGGACGTGTGGAAGCCGGTGCTGCGGCCGTGCTCGCGCTCGCGTGGCCAGCAAGTGGCTCGTGCAGGTCGACTTCAAGTGGCAAGCGCGCCGCCAGCAGCCCCGCGGCAGCCAGTGCACGCCGCCGCACGGTGAGTGGCACGGAACACGCGGCACACGGACACGCGTCTCGACGAGCCCGAGTCGGCGGACGTGTGGAAGCCGGTGCTGCGGCCGTGCTCGCGCTCGCGCAGTCAGCAGTGGCTCGTGCAGGTCGACTTCAAGTGGCAAGCGCGCCGCCAGCAGCCCCGCGGCAGCTAGTGCACGCCGCCGCACGGTGAGTGGCACGGAACACGCGGCACACGGACGCGGACACGTGTCTCGACGAGCCCGAGTCGGCGGACGTGTGGAGGCCGGTGCTGCGGCCGTGCTCGCGCTCGCGTGGCTAGCACATACAGGTCGACTTCAACAGACTTCAGTAAAATACGCCAAGGTTGAATTTCAATGGGTCATAGTGAAACTCAAGTGGAAGATATGGTTCCACGCTTTAGTATTTTGATGTTTCAACTATTGGAAGCACCAAGCTTGATGAGATGGTTTGCTTACATTAAGCAATGATCTTATATAGGAGGCGATTTGCTTACACATGATTTTTTTTGTTCACAGAATCAACAACGACCATAACAGTCTTCCCCCTGTCGTTAGATGAAAAGAAGATTTAATTCCTTATTCCTATTTCTGAAATTTTATATCTATTAGATTTTACTGAGACGGAGATCCTGTGAATTGTTGACAATACATGCGCTGTAGGAAGTTAACCTTAAACTTTGCTCAAACTTAGGATTGTCTGACGTGTTGAATCGTATGCAGAGTTGGATTTGTTTTAATTAGGCGTAATTTGATGACAATTTTATTGAAATTATGCCACAAAACTGGCTGTACACAAAAATTACTACTATCTCTTTCTTATGAATACGTTTTCCTTTTACTTATATTATAATGGATGTAGTTTTTGTTTACATCCGAATTAGCATCAATGTTCGTGTATGTATGATAAATTGTCCCGATGCAGTGACGAAGCTATTACTCAAGCTTAATTATTATATTTTAAATTTAAAATGCAATATTTTATAGTCACAAACTTTTGCCTTTAATTAATTCACAAAAAAATTTATTAGACATACATCTTTAATAACTATTAAAATAGTTTATTTTATTACAATGCTGCCATTCGTTATAATTATGGCAAATTTTGTTGCGTGTCAAAATTACGACTACTTTAAATAACATTTTGACTAAACAAAATATAATAATATACTCATAACAATATTTTAATGTGATTCAAATACTCCAAGTTATTTAAAAAGAAATTAAAAAACTTATTAAAAATACTCAAAAAAACTCAAAATATACTATTTGGTCCCAATTTCACCAAGTTTGTAAATTAGAGAACTTTTATTACTGTGCGGTTGAAAAAGATGCGGTTGGAGAAGAGAGAGATTTTAGATTCGAAAGACTTATCCCTTTCGATAGATACCGTTACGAAAGGTATAGAAGATTTTTAGAGGCGCTAAATTTAGAGACTCCAGAATCGCTACAATTGTAATACTGTCCTGTCTTGCCAGTTGATACAAGCGCTATCAAAAAGAAGAATCCAAAAATGTTAAACTAAAGCACAACAATAATAACTCGGTGAAATCGGGGCTTACTTTGCGGATGGCAGTGTTAATTCGTTGTTCGTATTGTCGTACAGCAATAATATTCCATGACGGTCGGATGAGATTATATTATTCTTCTTATGAGTGGGTGTTCGTAGCTTTTCAGTAAGTGTCTGTCACATTTTAGTATAATATTTTACTGTTACATTATATTTATTATCTTTTACATAGATATTATAGGAGATGCTATCAAAAAGTTAGTAATGATTCTTTGTTACAATAGTACCATAGTTATGTTCAAATTCATACAAAGAAAGGGATAAAAATTACAATTCTACCTCACTTGAATGCGCAGCAAACATATCGTGTTATGGCGGAATGAAAAATTTTCATCCCATTCTTTGTATAAATGTTTAAAAATTACTCTTATGTTTCAAATTCATTATTACACGGTGCTCTTCTTAGCCATAAATGTTATTATTCTGAATTAAGGAATGTATGGAAACGAAACGTATGGAATGTGTGAAGTTATTAGTTTATTACCTGAATTAACTATAATGTAGCGGAAACATAAGGACCATTTTTGAAACAACCAGAGGGGTTAATACAGGTTTTTGTGCGAATTTCGAGTCGACTCGCATCGCATAATCGAATGCCTACATACATTTACAGCCAGCGCCATCTATTGACAGCCGCATGTCAGTGACAGTTCATAGATGGCGTTGGCTGTAAATGTATGGAGCAATTCGATTCGTTTGTGCGATAGTCTATTCGAAATTCGTACAAAAACCTGTACTAAGTACCAACCTTCAACCTTCACATGCTTATGTATTGCAACTATTTATCTTTTCTTATCTATTTTCGAGCTTATTTTGACGATATTGTTGTGTAGTATATTAGCTCAATAGTGCTATTCTGATTGTTCTATATTATATACTATTCGTGCTCCACACTATTTTACATACTTCTAAATGTCGGTTTGAACTTTGAGAACCAATTCTTTAAAACTATAATGACCAATTTGTTAACATTATAAGCCCCCTTTTTAATATTTGTCTACCTTAAGTGTTGCATTTAAAAGTATTTCCACTGTTGCAGTTTTAGACATTTCTATATCGTAAGTTGTTTTGGACGCTGCGCAAACATAGACACTTTTTGAATACCGTCATAGGATACACAAATCTGAAACACTCGCTGATTGCCTGTTACCGATACGGCACAGATAGTTGCTGTATCCGATAGCGGCAACCGCACACAGTTGCCGGTTTCCTGTTACTGACACAACACAACGCAGTATGCCGTAGTTGCTGTGTCCGGTAGCGGAAACCGCACAAAGTTGCCGGTTGTCTGTTACTGACACAACACAACGCAGTATGCCGTAGTTGCTGTGTCCGGTAGCAGAAACCGCACAAAGTTGCCGGTTGCCTATTACTGACACAACATAACGCAGTATACCGCAGTTGCTGTGTCCGGTAGCGGAAACCGGTCACAGTTGTCGGTTGCCTGTTACTGACACGGCATACCGCAGTATACCGTAGTTGCTGTGTTCGGTAGCGGAAACCGGTCACAGTTGCCGGTTGGCTATTACTGACACAGCATACCGCAGCATACCGTAGTTGCTGTGTCCGGTAGCGGAAACCGGTCACAGTTGCCGGTTGGCTATTACTGACACAGCATACCGCAGTATACCGTAGTTGCTGTGTCCGGTAGCGGAAACCGCACACAGTTGCCGGTTGCCTGTTACTGACACGGAATACCGCAGCATACCGTAGTTGCTGTTTCCGGTAGCGGAAACCGGTCACAGTTACCGGTTGCCTGTTACTGACACGGAATACCGCAGCATACCGTAGTTGCTGTGTCCGGTAGTCGGAAACCGGTCACAGTTACCGGTTGCCTGTTACTGACACAGAATACCGCAGCATACCGTAGTTGCTGTGTCCGGTAGTCGGAAACCGGTCACGTTTGCCGGTTGTCTGTTACTGACACAACACACCGCGGTATACCGTAGTTGCTGTGTCCGGTAGCGGCAACCGGACGCTGTTGCTGGTTGCCGGTTATCGAGACGACACACCGCAGTATACGGTAGTTGCTGGTTGTGTCTTCAATTGACAATCTTAGTTTCCACTTACCCACAACTGAATACACTTTGATTTTCAATGTGCTTGAACGGCGCATAATTAGTGTCTACGTCTGCGCAGGTAGTGGTCGATTTAACATTAACTGTATGTACTTTGTAGGAGTGCATATCGTCTTTAATATATGTAGGGCTTGAATAGGTATTATTTTTATATCCTGAATTTCTATAGAATCACAAGACATTATATTTTGTAAGTCCACAACGAATGAAGAATAATAATTATAGTGTAGAAACTTGTTATTACATAGAAATATAAAATTATTTAAAATTTATATTATATAATGAATATTTTAAGTAATTAACGTAGCGCTGAGGTAACTAGTTCAATAATCTTTCATAATGTTCTAAATGTAAATAGGATAGTGTCTTCCCTTCACTTTTAAACTGCTACTCACTAGGTTTGTCTATGTTGTTTATAAAGTTCCTTAAATGGCACTTTAATTCAATTAGTTATTTACTTAGTTGCTTTACAAATTGCTTTAGTATGTCGATGGTTATTGCATATTTTACGAATTTTATTATTAAACTTTTATTTATTTTCACAACCTCAGTGAAACAGGAACGCTATATTATACTTTTTTGAAAAAATACTATTTTGGTTTGTTGTTTGTATGCGACGCAAGGTGCGATGATTGTTTATGTTGAAGATTTATATTTTGAGTTTATTTTATTTCGAATTCGGCAATAAAAATAAAATTTATTAATTAATATTTTACTATCATATCAATACATAAATAAATAGGAGATTATTAATAATATAATTCATAGGTTAGGATAATTGGCATGTTTATTTTATCACAAATGTTTATATGTATAAATATAGTAAGTTAATGTTGAATGAAGAAGCAGCTCAAACACATTAGACCTACTTGTGTCCAAATGAGTAGTCATCTGTATAAGGTTGAATGTAAATAATTGTTTGTATTTAATGTTCGTCCAATCGATGTCTTTTCATCGAAAAAGCATTTATTTTTTAAGGACAGAATCTCGAATTCATTGTTTTGATTGACTCGGTCTCGAGTGCCAAATTCTGGGATCTTAATTTTGTACTGTGACTCATTCACCATTCCAATAGACACATATTATGAAAAAAAGCGGAAAATAAATATTACGACTGATTGGATTTGTTTTATTTTAACTTCAAACGTACCTTGCATCAGAAAGAAATCTTTAAAAATTTATGCAACAAAAATTACTACGGTAGGACATGGCAAATATTATTTCATTAAAAATGCAGGCCTGCAAAGGTACATTCCCCTTGCTGCGCCCCCATACCGCACCTCAGTTGACACCTGCGGGGCTAGACAAAGTCACAAGCGTTTGGCGTTAACGCTAGTCGACAAAAATGTATGGACAAAACAAATGACGGTAGAAAAACCACGATAATAATTACTAAACACGCTGTGTTTGAATAATTAACTACGCTAACTTAAACGCTCGCTGGCGTTCTCGTGGACCCTGTAGATAACTTTAGCGTACTTCGCTTGACAATTGACAGCCGACAGTATCAAACACAGCGTGTTTAGCAATTATTATCGTGGTTTTTCTACAGTCATTTGTTTTGTCCATACATTTTTGTCGACTAGCGTTAACGCCAAACGCTTGTGACTTTGTCTAGCCCCGTTGAAAATGTTCAACTGCGTAAGATCCAACTCATACGCCGTCTAAATGGCTGAATAATCCAGAGCAATAAATAATACCTAAGCCTAGCGACACACACCTGCAGCGCCGAAAGTTCGGTTCATTACTCGAATGTAATAACGTCGAACGTAACGCGTATAGTAGGTAGTAGATGTGACATGTGGATCCTGTCGAGCCGATTTCGTGGCGCTATACGTTTAGCATTTTTGACTGTCCTTATAAAGTACCTAATAGAAGAACCATTTGCACCAAGTGTGAAATTCGGGTTTCTACAAATCCCGATGGAAATGTGAATTTCCCGCTTATTTATTCCCAACCTTTATAAGAAAGTATGCTGTCGCTATCAGATTACTGTTGAAATTTCAGGATTTTTAATATCCCATGGAACTATGAATTTTTCTGGTATACCTATATATATGTATATATATTTAGTTTATCATAGAGAGGTTCACAAATAGTATATGTATGTATATTTAGCAATAAAATCAATGTTTAATCTATTTACAAAAAATGTTTGTGTTACTTGTGTGGTTATACTTTTATCTTCTTTTTGTTATTTTGTAATTGCTAGCTAAAACTAGAGGGGAGAAGGCACTGAAGCTGAAATACAGGCTTGCCTAGTTCAGCCTCAGTAGCACGATTCTTTGTAAAATTAATAAAAAAAGCTAAGTAGAAGGGGTGCCCCCACCCTTGTAAAAATATTAAAATGTTAAATTTAGTTTAAAGATTAGCTTAAGTTTTAACATATTTAGTATCTAATATTTATAAGTTTTAATTTTGTTTTGGAGTAATAAAGATTATTTATTATTATTACCTATATATAGTAAGCCCTTTCCTAAGCTGCAGTTTATCTTTGAGCAAAATTTCATCAAAATTGGTTCAGTGGGCCACGCGTGGAAGCGAAACAAACAATCATGCATTCACATTTATAATATTAGTAGGTAACAATAAAACAAACTTGAACAAGTTACCAATAAAACAAAAAAATTAATTTATAATATAGCCATTTATTAAACTTAACAATTACTTAACGCTATTAATACTTATTTACATAATCAAATATTTATACACACAATACTTTTCTACAAACAGATAATTCGTTTTTTTTTACAAATAACACCTTCAATCCAATTAATATAAGAAAGAATTCCTGTATGGTATCCCCTATAAATCGCATTTCATAATCGCAGCACTAAAACGTGCTTTTAATGAAATCGTGGTTTATCCAATGTCATGCATAAAACACACAAAAGTATGGATTTAATCTGTTAGGCCCAATTGCATCAATCGGGTTAGCGTGATTATTCTCAGGGTTACATAGTCATACTGGGTTAAACTATCGAGAATTTCCAATGACAGACGTGGCTTGCCGCATAGGTTTGCTCGCGAAAGTTAAATTTTATTTGGTTTTTCACATTAAATTTTATTTGGTTTTTCACAGTATCATTTAAACACAATAAAAGTGCGGAAATGCCGGTATTATCTTCATACGTTTAGGTAAAAATCTTTGCTTAAAAGCGTTGGAGATTACTCCGAGTGTCTACCATTATTATTTACTCGTTTAAAACTAGATACTCTGACTAATTTCTAAAAACGGACACTTTAGATATCAAAATTTGTGAAAATGTTACTGCCATTCTCCGCAATTTTATTGTCATAAGCCTATTAAGTCTTAGTAGCAAAGAAATTGCAAAAATCCGAATAAAAAAAGAATTTTGCGGGCAGACCTCTGCTTATATGTAACCTACTGTTTGGCGCAAGTGGGCCTTATTTTAGTCACGTATGACCGACTTCCGTATGTTTAGTGCTTTTTACGCTTTCTAAAATGTAGTACAAATAAAAATAACAGGGATTCTAATTAGGAAAGAACTAGGCAGTGTTTTGTTCATCAAAGCGCTTACAATTCAAAGAATAATAATTCGGACATATACACACAAAATAATCTACAAAGTAATTTATACATAGTTCTTATTTTAGTTGACAAATAAAAATATTTATAATTTACTGAAAATTGGATTGTCATTATAACTAAAAGACATCGATTCTCGTATACTGTAGGGTTATTCACGTCTATACGTCCTAAGTTGGTAGATTCGAAACACTTTACAACGCAAATAAAAATTCAAAGCTCTTCACTCGTGCCTTATTACGTTCCTCTTAGATTTTTTATGCAAGTGCATTATCTAAGGCTCACGAAGCAATAAACTCTGAAACTGGTGAAGTGTATCGCTCCCGCCTAATGAGAACAACAGTACGTGAATACCCATCAAACCAGACTATGTTAAGAAAATAGAATAAACTTAATTTACGGATTTGCGGGTTACTACAGTTAACGAGTTGTCATGTTTTTTGGTTGTCAACTATACCCATATTTTACAGCTGTATAGATTTTTCAATCCACGATGACGCGCCCCACTCTATTTCGCGCGAAAAGCGATTTTGCCAGAGTGGGGCGCGTCTTCGTGGATTGAAATGTCTATAATCGCATGACGTTGAAACTTGTCCTAACTGTAGAGGATGTACAATTAATATAAGTGTCCTGTAAATGATTTATCGATGAAGTCTTGTTTGCGACATGAGATCAATATTTAAGTAGACCCTATGTATGCCTCAACTAAGACCTTCGCATCGCACTACACGAATATGTAAGTACAAATAAATATTGCTACATTACATTTTATATTGCTTCTTTAGTTAAAATAATTATGACTAGAAGAATTTGGTTCACGCAAAAACACAAAATCTCAAAACAATTAATAAATAATGTAATTGCGTAATCTAAGTAATTCATAGAAATAATATTCAGAAATGACAAATTTTGTACCCTTGTACTTGCGTCTATTTTTCATAATATGAGAATTAGCTACCATTTTGTAAATTTAAAACAGAACAAACATTATGTAATGGAATCGAAGTTCAACATGAGTTTTTCTCAACATTCGTTTTATCGTTGTTTTATTTATAGTTTGATACGAATTAGAGTAAATAATACGCATACCTATTTGGATTTTCCTTATATCAGAATCCTGTACAAGTTATCCGAATATTATTTTCTCTAATTCAGATCAGAATAAATACATTAGAGCTCAGCAGGGGCTAGTACCGGCTTTTGTACAAATTTCGAGTCTACTCGTTTCGAATATACGGAATGGATGTCTCCATACAACTACAGCCAGCGTCCCAAGCGGACATATTATGAACTAAGCTTTCGGCAGTTGTAAAAACCTATAATAACTACCCTACTGAAATTAATTCATAATGTATCTGTATTTATTGACCCAGATAATTTGAAAATAATTAATTTGTCAAGTATTCTGAATATATTCCCCTTTTTTAATTCGTCAATTTCTTATCAATTAATTGGCCCAAACTGAAACCTACACTCTTAATAGTGGCAACACAAACATAATTTGCACGTCGAGTGCGGAATGTGTGCGCAGGGCAAGCGTGACGTCACAGCGCGTCTGCGCGCGTCGCACCTCTACACTTTGGGCGCTGAACTAACATCTGTGGTATTCCTTATCTTTTGATTGACGTGACAAAGTCTTATAAATCGATAGAGCCGGCTGCACGCACAAAAAACATGACTCATGTGCCGTTACCTCGCTGCCGTTACCTCGCTCTGAGGCGTTCCATGTAAGGCTTGAAGTGCAAGCGAGAGTTGTCACGTTCAACTACCGTCAGTAAACCGACTTTACAGACAACCAATTTTTAACAAATAATAGATCTCGAAATTATTGTAAACCGGCTGATTGGCCGAATGCGCTGTTTAAAATTGTAACAGCCAATCAGGGCAAAGGATTTGTGGAAGAATTTGAGGATGCATACATTTTTCGTACACGATTGCCATTTGCCTAGCTGTTGCAGCTAAAGTAGTCTTTTCCATGGCCCGTTTTCTGTAAAATTTACACTTCCAGTGATAATCACTGTTGTCTATAGTTCATTTTACATTAATGCTTTGAAGTGAAACAAAAATAAAAATTTGCAGCAAACCGTCAATGGATAAAAAAAATTACAAAAAACGTTTGTTGAAAGTCACCGAACGATTATCACTGAGATTCAGAATAAGGGCCCATGTGTTTAGCGTGTGGCAATAAATTACATACTTTCCTTTCTTGTTCCACCAATATTTCTTAATATGAATCCTTCCTTAAAATTTGTACATTCTATAAATTGTAGGTTGTGTATTATTTCAATCACGTCATCACATACCTCAGAATGAATTTTTAAATAAATTTCATTATCATAGGTCTATGCATCAAATGCAAGTGGTCTCGCACACTACATATAGCATCTGTTCATTGTTCAACCACTGATGGTGTATTTCTCGACGGTAGTTTATCACCCAAGTGAAGTGAGAAGTGAAGTGACATCACTCGTTCGGCCGCTCCTCCTGTAGGAGCCAGTCGTCGTTGTCTGCGCGCGATAACTGCTTCTTTAGCGTGCAGTATAGTTTGATTAGAGAGTCCTGTAAAACAAAATATTGCTATCAGGGAATAGACATAATATACCTTGGACAGGGAGGACGGTGTGAAAAAATGTCGCTAGTTTATCGGTGCCAATAATACCAACAGTACTAGGCCACGCTGTAGTTCGCTCAGCGACCACCTATATAATTTTGACAGATGCTTGCTTGTACGAAAAAGTTTCACGTAAATCGTTCGGATGCCCATATCCTGAGGTTACTAATCGGTGTATCAGGGTCAATTTACACCGCGGCGGAATGGAATGGAAGCGATTTTTTTACATAGCATAATGAACTTTATGTCATTTGTATAACATACAAAATAACATCCCTCAGTGCCTGAAGACTAAAGTCTTCGAACAGTGCATGTTGCCAGTGATGACTTACGGATCCGAGACATGATCGCTAACTATGGGCCTCATAAGAAGGCTCAGGGTCACTCAGCGAGCGATGGAGAGAACTATGCTCGGAGTATCTTTGTGCGATCGAATCAGAAATGAGGAGATCCGCAAAAGAACCAAAGTAACCGACATAGCTCAACGTGTCGCAAAGCTGAAGTGGCAATGGGCGGGGCTCATAGTCTGTAGGACCGATGGACGTTGGGGACCCAAGGTGCTGGAATGGCGGCCACGCACCGGGAAGCGCAGTGTCGGTCGACGACCAGGTGGACGGACGACGAGGGTCGAGGGTCGCGGGGAGTCGCTGGCGCCAGGCGACGCAAGATCGTGGTGTTTGGCGGTCATTTCAGGAGGCCTATGTCCAGCAGTGGACGTCCATCGGCTGAAACGACGACGACGACGAAATAAAAAAGTTTTGAGAATGCGCGAGGATTCCCCGGAATACGCGCGACCTTTTTGGCTACTATTTAGTTTTTATCTATAAGCGTTAGCTGTAGTAGAAACTAGAAAGAGAATTCATGGGCATGGCTAGAAGTCATAAAGTATTGACTCGTAGCCGTGGTAGTGGTTTATGGCTCAATATGAACAGTTACACAAACGAATGCCTTATTTGTACCTTCTCATTTTCTAGTTGTATGATCTCCCGCTTTTGCCGGAGCTCCTCGTCGTCCATTTGCGCCTCCAGCTCTGACTTGTGCTTGCTCAAGTACGCTAGTTCAGTCTGTATCTGAAATGCAAACAAAATTCAATTTTAATGAATTTCATTAATTACGAATCACACGGCACGCTATGAAGACAGTTTTGGCGTACGGGAAGTGCTAAGCAAAAGTGAAAGACCAGCCTTAAGATTGTGTAAGGAAAACGTATTCATCGAAATCGATTTTGCCCGCTGATTTACGTCAGCCAATCGGGGGCAGAATTTGCTAACGATTACGATAACGATGAATACGTTTTTCTTACGTACTCAGACCCCAGATTGAGACAGGCTAAGCAGTACTATGACAAAACATAGCAGTACCTAACCAACAAACAAAAAATGTGGCACTCAGGGAGAAGAAAATGTGCCAACGGAAGTCAAAAGTTGAACAATTACGTGAGGTGTCAGTTACAGTATCATTGTAAGGTATAGAATATGGTAATCGACTTCTATTGGTTTTTCCATTTGAAAAAATGCCCCATGCGGCCAAAGAAGTTTTCATTTCATAAATTAATTTCTTTTATATTCATTATAATATTTTATTACACCATTGAAAATGTGGCAGTTTTTGTTACTATTAACGCTGAACCGATGATTATTATAATTGAGAGGTTGCATTCGAACATGTTTATGTAAGATACTTTAAGGACCTCATGTGTCATTATAATACGAATAGTAACGTGAAAGCTAATTTATATAGTTCCTGCTCTAATTTGACATCATTTATTCTAATAAACAACATATTTTCCGCTCAGTCTAACTGCAGTAAGGTTTTTGGTTAGTTATTATACGAGTACATCACACTAGTTTTTACACGCATTTTAACAAACAAAGTGTTTCACCAATGCCTCATCTAGTATCTAATAAACGATCTCCAATCAGTTTTCGATTCCACTTGCATTTTTATACAAACTCAGCAAACACGAGTACCTAGACATTTCGTAGAAACAGCGCAGTGTTTGTAGCCTGCTGACTGCTGATATACGTGAGTTTATGCTTTGTCCGTTTGACGGGAATTCGTTTGAAAGACATACATTTTTAAGTTTACGATCACAATCATTTAGAGCTCCCAAACACGTGGCCAGTGTTATTGAAACTACTCCATAGCAACTCAGCTTCTATGCTGATGCAATAGCGGCATTCGCGTATTAGCTTATGTCAGTTGTATAGAATAGACTCGAGAGTTGAGAATGTAAGCACAAAGTAGCAAATTAGAATTTAGAATGCTCGTGTCATAAGCATAACCCGATACCGACGTGCAATATTTGAAGAACCGCCAATAATAGATTAACGGCGGTGCCCAATATTCGATCTATCCATGGTTTGCCTTACTAGAGATAGAAATTTGACATAGCTTATGACACATTGTTAACTCTACTAGAGCAAATAGAAGATAGATATAATATTGGGAAACGGCATAAAACGACATCGTTACTTATATATTCAAATAAAAATCAAATCAAAATATTCACATCGGCCGAACGTACAAGTTCTTGCGATATTTGTGGTGTAATGTATTTGGGGATAACTCCTAGTCGACTCAAAACTAAGTTTACGAGGATTCTAACACGCCCTGTACTGAGAAGATGCTAAAAACAAACTCAGTCGGGTTTTGTTTTTTGTTTGATATCACCATTTTACAATAGCTCTTAAAAGCTAATCGAGCTCACTCCCAAGGCTATGATTCATGTCACTCCCAAGGATTTGATTATGTCTCCTCATGTCGGTGGATGAGAAATTTTAAAATTCGGAGCCTAGTAAGTTGTAAAAAAATCCCAAATTGGCAAGAAACCGTTAAAAAGACTGTAGTCATATTGATGTGACTTACTAAGTTCCTTTTTGGCTCATACGTATTTCAAAAAGAAAGCTGTACATTTATTGCACACTAAAGGCTCTAGAGTCTAGGCTCTACTAGACTCTCATGATGGTTAAAATGACGATGCAGCCAAAGCGGTTTCTAGGATAGGTCGTACAATAACATTTTAGATAAGAACCCCCTAACGGTTTCTACACAGCATTGCGCTGGACCACTTAATCGCTTGGTAGTGTCTGAAAGCCACCCCTTGACTCGTTTGTCAACGTTTTTTATTAAAGATAGACTTGCGCTTGACGACAATCATGCCTGATGGAAAGCAATGATGAGGTCTAGGTTGGAGCGCGCTTGCCTAGAAAATGCCTATTCACTCTTCTCTTGAAGGTACCCAGATACTTTACCCAGGTACTTGGCTGGAAACACGTGGAACTCTCCATATAGGCATTAATATAATAATATTATAAGCAAAAGACCTTAGAAATAATAACTTTAAGTTCTTTTTTTTGGTTTTTAGGATTAATTTGCTAGAGTAGGCACTGCCTTTATGCCTACTTTATGCCTATATGGAGTGCACGCCACTTGACAAGCAGGAGGCACATCTTAAGATATTCTTGAGCGCAAAAAATCCAACAAAGATTTTTGCAAGCTTGATATGTCGCGAGTGTGAGGGAGGGAGAGTGGCGAGTGGAAAGGTACTCACTTTTAGGTACTCCTGCGCCAACTGCTTGTGCTCGTCGAAGATGCGCTTGGACTCGTCGTCGTCGAGGTCCGGCGAGATGGGGCGCAGGTGCGGGTCCAGCATCATGTGCATGGAGTCCAGGTCGGGGTCGGGCTCGCTGGGCGGCGGCGCCAGGCCCTCCGCGGGGGTCGAGCCGCTACTGTTGCCTGCAAACAACAACATTAACATTAACACCTTTCACCTTCACCTTTCTACCATAGAACCGCGAGACGTCGAGAGAAGTGGCATCCTTATGTGATTGATGTCCAGCGTACTCGGACGAAACGCTTTTCTTCTACGTTTCTGATACGAACCGCTAAAGTGTGGAACACCCTTCCAGCTTCCGTGTTCCCAGCCAAATACAATCTGGGTGCCTTCAAGAGAAGAGTGAATAGGCGTTTTCTAGGCAAGCGCGCTCCATCCTAGACCTCATCATTTCTGTTCATCAGACTTGATTGTAGTCAAGCGCAAGCCTATCATAAAAAAAAAAAAAAACATTGGCAGTCATCATGGAGTCATCGTCATGGAGTCATCAAAAATATTACTAATAATATTAAATTTATACTGTAAATGTAAATAAATTTCTTTCATAATTTGAATGGGTAAAGTACACCATCAGTAAAATATTGCTCGTTCATAAAAAATAGACACTGCAGCGATGCCGATTTTATAATTTTGCTAACTTTGATTTTTTAAGGGGGTTCGATGCCTTCGGTCGTGAAAATTCAAATTTTATTTAGTTTTTGGAAAATAATAGGCGAATATAATAATATAATCGTAGGATTATCGCAATGCCTTTTGCGGGCACGCATCTACATGTTCTTTTATAAAAAGTTTGTCCAAAAATACTCATTTACTTCATATTTGTCCCGGATCCAAATTCAGATTTGGAGCTATCAGCACTTATCTAAATTCTCAATCAAAGACTTTTTTTACATTTTTGTATTATAAGACCATTCTTATGAATAACTGATTTTTTCAAATTATTTTAAAGAAGCAGTTAAAAAAAATATTTTAAGAAATTCAATTGATTCTGGTAAGTTTCGTTTCCACATTCCTGACAGCTAGGTGTTGCCGAATGCCACACTTTTATTCCCATATTTTTGACTTAAATATTACAACGTGAATTCAATATATGCCTAATCAACTAGTTGAATCATAAGCTACCGCGATCTTCCTAGAACTCTACAAGAAAACCAACACTTTGACTATTCTAACTAAGCTTTAGTCTGACTAAGTTGGAGACTTATCTCATAAAATGTCTTTATAGAAATGTGGTCCGATATTGCGGAAAGCCGATATACCTATTTAGTAGACACTTTGAATATTTATGCCGTACATAAATATTGATGTGATTATTTATCATTTTATTCGACCGCCAAGGAAAGTTTATGTTTTATGGTATGATGCTGCAATTGCTGCTGAAACATTTCAAATGGTCGATTACCTTGAGCCTACTTCGAGGTTTATGATATAAGTATCGCTTATAACCGTGCAATAATTTTACGCGCGACCCCGAGCCGATCACTAGTATTTATTGCAGAACTAAAATACATCGCTTACAATATTTATCGAAAGTGATGTTACGTGTAAACGGTCACGATTATTAACATTTTCTCTTTGAATCAGTCGCAGTACTACAGCAGGGTTAAATACGTCAGGAGTTAAAATTACTTCGAGTCGCTGATGTCAGAAGTTTCACCTAGATTTCAGCTTTCGGCGTACGATTCCTTCTCCCGCAAATAGATGGCAGCAGCGAACTAAACAAACCAGTCAATGCGATGAGCGATCCATCCGTTAACACTTGCGGCACAATGGGCAATTAACGAGACCTATGTTTATTTGGGGGGGTGATTTATCTCGATCGACCACACAAGTAGTGCGGAGTGAGGTGTTTGGAAACTTTATGATTTGTAATTTTCCCTGAATTTGAGGAGCGCGACACGAGATTCGTGCGCGGATCGCTCGGCTACACTGGATTACGAAAGCTCGTCGTTTCCGCGCGGCTGTGACGGGCAAGGGTCAGGGCGCCGCGGCGTGACGCGGACGCTACGAGCGCGACACTTCCGCGTAGGAAGTAGACGCGAGTGAGACGGCAGTGGGGACACTCACTGTAAAATATCCAACTACAGCTGACCGAGTCCCTGATGGTGGTGAGACTGGTGACGAGGCCGGCGGAGGCGTCGCGCACGTCGCGGCGGCGCAGGCGCGCGGGCGGCGCGGGCAGCGGGGGCATGGCGCGTCCTGTCGGCGGCAGCGCGCGGCCAGCACTGCCCGCGCACGCCGCGCGCTCGAAATAATCGGCGGGAGAGCCGGGAGCGGGCGGTGCAACAAACAAACCGAACCTATTCGCGGTGCGGTGACTCAGCGACGTCAGCCCGAGCTAAATGCGGACACCGTGTGCTGCCGCCCTTCGTGAGGTTTTCTGCCGATTCCGACGGCAGGGCGCGCGCAGTGCTCCGCGCCGGTCGACGACCCGCGCTCCTTCCGTCACTGCTTCGTGCACTCGTTGACGCCACCCACCACGACACAGGAGAGAACATTCGGTTCTCTTCAGTAATGTAAAGCGGCGATACTCCATACCGCGGAACATAGGAGATAACACTATCAGAGGTAGCTGTTGACAAGAGCACGGCATTCTCCACCATGCACTCTCTTATACTAAGTTACGGCACGGCTGAATTCAGCTAAACGTTTTAATTAAACCTTGGACCGAGTCATAACAATAAGACTGCAATTTTATTAGGAACACATGACGCTCAGGTGTTTTCGTTAGCGACGGACGGTCACAACTTTATCGTATTGGACGAAAGCCGGGGAGGGAACATTGCGCGTGATAATAATTTACAGCTGAGGCGGCCGGCCCTTGCCTACTCTAAGCGGGTGCTACACTGACCAAAAGTGCAGTGCGCAAAAACAATTCACTTCCGACGTAAGCGAGTTAACGGGTCGACACTTTCACATCTTCCCATGTGCAATAGATTATCTGAAAATGTCACTACGTTTATTATATTAGAAAACCAAATTTTATCAATTTCTGAAATTAGACTTCATTTAACATAATATGAAGAATATACTATTCACTTCCGTATTGATATAACAGGAAAAATACAACGCCCTATCTATACCAACGCCCTATAATAGAGCAGACCAGCGTGCCAATTTTGCCGTTTTAATAGCTCATTACTCCGGGAGTATAACTTACCAAGTCTAATCCAGAATAATCTAACAAATAGATTTATGTATAGCGGAAGAGGAAAAGCTTTTTTTATAAAACCACGTTTTTATGTTGTAACAAAAGGGTGTTCTAGTTTTTGTATGCCATCGCAGATTTTGTGTTGAGGCTTTATATGCCATAGTGAAAACCCAAGCCCAGGAACGTCAATGGAATATAGACTTCTCGTAAATAGAACACAGTACAAGAAGATCAATTTTACACAAAAAATACAATTTTTTACTTTTTAGATCAAAAATCTCAGTTGTTCCCATAGAATCTTGATCTTCATAAAAAATAGGATTAATTAACATCAAAAAACTAATTTCTTGCTTATTTGACCATACAGTTTTCTTAATCGATGACTTTTACATTCTCCATAAGTTTTTAGTTTCTCCTTTATATTCCTTTCCTCTTCTTTATATTTCCCTTTTTATATCTTTTATATTCCTCCTAGATACAATGGTTAATATAGGTTGCTGCTTTCTTCCACCAGCTTTATATTTTTTATTGCCACAAACACGTTTGTTTCACACAAAACGCATTGGCTGATGTCAATGCTATCTCCAGTTGTCTCCATTCAGCCAAACTCTGTCAATCAACATTTAAGTATTGTTGTATTACAGAATAGTGATATTACAAAACAACTTTTTTCTGCAGTTTTAAAATTGTGTGTCAATTATGAAATATTGCACTGGCAATTTCCGTGATATATTTTGCAAAGTATTTTAGTGACAGAATACTAATTTTTAAGCTGTAGTTTGTCCGTCAGTTTATTGAACGTCCGTCAGTAAATTATTTGAACAGGAACTACAGCTGGTTAAGTTATGAAATTACTGTCTTACCATTACTCGCACTATAAGATCAAGGAGTCTCTTTAATTCGGTCAGTTACTGTCAGACATTTTAAGTTCCCTGTCTACTGTCCACTCTCCAATTCCAATGCTGGTTTTCACAGAAACAAGGCTGATTTGCTGTCTATGCAGTACAGTCACATTGCCGACGAATTGTCACTATTGGTCTACACTGCAGCTGACGAACTTTACAAATGTTACTAGTTCTGGCCTTGACGTTTTTGAGCCATCTAGTTGCGTTCGTATGGAGCAAGTGACAGCCCAGTAGTTGAACTTGTGGGATGGGGAAGGTCAGTGTACAGAAGAATCAATATTTTTTGAAGCAACTGAGCCGGTTGGAGCTGTCTTTCACTGTCAGGCAGTTACTGCGTCCATGAAAACCAGGTTACATGGTATAGATATTTCAATCCACGAAGATGCGCCCCACTTTGTCAAAATCGCTTGTTTCATTCGATTAGTATGCTGTTTGACAGAGTAGGGCGCGTCATCGTGGGTTGAAATATCTATAAGCGATATTGGGCCATGCAAACGAATAAGTATAATAGCCTGTATCACCATATTCTGCTCACTGTTGGTTAGCTTCTTAACAAGTTTTCACCACTTCACAGAGAAATCAAGACACTATAAACTTATTCTCTGGTCTGTGGTCAGCATTATTTAGACTCTTCTACATAGTACGGACTTTGATTGACCAGAAATTGGCTTTAAAGAACGGATTAACGGTGTAGAAGCCGTATTTAAGCGATTTTGAATGAAGTTTTATGCAAAAACTATAAAGAAAATTACTTTCAAATTTACACGTCATGTATTTTGGGTCTTTAACCTAAAATCGCTAAGAAGCAGAAACACGATTGGATAAAATTTTCTCGATAGAAAGTTCTCCCAAAAGTTGCTCCAAAATCTCAGTTTTTCTAGTTTCTATCGGACACTAAATTGGATGTAATTGTAATTTTTGTTTTAAAGTGTCGGTAATAATAATATCCAAAAACGCTAAGACACAGATTTTTGATAACCAGCTTAGTTTTTGAGTAATTAGGTAAAAGGTCGTTTTTCTGTTATATTCTTCCGCGACGCTGCATGTCGCACCTACCAAATCTCCGTGAGAGTGATAAAGACAAAAATAAATTCAATAAATCCCCTTAAGTAGATGAAGTAAACATTGGTTGTAGCGACACATTAATCTATTAAGAAAATCTCCGTGAGTAGGTATAGCAGTTAAAAGCGTTTATTTGAATTCGCCTTAATAGTTTAAGCGTACGTAAATGTAAACGCATATTACGTGCGCAGTTAAAGCACTGATGCGTTAATTATCGCGCACTCGCTAAGCGCTGACAGGGTTTAGGCGTAGCCGCGCGCCCGCGTTGATGGATCCTCTTCCGAGGAGCGTTGGGTCACAAACTCACAACTCGGTGGTTGACTCATGCAAGAATATCACGACGACAATCTTTGTAGAATTAATCAGTGATATAAGTATTATTTTGATAGCCATAATGATTATTTTCCGAGTGCTCACTTATGCCTTAGCCAACAATAGGTTTACGCCGAGATCATCATTCGGCTATTTTAGGCAACGTGAGATTCATCTGACTCTCTAAGGGCCACTTACGCCAGTCCAGGTTATTGTGTTCTCTCAGAGTTAACCCAGAGTAAAGTTGTCAAAATTGTCCAATGAGGGACATTGACTCTGGGGTTAAAAATGTAAATATTTAACCAGCCGTTTCGCGCAAGTGGACATAAAGCTGGTCATGTTTGTTTCTACGTCTCACATGAGTTAAACTTCAATATTGACGTGGCTTTTATGAATAGCCCTACTGGTGTCAAACACCTTAATATTTTGACATAGGCTCGAAAATGACAAGGCGGAAAGCCTGAACAATCGCAGCGTGCACTTTAGCGACGTTATTTATATCACTCCAATAAATCAATGCACTCTTGTTCTTGTTATCTAGACTAGACTCTAGATCCAATACCTTGGAAGTAGATAGGTTGCGTCGATGCTATCACGTGAGCCAAATTGTTTTATGAAGAGGTAAGCATAAGACGTAGCGGTGTCTGCGGATTATATCGATGCATATTTCCAATAAAATCCATCGAATACGGATTACTCACGCGGCACACGTGATTCGGAGGTTGCGTTATTTTTTTTACAGAGAAATGGAATCGTTGGAGCGGGAGTCATAGCCGAGATCCTCATAATACTATGAGAGCTGTGTGCGTTCTATCGATTGAGTCACGTCGTAAATATCTATTAAAGTAGAGCTCTCTTTGATCAGTGGCATTAATATGTTTTCGATTTGGCGTCGGGACGGGACGCAGACTGCTCCGATTACGTCAGAAGTTGACATCTCGCGGAAACTGGTCGTGGAAGTGACAGTTTTTTTTTTAAGCTGAGACAGTATTTAAAGACTAGAAGCCGATGGCAAGGAAAACGTCTAGCAAATTAATCTCGAGGTTGACACGTCGTATCGGTAGTGCAAACTCAAAAATAGAATGAAAGAAATCGAGGTATTTTATCACGACAGGTATAATTACCGGGGATTTGGGATCGGAGTGCCGTCAGTCTTTCTTTAAATTCGAGTGCCAAAAAATCCACATAACGTCCAAACTTTTAATGTTTGAATCACGTTCAACTCAACGGGTGACAGGGAATTACGTCGTACATCCAAGCCTTTAAAAAAAGTCTGATTCACCCGAGACACTTTCGTTTGATCCGGAAATATCTACCGCACGGATTTAGGCGTCCTTGTGTGCAATTATAAAAAATAAAAGACACTAACATATGAGATTCAAGTTAATAAGATGCATCATTTATGCATATCAAAAGTAAGTAGATTTTGCCACATTCGAAACCATTTTTAACGTTGTAATTTTATAGTTTTAACCACATGCACTTAGAAGCGAACTTGCCGCGTAAACGTTGCACTAATTTTGAACGTCAATAAAAGGTCTTTAGGGTCGAAAAAAACTCGATAGTCCAGTTCCACATATCTAAAATTGTCTTACCTATAGTGCTCTTTTGCCCAGAAAACCAATTAACTGGGTAAGATGGATTATAAGTTCACAAGTCTGTCCTAAGCTTAGGAAATCATAGCCACATCGCGGTCAAAAAGGTATCATCTCATTAAAATATAGCCCATTAAAGAGGTCTGGTTGCCGTCAGCAAAACACTACATGGTATTTAGAGCCTATTGTAAAGAGGGCAGTTTACAATTTCGTGCCAACTTCTACGGTAAAATCAGATCTGGGGCAGTCTCTGTTAATGTGCTATATTCCTTCGTGATCGTACCCAGATCACATCAAAGAATTGCTTGACGGAGATCCTAGCAAGATGGTAAAGATAGACGTATAGCCGTCTTTTAAGTACTCTAGATTAAAAATGTAGACGCTCTTTTGAACCCAGAAAACAATAAAGACAGTAGTTGAACGTGTGTCGTCTTATTGGAATTAATAAAGAATGAAAGGGACTTTTGCCAAATGCAAAACAATGGCAGGCTGTCTACTCATCGCGAAATCAATTAATGATAATTATAAAATGATGCATACAAATTGCAGAGCTGTATTAAATGCATGTCAGTAGGTATGTCAAATTAAAACTATAGAGTAATCTTGAATATAGACTCTAAAAATTATCTAAGAGGTTGAAGCAGTTGAAACTTCACAGATATGTGGAACACCCTTCCAGCTTCTGTGTTCCCAGCCAAGTACAATCTGGGTGCCTTCAAGAGAAGTGTGAATAGGCATTTTCTAGGCAAACGCGCTCCCATCCTAGACATCATAATATCGAATATCCTGACTATTTTATAGTGTGCAATATTATAAGGCAATCACTGCGAAATAACCTACTCATGCGGTTTTATCATTTACCAATTATGTTGCTGTAAGACATGAAATACTCAGGAACAGTATAGAAGCAACAGGAAGCTTCACAAAATCGATTGGCAGAAGTATCGTTGTAAAATTGAGCGTGACTCAGTCGGGTATTTTAGAGGTGTGCACCAAAACCGTTTCACAGGCGTCCACGTTACCTCCCAACTTAGCTAAATTAAAAGTCTATTGTTCGAAATTAGCGTTTTATCTCCTCACTGACTCACCGTAGTATCTATACGTAGCAATTAGAATACACTCTGTGCAGATGTTATTCTTATGACTAATTTCGGAACAAATTGCCGTCGTATATATTTCCATCTTGAGTGTCGGCTGGCTATAATTATAAATTAGCTGCGAGTAATTATCGTGGACTGTTTTTATATTACTTAAATATTGTTACACTTACAAGCTTTGTAGCGTTAATTAAAACTCAGAGGACCCTACACCAAATACAAAGATTTATTAATGCAACGAACGGTGAGATGATTCCATTAAAAAATCGTATATTTCGTTACAGTCGTTTGAAAAGCTGAAAAAGTTCAATTTTTTAGGGTTTCGTAGACCCGAATAGATACCATCTTCTCTAATATAGATATAAATTTCTCGTCCTCGTGTTTGTTACTAAACTTTCTCGAAACGGCTAAACGGATGGCTATGAAGTTGGTCGTAAGCTATTTTTTATATCACTAATGACAAAACAACTTTTGCGGGATCAGCTAGTTATCGGAAAATCACAACATTGAAAAATTTTGTTAACTAGAAGTACAACAAATTGCGATCAAATTAATGAGCAACAGATCGAATTTTCAATGCTATTTCACGCGTACGGTTATCACGCGCTTTTCGAGGTCTTTTGATATAACTAACGGATCGAATGATGTTTACAATTACAAAGTGTTTAAATATAGTTATGAAGGAATTAATTAAATCTGCAGGCATAGAAGCAAGATCGAAGATATTTTTAATTTTTACTAAATGATCCTCTAAATCAAAAGCAAAATAATACCAGAAATGAGAAACAACTTCTATATAGTCTATATGAGCATCATGAATTGAAATATATTATATAGAGCATAATTTTGAAAGATAAAATTACTCTCCGTCTCCATAAATTATCAATAATTTCTCTTCAATTGCAGGGAAGTGCGTGCTTTAGGACTGTGAATAAAGCGTCTTTGCGAGAATATAACAACTGTCTATATTTTGTTCCTCAAAGAAGCTTCTGTCTTCTGTCCAAAACAAATTACGTGTGTATTTTTTAAATAGTCATATATAGAGGTAACGGTGACCTAACGAGTTCAATGGTTATCACCCATCTGAAAAATGTACAACGCGCCTAAAAAAGTTTTCACTTCAATTACAACCGAGTTGTGTGGGCGACTATTACACGGGTCTTCGCCGGCGTGAGCACGAGCCGTGCTGGAGCTTCGAGGTCATAGGAGTAACGTTTTTGCGTAAACGTAAGCTCTGGTAAGCAACCGGGCCGCCGCGTGACGCAGGCGCGAGCCCCGACCTACTTATGTCGTCAAAAAAATCAGCAGATGTTCATCAGTGACAAGAGATATATCGAGAACTAGCGAAATGTTCGCAAGATAAAACAATGTAAGTATTAAAAATGTGATAATAAAGAAAAATGTATGTTACACCAAAAGTGACTGAAATAGTATTTATTTATTTTAAAATTACGGAATTGGGTAGTTGACTATTGAAAAGTCAATATATGGATGACATTCAACTATCCAATAGCGTCGCTATAAACAAACGTAGCCAAAATCTATTACGATAAGTTATTCAAAAATACATTCAGCGTACACAAATACTTGCTTTTAAAATTTTATAATTGTATAGGACGGATATAGAAGTGTTGTTTCGAATAGAAATAAAATTGTCACATATTTTGATTGTATGTGGAGCGGGCGGTTAGTCATTCCCCTCGCGATGCCAACGGCCGCTTGCGCACCACCATCAGAAGCTATAAAGGCAATCGTATTCCAGACTGAATCATGCTAAGCGCCGTCTGCAAAATGTCTCACCGCTCCTCATTTATTTTCCATACACTTTATTGTTTTGATTTTAGTACAAGAAACATTTTCATACTTAAGGCTTTAAGAAGGCCGAATGACAGTTTACAGGGGGACGGAGCAGCCGCGTTCACACTGATTTTCTTAAATTTCGGGGAAATTATTACTTTACACGATTTTTAGGCCTAAAAATAAAACTGTCAATCAAAGTTGTTGTAATTTTTATGTACTTTTTTGTGTGCAAGAATTAATTAAAAAAAATTCATTTTCTTGTCAATACCGATTGTTCATAAAACCCTAATTTTCCGTTACATATTTTTTCTGTAAGGATTCGATGATCATGTTCTTTAAACAAAATGCCTTAAACATTGTAAAAGAGAGACAGTTTGCCAGCTCTTAAAGCCTTAAAGATATAAAGTCAAATGGCCGATAGAGATAGCCGACGGCACTGACATCTAATTGGTTCAGTGGGCTGATTCTGTCTCGTCAATTTGTTATTTAGCAACCCTCACTGGGTTGTTAACTATGAAAACGGAGGCAAGAATATATGTTTGCATTATTTTTGCAAAAGTTACCAACCTAGGTTAGTATGGTTTCATGTAAACATACGAATTTCATGTAAGAATCAGCACACAAAATTATGCCTCTCAAGTCTCATCCGAAGTTCTAATTATTGCGGGCTTGCACCTATGACGGAACATATGTATTTGGAAACTAACATCACTTGCTTACCAATATAGGTAAAATATATCGTTCGAAACCCGTATGATTAAATGTTCACAATGTTTGAGAATTTGCAAAGCCTGCGGAAACAACATCCTATTCGAAGTGATTAGTTTAGTAAGTGGAATATAAAAATGACTGAGGATTGTGACTATCGAATGGACGTATATACTGCAAAAATTTATTATTTTCTTGGCTACTCATTTTTGCTGAACTAAGCTTCAAAGACCTTTTCTAAGGTTTTTTAATGAAATCCTTGTGAATATCATTGGTAGGGTTTTCATTAAATGTTTTGTTCATACACCCAAAGTGTGTTGGTACATGGTGATCTACAATTTACATACATCCAAATAGAATTTGGTGGCCTAAGCCGTGGCATCTACAGTTTGTATCTAAGCAATAAGAATCTTCGTTTAAGAGGAAACGCCTTAGTGGCGGTTTCAGAACTCAATCGTAACTCTGAAGAGATTAACAAACAAGTTTTAAGTGCAAAAGGGTCTATCTGATAAATGGACGCGTAAACAATATTATTTTAGGAACTTCAAAGGCCGGTTGTTACGTCGTTTGAGTACGAGCACAACAAAGGAGTAAACATCTGTAACATCTACTTGTATTTAATACAGCCACGATGTTATTATGACTAGGCGAAGTTTAAATAGACGCTTTTAATTGGTAACTTCAGTTCAAATGTTCAAATAAATGACTTAGAAAGTTAGAAGCTAAGGTAATTTAAAGTAAACAAAAAGTGTGTCTAATGTAGACAATACCTAGACACATTTGAGGACCAATATTTAAAAGACCAAGAAATTCTGTGGAAAAAAAGGACAAGACTTTTAAACTTAAATTGTGCAATGTAAGCGGTGATATGTTGCAGAAAATGACATGACGTCTTGAATTGGTTTTGTATATTGTTAGCAACTTGTATCTTATTCATATGAGAATGTACGTTTTATCCTTTGGACCTGACACCTGTATGGCAAGCACACAGTTAACTTTTGTAAAGTTCACGTTAAAATTATATTCCGTGTAGCGCTATTCAGTTTCCATATACAGATTCCTTGTTACAGTTTCTATAGTATATACCAGGACAGCTTCTGGTGGATCAACGAGTATGCGGTAAAATATTGATAGTATTTTGACGACCCCTCTGCTGTTTGGACGCTTGAATATGAGCGGGACATCCCAGGTTTGATTACCGACGCGAACTAGTTTGGAATTTTAACATTACTGTTCTAGTGTGGCTCAATTCTGGTCTAGTGGGATGTTCCGGTAGTTGCTGGTTAACACCCTACCACAAAAAGACACACCGCGAAGTGTTCTGGTGCGATGTTATGTAGCAACCGTTAGAGGTTACCCCTTCGAAGCTAGTACGATAACATCTTTGCCTGTATCGTTACTTATCATCAGGTGAGAGTTAAAGTACTTTACCACGGTAATAGTTAATATATCTGCATCTAGCAAATGACCGACCACCGAATAATTTTTTTTTTATAATGGATAGGCTCGCGCTTGACTACAATCAAGTCTGATGAACAGAAATGATGAGGTCTATGATGGAGCGCGCTTGCCTAGAAAATGCCTATTCACTCTGCTCTTGAAGGCACCCAGATTGTATTTGGCTGGTAACACGGAAGCTGGAAGGGTGTTCCACATCTTAGTGGTTCGTATCAGAAACGTAGAAGAAAAACGTTTTGTTCGAGTACGCTGGACATCAACCACATAAGGATGCCACTGCTCTCGACGTCATGTCAATGTTGCCATCATGCGACGCAAAACTTTTAATCGAGTGATGCATCCCAGGTGATTGTTTATCCTATACAAAGTGCTCAGGTAGCACATCATAAAATAATTAGAAATGACTCACTGAGCCGTCGAAAGCGTCAGTCGGCGCTGGGTAGCACTAGCCGAGAGAATTTGGCAATGCGTTTTGACAGCCTATTATTTCACTGTCGACTGTCGTTTGTAGGGATTATAAATGTGCCCGAGTGATGTTCGTTTATGATTATATTGCTTTACTGCAAAATATCGTAGTGGAAATTGATGAAAACTAGTCATGTTCGAGTCGGACTGGCACACGAAAGTGTTCACTGTGTGTTACAAGGATCGGATCATACTTGCAACTTAGTTTTGACAATGCATTTGATGAAAACTAGTCATGTTCGAGTCGGACTGGCACACGAAAGCGTTCACTGTGTGTTACAAGGATCGGATCATACTTGCAACTTAGTTTTGACAATGCATTTGATGAAAACTAGTCATGTTCGAGTCGGACTGGCACACGAAAGTGTTCACTGTGTGTTACAAGGATCGGATCATACTTGCAACTTAGTTTTGACAATGCATTTGATGAAAACTAGTCATGTTCGAGTCGGACTGGCACAAGAAAGTGTTCACTGTGTGTTACAAGGATCGGATCATACTTGCAACTTAGTTTTGACAATGCATGCAGTTCGAGTCGGACTGGCACACGAAAGCGTTCACTGTGTGTTACAAGGATCGGATCATACTTGCAACTTAGTTTTGACAATGCATTTGATGAAAACTAGTCATGTTCGAGTCGGACTGGCACACGAAAGTGTTCACTGTGTGTTACAAGGATCGGATCATACTTGCAACTTAGTTTTGACAATGCATTTGATGAAAACTAGTCATGTTCGAGTCGGACTGGCACAAGAAAGTGTTCACTGTGTGTTACAAGGATCGGATCATACTTGCAACTTAGTTTTGACAATGCATTTGATGAAAACTAGTCATGTTCGAGTCGGACTGGCACACGAAAGTGTTCACTGTGTGTTACAAGGATCGGATCATACTTGCAACTTAGTTTTGACAATGCATTTGATGAAAACTAGTCATGTTCGAGTCGGACTGGCACACGAAAGTGTTCACTGTGTGTTACAAGGATCGGATCATACTTGCAACTTAGTTTTGACAATGCATTTGATGAAAACTAGTCATGTTCGAGTCGGACTGGCACACGACAGTGTTCACTCCTTTTTACAAGAATCGGACCATACTTGCAACATAGTTTTGACAATGCATTGTTACCTAAGTGACGTCATTTAAAATTCAAGATGTTTATTGTGCATTCCCATGATGTGACTATCAAATGAATGGTTTTTACTATTTAATAATATCGCTTTTATTCTTTGTTGATATAATATGTATTATCAGTTTAGCTACAAGTATAATATCACATTTTAACAGTATCTAGCTGACCCGGAGAACTTTGTTCCTCGTTTGAACTTTGAAGCCTTAAATGAGCAGATTTTGGATTTATTAAGTTCTAATTTAGAATTTATTATTTCATAACGATAATCAAAATAAGTAAAAAAATGAAGTATTTTAAGGATTCTTTATTGGCCCTGTGTTATGCTGGTAACTTGTGATAGACGACATTTTTCGTTTTATTGTCAGAAGCAAGAACAAATAACGCAGAGGGTCTTCTGACCCTCCGATCCGATCATGCTCCTAAATTGACTATGGGTAGAACATGGATTTTTTAAATTAAGAGCTTTTAATATTGTCATTGAAAGTTTTCTCTGAAAAAGTTTTTATATATTACTAGCTGATGCCCGCGACTTCGTCCACGTGGGATAAAAACTATTCTATCTTTTAAGTTGGACCAAATGACAGATATTCACGAAGTTTGAACTAAATCGGTTCAGTAGTTTAGGAGTCCATCGCGGACAAACAACGTGACACGTGATTTATATATATTAAGAAGAAGATGTAGATTTTTCAATTCAATTCAATCAAATTTTGTATTTAAGATGAACTATTCTGCTTCACTTATGCCGAGCAAGTTAACTATATTGCTTGTGAAGTTCTAAAAAGTACCTGAAAAATAGTTAATACAAAATAATTTACACTCACTCATGAAAACGTCAACGAACACTTGTAACTTATTGCGATTCGGTTGCACTGTTATAGAAACTTGAACGGAACAGTCCGATAGCGGCATCTCACTAAGCTATAGCATCGATCGTCCTTGATCGAGCGGACGACGTAGACGCGAGCGGCGCGTGCGTCGGAGCAGCACGGGCCTGCAGGCGAGTGCAGCGGGCGATGCGACGCGGCGGCGGCGCGAGACTGTGCGACGACGACCCGTCCCATGCCTCCCCGATAACCCCAAATTAGATTAATTGTATCGAGCTGATTCATGCGTGCACGCACGATGCGTTTCTGTTGACATCGGACAAATGTGTCGGCTCGATTTAACAATACGGGATACGAAGTGACTAATCGTTTGGGACGTTTCGCGCGAACTTATCTTCGACTGAAGACCGCCGCGATCTGCCCTCGTGTCGTGCCCGCTTCGAACACACGCAAATAGATACGCTGAAATGAGTCAGCAGCTCTTAGTGGAAAACACTGATTGCTTATGGTTTCGATAGATAAATTACAACATACTGAGGAATCTGTACGAAATGAACTATTGCGACATAGCACGTAGGTATTCTTCGGCGTTAATCGATAGAGCCGGGGCGAAGCGGCTCTCAAAAGCGAGTTTTTACTGTATAAAAATCAACACATCTGTTTATTTGAGCAGCGCATAACGGGCGAGATGCCCGCCGTGGCGGCACCATGAAAATATTACGACTTATTTACTTTACGGCGGTGCTGTTCTTACCGCATTGACGTATGCCTGAGTCAGCAGGGCACGCGCCGCGGCCGCGCTCACGCCGCTCGCCGCGCGCTTCATTACAAAACTATTTAAAAATCACAGTAAACCTCAAATCCCGAAAGTAATAAACTTGGTAAAATTTACAACCTGTTTGGTTAGGTATACATTTTTTTTTTCATTTTGATTTCAGACACAATCACGTCGAGCTACCTCTAAAATTTCGTTTCACGCCAACTGTATAAGATTGGACAGAGTGGACATTCCACTTACCGTTATATTAATTAAAAAATAAATACTTTTTTAATTACTGCACTACGATTGTGTAAAAATTATAAATGCTGAATTGGCTGGAAAAAATTTGAACAGCAAGTTCAAACTTTTTCCAGACAAAGGTGCAGAAGTTGATTACGACGCGTCTTCAGAGAGAGATATCTTCTTCCGGATGATAATGCTAATAGATGATACAATACATATTTTGTTAATGTTGAGCTTAGAATCAATGGCTAAATAGGATCTGTCAAGCCATCTACAATAATTAAGAATAATGATCCATTTTGAGATTACCAAACCATTGCTTCTAGTGCAAAGAAATGCGAGCATAATGTTAGTCGTATAATAAATAAAAAACCTTGAATAAAAGCTTCTCAAGTTCTGAGTAACACACTAGATCTTGGAACCGCAAGTTTATGAGGAAGTTTATTTTCCAAGGAATTCGGCGTAGCGAGAACACAACAAGGAACTGCTAGCCACAGGCAAAAGGAACGTCGTTCGAGATCTAACAATACTTCAGTGTTGCGATCGGTCGTTGGTCCCATAGCACCCGGTTCCTAGAAGGTAAGCGGACACAGTCTAAAATAGTCGCGGCCCCTTCCGAGAGCGTGACTCATGCGGGACCGTCCCGACTCCCGAACAGACGTCCACATCTGGACAGAACATCGCTCTATATAAACGCTGAAATTATAAATGCAGTATGCACCTAAAACGGAACGCTTCCATTGGTCTATTATGGCCATTGTACATGAATAGCTTGGCTAAAAATAACAACTCTTTCAAGACGAATCTTTGATCGAATGAATTCAGTTCATTCATTTTTTCGGTGAGAAAAATTGCGTGGGCTGAGGAAATAGGTCGCGTATAGTTTATGCGCACAAAATACACAACTTACTGCGCAAAATCACATTTTGGAAGTTCTACAAGTAATCAAGCCCAAATAAATAACATCCAAATAATTCTTGACTTGACATAAAGGCATTGAATATACCAATGTGTCAAGAAACTATTGCTTGGCAAAAACATTATGAAACGGAACTATTTTTTTCCTTATCCAAGTTGCATTCAAGGAAACTATTGTTTTTATGTTCTGGAGTAGGTTGGCAGTGGCACCGCCATTTTTACTTTTTTGCCACACGACCGTTTTCTAATGACTGAGATATCCTCGATAAATCCCCTTACAGCTTCTTTGGCTAATCAAGTGCTCCTAACGATTTGTTAACGCCCACTTTTTATACTAGTGTCCTTATCATTTGTATAGAATTATGGAATAAAAAACTCTACTACTTAGTTAAAGAAATAGACTTTAGTTACTAGAAGATACTATTAAAATGTGAAGCCAGTTAATACATCGATTTTAATCAACATGTTTAAATAGAACGTTTGGCACTGACTGATGAAGGAAGCAAGAGGAAACGAAGTTAAATAGGACAAAACACGGATGAGTAACGTTTGATATTTTGCCCCGTTATTTGTTATCAAATCGCAGGCAATCACTCCTGCAGTGCTTCTGCGAACTACCGCCTTTAAACCGTCTCAATATTGCATGAAATAAAACGAAGCATTAAATTTAATGTACTTCATTAAACGGGCACAGTTGAAGATATTTCCTGTCTATGCTCTAGTTTTAAACGACACGTACTTATTCCAGATGTAATGAGATGCTTATGATGTAGGGGCGGCTATATCCAATTTTATATACCCAAAAAACAGTTATCGAGATATTTTTAATAGCACAACATATTTTTTATTGGAATTGGCGCGCTATACGTCTCCGTCACACATATATGTGTTCGTAAGTGTGAGGAAAGCAATCGTTTCAGGAAAACCAAGCCTTATGACGTGTTTCTGGCTATAGAGGTTTAGTCCGTTCGCTTTCATTTTGTCGCACGGCCGGTTGCGGCGTCGTATTGTCAAAGGACATCAAACGACGCCGACCGTGCGCATGTATTGTAACGACAAATTCTAAGCGAATAGACTATATATCTGTGTTAACCCTCGTGTTAAATAACTACATGTTTTTGTCATTTTACAAAAAGTAGGCTTAGGTTAGGTTTCACAACAGTATCAGAATTCTACCGTGAAGTACCTAATGTATAATGTGTTCCGGTTTGAAGGCCGATAAGAGTACTGGGCAAAATGAGACTCAACCACTATAATAAAGTAACGTCTCACGATGAGTGCAGTGCAGAGGGTCGTATGATACTGCAATAAAAAAACGTGGGACATCTGACATGTTTATCACTTACCAGAAGATATAAAAATCATTTAACATCAGATACAAAAAAAATTAGACACATTGAAGGTGGAAATTCCATAATTTACCCGTGCAAGGAATATGAGAAAATGCCCGGCAGTAAACTTCGACTTTAAACGACTTTCGTGAAAGCAAATATGTTTCATTTGATACACAGAGTCGTTACGTAAACCAGCACCTGGCCAAACAAAAGGAAATGCATGCAATGTGCACTGATGGACGCGTGTAATGCCAAAACTGTTTAAATTATGTCACATGTTAATTCGTGCCAAAAGAAGAGATAATGGTGCTTATTCTCTTGTACAAAATCTCTAACTTAAAATTGGCGAGTTTAAGTTTAGACTCGCCAATTTTAGTTTTTCTAAACTCATGACTCATTCGGCAGTCACGTCGAACTAAATATGGAGATGATTTGGAGTCTCCAAAGACTCGCTAAACCTGACGTTTGGGTTGAATAGTAAGTGCTGCCATTTATGATAGCAAAAACTCCACAAACATTGTTTTTTATTTTCCCCAATTGTAATAAAAATATTTTTTGCGAAATATATGGAAATTAATTACGTAAAATACAAAGGTAACAGTTTAATTGATTTATTTTGGTCCAATCACCTTAAGAAATTCCGAAAGTTGATATTATGTTTAATTCATCGTCTGATTTGTCTATGTCCAAGCATAGACAAACAAGCAATTATCATTTGTCTATTAGTCTATGCTCATGTTATGGTTGGTCACTTGCTAGAGAGTATAGTGTTCTGTGGTCATAAAAGACCGTTTTGAATTTGACGTTCGAGTTTTGTGACCTTTATTCTCCGCGCGGCGAACCATGATCCCTATGACAGTTCGTTTAGTGATGGGCCGTATCTTTGGTCGTGGCGATAATTTTTTTTTTTAGACAAAGGCGTGGCTTGCACTTAAGCCACGTTGGTATAAACATGTTTTAAAAAATATTACGATGTGCATTTTTAATGTCCATTTTGTTGTTGTTGTATTAATTTAAGATTTTTGGCATAGATTAAGTAGGTAAGTAAAACGAAAGTTTCCAACCTTGTTATTTTCTAATAATGCTTAACCCGGTAAACACATTTTTGCTATAAAAGTATATATTTTATCATGAAAATGAATGCTCCCCATTTATTTATTTTGTCTGAAAAATTGTGCACTCGTTTCCATTACCGACATTTTTTTATCGATACTTGCCGCCCTAGTCGATAAACGTCACACGACGTAAGTTTTGCAGGACGTAAACATAAATTCAGATTGACATAACTTCTTGTAAATGTTAAGAATTGTTAAAAATATGAACGGAATATCATTATTAATGGTATAAAGCTACGTAAAATTTATAAATGGCATTTTTAGACGCCCCCAATATGATCAAGATTTATTGGTGACGCCACTACAATGTTATATGGTGACATTAGCTGTCAGTGTCATAGGGATCACGGTTCGCTGCGCCGAGTATAGTCACAGATTACTACAGATCCAGCGCACAGTACTTCGGGAGTGAGGCACGCAAAAGGGATACAAAACAAAAAGCCGTATTCCATTTGAGATCGTACATGGTTAGTACGTAGCGAACCGCTGACCGAGTCACTGCTGCGTAATTTGTATGTGACATTCAGAACTGGCAATTGATTTAAATTCGAAACACCAAACCTCAGCGAGAGTCCATCAGTGTGACCAGTCTACATTGAAATTATTTTCCCTAGATGTAAGGTATAAATTGTATGTTAGTAACAGGGCATTTGAGATTAAAAAAAAAACCTTAATGACTGGCCTCTTGTTGAAACAACGTTTCTTTTCGGACGATATCGCGTACGGGGCTTAGCGGAAAAAGTATAAAAAACTATAAGACCCAAGATTAATCGGTCAAACATCTTGCTGCCCGCGATGAAATAAAATGAGAAACGGCGTCGCCTGTTGTTCTGCATATTATTGAATACGGTAATTTTCTTTGATGGTGAGTGACGGTCTTTCACTTCATTTAATATAGTATTAAAATTGAAAAAATTGGCCGCCATTTTGAACTTTTTTGTAATAGGGCCGAATTCTTTCAAAATCGAAATCTGACCGTGGCAGCAAGCATTGAGTAAGAATCTGGTGTCAAAATTGAAAAAATTGGCCGCCATTTTGAACTTTTTTGTAAGTAGGCCGAGTTCTTTCAAAATCGAAATCTGACCGTGGCAGCAAGCATAGAGTAAGTGTAAGTGTAACAGTAAGAGTCTGGTGTCAAAATTGAAAAAATTTACTCTGTGCTTGCTGCCACGGTCAGATTTCGATTTTGAAAGAATTCGGTCCAATAACAAAAAAGTTCAAAATGGCGGCCAATTTTTTCAATTTTGACACCAGATTCTTACTCAATGCTTGCTGCCACGGTCAGATTTCGATTTTGAAAGAATTCGGTCCAATAACAAAAAAGTTCAAAATGGCGGCCAATTTTTTCAATTTTGACACCAGATTCTTACTCAATGCTTGCTGCCACGGTCAGATTTCGATTTTGAAAGAATTCGGTCCAATAACAAAAAAGTTCAAAATGGCGGCCACTTTTTTCAATTTTGACACCAGATTCTTACTCAATGCTTGCTGCCACGGTCAGATTTCGATTTTGAAAGAATTCGGTCCAATAACAAAAAAGTTCAAAATGGCGACCACTTTTTTAAAATTTTGACCACGGTTCTTTCTCCAACACAGACCGTCACTTACCAGTTAGAGTACAATCAAAAGAAATGACTTTTTTTTCAATATGTATGATGCAGATAATATTATAAATTCAAATGGAACCGAAGACCGTCACTCACCATCAAAAACAAATACCGTCTTCAATCTGCAGAACAACAGGCGACGCCGTTTCCCCGTTTTATTTCATCGCGGGCAGCGAGACGGCGTCG
Source organism: Coenonympha arcania (assembly GCA_036785405.1). Classification (NCBI taxonomy): domain Eukaryota; kingdom Metazoa; phylum Arthropoda; class Insecta; order Lepidoptera; family Nymphalidae; genus Coenonympha; species Coenonympha arcania. The sequence continues at coordinate 5,811,234 of CM072072.1, read as the reverse complement.
GAGGTTAAAAATATACTTAGGTACTAATCACTCTTCACTAAGGAAATTGTACCTATAATACTATATTGTAGTGGGAGTTTTTTCCTTAAGCCACTTAAGCTAGCAACATTATCAGGCTTGCGTTAGACAGTGTTCGGACCGATAGCTGTGTGTGTGCACGCACACATACGTAAATACCGTGCGTCACTTGATGCTTCGGAAGTGTTCATCTGTAGTAATCTGTGCCTTTAGTATCACTTATTTTAAATATTAATAATTTACTCTAAGAGAAAACCAAGATATAATTAAAATATTTCGTGTATTTGTCTATATGCAAGTGTTAGGCAGACACCTTAAATTTAATCGGCACCTCCCGAGGTCCTCTCTTATTTTAAGGAATTTTAGATTGAAATCTCTTACTTTAAACATAGAACGCGTACAACGGAATAGCTTTTGTTCTCTAAAATCTAAATTGAATAGTTTAGCGCTGTCAAAATAAATTTTAGATTAGAGCTGTCATTTAGGGGTGTAACAGAATGTCACATCTCTCTAAGTCTTATTTTGGCGATTTTTAGTTTAGAGATTGGCAACAGAATAAGCACCAGTATCTAATTTGTAGACCTTATTTTAATACATGCGATCACTGCATCTCAGATATAGTATTTTAACATTGTTACATAAACTAGAGTATAAAAGCCTCTACTTATTTAAGTTTACTCCATTTAATAGTATCTTCGATTTTTTTAACGAATCACGATAAAAGGCTTATTCAAACCAATCTCGCAACGAAGGGTGTCAGACTCCTTGTACGAGAAGAAATAAGCTTTTATACGAAATTTTATCTTTATTCTTCTCAGCAACCCTTTCAATTGATACCCATAATGTAGGAGTGCATTAAAATAGCTAGTCCGCCACAGATCTAAGAGGGCATTCCGCCATGTTGGATTTAGAATGACGTCACACAAGTAACCATGATGCAGTCATGCCTAACTGTGCCTCACCTACAAAATTTCAACTCGGTCGGTTAAAGATATCGGCTACAAAATTGAGACTGCAATTGATTCCACTTGAGACTGCAGGGCTAGGATGCGATCGTAGAGGTATGTCTCTCTTTTTTAGTCGCTCTCTTTTCTCTTTCTGATAGACAAAGAAAAGAGAGCGACATAAGTAGAAAGACATAGTCTATGTGCGCATGCTGCTTAGGCTGGACAAACATACATTGCAAGTTAAATAAAAGCTTGTAAAATTGATGTGATGAAGCACAATTTTTTTTTATTATAAAGTTTTTTACTAAATAAAACAAGTCTGTGATCCCTATAATGCTGCATCATGCATCATCAATGACACAAATTGTCTACATCAAAGGATTGGGACGTATAATAATACGCTACAAAGCCGCGGGCTAAAGTTAAACCGATGCATCATGCTCGGATGAGCAACGACACGACACGAAGTCCTCTGTCAGGACATGCCGAGTGACTCACTGAGTTTATTTATGCCTTATAGATTTGTTGATTTTATTTGTCTTTGTAAAGAACATTGTTCTAATGATACTTTTATTTTCACAAAGTGATGCAATAAAGCACCTATTAAGTAATCTTAGGGTATGGGCATCCGAACGATTTACGTAAACGTTTTTCATATAAGCAAACAGTAGCGCCATAGCGCCATCTGTTAAAATTCTATAGGTGGCCGCTGAGCGAATTACAGCGTGGCCTTACTGTTGGTCTTATTGGCACCGATAAACTGGCGACATTTTTTACGCCATCCGCCCTGTCCAGGGTATACTATGTGTATTCAATAAAGTAATTTTAGTCCAAATCCCGCTTAGTTCGAAAGTAAATAAGAATATTATACTTGACATATTTGCATATTTTGCTATATGCATTTTAAGCGCGATGTTCTACATTGTTTATTAGAACTTCGAGTGCCAGGCACGCAACTATTTGGAGTGTTTTCGGAGTTATGGCCTTTTATGGTAAATAAATATCACTTGGATAGTTATGGCCACATCTTTCTGAGGCCGTACCACCATCTCTTAAAGCAGTAATGCTGCAGTACTGTTTTAATCAATAATGTGGTCGATTCTGTTGTGCAAAATCTCTAAACTAATTTAAAATAGTGCTATCCTTTTCAAACTGCTCCCTATGGAAAAGGATAGCACTATTTTAAATTAGTTTAGTTTAGAGATTTTGCACAACAGAATCGACCACAATTTCTTACAAACATAGTGTGAAAATGTCGAAACAATACTGCAACATTACTGCTTTAAGAGATGGTAGTTCGACCCCTGATTCCGAGATGAGGACTTGATAAGAAAAATAAAAGTACTTACCCACTGGTATAAATTTATCGAAGCCGCCGTGGTTTTTAAGTTCTATGTATCCGTCATAATTATTAAGCGAGTCACGGAAGTCCTTCAGTTCCCACGTGTTCTGAAAATGGGACATCATGTGACTACATAATATTGGCACACATACATTGAACAGATCCGGGGGGTTTATGGACAGACCTAAGAAACAATAAGGGACTAAAAAAATTTTCGTTAGACTTCAAAAACTTAGTATACTCAGATATTATTACTATTATGTGCTTTTCAGTGTGTTTGTTTTATGAAGGCGGTTCCCTTTTTATAAAAAAGACAATTAACCGGCAATGATAAGTACTAGTTTTAAAATAAAAAAAAACTCGCAATTTCGACCTCGCGCACAAGAAAATCAATATTACATTTGATATTTCTACACCAACATACTTACAGGGTCAACTTCAATTTGTAAAGGTGTTTGGTATCTAGGATCCACTGGCAGGTGTTGCGACGTGTTCCCATTGTACTGTAGCGTCATGGGGCTGTTGGCAGCGCTCACCCTATCACAGTAGTTCTGGTTGTAATCCTCCTTCCTCGTAGAATTGGTGCTCAGAGCAGACGGGGTCCTACTCGCCGGGGACAACTTATCGTTCTCTCTGTTCCAATACTGATCCATGTCTATATGTCGAGGGTTCATGTTACCGATGTTATAGTTCACTATGGGTGATATTCCTCTAGGGGACGAGCTCTCACTGAACACAACCGGGCTACGGAATACTCTTAAAGTATCTTGAGGTGTGCTTCCTTCGCTCTGCATGTGAGTTCTATCAGGTACGGGGGAGCTAGATGTCCGGTTGATGGTCACAGAGCTGCCCGGTTCTAAATGCGTGTCCCTTCTGAATTGCTGAGGGATTCTGACGGATGTTCGTTCTTGTATGTCATCCCTCGTTTTTGTTTGGTTCTCGTTGGCCATTAGGTTCTGTAGGCGGCTGACCTGGGACTCTACGAAGCTTCTGGGTCTGGGTGAGAGGTTGGGCGAATGTTTCCCGTGTCTGTACACTACGGGGCTGGCGACCTCGTCTGTGTAGTGTACGGGGTTGTGCGCTTGCGGTATGTTCTCTGTGTCGAAGCTGTCCCGGGTGCTGTATAGGAGGTAGTCGTCGTCCACGATCTCTTCATCGTCGTCCTCCAGATCATCGTAGTTGATCGGAGTATCGGCGCCGGGGAAAAATTCGCAGAGCGCCCTCATTGTTTCCACTACCTGCACAAAGGAGATTTTTGGCAAGCTCTGTATGATTACTCGTAATGTTTATAACACTCTGAGTTCAAGTCACTCTTGAGTACGACAAACTTGTAAATACACTAGCTGACCTGGCAAACGTTGTTTTGCCATTAGGGATATAAAAATAGCTTACGACCTACTCTCAGACCTACCAAACATACACAGAAAATTTCATAATAATCAGTCGAGCCGTTTCGGTGGAGCTTGGTAAAAAACACAAGTCTGAGAATTTTATACTATATTAGACTATTTACATCACAAAGATTTAATACATCGATTTGGCTGAAATTAAGATGAGAGAGCGTACTACCTACTTGCTTATTCCTGGAAAAGCTATACGATTCCCGCAGGATATTGCAAAAACAAGAGAAAAAAACTGGATAGAAAATAAATCAAAAATCTGCCGGAAATCTAGTTTTTTAGTTTACATGGACCTAACTTACAAGCACTATAATAATATCGATAGATATCGCCAGTAAAATATTGGATACACTAATGGGTAAAGCAAACATATTGTGTGACAACTGGGCATAATACGACTCAAGACTTGATGTCTGATTGGGGATGTAATAGTACATTGGAATGCCTGAACTGAATATGCTGTTTCCTGGGATGATAATATGGTTTGCTCTTTGCTGTATCACTTGTCAGTTAAATGACTTGCTCGTTTCATCAATCTTTTACGTAAAGTAAAAACAGTGGCACTCAGAGAGTGCCGAAAGAAGTGAAAACAGTTACACTTTTTTTAATTGTTGTTAATAGTTTACATGTTACAATAATTTCTATTTTTTTCCCATCTCAATCAGTAGTTCAATGATTTTTTTCCCATCTCAAAAAATACTCAATGTTAAGTAAGTAATTCTTTATTTGTTAAAAACATGGTTAAAATAGATGGAAGAGTACAAAATTGGAAACCGAATGTTTTCAGTTTTCACCCACATATGGGTATGCAAATGTTACCATTTAATTACTTAGTTATATTTTTAAAGCTTTTCAAAATTCGAAATATATTTATTTCACATAGGCTTAACTTACAAGGCACTTGTAAAACGTCAACAATATTTGTTACATAATATTATGTACGGTGATAGCTACAAGTCGACTTAAAACTAAGTTTACGAGGGTTCCAACGCGCCCTGCACTGAGAAGAAGCCCACAACAAACTCAGCCGGGTTTTGTTTTCGGTTATCACCACTTCACAAAAGCTCTTAAAAACTAGTTGAGCTAGTAATTATAATACAGCAGTTCATTCACTCCCAAGGATTTGATTCATGTAAATAATCCTTAATACTATAGTAAGCTTTATTAACGAGCTTTCGTTTTACAGCGACTTTGAACTTTTTGAGGGATAAGTTTATTATTTCAATAGGAAGTTTATTGTAAAAGCGTATCCCATTGCTTTTAAATGATTTATTTATTTTCTCTAGTCTTGTTTTATTCACTACTAGTTTGTTTTTACTTCTAAGGTGTGTTTTGGTGTTGTTTTTACTTCTAAGCTTTAACTATTAATTATTATTCAAGTTAAATAAATTATTATTATTACAATAATAATTATTATTATTACAATGTCAAACAGAATGTCAGCTAACGTTGCTCTCCACAGAGCAAGGAATAACTTTATATTGACTTTACTCACTATACTTTGCTCTCTATACTCTAAGAACTCCTTTACAGAATAAAACGCCTTCGAACTAAGCCATTCATACAATTTATGTCCAAATGATTATAATTGTAAAGCCCTAATGTTGCTCGTCGTTTTTGTTGTTAGGTGCCTAATTTTCATATCAAAAAAGCTTACCTCAGCCATACTAGGTCGCTCCGCTGGTACTTTGTGCCAACACCTTGTCATCAACTGTTCTATAGGTTCAGGGCAGCCTTCTATTAGATTTGGCCGCTGACCTGAAATATAAGGACAGATCAAATTAGGTTAACTTAAGAAATTTTTTTTATGTTAAGTTATTGAAGAAATTTTGATAATACTTGTTTGGTTGTGTTTTACTGTTTTAAAGCTAAATCTACAAAATCGATTTGACTCGTCTTTTGACGAGATGAATCCAGTCCAATTTTATAGGACTGGTTCAATTACAATAGCTAGACAAAATAATTTCTGACGTACCTATACATGTACTCGTAAATATGATAATAAGATACTTAGGGCCCCTAAAATACGGGCTTTCCTAGTTTAGGGCTTAGAAGCCTGCAGAGACTAATGTAAACTGAAATTTTCAAGTAAATACAATTTTTTTTAAATGATATTAAGATTATCCGAAAATAACTGGTACATGCCCGGGATTACAACCCACAACCCCCTTACGTTACGAAAGGTCATTAACCAATAGACTACCACTGCTAAATTACAACACTTATGAAATATCAGGGCCTACCACCTCACTTAAAAAGCTGTTTTGCAACTGGAAGATATCAAGTTAAACTACTTATAACTGACATAAATCTACAATGTCTACTAAAATGCAATGTCTGCAAAAAAAAAATTGTTTGCTACTTAATTAGAAAAGTTGAATTAATATAATCACTAATTAAATCCCAAACAATTTGCAGGCTAGATCACAAGAAATAGCTTTAATATTAATTGCGCTTAGGATTATAATATTAAAGTCACCTCACCCTATTTACATCGACACTTCACACCTTACTTCAACATAAATTAAGCACTTTTGAATAAAAAAATCACAATATTTTTGCCTGTCTTACACACGTGTTTTTACTTTGAATTCGCTAGCGTATATGGTACAAGACTGATGATAAAAAGCTTATATCATCAAGGATCTTATACCATTATTAAACTTTGACTCATACTTATGACTCATGCTATTCAGGAAAATTGATGGGAACAAAACTTTACTCACACCTTTAAAAACCTATAATTATTCAATGCAAATTAAATTAATAATCTTTATTCACATGGGAAATATAAGTCATCCAAAAACTCTTATAAAATAACTAACTGACTGGACAAACGTTGTTTTGCCATCTAAGGGGTATGAAAAAATGGTCAATGCCCTATTCTAAGACCTACCAAACGTAGATAAAAAAATTCAATATCAGTCAGACCGTTTCGGAGGAGTTAGTTTGCAAACACACGAGAAATTTATATATGACACGAGAATTTTATATATTGGAGATTGTATGAGGAAAGGTCAGGTTGAAATTTTTTTGTAGTGAATATGAAACTAAAGTATAGATCAGGCTTACCCTGAGATTATCATCAAGCTTATGAACTGCAATTGTTGTCCTACATTGATGTATTGAGTGATATCAAATAATAGCGTACTTTATATCAAACCTCTAATGAATATTAGCAAGGAAACAAGTAATAAGCAACACTTAAAAAGGGCACTGTTGGCAAAAACGGTGACATAACAAGGCAAACTAAACAAATAGTGTCTCTATCATATGGATCAAACATTCTATACAATTGACAGTTCATTGTTTGTGCCGATTCGAAGCACCCCCCTCGAAGGTCCACGGTACTAAATTGACATTTGGTGCTAGTGACCGTCGTTTTGAATGTAATTTTATTTTAGTTCCATAGACGCTCACGCCAGGTTACGCAACAATCAGCGTCAAAATGGCGAAAATTAAGAGTCTTCAATTTTACGTTGACAGTCTGTGATCCAGCGTACAAGTGTAAAAAAATAAGATCAGTGAAAAAAATAATATAAGCAAAGTTTTACCCCCGGCTTCGATTGCATGGATAACGACTTTTAACGAAATCCCGTAGAACCATAAATATTTTAGCCAAATCGTCATCATAGAGTGAAATAAAAATAATATAACTAAACTTTCACATCACACTAACGTTTTTGCGCAACAAACCGATTTGGCTGAAATATGGACTAACTAAATGGTTTTTACTTGTCTGGTGAAAAAATTAATTGGCAGAGTTGACTCTAGACATAAGCTGTTTTAAGTTACATAGGATGTATATACCTGTATGCACCGCCCACATTATCCTAAATGCTGAGCCCCCTTCTTCAAAGGGTTTCCTCCTGGAAAGGACTTCCCACAGTATTATGCCCCACGAGAACACATCACACTTCTCGGTATATGATGAACCTTCAAACACCTGAAAAAGCAAGAGGAACAGTTTTCGAACCAAATATTTTGGTAATACACATCGCCTTTTGGAATAGAAAGGTAGAAAAACAGGTCAGATGCGAGTTGGACTCGCGCACGAAGGGTTCCGTACCATTTCGTTATTATTATAAACACGGCAAAATAATCACGTTTATTGTATGGGAGGCCCTCTTAATTATAATTTTATTGTTTTTTAGTATTTGCTGTAATAGCGGCAACAGAAATACATCATCTGGTACGGGAGCTAGCAACGTTTGAAAGTAAGAATTTTAGGAGAGCTGATTTTGTGATATGTCGTCCTTCTTGCACTTTCGGTTAGAGTCTGGGCCATCTGGCTGCCGGTAGCCATTGCGTTAATTAATGCGCATCCTACGTCTGTCCAGGTGTTGCAGCTTACGCCTCCATAATGTTTATACCAATGTTGTCGGGGCTACTAATTGTCAATCTAGTAGTACTAAGGGGCAATCTATACTAATTATTTTAGGCGCACTTGTACCATTTATGCCTGGTGACAGTCGGACGGCGGAGTCTTAGTAATAGTGTCCCGTTTTTACCCTTTGGGTTCGGAACTCTAAAATTGGTTATTCATTATTATAAGAGAATATAACTGCTGAATAAGCCTGCCTCTAAGACTTTATTTAAACATACCACATCTCATACTGAACGTGGGTAACATATAATGTGTAATGTGTATGAACACAGAATAGATAGAGGAGTAGGACCCTACCAATAATCATTCTGACCAAATATGACCTTTGAGACACCTGTGAGAACATATACATAAGAACTATCAGGTACGCAGGATTCTTGTTTTCTTGTTGATTTCTTTCACCACTAAGCAACTGATAAATAATTAGTTTCCACTGTAGTTTTTGTGCTGTAGCATGGCGCAGGTGACAGCTGTCATTCGCATAGTACATCACCTGGGTCACGTGTATGGGATCACAAGGGAATGCGAAATCCCTTGGTGGTGAATTTTTGTCAGTTGGTTGATAACTGCTCACCAGACCTGAGCAAATTCTTGAACTGTAAAGTATAAATGGCCTGAGTAATGAGCATACATATTTTGTTCTGGCTGAGCAAGAGAAATAAAGTTATTCACAATCACTCCCAAGGCAATTTGTCAGTAATAATATTATAACTTATTAATGAGCAAAGTATGTGAAAGTGGCATGCTCTGTAACATATTTTTACTATGCCTATAGCAAATAGTTGCTGCCTGTGAGGTAATATAAAAGGAAAATAGACTTCTTGTTGCATTCTCTGCCACACTTACAGGCTTACCAGCAGGCCTACCAGCCAACAGGTGTTGTGCTGTCTCTGTATTTTATGACATTGGTAATAACAAGTGTTTGTTTCAGTCATATATGCATACACTGGTTAATAATACGACTGTCATATTAAATGGCGTATCTTAGTAAAAATATAACAATTTTACCTCAGGTGCCATCCATGCTGCGCTGCCTTTATTATTTGTCATGTATGTAGCTTTATCAGCTGCAGTGCCAAAGTCACAGATCTTCAGTTTCTGTCCGCCGGCAACTAACAATAGGTTCGGTGGTTTCAAGTCCCTGTGTATGAGTGGCTTCGGTTTCATAGCATGGAGGTAGGCGACACCCTGTAATTATTTATTTAACTAATTGATGAAATTATACTTTATTAAAAATAGCAAATTCAGTTGCACTAATTAGACAAAGTTCAATGTGCAAAAAGTGTAGAAATATTAGATTCCGAAATAGAAAACACAATTCTGCCAGTACTATTAGATAATGATTGTAATATGGATCAATTTTAAGATTTAATCTAAAGGAATCATATTTTGTTTTGTTTTGTCTGAAATCCATGTGAAAGTTATATGGAAAGCAGTTAGTATTATACTACATTCAAAGAATCCAAATATATTGGATGGACATTGGGGTCCTGTGCTGGGATGCTGACCCCGCATTAGGAAACCAGTGTTGGCAGACCCCCACCCGGGTGAACTAACAACATTAAGAGACTTGCAGGGAACTTCATTGGTTGAAGTCCCCTACAGGTTTGTTTCAGCGAACGGGCTGATGGCAATGCAAGGTTTGCTACCCAAAACATTGCTTGTAGATAGATTTATTTTTATTTAAAACATATTTTACATGTTTTGTTATCACATCAAAGACAAAAGTGTGCATTTCACCAGAAGTCAGCTTTGTCAGTAAAAAAGTATGCTTGCAACATCCAAGAAGAATGTATAGGTAAATGCAAACCATAATATTATGAATAACATCAGTTAGGTAGTGTGTTAAATCCGTGAAGACGCACCCCACTCCTTGCTAATTGCATGAAAAAAGCGATTGTGAAGGAGTGGGGTGCATCTTCGTGGATTGAACACACTATGCTACGAGTAAGAGTAATTATAGTCATCTTCTAGACTAGCACCACATAGGTTGTGTCAGATGTTATGGTGGTGTTCAATCTTTCTGGTCTTAACATATCACAACTACATACTCGAGCCTGTGCTCCTTATGTATAGCAAATAATAAAAACATACCTCTGCACACTGCCTGGCCCAGCTCATAGCGTGAGCGGCTGTGTATTTGGGTTTGGGGCGAATGTGTAGAACATTGTACAGTGAGCCACCCTCTGCATACTCCATCACCAGGCAAACCTGGGCGCCCTGGGTGCATGCTCCATATAACCTCACGATATTGGGGTGACAGACGCGGGATAATTGCCGGACCTCGATGGCGAACTCTCGTCTCTCAGCCTCAGAGTTTATATGTTTTACAGCCACAAATTTGTTCCGCCAAAGGCCTTTCCACACCACTCCAAACGCCCCCTTACCGACTACCTGTTATGAACGTTACCATTATTGCAAAGTTTACGAAATGTCACAACGCACAAGCAATAGTAAACACTAAAAATACCTGCAACTCTTGAATTTCATTGTAATCTATCTCCTCAACGAACGTCTGCTGAACGACGGGCGAATCTTGCACATTGGAAGCCATGGGTTTACTTAATATCACATTATCAAAATAATTAGCCTAATAAGTAACTATTTTCAATATTGATTTTTAACAATTTTCCAAGAAACGTTATTAGAATGGTTGGCTAAATCAATTTTCTCGTTATTGTTTAGCAAAAGAATAGCAACTGCGACAAGGCCGCCATCTTTGAAACTGGAAGAACAAATGTCACCACAGACCACAAAGCAGTGATGTCACATTGCTGATTGCATGCTAGTGAAAGTAATTAAACACAGCTAATAAAAGTAATTTTTGTTTACACCGATTGATTGACTACCGATGCAATGTTTACAGAAATTTTATTAAATGAAATAATCTTTGAAATGATAAAATCCAAAAAAATCAGACTTTTTTTCATAAAGAAATTGAAAAAAAAAACAATTAAAACACTACCTACTTGAATTGTTTCCTTTATTTTGTAACTAACAAAAACTAAAATGAGATGCATTTGTATTTCAAAAGGAAAAGGCTCTAAGCCGTGTTAAGCCAAAGCCTCAGAATGCCAAACATAGATTTATAAACGTCGTCACTCGCGCTCCAAAGCTTAACGGGTTTGAGCTTTTTCCTTTGTAGTTTTGACTTTGCTACAATATGAGTCCAGTTACCTTTAAAATACCTACCTACTAGATAGATGATGTAGGAGTTTTAGGTGATAATATTATCATGGTTGCGTAATAAAAGAAAAATGTGGATAAAGACGCAAAAAAAATTATCATTTAAACAATTTTTATTCAGAACTCTATCACTACCTCGACAAAATATAATACCTAACTCTTAATTATGTAGGGCGTTTGGAGTGGGAGAAGCCATCTAACACAGCTGAGGACTTCAGACGGTAGAACCGTTACCTCGATTCCAGAGGTGTTAGCTGAGATCGAGAACTTCTATGGGCAACTATACTCTTCGCATGCCCCTAAACCCGTCCCTCACCAAATCACGAATGACAAGCGAGCGAGACTTGCTCGCCACTACACCGATGACCTCCCGGATATCGACGTTGGCGAGATTCGTATAGCCCTGGAACAGCTTCGTAATAATAAAACACCGGGTGATGACGGTATTACAGCGGAGCTTCTGAAAGCAGGAGGTACACCAATCCTGAATCAACTGAAGTGTCTCTTTAATGCCGTCATCACGACCGGAACAACGCCAAAAGAATGGAGCAAAAGTTTTACCGTGCTCTTCTTCAAAAAAGGTGACAAGAACTTGCTAAAGAATTATAGGCCCATCTCACTTCTGAGCCATATTTACAAGCTGTTCTCTAGGGTTATTACGAACCGACTTGCCCGAAGACTTGACGAGTTCCAACCTCCGGAACAAGCCGGGTTTCGAAAAGGCTACAGCACCGTAGACCACATCCACACTTTGAGGCAGATTATGCGAAGACCCAGGAGTATAATCTGCCTCTGTGTCTTGCATTTGTGGACTACGAGAAAGCCTTCGACTCCATCGAAACCTGGGCGGTTTTGGACTCACTGCAGCGATGCCAAGTCGATTGGCGATACATCGAAGTGCTGAGATGTCTCTACGACGCCGCCACAATGACCCTTCAGGTGCAGAACCATGCAACTCATCCGATACCAATTCGAAGGGGAGTAAGGCAGGGGGACGTCATTTCTCCGAAACTGTTTACTTCCGCTCTCGAGGATGTGTTCAAGGTTTTGGACTGGAAAGGTTGTGGCATAAACGTAAATGGCGAATACATCTCACATTTACGATTTGTAGACGACATAGTAATATTGGCAGAAACGCCGCAGGAACTTGAGCAAATGCTGACCGACCTTAGCACTTCTTCCAGACGAGTGGGTCTTAAGATGAATGTAGACAAAACGAAGATCATGTTCAATGATTACGTCATCGCAAGGCCCATCATTGTCGAGAATGCCAGCATCGAAGTTGTTCGAGAATATAACTACCTTGGACAAGTAATACAGTTAGGTAGAAACAACTTCGACAAGGAAGCTGACAGAAGAATTCAGCTGGGATGGGCAGCATTTGGAAAACTGCGTCAAGTCTTCAACTCGCCGATACCCCAATGCCTAAAGACAAAAGTCTTCAACGCCTGCGTCTTGCCGGTCATGACATACGGAGCAGAAACGTGGACACTCACAGTAGGCCTTGTCCACAAGTTCAAAGTCGCTCAGCGTGCTATGGAGAGGGCTATGTTGGGTGTTTCTCTGAAGGATAGAATCCGCAACGAGGACATCCGTAGGAGAACCAAGGTTACCGACATAGCCCAACGGATTAGCAAGTTAAAGTGGCAGTGGGCGGGCCATATCTGTCGCAGAACCGACGGCCGTTGGGGCAGACGTGTTCTGGAGTGGAGACCGCGTACCGGTAAGCGCAGCGTAGGACGACCTCCTGCCCGCTGGACCGATGACCTAAAGAAGGTCGCTGGTAGCGGGTGGATGAGGAAGGCGGAGGACCGTGTGTGGTGGCGCGCTCTCGGAAAGGCCTATGTCCAGCAGTGGATTGCTATTATAGTGGAGAGCCTATTGCTAGGCTGATTAAGTTAAGTAAGTAAGTAATTATGTAGGTCTGTACTAGGTACCTACCCATTCGCAGAAGCTTTCCCGATTCAATAACCAATATACTGAATTGTAGGGTACCTAAGTACCCCTCCCGGCTCTCCCACTTATGCTCCTCTTCTGGCTCGTCCTCGCCAAAGTGTCGCGGTCATTTGAAATGAAAGGGGGAACTCAGCGACAAAGCGTCTGTGACCGGATTATAAGTACCCAGGTACCTAATTCACACGTTATCAAGTGTCACTTTTTAGAGGTCAAGATAACGACCACTCATCTTCTAGCTCACGCTGAAGCAATCTCATAATATGCTCTTAGTGTTAGCCACATCTTTAGGCGCTTCATATTCAAATCAGCACATATTTAATGATACCAACATTCGCATGACATTGGTGTTATAGCTCATAGCTGCGAAATGTAAGGGTTGTCGACCACCAGGAGTATGAGGGTCATTTATAATGGCTTCCTTTTCTATAAGCTGTATAAGTATGGGTTGTTTTTCTGCCGTTGGTATGCAATTTGGTATAATCATTACAAATTCTATAAACATGTAAGCATTACCAGGGGTAGAGATAAAAGTAAAAAACCGGCCAAGTGCGAGTCGGACTCGCGCACCGAGGGTTCCGAGGGTACTCAAGAAGTACTGAAGCAAAATAAGCTTAGGTAGTTATAGCTAGGTACTTTAAAGATTCGTTCGTACTAATGTAGATGTAACACGACCAAAACTGTAACGACCAAAGATGTAAAACCGTAATAATTACCTTTGTTAATGAACCGCAAAACTAACTTTGTTTGTAGAGGTTTATTGTTAATATCAAAAAAACTATGCTAGTTAGAGCATTGGCTATAGTTTTCCTGTAAAATATACGTAAATTCCTATTAACCATAATTATTTGAAATTTTTGATTGGTAATCTCCGGAGATAAGGGGGGGGAACGGTATTTTTTTAGACATTTTCCCCGATAAATCAAAAACTATCATGACTAAAAATAATTAAAAATCGGTTTTAGAATGTACAAGGTAAACCCTTTCATATGATACCCCACACAGTACAGTTATCTCACTTTTAAATTTCAACCCTCCGATTTTCCCCCCTTTTTAAATAAGAACAAAAATAATTTCCATTTTTTTTTATTCCAGTGTCATTGGGCCACTAATATACACAACTATTCCAAATTTCATATCGATAGCTCTGGTAGTTACTGAAATAATCAAGTGTGACGGACAGACAGACAGACAGACAGACGGAGAAAGTCGCACCATAAGGGTTCCATTTTACCATTTTGGTACGGAACCCTAAAAATGGAAGGTAAGTACCTAGTTAACTAAAGCATAAAAAAAAATTAATCTATGGTCACAGTAACTTGAGACTAAATAAATAATTATTAAATTAATCATGTTTATTTTCCGTATCTACAATATGATGCGAAATTTCTGAATCATTAATTCTAAGTTGGCCGGGAAATAAAGAAAACTGTTTATCTTCAGGTATTGTTTCCATTTTCGGTACATTTTCTAATATTGAAGATTTCTTTCTCGTAGTAAGCATTCCAATTCCATCATTATTATCTAAGATATCATCTTTATTTCTTAGATATGCAATCACTATGGATTCTGACTCAGTTGCAACGTTTTCCTCGTCAATGGCGATTTCATTTTCACTTTGTAAATTTATATCAATCATTTCAAATTCTTCCCTGGATTCACCATCTCGATCTATTGGCAACATGAAGTAAGTGGGATCTCTACTAGTACCTGGTGTATCAACAGGAATTACGTTACGCTTATGCTTTATTTTCAAGGAGTTTTCCGTTACAACAATTTTCTTTACAAGTATTTCTCTAGAACTAGGATTGCTATCACAAACTGAATCCACGATTATGAACATGGGTTCTCCATCACTTATTTTAGGATCTTTGTTCAGGCTAGCGGATGTACATTGGAAGTTGATGTCATCTTCACTGGAAAGAATTTGTTACTTAAATATTTTTTAAGTTATTTTCTCAGAGATAGATGTATAACTAAGATCCGAAATCGATGGTTTTTTCTGCAACGTATTAAAATGTTTGGGTAGATTGTCCGTCGATGTAGAAGACTGGTTCCCATACTTGATTACATTGTACTTATCTGCCGTAAGTCGCGGTAAGTCATGTTCGAATTGTATAATTTTTTGAGCATTCATCAAATCCACAATGTGGTTCGGAAGAACGTTTTCTGAGTAGAAGTATAACAATACGGATTGGAATAAATCTCGGCCTAAACGAAATATGAACATTATGAAGTAACGTAATAAATAAATAAATATTTCGTACGTCGTCGGCCGAGTTGAGGTTTGGCCATCTGCAAAGTCTATAATATCTTGCGGGGTGTTAACAACTGAAGTTATCGACCGTTCTGCTATTTTTTCCGAAGTTCTACTTAATCTAGAGTCGCTTTTTCCATTCATGTTCATAATATCAGTATTTTATGAACTTATAGTTGACGTGCAGAGTGAAAATTCTGAATAATAGCATTGAGCCCTTTCTTTCTGTTTCAGATGACACTTTCAAAAATGACACTTTAAGTATAGAATTTGTTATGGACAAGTTTTTAGTTTCAATGTATGTAGAGATTGAGTACTGTGTTGAGTACCTATTCAAAAAAAGTTTATTTAGGCCAGGATTGGTGGTGAAAACACACAAAAATAAAACGTTTTTATTTTAATGCTAATTTAATACAGCGTGTCTATATACCACTTACACATACGATCTAAGTCTAGGCGTAGGTATCGCACGACAAACTGTGAAGTTTTACTTCACTAGGTATAGGTAGTACAATACATTACTCATAATAATAATATTATTTGAAAAGTTGAAGTGTGAGTGAAACTGTAATTAAATAATTTAATGGATATGCGGCAAACCGAGGTAGAGAAGTACAAGTTTTGTAGAGACCAAGTAAAGAGTAGAAAAGTTAAAAAATTTACATACCTACGTTTAAATGGGTACCTATTGTGTCTTAGGCCTCATTTTTTCTTTAAACTAAAATTATAAATACGAATCATTTATTCTATTTCCTACACTAATTAGACGATATCCTAACACTGCGAAATTTTGTAGACATTCTCTTGCTCCAATCTTTTTATTATCTTTCCATCCGTGAACTAACGGACAAGGGGTGTGCGTATTCAGCCTGCTATTGAGAAATAATTGGAACAGAAGACGAGCCAGCTATTGTAAACATTTTATCTGTCTTACAGATTATTTCATGGGCACTAAGATTTTGTTTTTGTTAAACTGCTTTAAAGTATCAGTCGGCGGTAGACAGGAATATCCTGTTCTTGAACTCGAGGTGCTGAACGTAGCAGTTCTGCTAGAGTGTAAAGATCATCGCGAGGTCTGTAATCATTTTGGTGCAAGTCTGACCGTTTTCGCGCAACCATGAAACGTTTAACCTTGTTCATGTACATCCTCTTACGGCGGGCCTCTTGCGCTAGTTCGTTGGGGTTCACTTGATAAATGTCAGGCAATATCCCTTGTCCTAAAGCCATTCGGTTTTGCTCCGAGAAATATGAATGTCTAGGAAAATCCCTTTCCCGCGGACCTAAAGCGACTGGCTCGTTGTACCACACGTCTCCATTTTCATCTACTTCTGGCTGATCTTCTTCTAAAGAGTTGGCTCGCCCGTAATAGCGATCCGCCCATTGATTAGCGTTCCATTCCTGTTTCCTTCGTTCTTGCGCTTCCCACAAATTAAGAAGAGCTCGTACGTCTGCAGCACTCAAACCGGAGTCTCGTTTACGGCGCTCCGATATCGGTCTGAACATAACATAATTTATTTAATAATTTTTAAACTTTAAGATTAAAAATTTGAAAATATTATCTCAATGTTATCAGTTGTTGTCTTATTTACCTGAAGTTCTTTTTGTTGCCTCCTGAATTTTTCGTGGCAGATTTAGCTGAGGCTGCTGCACCGCCTACTTTTGTGCCACTTCCTCCACGCTTCCTTCGATTATTGTCATGTTCCTGTACCACTGAATCCACCGGCGACGGCGCATCATTTGCCCTGTGAAGTTTAAAATCAATAAGTTTTAAGAAAAATAAAAATAGACGTCATTTTTGAGCCAAGTTTGAACTTACTTAAGGTTCTTTTTCCCCGATCCATTTTTAGTTGCAACCTTGGTTGCGGCGCCTGCTCCGCCAACTTTGGTGCCGCTGCCACGCTTTCTACGGCGGGAATCGTAACCTGAGGTCAGACTTCCCATGCCTGGTGGTTCAGCATATAGCTCTGACCTCATGATTAAGTTGTCAAGCTCACCAGTCGCTTGAGGGGAGTCGTATCGTTGTTCCACGGCCTGGTCATACCCCTCCGAATTACCTACAATCAAAGATTTTTTAACATCTGGTATACGAAAAATTGAAAAATTTTCATTTATTTAGATTTTCTAGCCAATCGAATTATTATTTCCTTAGGAATATTTTAAATTTGTAACGATAAATATTTTTTTTTGCTTTTTGAGTTGTTTTTGAATTAAAATGTTTTGAAAGTGTTGAAGTTTGAGTTCATTACCTTCTTCACTTAGCGCAAGAGGATAGGGTTCCAAGTCATTTTTGTCACTTTTGTTCAGAAATAAGGATTGAGTATCATCTTTTGTTTGGTCCCAGTTTTCTGGCAGTTCAGCCATTGGGCCGCCATCTAAAATTTATTATAAGCTTAAAAAATATTATTCCTATTGGCAGCCTTAATGGATGATATCGAAAGAGAAGATTTCCTCAATAAAGTATCCATTTCGGAACTCTCTTTTTATAAAATTAAATAGTTATAGGTACGTAGATAATTGCCCTCGTATTGGCTTTTTGAGCATTATCAACGATCTGCTATTGAATTGAACATCTATAATATAAGTAGTAACTCAAACAGAATTGAATTGAATTGAAGGCCATTCGAACAGCTATATTTAGAAGTTCAAAAAGGTCAAAAAAATTGAAGTTTAAAAGGTCACAGTTGAGGACCGAAAGAAAGAACTACGCAGATGCTCGCAAAAACGCGCATTGGAGCCACCTGTTGTTAAATATAGACCGACCCGACCCTCCCGACTAATCGATAAAGCGAAGCGTCAAAACAATATAGGCATGCCTTATCACGGTAAATTACCTTTGGCGTTCGTCGAAGACTCAGCACTGGCTACGACCAACACCGCGATGAACGCGGTAAACGAAGTGGTTAACATGTTTACCGGCAATATTAGCTTTAATAAGTGAACGGTTGATCGCTAAGAGGTCCTGTAAGCGACAGAGGGGGGCCGCAATCTGAGAACGAGTGTCGTGGACCCGGGCGAACTGGAGAGAAAAGCAGAGTTCCTGTCAATACATTCGCGACATGCGCAATGGACCGAGCAGGGACGTATTCGAACGTTATCTTTAATTTCAAAGGGATTGCAAACTTTATGTATCAACTTTACTATCTTCAAAGTTTACCAATGACCACTGTTCCTACTTAAGACATCCACTGTCCGTAATCGGCCTGCAAATTGCAATGTTGGCATTATCGGCATCTCTACATCAGAATTACCTATACTACCTATTGGTATATTTAGATTACCTACCCGCTACTGATCTGTGCGCTAGTTCTGTATCGTTCAGTTTGTTAGTTAGTAACCCTCACTGGGTTACTAAGAAAACGGAGGCAAAAATCTACTAAAAAACTAAACGATACAGAATCAGCCCACTGATCTTTCTAGGATTGGAAATAAAAATAGAAAACGTGAAGTGAAGAAAACGAAAAAAAAAACCCTGAAAATCTTAACTGTGACTGAATCCATCCCTGCTTTTATGACGTCTATGCCTAGGTACTTTTGTTATTGCTTACTTATAGGAGATGAAATTAATAGCGTTTCGATAGATATAAATACGAAAACCTCATACGTAAGATCCACTTTCACCTATATACTATATACCTACTTACCTAAGGATCCCTAAAGTTGATTCTATTATTGCATACAATTGAAATTGGTGTGTAATGTAATGTGCCTATAATGTCTTTGTACCTACTTATCTACTTACTTCGAAAATGATTATAGGCAGGTATATTCATATATATGTTTTCTCATGTTTTATTGGTGTACAATAAAGAATTTTCTATCTATCTATCTATCTATATTCAAATTAGGTACAGAAAGATATAAAATTACTTACCTACCTATAAATTTTTTGCACTCGGCGGGATTTGATCCCGCTTCTCTTTTCTATCGCACCTGATTGCTAAGTATAAGTAGGTACCAATTATTATTGCAATAGCTACAAGATAGAGTTGACAGAAATGATAGGTAAGCATGTCTAGATAGATATAAATATATTCACTAAGTCAATCTATGGGAATTAAGATTACTTAGTCCCATTACTTATAAAAACTTTATGTTCACAAATTGTTATCTTTAAGTACCTATATTAATTTTATTAAATCATTCGAGTTCGTTATATTAGTCTGTACCTAAAGGTATACAATAAAGGAGCCAGTAGCCACATCTTCTCGCCACTTTAATTCTTACACAAAAGCAAAGTGGTCCAATAGAATATTCTCGCCGGCCACTGGCCAGCCGACCACATCCTGTTATCAGGTGACTGATGACCGTTTGGAACTTTGACATGTTTTATGGTTTCCTTTTCACTTAACAGAGTAGATAAATGTAATTCGAATAAGATAAATGTAGGTATGTAAAATATCTTTTTAGAGTTCCGTAGCCGAATGGCAAAAAACGGAACCCTTATAAATTCGTCATGTCTGTCTGTCCGTCCGTCCGTATGTCACAGCCACTTTTTTCCGAAACTATAAGAGCTATACTGTTGAAACTTGGTAAGTAGATGTATTCTGTGAACCGCATTAAGGTTTTGACACAAAATTTTAAAAAAAGTAATAAATTTTGGGGGTGCCCCATACTTAAAACTGAAACTCAAAATTTTTTTTTTCATCAAACCCATATGTGTATCTATGGATAGGTCTTCAAAAATGATACTAAGGTTTCTAATATCATTTTTTTCTAAAATGAATAGCTTGCGCGAGAGACACTTCCAAAGTGGTAAAATGTGTGTGTCCCCCTGTAACTTCTAAAATAAGAGAGAAGATATATGATAAAGCTAAAAAAAATATATGATGTACATTACCATGCAAACTTCCACCGAAAATTGGTTTGAACGAGATCTAGTGAGTAGTTTTTTTTAATACGTGTTGAATTGATATTCAACAAGTCTAATATTTTGTTTAACTTTGATGACGACAGATATGGCGTTGCACGTATTTAATTCGCGGAATTTGGTGGGCAGCGTTGTTTACTGGTTAGTTTATATTTAATACTATTGAGAATTAGTCTTGATAGTGCGGAACCCTCAGTGCGCGAGCCCGACTCGCACATGACCAATTTTTTACAAGCTTTTACTATTCGACTTTCCTGACGCAATAAATGGCGTTTGGTCGGATTTGAGCGGGAAATCCCGGGTTAGATTCTGTGGTATTTTGTGAAATTGTCACTTGCAGTGATAATTACTGGTTGTCTATGGTTCGTTATACATTTCTGCTTAAAAATCTTTATTTTTCAGTTTCACATAGGTCTGATTCACAAACTCTTATGAAAAGTGTATCTAAACTCTACCGCCATGTTCGGAAAGCAGGTTTGCACCGAGAATTAGTAATTAGGACTTGGTAGGTACCGTAGTAATTTGTTAGCGTTGTCTGGTGGGAGGCTTCGGCGGCGGCTGGATAACACCCTACCGGCAAAGGCGCACCGCCAATCGATCTGTTTCGCTGCTATGCTGTGTAGCATCCGTTAGGAGTTACTCATACCTTCCAAGATAAATAATATGATAATAATATATATCTTCGAACTTCGGCCATATTCGGCCCTTTTAGCACCTACCCATACCTACTCATGATAGGGCGACACTTCAAAATCAAAGATTTAAATCACTCAAAATAATAATAGACATGTACCCTGGACAGGGTGGACAGCACGAAAAATGTCGCCAGTTTATCGGTGCCAAAAATGGTTGATTTGTCACCAACAGTAAAGCCACGATGTAGTTCGCTCAGCAGCCACCTATAGAATTTTGACAGATGGCGTTACTGTTTGCTTGTACGAAAAAGGTGTAGGTACGTATCGTTCGGATGGCAACTATCCACAGGCTGGGTTTCTTATCGGGGGCATACCATAATGGAGCAAACGCTCGGAAAAATTACTTACAATTCACAAATGAACCGATTCTCATTTTTCTGATTAATTTAGTAAAATTAACTTTTAAGTTTTATGGCGCAAACAAATAAAAAAAAAACAAATAACTAACCAGGCTTTCCTACACTTATTATATTGTAAAAAATAAAATATTATTCGTTTATTAATTTGCGAAAAACCAAACAAAGAATTTGGCGGGCTAGGTCGTACTAACCTACTCCGTATGTAAGTACATTGGGCAGATGACACCGAATACATACCTATAACACAGTTTAAAAAATATTAGCATCTGCCTGTAAGGAGCCAAGTGTATAATAAGTACTTACTTATAATATTATGTAGGCCAAGAGGCACTAACTGCTCCAAGGAGGTTACAAACATGTACCTACCTAGTCTACCTACATACTCACTCTATACATGTACTTAACGGCCTACAAGCCGTATTTAGGTGATTTTGAGTGAAGTTTTACGTAAAAACTATAAAGACAATATTACTCTCAAATTTAAACGTCATGTATTTTGGGTCTTTAATCTAAAATCGCTAAGAAGCAGAAACACGATTGGATAAAATTTTCTCGATAGAAAGTTCTCCCAAAATTTGCTCCAAAATCTCAGTTTTCCTTTTATATTTCGGAAACTGAAATTGATTTAATTGTAATTTTTGTTTTATTGTGTCGGTAATAACAATATTTAAAAACGCTGAGAACCGATTTTTGATAACTGGCTTAGTTTTTGAGTAATTAGGTAAAAGGTCGTTTTTCTGTTATATTCTTCCGCGACGCTGCATGTCGCACCTACCAACGTATCCGTGAGACCCGTATTTGTGTCCGTATTTTTGTCTTTCTCACTCTCATGGATACATTGGTACTTAGGTGCGACATGCAGCGTCGCAGAAGAATATAACAGAAAAACGACCTTTTACCTAATTACTCAAAAACTGAGCCTGTTATCAAAAATCTGTTTCTAACCGTTTTTGGATATTATTATTGCCGACACTTTAAAATAAAAATTACAATTACATCTATTGTAGTTTCCGATAAAAAATAGAATAACTGAGATTTTGGAGCAAGTTTTGAGAGAACTTTCTATTGAGAAAATTTTATCCAATCGTGTTTCTGCTTCTAATTTTTAAGATTAAAGACCCAAAATACGTATGACGTTTAAATTTATAAATAATTGTCTTTATAGTTTTTACATAAAATTTCATTCAAAATCGCTTAAATACGGCTTCTACGCCGTTAACCTTAGTTCTATTCAACTTCTACCACAAAATGAGCAACTAGTATTTTCTAGCTAGGCTTACTTACTTAAAATAAACACTCCATTTTTTTTTCAATATCAATTTAATAGCCTTGATACAAATACACACCTAAAGTCCTAAACATAGTGTCACATAATGTAGCTAGATACAACCACATAATATAAAGTTTAATGCAAATCATTAAAAATAGAAAAACTCTTAACTAGGCAATTACAACTAAAATGCCCACAATCGATGACAGTCACTAAATTCACTAAAGTAGACTTTCAACAGCTCATACTAGAGCTTTTAGTTTGGACTGATAGATTATTTCATTAGATTAATAAGTATTTCATAGTTTATTTTTATATTTGAAATATAACAAAATTGAAAATACGCAATTATTATTATTGCAAAATTAAAAAAAAAAAAAATTGGACAGTAACATTGTGAAATTATAAAAAGTAAGTTAACAAATGTACATTTGAATTTGGTACAATAATAATGAGTTAAGATTTGGTAGTAATAATATTTCTAATTTATATCCCTGCAACATAAAATACCTACGTTTAATTTATATACTTAATATTAATTGTTCTCACATTGTAGGTAAATAATACACAGAAAGTATTGCATGTTACAATTTAAAATCATTAAGCATAGTATTTTCTATATTATTTCATATTACATAATTATCTGTATATTATTATGCATTTAAGAACTGTGATTTCAATTGAGAAAAACTTGCTACTTAGATTGGTCAAGCATTCTGTACAAGACAAAAATTAATTTTTATCGTTTAAATAAGATAGATATTTCTGTCGTCTTAAATATTTTAATCGTTTAGTTAAGATAGATATTTCTGTCAATATATTCAATTAAGTAGTTTACTGGCAAGCCTGTATGATATACGTCAGTGGCTGATTCTGTCTCTCATTAACAACCCAGTGACTAACAAAACGAAGACTAGTCTCATTTTTGTATTCACCATGCACATGTTGTTACCAACGAGGATGGCAACCTAGGTGAAACAATACCAATCTAGAAGATAACTTGTGAATTAGTGAATACAACAAAAATGAGATTTATTGCCTGTTTTATTAGTCACTGGGTTGTTATTATGATTAACACACTGTATGGTACAGGATCAGCCCACTGATCTGCAGTCTTGTCAATATAAACGTATTCTTTAATCTGTGAGGTCAGCTATGTCAATAGCTGTGACAAAATTTATATTAAGTACTGTACAATAATCGGAGAAGTATGTTAAGTTTATTAAAGAAATGATGAAAATATGTTAATTTAATACATACTTCCTGGACATAGGTGCCTCTTCCTGTAAAAGCATTATCTAGGAAGTGCTTTTTGCAGTAATTAGAATTAAGTTAAATTATATTAAGTATTGTGTATGTGAACTCGACATCCTCACATAAACACCTTTGAGTTTAAGAGGATGGCAAGATATATATTGAAAATTGTGTATTCCCATAGTTTTGAACATTAAATAAAAAAAAAATTACAAGAACAAGAGACACAAGATAGGGTAGGGTCAGATACAAGTAGGGTCTGCCAAATTAAAGTTTTATTTGGTTTTTCACAGTTTGTAAGCTGGAAATAGATTGTAGACTTGACATTATGATTGCGGGCAATGGCAGTATAATTTTTACATGTTTACTTTAAAAACCTTTGCTTAAGTGTCCATTTTAAGAATTTACTCTGAGTGACGAGTTACAAAGAAAGAAAAAGAAGTTTTTTTAGAAAGAGTTTGAAATATGAGCTACTCATAAAATAGTCAAAATTAAAAAAAAATCTCAGAAAAAATTCTTAAAGTAGACATATTCAAACAAAGATTTTTATTTAAACATGTGAATATGATACTACCTGCCATTCCCGTAATTTGACGATCATAAGGCATCAATGTGTTTTCAGCTTCCAAACTGCAAAAACCAAATAAGACAGGCAGGCCTGTTAAGCTCGCCTAAGCCCACAGTCCCACATTATTAAAAAAAATTGCAAGGTATAAATTAAATAGTTGTGATGTAATTAGCATTCCCATTGATTGGCAGTACAAAATAATTACGATTAACAAATCCTATAACTTCTTTTTAGGCTTTTTAACTGTCCGCTTAGCTTTCTTAACAGGCCTTCTCTTGGTATCACTATCTGAACTTGAGCTAGATTCGCTACTGCTTGAAGAACTAGTTGAAGAACTGCTCGAGCTACTGCTACTGCTACTAGACGTCGAAACTTTTCTTTTTCTTCTTATCTTCTTTTTCCTGTTGTCACTTTCACTCGTAGAGCTGGTTTCGCTACTCGATGAACTTGAGTCTGATGAATCATCAGATGAGGTTGACAGCTTTCTCTTCTTTTTTGAATTTCCTCCCTTTTTAATTGTTTTCTTACTGGAAATAACATTTTTAATCTTTTGTTTTGAATTCTTAACTTTTCTAATCTCAGTAGGAGAAGGAGTCTTTGATGATGGATGCTGTTTTTGTTTATCTGATTTATTTCCCCTGCTATATTCTTTATGTACGCTGTCTTCATGACTTATACTCTTTTTATGCGTTTGATATTTTTCACTAGAATATTTTTTTCCACTTTTCTCATCACTACTCTCTTTATATTCTGATCTACTTTTATTACTTACAGTAGATGATTGATGATTATTTTCCTGATAATAGTTTTCATGTTTATGTGATTTCTTCACAATATCTTGTTCTACCTCCTTAGCATATTTTTGTCTATCATTTTTACTAATCATTTCATTAGAATGTTTAGTTGTAGATCTGCTTCTACTCCGTTCTCTATTTTCAGTTTTATGGCTTTTCACTCTTTCATCTTTTTGTCTATCATCTCGATATTGTTTGTCCCTTTCTACATCATCTCTATATTGCCTTTCTTTTTCTTTTTTGTCTTTATGTTGCATTTGCATACTCTTTTGCTTTTCTCTATCTTTATCATCTTTATAACTGTCAATATCACTTTTACATAGAGTATCACTATCTGATTCTGGCTGCTTATCTTGTGATATAGCATTTCTATGCTGTCTGTTTCTTTCTTCTCTATCCCTTTCTTTATCGTTTCTATGTCGCTTTTCAGTTTCTCTATTTTCTTTCATTTGTTTGTTAGTATATTCATCATTTCTAAGATGCCTAGCACTTTCTTTATCATCTCTATTAGGCCATTCTTTTTCTTTTTCATCTCTTTTCTGCCTGTCTTTTCCTCTCTCATCTCTATTCTGCATGTCTTTTTCTCTATCATCTCTATTCTGCCTGTCTTTTTCTCTATCATCTCTATTAGACTTTGGCTTTTCCTTATTGTCTCTGTTATGCCTGTCTCCTTCTCTTAAATCTCTAGTATGCCGGTCCCTTTCTCTATCATCTCTATTAGGTTTCTGCTTCTCCTCTCTAATATGCCCATCTCCTTCTCTATCATCTTTTTTACTGTTTTCATGTATTTTATTCTTTTCTCTATCGCTTCGATGCCTTTCTGCATCTCTGTCACTGCTATTTAGCCTGTCTTTTTCACTTTTACTCCTCTGTTGAACCACTACTTCCCTGTCATTACTATAAAGCCTATGCTTTTCTCTTTGACTCTTATGCTGTCTGTCCCTTTCTTTATCTTCTCTCTGTCTTCTGTTTCGTTCACTCTCATCTCTCTCTTCTCTACCTCTTTTGCTGTGATCTCTATCTTGCCTATCCCGTACTCTATCATCTCTGTGATGCCTATCTCCATCATATCTATCTTTATGATTTTTTTTACCATTGCTGTGAGTGTCCCTTTCTACTCTTTTATCGTTTTCCTCCCTATATCTACCTCTACTCCTGTCTTCTTCTGCTGAAATCTTTTTTGGGTCTTCATCAAAATACTGTACTCCTCTTCCTTTACCAAGCCATCTCATTTTGGAAACAGATTGTGAGAAGTCCACATGAATACGTCTGTCATCAATCAAAACATTATCCATTTTAAAATATGCATCTTCACATGACTTTTTATTTTCAAACTCAATAAATGCATATTGAAGAGAGTTGCCAGTCTTCTTGTCTCTTATTACTTCACAGCTTACTATTTTACCAAAGCGGCTGAATATAATTTCAAGGTCCTCGTCAGTTGTAACAGGGTTTAGCTTACATACAAATAACACATTTTCTGGAGGAGCAATATCAGCATCAGGTAAATCACCAACAATCTCCAATATTGTGGCCCGAGCCTTCGCTTCCTTCTCTTCAATCATTTCCTGTATTTCTGCTGCACTCTTCCCCTGAGTTTCATCAATGTCTTCATCAGGAGCAATCCTACCCCCTTTAAGACGTTCAGGATTAGGTGAAGGAGATCTTGATGGAGCTCTCAAGCCCGGTGGATCATTAAAGGGGTCTTCCAGAACAACAGTGTGGGTTATTCTTACATCTCGATAAGGACGGTGAGATTCATCACAGATCACTTCATTAAGTTTAGTTAAGATTTCATGACCTTCAGTAACTTCCCCGATGACACAATGAGTACCATCCAGTGAGTCTAAGTCTGGTGCTAGAGTAATGAAGAATTGGGAACCAACCATCATGTCATCGGTGCAAACCATAGATAGTAATCCTGCGTCAGAGTGACGAATTTTGGGCCTTTTCTCTCCAGAGAAAAAGCGTTTCTCTGGGCCTTCTAGAATGCCCCATATGGACTGTCCACCGGATCCCTCACCGCTGGGATCACCCGTCTGAGCGATGAATCCACTACGTATGGTGTGGAACAAGTTATAATTATAATACTTCATTTTGCAAAGCTTTAAAAAGTTCAAACATGTCGCAGGTCGCTGGTCTAAATATAAGTCCACTGTAATATCACCGAGAGTCGTTTCTATTACGACTGACATTGTATTGATTGTTAAACTATCACCACATTACTAAAAATAATCGCGTTTTGCTTATAAATAAAGATAAGCTTCAGTAAATTTTTAGTTGACACATCATTCATAACCTAAATTTGTATTTTGATGTACTTATTTTGCGAGTCGGTGTGACCGTTTCAATATTGGCGAATCTGCCAAACTCTAGAAAAAAAACTCTGCTAACTCGATATCTAAAGTATAAAAGTACTGTGCAAGTACAGTTATTGTACAAACAGTAGTTTTGATGTCGAAATATCCCCGTTCCATCGCGACACAAGACAAAAGTTGCCAGCTTAGTAGTAGTTACCTATAATAATAATAATAATAAATACACTTTATTTGCACCACACAAGAAATTGTACAAAACAGAAATACATAACAAACTAATTTTAGGCACAAAAGGCGGCCTTATCGCTTAGCAGCGATCTCTGCCAGGCAACCTTGAGAAAAGGAAAACAAAGGAACTAGATTTTGCAGGTGATGTAGATTCATAAACTATATACATACAAATAACTACAAACTAATACATAAACTAGGTTAAACAAATAAACAAAGATATTCAATACATAATCATCAAACTATAAACTAATATATACAATATAATAATATAATGTCCACTAATAAGGACAAGATAATATGAATAAATAACAGTCATCATTTGCATCAACTAGGTACTCAAATAGTGATCTTTGACCGCATTCTTGAAAATGTACAAAGATTTAGACTGTCGTATCTCGAGGGGGAGTGCATTCCATAAAAGAGTTGCCTGTACGGTGAAGGATTTTTGGAACATCTTTGTTTTATGGAATGGCATTTTAAGTGTCAAGGTACGACAGGTTCTGAGGTCTGAATGTTCCCCAAGAAATTTGAATTTCTCCTTGAGGTAAGGAGGGGTTCTAGGATCATATAATACACAGTACAGTAGAGAAAGAACATGCAGATCCCGGCGACGGCGGATAGGGAGCCAGTTGAGCTTTTGTCGAAATTCAGAGATATGGTCATACTTGCGTAGGCCAAATATAAACCGAATTGCAAGATTTTGGAGACGCTCAAGTTTATTCAGCTGGTCTTCATTCATATTGAGTAAGCTTGCGTCCGCGTAGTCAAGTATAGAGAGGAGGAGAGATTGTGCTAACATAACCTTGGTAGGAATTGGAAGAAAAGACTGCAACCGCCGCAACGAACTCATAGCTGCAAAGGTTTTCCTGCTTAATTCTTTCAGGTGTGTGGCCCATGACAGCTCGCGATCTATATGTACGCCGAGGTCTTTAACAGAACCGCAGTATGCAATGGTAACCCCATTAAATAACACTGGAGGAAGATTAGGCCAGTCAACTCTGGCGATCATCCCGGGGCTACCAATAATTATAGCTTGGGATTTAGCTGGGTTGACCTTCAGACCAAACTGAGTGCTCCAAACAGATATAGCAGCGAGGTCTCTGTTAACAGCAGCTACTGCAGAACTAAGCTCACCAATAGGTGCTGAGCGATAGATTTGGATATCATCTGCATACATGTGATAGAGAGAAGAGATGTTATTTGTGATAGAATTAATGAAGATTGCGAAAAGTAAAGGAGACAACACGCCACCCTGAGGGACCCCAGCCGTAACATCAC
Organism: Coenonympha arcania; assembly: GCA_036785405.1. Classification (NCBI taxonomy): domain Eukaryota; kingdom Metazoa; phylum Arthropoda; class Insecta; order Lepidoptera; family Nymphalidae; genus Coenonympha; species Coenonympha arcania. The sequence goes on along the minus strand of CM072072.1, from coordinate 5,782,110 downwards.
ACCAGGATGAAAAACTTTCATCTACCCGGATGCGCTGTCGACGGCTTTTGAGGTAACTCCGAAACCAGTCTACCACCGATGGAGATATGTTAATAGAACGTAGCAGCCTCAGCAAGATATCATAGTCAACAGTGTTAAACGCATTACTAAAGTCAAGCAAAGTGAGAACTGTGAGCTGCTTATTGTCCATCGCCAATCGAATGTCATCAGTCACCTTTACAAGTGCAGTAACTGTGCTATGTCCTGACCGAAATCCAGACTGCAACGGACTCAGGAGTAGATGTCTATCAAGGAAAAGCCTCAGCTGATGATAAACAAGCTTTTCGAGGACTTTGGACAGGAAAGGTAAGATGGAGATGGGGCGGAAGTCAGAGACAGAAGTAGGTTTAGCCTTTTTTGGAAGAGGAATAATTTGTGCATTTTTCCAAGCATCAGGGAATTCGCCAGAGGAGATGGAATAATTGAGGATATGAGTCAAGACAGGAGAAACGATGTCAAGGATAGGAATGATCATGTTCCGGCTAATACAGTCAGAGCCAACAGCATTCGAAGCGATGGACAAAGTGGTCTTCTTAACATCACATTCAGTGAAAGACTCGAAGGTAAATGGGACGAAGTCAGGAGTGGAGCAAGAAGAAAGAATACTAAGGGTACGCTCTTTTTCGACACTATCAATTGTGTCACAGGTTGAGAAGTGTTTATTAAGAAGTTCAACATCAATATTGATAGGTGTCTTATGAGAACATTTGCCAACTCCAAGTGACTTTAGAAATTTCCAGGTTTTTGCTATATCCCCATTTTCAACTGAGCTATGTATGTGGCGTCGTTGGGCATCCCTACACAATGTATTACAGCGATATAACAACCTATATACCTATATAACAACTCCGAGTAACTAAGGCATACAATATTTTTTTCGTGAACATACATAAATAAAAAAAATATGATACTTAATAATTAAGATAAAAATAAAAAATTGGTTGTCTGTAAAGACGGTTTACTGACGATAGTTGAACGTGACAACTCTCGCTTGCACTTCAGTACAAGAGTTACATGGAACGCCTCAGAGCGAGGTAACGGCAAATGAGTCATGTTTTTTTGTGCGTGCAGCCGGCTCTATCGAATTATAAAACGTTGTCACGTCAAAAAACATACAGGCCAAATTGATAACCTCCTCCTTCTTTTAAAAATGAGTAAATAGACATAAAAACATGAGTTTTTTGGTTTTATTTCAAAGAAAATAAGGATTTCCTGGAAATCTGTCACATTCTGCTTTCTTAAATCGTCAGCTTATTCTGTCAACGTTAAAGTTTAGGAGCCAAATCTGCCCAAATGGCAGAAATCTGCCACAAACGGTCACACTGTTGCGAGTCACCGCTCCCGCTTGACAGTTGACAGTCTTGACGTAGATCGTAGACGTATATAAATGTATTATCTATGGTAGACGCGCTAGCCATAGTACATAATAATTCCATGGCGCTAGAACAGAGGCAACTAGAGGCAAGTATCTATATCTACCTACAAGAAATCGGCGGATGGGTAACGCCCGGGCACGAAAATTCAATTTTTTTTTACAATTAATAGTAGACTTAAAAACTAGCTTATACCCGCGGCTTCGCCCGCGTCATTTATGGAACAGATAAATATGGAACAAAAAAATAAACTGCGCTGGATTAAAAACGACAGACGTAAGAATTATTGTTTAAGACCCTGGCAATTTAGAAGTACCATATTATATGGCAAGCAACTTGTGAAGTCGATAACACTTTTCAGTGTCGATAGAGTCTCGAGTATTTATGATATATTTACAGATTTACAGATTACAGATTGACGGTTTTGAGAGCTATGACGGTTTTGAGAGCTATGCATGGAGTTATTAGTATTTACAACCTAAATATTTCAGTTTTGAGTGTCGGTATTGACCTTCTATTGAGCCCTAAGTATTTATGACCTATTTACGGTTTTGAGAGCTATGTATGGAGTTTTGAGTATTTATAACCTATTTGCCGTTTCGAGTGTATGGAGTCTAGGGTTCAATATATATTTTGAGTATAGTTACGTATACGTATGTTGTGAAACAGTGAAAAATTACACTTTTAATGCAATCCCACAGGAATAGGCTTGTTTTTCGGGGATAAAAAGTAGCCTATGTCACTCTCCGGGTCTTGAACTATATCTTTGCAAAAAAAATCAGATCGATCCGCGTGGCTGCGACGTGATTGAGGGACAAACAAACCAACAAACCAACAAACCAACAAACTCACATTCACATTTATATATTAGTAGGGATTTGCCGTTTCGAGTGTATGGAGTCTAGGGTTCAATATATATTTTGAGTATAGTTACGTATACGTATGTTGTGAAACAGTGAAAAATTACACTTTTAATGCAATCCCACAGGAATAGGCTTGTTTTTCGGGGATAAAAAGTAGCCTATGTCACTCTCCGGGTCTTGAACTATATCTTTGCAAAAAAAATCAGATCGATCCGTTGCGTGGCTGCGACGTGATTGAGGGACAAACAAACCAACAAACCAACAAACCAACAAACTCACATTCACATTTATATATTAGTAGGGATTGCCGTTTCGTGTGTATGGAGTCTAGGGTTCAATATATATTTTGAGTATAGTTACGTATACGTATGTTATGAAACAGTGAAAAATTACACTTTTAATGCAATCCCACAGGAATAGGCTTGTTTTTCGGGGATAAAAAGTAGCCTATGTCACTCTCCGGGTCTTGAACTATATCTTTGCAAAAAAAATTCAGATCGATCCGTTGCGTGGCTGCGACGTGATTGAGGGACAAACAAACCAACAAACCAACAAACTCACATTCACATTTATATATTAGTAGGGATAGGGATTGCCGTTTCGAGTGTATGGAGTCTAGGGTTCAATATATATTTTAAGTATAGTTACGTATACGTATGTTGTGAAACAGTGAAAAATTACACTTTTAATGCAATCCCACAGGAATAGGCTTGTTTTTCGGGGATAAAAAGTAGCCTATGTCACTCTCCGTGTCCTGAACTATATCTTTGCAAAAAAAATCAGATCGATCCGTTGCCTGGCTGCGACGTGATTGAGGGACAAACAAACCAACAAACCAACAAACCAACAAACTCACATTCACATTTATATATAAGTAGGGATTGCCGTTTCGAGTGTATGGAGTCTAGGGTTCAATATATATTTTGAGTATAGTTACGTATACGTATGTTGTGAAACAGTGAAAAATTACAATTTTAATGCAATCCCACAGGAATAGGCTTGTTTTTCGGGGATAAAAAGTAGCCTATGTCACTCTCCGGGTCTTGAACTATATCTTTGCAAAAAAAATCAGATCGATCCGTTCGTGGCTGCGACGTGATTGAGGGACAAACAAACCAACAAACCAACAAACTCACATTCACATTTATATATTAGTAGGGATTGCCGTTTCGAGTGTATGGAGTCTAGGGTTCAATATATATTTTGAGTATAGTTACGTATACGTATTGTTACGTGCTGGGTTCGACAATTTGGAATAAAACACCTGCTGATCCTTGATGAGACTTTATTCGGTACTTCCAGTATCCAATATCCCTGGTCTTCCTCGTAGTTCGCTTCCTCTTCGCTCTTGATCGCTTGCTTCGCTTGTTCACCTTTCTCGTCCCTCAGTCAGACTGACTGCGTCGCGCGCTGCTCGCTTTTTATATACAGCTGAACGAGTCTCGAACATTCCACCCTCATTATTTATTGGAAGGGTCGATCGTTCGAGAAGTCGTAACTCCCAGAAATCCATTGTTTATAGAAAGGTCACTGACCCCTCAAGTTGTTTACAACTTACGAGTGATATTTCGGCAGTGCGATAATGAACCTTATGGCGCTTATCATAGGGTTCATTTGTAACACTGCCCTCCTCTTAGCGATGCTCGTCCCGAGTATCACTGTTGCTCCCGTGATGTCTCGCCAGGCGATCGATGTGTACCACCTTAAATGTACCTCTGGGTTGACGTTGAATCCTGTACGTGACATCATTCATACGGGTGACCACTTTGTATGCACCCTCCCATCTGGTTTGCAATTTTGGAGACTTCCCTTTCCGACGAGTCGGATTATGCAGCCATACTAAGGCGCCTTCTTCGAATCCGCTCGTGTTCGATTTCCGGTCGTACCTGGTTTTCATGTTCTCGCTCGATTGCAATCCGTTTTCCCGAACTGAGGCATGTATCTCCCGCATTTTCTCCTTCAGGTTGGCAACGTAATCCTGAATGGTGCAAGGTTCGTCCGGTGATCCTCCCGTCAATAAGTCTATTGGCAACCGGAGTTCCCTGCCATAGTTGACAAACGCCGGAGTTGCCTTAATGCTCTCATGCTCTGCTGTCCTGTAGGCGAGGAGGAACAGTGGGATGTACTTGTCCCAGTCTCTCTGATGGGTGTCCACCAGTTTAGCCAAATGTCTTTCAAGAGTCTGGTTAAACCTTTCCACCATTCCATCCGACTGCGGGTGGTATGCAGTTGTGCGCGTTTTATGCAGACCTAAAGTTCTGCATACTTCCTGAAACACTTGTGACTCAAAGTTCCTCCCTTGATCGGAGTGGATCTCCAGCGGTACACCAAAACGACATATGACCTCCTCGACTAGCTTAGTTGCAACGGTTGTAGCTTCCTGGTTAGGTATGGCAAACACTTCTGGCCACTTAGTGAAGTAGTCCATAACAACCATGAAGTATTTGTTCCCCGATTCCGTCACAGGAAATGGCCCCGCTACATCCACAGCTATACGCTCCCAAGGTGCACCAACGTTGTACAGTTGCAGGTTACCCCTACTCCTTGTCTGTGGTCCCTTCACAGCAGCGCAAGTGGTACATTTACGGCACCAAGCCTGCACATCTTCCCGACAATGAAGCCAGTAGAACCTCTCTCGTACCTTCGTTAGTGTTTTCTTGACGCCAAGATGGCCTCCTGAAACACCGTCATGCACTTCACGAAGGACATCGGGTACTTTGGACCTCGGAACAATTATCTGAAGATGGAACTCCCTGCCGTTAGTCTTCTCCCATTTCCGGTAAAGTATTCCATTCTGTAGAATAAGACTGTTCCACTGAGCCCAATACGCCTTAGTGACAACACTCGTAGGTGCAACCTCACTCCATGTTGGTCTAGCGTCCCCCCTTTTCTTCCACACGATGATATGCCGCAGATCATCATCGCCCTCTTGAGCCATCTTCATTGCATCATCCTCCCAGGGTCCTAAGGAACTCGTCCTGGTAAGTTTCAAGGTCACTTCCATGGACTCCTGTTTCATGCAATGTCTGCAGTCTTCCGGGCACGGTCTTCTTGAAAGTGCATCTGCATTTCCGTGAGACTTCCCACTGCGATGTTGAGTCTTGAAGTCATATTCCTGGAGTTGTTCGATCCATCGAGCGACCTGACCTTCAGGATTCTTAAATTGCAGTAGCCATTTCAGTGCTGCATGATCGGTGCGTAGTAAAAACTGTCGACCTATGAGGTATTTGCTGAAGTGCTGTAACGTCTTTACCACGGCCAAAAGCTCTCTTCTTGTCACACAGTAGTTCCGTTCCGGTCTCGATAGTGATTTGCTGAAATACCCAATCACAACTTCTCTATCGCCCTGTTTTTGAAAAAGCACTCCTCCAATCGCCGTATTACTTGCATCTGAATCGACGATAAATTGGCCCTCTGGTTGTGGGTAACCCAAAATTCGTGTTTCACATAAGCATTTCTTCAGATTTTGAAAGGAATTCTCGCAGGCTTCATCCCAACAAAACTGTCGTTTCTCTTCTGTTAGTTTGTGTAATGGTTTGGCGATCTCCGAAAACCCCTTGACAAAACGCCTGTAGTAGGAACACAAGCCCAAAAATGCCCTTACCTCTGTCTTGTCTTTGGGGGTGGGCCATTTTTTAACCGCTTCAACTTTCGCTGGGTCAGTTTGTATGCCCTCACTAGTGATGACATGGCCGAGATAATTCACTTCATTCCTGAATAACTGACACTTCTTCGGGTTCAGTTTTAAGTTTGCTCCATATATTTTTGCGAAGACGCGTTCCAAGTTTCGCAAATGGTCTTCGAAGTCCCGACCCATGACAACGACGTCATCCAGATATACCAAGCAGGCGTCTCCTACTAACCCTGCTAGCACACACTCCATGAGTCGTTCAAAGGTGGCAGGCGCGTTGCACAAACCAAATGGCATGACATTGAACTGCCATAATCCTTTTCCTGTTGAGAACGCTGTCTTCTCCTTGTCTTTTGGATGGATTTCCACCTGCCAGTATCCAGATTTCAGGTCTAGAGTCGAAAACCATTTCATACCACTCAAGGTGTCCAGAGTGTCATCTATTCTGGGTAGCGGATAACTGTCCTTCTTTGTGATGTCATTGAGTCGCCTATAGTCCACACAGAACCGTGTGCTTCCATCTTTCTTCTTTACTAGCACAACAGGCGAACACCATGGACTTGAGGATGGTTCAATGATTTTGTTCCTTTCCATCTCTTGCAGCATATCCTTGACTTCTTTCTCTTTCGCTATCGGTATCCGTCTTGCCCGCTGACGGATGGGTCTCTCGTTGCCGGTATCAATTCTATGCTGCACTAACGACGTTCTTCCCGGGTTTCCTTCCTGACTAGAAAAGATGTCCGCGTAACGTAAAAGAAACTTCTTAGCCTTGATGCTTTGCGAATAAGTCAGGTTACTTTTGCAGTCTTTAAGGAGATCATTGACTGTAGAATCATTCCAGGAACCTGCTTTATCCGAGCTTGGCATTGACGTGCATTTCTTCAGCCACACAACTTCCTCGCACTTCCCGATGATGTCTCCCTTATTAAAGTTGATCTCGTGATCTTTCAGATTCAGAACTCTTACAATAGCTTTATTGCTACCATTGACAAGAGTTCTTGCTGTCATAAATCTCCGAGACACCGACTTCTGGGGGTTGTCCTCAATTAACACGCATCTGTCCCCCTTGGTGGTATTAGTACTTGGCAGCTTTACCAACACATGAGCCTCCGATCGACTAGGAATGATGATTTCCTTAAGACATGTTACCTTTCCATTGGCGCCACCAAGTATGAAGATTTCTTCTCCACCACATTTAAAAACTCCGTCAGCAACATTGATTCTACAGTTGTGTGCCTTCATAAAATCCAAACCCAAGATACAGTCATCCAAAATTTCAGCCACGATGACGTTGTGCGTATAAGATGTCTCCCCTATGTACATCCTCACGGATATTTCACCCAGGACGGGTATCGGCTGGCCGGAGGCTGAAAGAAGTCGACAGTTGATTTGCTTCTTGTTCCCCATTACAGATTTCAGGAGGCCCGGCCGAACTATTGTCCTGGAGGCACCAGTATCTAACGTCATCCTGCAGTCGGTCCCGTTTATGGTGCCAGCTATAACTAAATTATTCCCGTTGCATGCCTGAGAGATCACCGTTGCTGGGGCTTCCTCCGTGCCAGCCAGTACTCGCCCCTTAGTTCTGGCTGTTACTCGTTTCCCTGATTTTTAGGAGAACCTGTATCCCCACTCTTCTTCTTCAGCTCCTCCAAATATTCCTCCACTTTCTTTAATCTAGACATCTGTGACTCTTTCTGTGGGCAATTCAGCTGCAGATGTCCTCGTTCGCCGCATTTATAGCACACAACACCAAGGTTCTTCTTGAATGAGGTCTTGACCTCTTTCACCTCCTCCGATACTTCCCGTAGCTTGTGAACAGGTGTCTGCCGAATGTCGTGTCGCACTGCCTCGACTTCCAAGGCATGCGCCAACGCTTCCTTTAATGAGGCATGATGGCGAAGCCTCACGGCAGCTCTTACCTCCAGGTCTCTGATTCCATCAACAAATGCTTGCACGGTATTTGCAGTTGTCATCTTGTCATCGGCCGATGGATACGCTTTCCGCACGAGCTTTTCGATTTCCAACGCCCATTGCTGGAGCCCTTCTCCTGCTCGTTGAACTCTGTCGCGCAGCTGGGCGCGGAAAACATGCTCCAGATGTCGTTCCCCGTACCTAGATTCGAGTGCATCCAACAGCTCTTTATATCCACAACCCGAACTAGGCAGGGCCTCCAGAACGGTTAGAGCCTGCCCTCTGAGCGCGACAGTGAGGGCAGTCAGGCACTGTTCATCAGTCCATCCGTTGGCAGCAGCGACCGTCTGGAACTGGTGCCGGTATGCGGACCAGGAGGTGCTGCCTTCGTATGGGGGTACCTTCACATGCGGTCCCTGGACTGCACTCACTGCTCCACCTGATGTCCCCCTTGTGGCTTCCAAACGTACAAACTTCTTCTGCAGTTCGGTGAAGCCACACTTCATGTTTTCAACGTCGGTTCCCAGACAAGTGACCCGTTCCTCCATTAGATCCAAATCTTTCCGTATGTTGGCCACCATGCCGCCAACTTCGTTCACTGCAGACAAGACGGTCTGCTGAACCTCTGCAAACTTGCCGTCCTGATTTTCTTGAATCGCCGCAAACTTGCTGTCCTGATTTTCTTGAAGCGCCGCAAACTTGCTGTCCTGAGCTGCAAAATGCAGTTGCATCATCCGTAGCAAACTGGATAAGTCGATGTTGGGCGTGGCTTGTTTAGAAGGCGGGGCATGGTGGGCGGGGCCAGTGGGCGGAGCTCCCGATGAGGTGGGCGTGGCCTCAGGGGGCGTGGCCTGGTGGGCGGGGCCAATGGGCGGAGCCTCAGGGGGTGTGGCCTGGTGGGCGGGGCCAGTGGGCGGAGCTTCCGATGAGGTAGGCGTGGCCTGAGGGGGCGTGGCCTGATGGGCGGAGCCCGTGGGTGGCTCATGGTGGCGGGACCCAACGAGCGCCGGCTCTTCCAGGTGCTCCACTGCAGGTGGACGGCTGGATTCCGCAGCACGCTGGGCCCTGGTCTTGACACCCTCACTGCTGGAGTCGTCTCTTGGAGTCAATGGCATCTCTTCCAAATCGCACTTCTGACACCAATTGTTACGTGCTGGGTTCGACAATTTGGAATAAAACACCTGCTGATCCTTGATGAGACTTTATTCGGTACTTCCAGTATCCAATATCCCTGGTCTTCCTCGTAGTTCGCTTCCTCTTCGCTCTTGATCGCTTGCTTCGCTTGTTCACCTTTCTCGTCCCTCAGTCAGACTGACTGCGTCGCGCGCTGCTCGCTTTTTATATACAGCTGAACGAGTCTCGAACATTCCACCCTCATTATTTATTGGAAGGGTCGATCGTTCGAGAAGTCGTAACTCCCAGAAATCCATTGTTTATAGAAAGGTCACTGACCCCTCAAGTTGTTTACAACTTACGAGTGATATTTCGGCAGTGCGATAATGAACCTTATGGCGCTTATCATAGGGTTCATTTGTAACAGTATGTTGTGAAACAGTGAAAAATTACACTTTTAATGCAATCCCACAGGAATAGGCTTGTTTTTCGGGGATAAAAAGTAGCCTATGTCACTCTCCGGGTCTTGAACTATATCTTTGCAAAAAAAATCAGATCGATCCGTTGCGTGGCTGCGACGTGATTGAGGGACAAACAAACCAACAAACCAACAAACCAACAAACTCATATTCACATTTATATATTAGTAGGGATTGCCGTTTCGAGTGTATGGAGTCTAGGGTTCAATATATATTTTGAGTATAGTTACGTATACGTATGTTGTTAAACAGTGAAAAATTACACTTTTAATGCAATCCCACAGGAATAGGCTTGTTTTTCGGGGATAAAAAGTAGCCTATGTCACTCTACGGGTCTTGAACTATATCTTTGCAAAAAAAATCAGATCGATCCGTTGCGTGGCTGCGACGTGATTGAGGGACAAACAAACCAACAAACCAACAAACTCACATTCACATTTATATATTAGTAGGGATTGCCGTTTCGTGTGTATGGAGTCTAGGGTTCAATATATATTTTGAGTATAGTTACGTATACGTATGTTGTGAAACAGTGAAAAATTACACTTTTAATGCAATCCCACAGGAATAGGCTTGTTTTTCGGGGATAAAAAGTAGCCTATGTCACTCTCCGGGTCTTGAACTATATCTTTGCAAAAAAAATTCAGATCGATCCGTTGCGTGGCTGCGACGTGATTGAGGGACAAACAAACCAACAAACCAACAAACTCACATTCACATTTATATATTAGTAGGGATAGGGATTGCCGTTTCGAGTGTATGGAGTCTAGGGTTCAATATATATTTTGAGTATAGTTACGTATACGTATGTTGTGAAACAGTAAAAATTACACTTTTAATGCAATCCCACAGGAATAGGCTTGTTTTTCGGGGATAAAAAGTAGCCTATGTCACTCTCCGTGTCCTGAACTATATCTTTGCAAAAAAAATCAGATCGATCCGATGCGTGGCTGCGACGTGATTGAGGGACAAACAAACCAACAAACCAACAAACCAACAAACTCACATTCACATTTATATATAAGTAGGGATTGCCGTTTCGAGTGTATGGAGTCTAGGGTTCAATATATATTTTGAGTATAGTTTTTTTTTTTTTTTTTTTTTTTATTGGCCAAAACAAATTACAACATTATAATAATATATCTAGGCCATCCTCTAGAAAACTGTCCGTTTATGTTGAGGATGGCGAGTTCGCAGTACTATATTAAATTAAACTAAGCTTAACTAAATAAAAGTAACTAAGATTAACTAACTTTAAATAAGAGTAAAAATTAAGATTAACTAATACATAATACAGCTTATAATATATAGTCAAGATAAGTAGCAATATAATATATTAAATAAATGTATCATATTTTAAATTGTCATACTTTACTCAATAAATATTTCTTAAGCTTTCTTATGTATATATGCTTTTTGTCTAAACATTGCAAAAACGATGGGAGTTCTTCAAAAATTTTAGGAAGTATGTATTTGTAATTTCTTTTACCATGAATATTATTTGTTTTAGGTAGGATGAACTTTTTATAACTCGCTAATCTTCGTAAATTACTGCCTCGTTCCTTGCGTCTAAGAAATTGTAAATTATTAAATTCATCTTTAAGTATGGCTAGTTTTACTTTACTCTGCACCGGCAGCACTTTACAATAAGTGAATAATTTGTGGTAGTCGTTGCAATGTTTTAATTTTATTTTCCTAGGTACAATTGTTTTTAAAATTTTTAGTTGTAATTTATATATGCGTATAATATATGTTTTGAAGGTTCTACCGTAACTACTCAAGCCATAGTCAATTATTGAGTCTGCCAGTGCAAAGTAAAGCAATCTCAGCGTCCTATAGGGCAGTTTATATTTAAGTATGTATAGCCTACTAAGGATTGCTCTCAGCTTCTCACAAATATAATTTATATGTGGTTGCCAGTTAAAACGGAAGTCAATTTTAAGACCTAAGTACATATGTTCTGTAACCATATCAATAGGTTGGCAGATACAGTGTTTTATCCTGCCATGCAGGCAGTCGTGCGCATGTGCAACTATATTGGCCCTATAATCTGTTTTATTATGAGCAGAATGAATATGCATAGCTTTAGTCTTTTTAATATTTATCACCAGTCCAACATCGTGTGCCCATTTATAAAGGGTATCGAAATTGGCTTGCATTATGCGCTCGGCCACCTGCAAGTCCTTGTCAGCTACAATGATACATGTATCATCAGCGAATTGATACACGGATCCCTCCCGGAATAAGTTGCACATGTCATTTACGTATAACAAGTACTCAATAGGTCCGAGAATCGAACCCTGAGCTGTTCCTTTAGTAGTATGTATCATGTCACTCATGGTGTTATCGATTTTGACGCAGGTTACTCTATTCCTATGATAATCTTTAAACCATTCCAGGAGGGGTCCCTGTATTCCGCAATTTGTCATACTTGTATATAACTTGTCATACACCAACAAGTCGAATGCTTTGCTGAAGTCAATGAAAACAACGAGTACATGCTTTTTATCATTCATGTACTCGTTGATTTCATCTGTAAACTGGCAAAGTAATTGAGAAGTACTTCGATTTTTTTGAAAGCCGAACTGTTTTGCGTTTATGATACTGTGATCTTCTAAAAATTTTTTTATTTTATCACCGAGATACTTCTCAACTATCTTGTCGATGCATGACAGTATGGTGATTGGTCTATAGTTGTTGAAATTTTTATGACATCCGCTTTTATAGATAGGCCTAATTATACCAATCTTCAGAGGGTCAGGAAAGGAAGAGGTGGCAATGCAGGTGTTTATCAAATGAGTCAGCGCCGGTGTTATATTTTTATTTAAGTTTTTAATGTCTGATGCTCTAATTTTGTCATATCCAGGGCTTTTATTTGAATCTATATTTTTAATTATTTTCCACACCTGGTTATCTGTTGCCCGCTCTAATCTCATTGTCACCCCTGCCCCCTCCTGCGTCCCTCCAGAAGAAAGGGACAAAGGTTGGTAACATGTTACAGAAATCGCATTTACATTTTTTTCGAACTCTTGAGCGAATCTATTGCCTAATTTCGTTTTTTCCAGATTAAATGACTTTAGCAGTAATTCATCTACAGATATCCTAAATTTACCGCATATTTCATTAATTAAATTCCATACTTTCTTAGAATTCTTAAAGTTCTTTCGAATTTCATCCCTAATATATTTATTTTTTAGAAAATTTATGTATTTGTTTGTTTTGTTTCTATATTTATTGTATAAAATTTTGTTATCAATATTTTCTGGATTTTTGAGCCATATTGAATATAATTTTTTCTTTTGAGAACACATTTTTAACATTTTTTTATTAACCCATTTGCACATATTCCTTTTATTACATTTTAATTTAGTGACTTGCGAGCAGTTATTGTAAATAGTATTGAACTGATTGCAAATAAAATTATATACTTCGGAAGGGCAGCTAAGCGACAGCGCTGTGCTCCAGTCTACCTGGCTAAGCTGCTGCGATACCTCCCTGTTATTGAGTACATTGACAAGCCGCGATGCATTCACGCGGTGACCGTGACCTTGGCGCCGCCCGTCCGATGCGCTCGCGCACATAAGCGAGCAGGCTATAATGTTGTGGTCAGCGATGGGATCATTTATAGTTGCAGTATACACTGTGCACGCGGAAGCGAGGCGCGTGAATACGTGGTCTATGCATGTCCTAGTAATACGTTGGCCTTTGGTTTCTATTCTAGTGTATTGAGAGATACCACAGCTAAGACCTAGCTCAGCCATTTCATTTAGGTACGCCGCGCTTGCACTGGTTATTTGTTTTAAATCAATATTTATATCGCCCACGAATAGTAAGTCGGATTTATTAGTCATTCTTGTAATATGGGACGAGATCTCAGCGATAAATTTACTTTTGCAAGTGTCCGGCGGCCGGTACACGGCACATAGGTTTATTTTGTAGCTATTCTTAAGTTGGACATATCCAGTTACTGATTCAAAGTACTGTGTGGGTGAAGATAGCAAAGTAAATGTTAGGTTTTTATGTATATAAACTATGACACCGCCGCCTCTTCTGTGTTTTCGCAAGTTCGTGTACATAATATAGTTGGGTAATTCAAATAGGGTTTTAATTGTATCTCCGATATTAACTTCACATAATACTATTATGTCTATACAACGTTGGCTATTAGTGATTATATGTTCTAGAGTGGAAAAGTTAAGTAGCATTGATCTTATGTTAACAGTTAACGTAATAAGTCCATCTTTTTGTATTGGAAGAGAACTAATATACTCATTCCAAGAGTTAAAATTTCCTTCTGATAAGTTTTGATCGTTGCTGTCCATTGTAAGTAAACACACCAGTTAAGTATGAACACAATAAGTAAATAAACGTAGATGGATACACAAACCACGAAGTCATTTTTTTAGCGCCGTGACCCACTTCTCGACGTCACTTTCCGATCTTATCGAATGGATTTTTTCATTCTCCGACTTCCTAATGAGAATGTTACCGCGTTTACACCATACAAACTGCACTAAGTTAGTATCCTTGAGCTCCGACTTAGTCTTCCACAAAAGGTAAGCCGTGGCTGGTGTTAGCGCTTCTCGTAGGTATATCCTGCCTTCTCCGTCCCTGCCGAGTACTCGTGGGGTGATCGTACATGACTTGGCTGCCTCGAGCCACCGGTCCCGGCACCCTTCCCGGAGTGTCAGCACCACGACCGAGGCGTGACGTTTACGGGATGCTAATCCTTTACTTTCCTTTCTGTATATTTTTTTAATGTCGTTGTTGTCTTGATTTATAACACTTCCAATTTTCTTAACTATTTCTGTTAGATTTTCTTGTTCTTCTTTCGGTATTCCGCTTATTTCTAGAGTATTTTCAATTTTTTCTTGTTCTAGGGTATTTAATTTTATTTGTATGGATTCGAGATTATTTTTCATATTTGTATATTTATTATTGAGATCTTTACACTGATTCTCAACTAATTTAATCTTTTCTTCGTAGTTATCAATTTTTATTTGGAAGTCGTCCATTTTGTCAGAGTAAAATTGTAGTGTTCTTTTAAGCTCTTCTTGTATTGTTTCGCGAATTTCGTGCCGTATCGTAGATAGCACGGTGGTCAACATCTTCTGGCTGTTAGGGTCGATGCTCGCACCAGCCGTAATTGAGTCCGTGTCCGTGACGTCGTCCTCCTCAGGATCTGGCAAAATTATCGAAATTCGTTTTTGTTTTGAGGAACCACTGCACGCACGACACTTCCAGTCGGCTTCAGTCGCATGTAATGTCGTTAGTTGCTCGTGGCTCAAAGACACGCATTCCCCGTGCATCCATTTGTTACAACGCCCACACAGAATTCCAGGGTTTTTTTTCGTGACCACTTTGTTACATTTCGCACATTTAGCCATATTGTATGAGTATAATCAAGCAATGAACATTAAAACCAATAATAAAAAACAAAAAATTTGAACACAAAGAATAATGCTCCTCTCGTTGCGCACAGTTACGTATACGTATGCTGTGAAACAGTGAAAAATTACAATTTTAATGCAATCCCACAGGAATAGGCTTGTTTTTCGGGGATAAAAAGTAGCCTATGTCACTCTCCGTCTCCGGGTCTTGAACTATATCTTTGCAAAAAAAATCAGATCGATCCGTTGCGTGGCTGCGACGTGATTGAGGGACAAACAAACCAACAAACTCACATTCACATTTATATATTAGTAGGGATTGCCGTTTCGAGTGTATGGAGTCTAGGGTTCAATATATATTTTGAGTATAGTTACGTATACCACGGGGCCACCATCTCATACATCGAAAATTGTAGTACTAGAGTATGTTCATAGAGGGCATTAGGGGTAGCCATTTGAATGAAATTATTAATTAGCGTCAGCTCACTAGCGACAAGCGATAATAATTTGAACTACATTGCAAGATGTGGTACGATACGGTCAGCTAGGCACATCAGCGCCAATAGATGGCGTTTATTTTGTAATTAGATAATTTTATTTTGTTTATGAATGAAAATGTGCATATTTTTTTATAATAATATGGTTCCCGGCTATAGCACTATATTTATAAAGTATCCAACTACAGTTCAGATGTATTTTAATTGTCAAAATACTTTCATTTGTACCGACAATTACGAGGTGGTAGCAGCAGAAATTTTCACACACACATTCAAGCTGTTTACTAATTTCGTTATTATTGACAAATACTCACTAGCCTATTGGTACAAACACTAGCTACAATGACTACGTATACTGGGTTCTATTCACTGACTTGAAATCCTTTTTTTATTTTTTTATTGTTTAAAATTATTATTATATATTAAATATAAAAATGAATTTTTGTCTTGTCTGTGTGTATGTCCTTTATAGAATCGTAAACTATGCATTGATCATGGTGATCTTCAGCAAAAGTGTTGTGCATCGGCCCACGAAGGTTTCAGAGTTAGTACGGGTTGGCGGGCTTCACACACCCCTATCATTCCAATATTTTAGTTAGTGGCGTAGAAACCGATTTCGTTTAAACTCGCAACGATTGTAGATATAAGTAAACGATTAATAGAGAAAATGGAAAATTTTGGAAAAACAAGATGGCGGCCTTTGGATTGGATTTGGAAAAACAAGATCAAAAACTACTACTATAGGCAAATAAAAGAAAGTATATTTATTTATCATAATCATCATCCTCGCAATAGCGGTGGAATAGGTATACCTACCACCTGTATAATAGGTAGTCCGTTTTGTCTTTGTTTGTCAACACTAATTTGACATTCGAAGGAAAAAGAACAAACAGAGTATAACTATTTCACAGCTATTTCACATTTATGAATAAGGGGGTTAGTATAATACTGCGATATAGTTCATGTTTTCAAAAGAATTTTTCCCTAATTTCTTCCGAAAATTCATACAGTTGGCAATACCTGACCAACGCAACGCAAACGTCGAAAACAAAGTTTTAATTTTGTATCAAATGCATACAACGAAGAGCGGCAACATCGCTTGCTGTCTTATTTTATCAGCGAACTGGCAACGCAGCATTTACTTACACACACGCAATCCAGCTGATTCGCCATCTATTAGCATTTTCATAACTGCAACTATTGCCAAAGCAACGTCATCTATTGGGGTTCGATCAAACTGCGTAGAGCAGCGCCACCTATTTTTAAACTTATTATCTGCTATGAAGCTACTCGCAGTAACAGCGCCATTATTTCCAGTTTTATCCGTCGGGTGGCCCACCCGAAGAAATTAAGCTTGTCGCATTTCTTTCTTCGTGATGGGGTATCTGTACTAGTATAGTATTATATTATCTGTGCGTATATGTATGTTGTGAAACAGTGAAAAATTACACTTTTAATGCAATCCCACAGGAATAGCCTTGTTTTTCGGGGATAAAAAGTAGCCTATGTCACTCTCCGGGTCTTGAACTATATCTTTGCAAAAAAAATCAGATCGATCCGTTGCGTGGCTGCGACGTGATTGAGGGACAAACAAACCAACAAACCAATAGGGCATCGAAACTCGGTTCAATTTCAAAAAACCGGGTTTTCGGGTCTAAGAGTAATCAAAACCCGGGTAGACCGGTTTTTTCGAGCTATTCGATCTTTTTATTGTAATTTTTTTAAATACACTAATCGGCGTTTATATGTCGATTCTTTTCAATCTTTACATTGTTCTTTCTGAAAATGGCCGGTGGAGATGATAATGCCATACTCGCAATTTTACTCTCTACCTGTTATCACACTCACACTAATATTAATATTATAAAAGCGAAAGTTTGTGTGCCGCAACTACTGAACCGATTTGGCTGAAATTTGGAACATAGATAGCTTATAACCCAGATTAAAACATAGGCTACTTTTTATCACGGAAAAATCCATAGTTTCCATGGGATATTTAAAAAACCCTAATTTTCAACAGTAATCGATAGCTACAGCTATAGGTAGATTACTATGACAATCTTTTCAAGAAGAAGTAGGTGTAAGTAAAGGTCATTGAAAAGGAAATTAATTTTTTTCTCGGGATCAGTAAAAAATCAAATCTAACGCGGGCGGAGCCGCGGGCAAAAGCTAGTCTCTTATAAACTTACCAAATTGCGTAAAAAAACTGTTTATTTGTTAAAATTGAATTTTCTTTGTTGTGTTTATTTGAATTTGAAAATTGAATTTAAAAAAATTGAATTTTTTTTCAATTTTAACAAATAAATTGGTGAGAGAATATGAATCTGCATTGGTACAAATTTTAATAAAACTTGAAACAAAAATTTATCTAATATATAAGAATCTCAATTACAGTATGTATATTTTTATAATTGAATTGCAATCATAAATATAAAATTAACTTTATTCTTAAAGTTTAAATTGATTCTTCATACGAATCTCATTTTCCTTCGGATACATAGCTAAAATTTTCGAACTACTTCACTTGTGTCCATCTCTTCATTAATAACACCTTCGTCTTTCAAATAAGCATTCAGGCCCATATCACCTACTTTAGTCGACAAAGACACCATTTTATCAGGCCTTATTGACTTCCCACCTTTGAATAAATTAAAAAAATCATCTCCAGTAGGTGTTTTATAATCTACGCTATCTTTATTATTATCTGTATCATTGCAATCGGTACTAAGTAAAAAAGTTTGCGACTGAGAGTTTAAAAACGCATCTCCTTGTATATGGATTGTCTCCAAATCCTCCTCTTATTATCGAGATCTTTATAAGTTTTATTCAAAGAAACGACAGAATTGAATGATTCGCTCTTAGAAAGTACTGTGTTTTTAACCTCTTGGGACGTTTTTGCGTGTTCTTGTGAATTATTAAATAATGTTTGAAACAAATTATCTTTTTCATCGTTCTATACATTTAGGGAATCCAATAAAAGGCCGTTTAGGCAGAGTTTTGTATTGGATTCAGCCTTATTTCTTTTTTCAAGTTTCATCTATAATGTTGGCAGGATTGGATTGTTCTATTTTTAAATCGTCTATTCCATAGAACATTCTTGCATGTTATAATTATTTTTTTCTTTTGAATCATAATGTATGGGATAACACCCAGACCCGAGACAACAACAAATATATTAAAAAACCCGAAAACCCCGAGTTTTAAAAATCAAACCCGGGTTTTTTTGTAATCCTCAAAACCGGGAAAACCCGGGTTTTTTCGGTTCGGGTAAACCCGGGCTCGATGCCCTACAAACCAACAAACCAACAAACTCACATTCACATTTATATATTAGTAGGGATTGCCGTTTCGAGTGTATGGAGTCTAGGGTTCAATATATATTTTGAGTATAGTTACGTATACGTATGTTGTGAAACAGTGAAAAATTACACTTTTAATGCAATCCCACAGGAATAGGCTTGTTTTTCGGGGATAAAAAGTAGCCTATGTCACTCTCCGGGTCTTGAACTATATCTTTGCAAAAAAAATCAGATCGATCCGTTGCGTGGCTGCGACGTGATTGAGGGACAAACAAACCAACAAACCAACAAACCAACAAACTCATATTCACATTTATATATTAGTAGGGATTGCCGTTTCGAGTGTATGGAGTCTAGGGTTCAATATATATTTTGAGTATAGTTACGTATACGTATGTTGTGAAACAGTGAAAAATTACACTTTTAATGCAATCCCACAGGAATAGGCTTGTTTTTCGGGGATAAAAAGTAGCCTATGTCACTCTCCGGGTCTTGAACTATATCTTTGCAAAAAAAATCAGATCGATCCGTTGCGTGGCTGCGACGTGATTGAGGGACAAACAAACCAACAAACTCACATTCACATTTATATATTAGTAGGGATAGGGATTGCCGTTTCGAGTGTATGGAGTCTAGGGTTCAATATATATTTTGAGTATAGTTACGTATACGTATGTTGTGAAACAGTGAAAAATTACACTTTTAATGCAATCCCACAGGAATAGGCTTGTTTTTCGGGGATAAAAAGTAGCCTATGTCACTCTCCGGGTCTTGAACTATATCTTTGCAAAAAAAATCAGATCGATCCGTTGCGTGGCTGCGACGTGATTGAGGGACAAACAAACCAACAAACCAACAAACTCACATTCACATTTATATATTTGTAGAGTTTCGGGGATAAAAAGTAGCCTATGTCATTCTCCGGGTCTTGAACTATATCTTTGCAAAAAAAAATCAGATCGATCCGTTGCGTGGCTGCGACGTGATTGAGGGACAATCAAACCAACAAACCAAAAAACTCACATTCACATTTATATATTAGTAGGGATTTTCGGGGATAAAAAGTAGCCTAAGTCACTCTCTGGGTCTTGAACTATATCTTTGCAAAAAAAATCAGATCGATCCGTTGCGTGGCTGCGACGTGATTGAGGGACAATCAAACCAACAAACCAACAAACTCACATTCACATTTATATATTAGTAGGGATTGCCGTTTCGAGTGTATGGAGTCTAGGGTTCAATATATATTTTGAGTATAGTTACGTATACGTATGTTGTGAAACAGTGAAAAATTACACTTTTAATGCAATCCCACAGAAATAGGCTTGTTTTTCGGGGATAAAAAGTAGCCTATGTCATTCTCCGGGTCTTGAACTATATCTTTGCAAAAAAAATCAGATCGATCCGTTGCGTGGCTGCGACGTGATTGAGGGACAAACAAACCAACAAACTCACATTCACATTTATATATTAGTAGGGTTTCGGGGATAAAAAGTAGCCTATGTCATTCTCCGGGTCTTGAACTATATCTTTGCAAAAAAAATCAGATCGATCCGTTGCGTGGCTGCGACGTGATTGAGGGACAATCAAACCAACAAACCAACAAACTCACATTCACATTTATATATTAGTAGGGATTACAACCTAAATATTTCAGTTTTGAGTGTCGGTATTGACCTTCTATTGAGCCCTAAGTATTTATGACCTATTTACGGTTTTGAGAGCTATGTATGGAGTTTTGAGTATTTATAACCTATTTGCCGTTTCGAGTGTATGGAGTCTAGGGTTCAATATATATTTTGAGTATAGTTACGTATACGTATGTTGTGAAACAGTGAAAAATTACACTTTTAATGCAATCCCACAGGAATAGGCTTGTTTTTCGGGGATAAAAAGTAGCCTATGTCACTTTCCGGGTCTTGAACTATATCTTTGCAAAAAAATCAGATCGATCCGTTGCGTGGCTGCGACGTGATTGAGGGACAAACAAACCAACAAACCAACAAACTCACATTCACATTTATATATTAAGTAGGGATAGTTAATTGCCGTTTCGAGTGTATGGAGTCTAGGGTTCAATATATATGTTGAATATAGTATAGTTACGTATACGTATGTTGTGAATCAGTGAAAAATTACACTTTTAATGCAATCCCACAGGAATAGGCTTGTTTTTCGGGGATAAAAAGTAGCCTATGTCACTCTCCGGGTCTTGAACTATATCTTTGCAAAAAAATCAGATCGATCCGTTGCGTGGCTGCGACGTGATTGAGGGACAAACAAACCAACAAACCAACAAACTCACATTCACATTTATATATTAGTAGGGAATTGCCGTTTCGAGTGTATGGAGTCTAGGGTTCAATATATATGTTGAGTATAGTTACGTATACGTATGATGTGAATCAGTGAAAAATTACACTTTTAATGCAATCCCACAGGAATAGGCTTGTTTTTCGGGGATAAAAAGTAGCCTATGTCACTCTCCGGGTCTTGAACTATATCTTTGCCAAAAAATCAGATCGATCCGTTGCGTGGCTGCGACGTGATTGAGGGACAAACAAACCAACAAACCAACAAACTCACATTCACATTTATATATTAGTAGGGATAGGGATGGGGATGCCGAGCAAAGCCATCTAGATATTTTAATCTTAATAAACAAATACAGACCTAAGAACAAAACAATACAGCATACTAAAAATAAAAAAGACGTGTGGCACTCGGAGACTACTGCGGTAAAGCTATTGCATAGCTGTTTTTATTAACTTATGCAATTATAATTATACAACCAATGCCACCTAGAGACGAGTTGCTGAACTAAAGAGACAAGCGTGATATTTCAAAAAGTCAATAAAAGTTCTACTATTCAGCGATAGATGGCAAAATTAAAAACTATCACCACTGTGCCGGTCGGAGTGGGGATGTTTAGGTTATTTTCGTTACGGAATTTCTCGATTCGGTCTCCACGCTCAGGGCCCGCCACAGAGTACATTATATATGGGCCCGCGATAGACGCTATGGCCTGCCATTTAAACCGTTGAGATCACCAAAGAGTATATAATCACTACGTAGATCACACTTGACAAACAATCTCGAATCCAGTCAGCCCAGTCAGCGCAAGAAAAAAATAATCCGCCAACCTGCGGAGCTAGACAGAGTAACAGTCGACAGTAGACAAAAATGTATGGACAAACCACGTGACAAATGAAAACAAATGAAAGCAGAATCTATTTTATGCTTAGCGTTGTTCACTGTCCGCTGTCAATTGTCACGTACGCTAAAGTTATCTACAAGGACTGCGAGAACGCCAGGAAGCGTTCAAATTGTCGTAGTCGAATTTCAAAAAAAGCGTTTTTCCCTTTACACGGTCACGTGGTTTTTCTACAGTCACTTGTTTTGTCCATACATTTTTATCTACTGTCGTCAACGCTAAACGACTGTTACTTTGTCTAGCCCCGCTGAACTACCGCTGTTTTAATAGGCTCAAGTATATTATTAATTATACTGCGAAGAAAATGTTTATTTAAATGTGACGATTGGTTTGGTGGTTTGAGTCGACTACTTAGCTAGCGGCAAATTAGGCCAATTGCTATGTTACCAATTTGCGGTATCACAGGCAACCATGGGACCCACAGACGTATTTATACGTCTGTCATGGGACCACAAAACCCCTTTGAACTACAGTAGGTACCTATTTTATAAATTATTTATATTCTATGTTATAAAATTCTGCTACTGCTATCTGTGCATGTTTATGAAAACTTTTTACTAAAGTCTACATACCTAGCTTCTATCAATTTGTTTTATCATGGGTACATAGATGGCGCTTTTTAGTACAACTTCCATCAATTTGTTTTATTATGAGTACATAGATGGTGCTTGTTAGCTAAAGGAGGAGGTTGTCAATTATTCGACTGTACGTTTTTTAATGTTTGTTACCTCATAACTTTTGACTGGGTGAATCGATTTTGATGATTCCTTTTTACGTGTGGGTCCCGTTTCTATTTAAGTAGTCCAGTTCTGATAATGGTGGGTAAGTATCCATTAGAAAACCATATAAGTTTTACATTTTTAATTGGTAAGGATGTAACTAGGTACCTATTCAATAGTAGTTTGATGAGAGTTGAAGTCGGTTTTTTTGTTAATTAATTAAAGTACCTATATTATCATAAATACTGTAATATTACCATACTTAGGTATGTTTAATTATATTACACTAGGTTTTACGCGTGGTTTCGTTCGCGTGAATGCTGCACGAAACCAAGACCCATTTTTTTGTGGGATAAGTACCTAAAAGTAGGTAGGTATGCTTAAACCAGGGTAGATAAGTATGCCTCCATTCCAAACAATCAAAACTGTTTATTAGTAATTACAATGTGGAAAGAGTATCTTCAAAGTAATACATACATACCTAAAAATAGGTATAATATCTAAGTATAATGATATAATTTATTAAGTAGACCATAGAGTAAGAATTATACTCGTATCTGCAATCTATTATGTTTTGTCACACATCCTTACAAACTTGAGCTAAATTATGATATACTTAATTGGAAAGTGAGTAAGTAATTAGGTTCTTATATAGGTAAGTACTTATTATGTTTTATGAAGCACCAAAATCTATACTTATAATAAATCTGTAACAGGTCAAATTCTGTACATTAAAGATATTTTGAAAATTTTTTTTCGAGGGCACTCTAAAATCGGTTCTGAACCCAAAACTGTGTTTTTTTTCATTTTTGTCTGTCTGTCTGTCTGTCTGTCTTTCTGTATCACGGCCGCGCATCACGCCGAAACTACTGAATGAATTCCAATGAAACTTGGTATGACTTGAGTTCATACTACGAGGAAGGACATAGGATACTTTTTATCCCGAAATTCAGCATGGTTCCCTTAGGAGAGGGGATAAAAGTTAAAATGTATACTGAGTTGTAAATCATTAACGCGTGGTTCGATTTCATTCATTCTTTTTTTGTTAGAAAGGGGATACATTAACGATTGTTCTGTAAATATTTCAAAGTCATCGGTTTTGTAGTTCAGAAAAAATAGGCATAATAACCCTCAGTATTTGTCCAAATAGCTTGAAACACGGAATATGCAGAATACTTTGATATAAACAAAATAAACAGAATCAAACGAATCGCACATAAAATGAAAGAGCGTAAAAAAATACTCGATCCGAGTCGACGACTTTATGTGGAGAATTATGATTATCGAGTATTTTCAAAATAAAAATAAAATTAATAAATTGATTTAATGGCGTTGCTAAGTAAACATTTCATTGCTGTCAAATTTTTTCA
This sequence comes from Coenonympha arcania, assembly GCA_036785405.1. Classification (NCBI taxonomy): domain Eukaryota; kingdom Metazoa; phylum Arthropoda; class Insecta; order Lepidoptera; family Nymphalidae; genus Coenonympha; species Coenonympha arcania. The sequence goes on along the minus strand of CM072072.1, from coordinate 5,758,212 downwards.
CGTTTTTTTTTAATAATTATTATACTTACGTCAGGTTTTTCCATAGATTTACTGTAGTGTAAGGTCCGACCTCTTTGGTCTATTTAATTTATTAGCCCAAAGTTTATTTGATATGCAAATAACATAAGATGCGATCAGTCCGATTGTAGGTTTCGGAGAAAATCGAACATTACGTCGATGTATTTGTTCAAGAAAGGGTTAATGCTGAAACAGATTAATAAAGTAGAATCTCTCCATCGTATACAATCGTTAAAAAATGGTCAGAATAATTGACGTTCTGAAGATCAGAGAAGCTAAACATATGGCATTGCTTCAATGCCATATGTTTAGCTTCTCTGATCTTCAGTGCGTCAATTCTTCTGACCATTTTTTAACGATTGTAGACGATGGAGAGATTCTACTTTATTAATTTATTTCATTGATACTGGGGGCCGTTGAGATAGCTGAAATCATAGGTATATCATATCAAAAAACTCGAAATATTATTATATATAATTGTCACAATGAATTGGTTCTTCGCAGAAAGTTTAATAAGTGAGACATAATTAATAAGGCAAAACAACGTTTGCCGGGTCAGCTAGTATTATAATAATTAAGTAAACACCTATTCGCGTTAACCATCTAAAATTGGGCGCTTACATTTTCCAATATCAAGGTGTCGGTCGCAGCCTATGAAATTGGCTGCATGCTCACGTTTCTAGAAAATCTAATAAAGACCGTTTCCACCCTCCTTCCGCTCTCGTCCCTAATAAAGTGAGTATTGAAAATTTACCAACCATTCTTCGGGGATATAAGGTTAGCGCAACTTCGACGCTCGCACCTCATAATATCATGCCGACCAGATTTCAAACTCAAACTCAAAATATCTTTATTTCACATAGGCCTAACGTACAGGACTACAGGCTCTTGTAAAACGTCAATATAATATTATTGATCGCATATGCTGATAATTACAAGTCGACTTAAAACTAAGTTTACGAGGGTTCGAAAGCGCCCAGCACTGAGAAGAAGCCCACAACAAACTCAGCTGGGTTTTGTTTTCTGTTATCATCAATTCACAAAGGCTCTTGAAAACTAATTGAGCTAGTATAATTACAGCAGATTTGAATCATGTTAATGTTTTAAATTAGGTACTTAGCATACAAAAATAATTGGTCAAGTGCGAGTCAGACTCTTGCACGAAGGGTTCCGTACTAAATAAAAAATAAGTTCCGTAGTTATATAAAATTCTCGTGCCAATTTTCATCACCAAACTACTCCGAAAGACCGAAACGGCTAGACCGATTGTTATAAAATTTTCTGTGTATGTTCGGTAGGTCTGAGGATAGGTAATAAGTTATTTTTTATAGCCCTAACCTAATGGCAAAACAACGTTTGCCCCGGATCAGTTATAGTTATCTATAAAAACGGAAATAAAGTTACATTTGTTGTATATATTTATTCTTTAGTTTTAAAGTGAATAAAGAATCAAATATCCTGTGAATATTTCAAGTGTCTTTCTATTGCCATTATCATTATCGCAAAAATACACGTTAATTGTATGGGAGCCTCCTTAAATAATTATTTTATTCAATATTTTTGTATTTCTTGTTATAGCGGTAACAGAAATACTTACATGATTTGTGAAAATTTCAAGTGTTTAACTATCACAGTTCAAGGGATACAGCCTAGTCACAGACAGACGGACGGACGAACAGTAAAATCTTAGGATTAGGGTCCCGTTTTTGCTCTTTGGGCAAAGATAATTTATTTGCTTTGGGTACGGAACCCTAAAAACAATACTTTTTTTTTAATTTCGTGGTGGTATCATCCTGAAACTCGAGGAGGTCCTTGTAGGGTGTCCGGCCTTTTTACCTACCTAAATGTCCGGCCAAACTGACAAGTCTGTCCGTCTATTAGGTTTGGCGACCTGGCAACCCTAGTCAGTAGATAAATTTAATTATGTAGGTATAATAATTAAAATGGATGCCAAAGATGCGAACGGGCGAAGATAGTTGTAAGTTGTTACTCCCTTTTCCACTCCTTTGAGTTGAATATCCACTTGAAGTACCTAGAAGCATATTCCTCCTATAGTGTGTACTGTCTACGCACATATTATTACGATCTACATGAAAAAGCAATCAAATCGCGAGAGCGCGTCAAACCAACGTAACAAATAACACGGGATGTATTTTTAAGGAGCAGGGGTGATGGTGGTATTTCCATACAAATGTTGCATAATTTAGACAACGAACGGTTTTGATGCGCCTCTCGCGTCATAGAGTTGCTGTTTTATGCGATTCTTTTTAAAACAGGCGCGATTTATTTTTATAGTAGTGTTATTATCTCGCTGCAGACTCGGTCATAAATCATTCGAGTGTTTCGCTTTTGTTGTTTTGCACTAATGCACAACCCAACAAAGAACAACAAAAGCGAAACACTCGAATGATTTATGACCGAGTCTGCAGCGAGATAATAACACTACTATAGGGTTCGCAATTCGTAGCACCATAATATGGCCTGGTAGACGCACCTACGAGTACGTCATACTTATTCGCTAACTAAAAATTTCTTTATAGGTGTAAGTATGGTGTAAATGCAAAACTATTTTACATTCTTCAATAGGAACACATATGTAATGTTAAAACGAAGTTTTTTTCGGGTTAGCGACGAGGGCTAGGCGAAAGAAAATGGATATTTTTCGTCACGAAAATCCGATACTCCTTAATTTCAGATAAATAAATCAAATAGGGTAATGGGGGTGCACCTCCATCTTCGCACCCCAATCGACAACCTCACCTGCCCGTGGTCCCCCTGCCGATTAACGAACGAGGCATTGTCGACCGATTAACGGCGGTATAACCGTTCCGAAAGACTAGACCTGAATAAGAAGGCCGTTGTCGGGCAGCAGCGACACCGCGCGACAGAAGGTCTAGTACTGCGATGACCAACCCGCCTGCCCAGCGTGGTCATTATGGGCAAAAACTCCCATATGGATAGCGCCAAAACACAATGGCCCCCAGTTCCCGGCAGCTCTACTATTCTCGTCCACGGTAGCGGACGCAGTCACGGTAGAGCGGGGGGTGCCAAGAATCACCGGGCTACGGACAGCTACCAGAGAAAGCGACTTTACCTGGCGACATACAATACCCGGACTCTGAGAGCGGACGAACACCTCGCCGAAATTGAAGTAGAGCTGAGCCACATCAACTGGCATATCCTGGGTTTATCGGAAGTCCGTAGAGAGGGAGAGGACACGGTAACACTGGAGTCAGGCAACATGCTCTACTATAGGCAAGGCGAGCAGGCATCCCAAGGCGGCGTAGGATTTCTGGTCAATAAAGTCCTTACCAATAACATCGTCGAAATCAATAGTGTGTCAGCGAGGGTGGCATACGTCATACTCAAATTAAATCAGAGGTATCTTCTGAAGATAGTACAAGTGTATGCACCCACGTCTTCTCACTCAGATGAAGAGGTTGAGGCCCTGTACGAGGACATAGCGAGGGTCATGGATAGAACCACTAAAACCCACTTCGTCGTTGTTATGGGGGACTTCAATGCTAAGGTGGGAGTGCAAGAACCAGGTGAGACAAGAGTGGGACCTCACGGATTTGGAAATAGAAACCACAGAGGCCAAATGCTAGTTCACTTCCTGGAGCAGAAAAGGCTCTTTTTAATGAATTCCTTCTTCAAGAAAAAATCCTCAAGGAAGTGGACATGGCGAAGCCCAGATAACGTAACGAAGAATGAGATCGACTTTATCATGTCGGATCGTAGGTGCATATTTGAGGATGTCTCAGTGATAAATAGGTTCAATACCGGTAGCGATCACAGACTTGTCAGAGGCATCTTAAATATGGATCTCCGATTAGAGAGGAACCGTCTGATAAAGTCGACTTTAAGGACAAAACCATTCCAAGCCACAATTGATGAGCAGTTCCAGATTGAGTTGAAAAACCGGTTTGAAGCACTGGAAACCACCCTAGACATTGACCAGAGATTCGATACCTTCGTCGATGTCATGCGCGATGTGGGCTGTAAATATTGCCAACAGGGGCAAAAACGGGCATCTAAGATCTCCATAGATACCCAAAAACTAATGGAGAAGAGACGGGTGACCTCTCCAGCGGTGGATGAGTGGCACACTCTGAACAAACGCGTTAAAAAGCAAATACGATTCGACCTCCGGCGCTTTAATGCTCGAAATATACAGGACGCGATTGAACAGAATCGAGGTTCGAAGGTATTTACCAAGCGACTTGGGAGGAGCCACTTAACAAAGCTGAGAACACCCGAAGGTAATACCGTTACCTCCCAATCAGAGGTTCTAGGAGAGATTGAAAGATTTTACCAGCAGCTATACTCTTCTCATGCTCCAAAAGCGGCTCAGAACGCGCACGACAAACGAGCGACCCTCACCAGTCACTACACCGAGGACATTCCGGACATTGACGTAGGCGAGATGCGAATAGCCCTCGAGCAACTCAATAACAACAAGGCGCCGGGGGATGACGGCATTACATCAGAGCTACTGCGTGCAGGAGGCACTCCTATCCTGGCAGAGCTGGGAAAGCTGTTCAATGACGTCATCCTGAACGGTACTACGCCGAAGGCATGGAGCAACAGTGTGGTGATCCTTTTCTTTAAAAAGGGCGACAAGGATCTCTTAAAGAACTATAGGCCGATATCACTGTTGAGCCATGTATACAAGTTGTTTTCGAGGGTTTTGACAAATCGCCTCGCCCGAAGACTTGACGAATTCCAACCACCTGAGCAGGCTGGGTTTCGAAAAGGCTATAGCACCGTGGACCACATCCATACCTTAAGGCAGATAATACAGAAGACCGAAGAGTATAATTTGCCACTCTGCCTTGGATTTGTGGACTACGAGAAAGCCTTCGACTCCATCGAAACCTGGGCTGTTATGGAGTCTCTGCAGAGGTGCCAGGTCGACTGGCGTTATATCGAGGTGTTGCGAAGTATCTACAACTCCGCCTCAATGACCGTCCAAGTACAGTCTCAGCGCACAAAACCGATTAACTTACGGAGGGGTGTTAGACAGGGGGATGTTATCTCCCCGAAACTGTTTAACAGTGCACTTGAAGACGTCTTTAAAACGCTGGACTGGAAAAGACGAGGACTAAATAATAATGGGGAATACATCTCACACCTACGGTTCGCCGACGACGTTGTTATCTTGGCAGAGACTCCTCAGGACCTTGAGGACATGCTGAAGAGCCTAAGCCTTTCTTCCAGACGGGTCGGCTTAGGGATTAACGTGGACAAAACCAAGGTCATGTTTAATCAACACGTTGTCCCGAGACAAGTGATCGTCGAAAACGTTGGCATCGAAATTGTCTCTCAATACAATTACCTTGGGCAGACCATTGCGCTAGGCAGAAATAATTTCGATGAAGAAGCCAACAGACGAATACGGCTGGGCTGGGCAGCATTCGGTAAATTGAATCAAGTCTTCTCCTCGTCAATTCCTCAATGCCTGAAAACTAAAGTTTTCAACCAGTGCGTTCTTCCCGTCCTCACGTATGGCGCTGAAACGTGGACACTCACACACGGCCTGATCCACAAATTCAAAGTCGCGCAGCGGGCCATGGAGAGGGCTATGTTAGGAGTTTCCCCAGAGGGATAGAATCCGAAATGAGGAGATCCGCAGGAGAACCAAGGTCACTGACATAGCCCAAACCATTAGCAAGCTGAAGTGGCAGTGGGCAGGTCACGCGTGTCGCAGAGGCGATGGCCGGTGGAGCCGAAAAGTCCTGGAGTGGAGACCGCGTACAAGTAAGCGTAGCGTGGGGCGTCCTCCAGCTCGTTGGACCGACGACATTAAGCGGGTGGCGGGAAGCGGCTGGATGAGGAGGGCTGAGGACAGGGTGTGGTGGCGCTCACTTGGGAAGGCCTATGTTCAACAGTGGACGTCCGCAGGCTGAAATGATGATGATGATGATGAAATCAAATAGACAAACTATTTTGGTAAAGTTTGACGGTGCTACGAGGCTATGAATAGCTAAGGTAACAGTTATTGCTAGAATGGAGTCATTGATTGACAATTGAGAAACTGTTGTAATAGTAGATTTGTGGCCCCGATGGAGAAATAACGAAGAAATAATTATTAATATACACAGCCTGCTTTTACACTCTATAGTTTTTTTAGTGAAATTATAAAATTATCAGGGGTTTGATAATATCCTGGCAGCATGAGTCTATAGTGGAATTATAATGTCACTGAAATTAGTCCGTGAAACTGTAAGAAATGGAGACGATTTTTATCAGGACATTACACACATCGCAATCTAGCCCCAAAGTAAGCGATAGCTTGTGTTATGGGTACTAGATAACTGATAAATATACACTAGCTGCGTGACCGAGCTTTGCTCGGTAGTATTACAGCTACTTACCAATAGATGGCAGCAGGAGTTTAATTTTTTTTGGTAAATACGACATTTTCTAAAAATGAAACCTAGCTAGATCAATTTATCGCCCCCAAAACCCCTTGTATACTAAATTTCATGAAAATCGTTCGAGCCGTTTCCGAGATTCAGATTATTTAGAAATATATAAATATAAATATATATATATATATACATATATATATATATACATATATATATATACATATATATATATATATATATATATATATACAGGATCTGAGACATAGGAGATCCAGTAGTAGTCTTCGAAGTATACCTTCAGGTCACTCCACCAAGTCAAGTGGAAAGGTCTTTTCATAACTAACAAAACGAGTCCAAACTCGACACGGCTAGCTCTATACGTCTAGGAGATCCAGTAGTAGTCTTCTAAGTATACCTCCAGGTCACTACACCAAGTTAAGTGGAAAGGTCTTTTCATAACTAACAAAACGAGCCCAAACTCGACACGGCTAGCTTTGTACGTCTAGGAGATCCAGTAGTAGACTTCGAAGTATACCTTTAGGTCTCTTCACCAAGTCAAGTGGAAAGGTCTTTTCATAACTAACAAAACGAGCCCCCACTCGACACGGCTAGCTCTATACGTCTAGGAGGTCCAGTAGTAGTCTTCGAAGTATACCTCCAGGTCACTTCACTAAGGCAAGTGGAAAGGTCTTTTCATAACTAACACAACGAGCCCAAACTCGACACGGCTAGCTCTATACGTCTAGGAGATCCAGTAGTAGTCTTCGCAGTATACCTTCAGGTCACTCCACCAAGTCAAGTGGAAAGGTCTCTTCATAACTAACAAAACGAGCCCAAACTCGACACGGCTAGCTCTATACGTCTAGGAGATCCAGTAGTAGTCTTCTAAGTATACTTCCAGGTCACTACACCAAGTTAAGTGGAAAGGTCTTTTCATAACTAACAAAACGAGCCCGAAGTATACCTTCAGGTCTCTTCACCAAGTCAAGTGGAAAGGTCTTTTCATAACTAACAAAACGAGCCCCAACTCGACACGGCTAGCTCTATACGTCTAGGAGATCCAGTAGTAGTCTTCGAAGTATACCTTCAGGTCACTCTACCAAGTCAAGTGGAAAGGTCTTTTCATAACTAACAAAACGAGCCCAAACTTGACACGGCTAGCTCTATACGTCTAGGGGATCCAGTAGTAGTCTTCGAAGTATACCTTCAGGTCACTCCACCAAGTCAAGTGGAAAGGTCTCTTCATAACTAACAAAACGAGCCCAAACTCGACACGGCTAGCTCTATACGTCTAGGAGATCCAGTAGTAGTCTTCTAAGTATACCTCCAGGTCACTACACCAAGTTAAGTGGAAAGGTCTTTTCATAACTAACAAAACGAGCCCAAACTCGACACGGCTAGCTTTGTACGTCTAGGAGATCCAGTAGTAGACTTCGAAGTATACCTTTAGGTCTCTTCACCAAGTCAAGTGGAAAGGTCTTTTCATAACTAACAAAACGAGCCCCAACTCGACACGGCTAGCTCTATACGTCTAGGAGGTCCAGTAGTAGTCTTCGAAGTATACCTCCAGGTCACTTCACTAAGGCAAGTGGAAAGGTCTTTTCATAACTAACACAACGAGCCCAAACTCGACACGGCTAGCTCTATACGTCTAGGAGATCCAGTAGTAGTCTTCGCAGTATACCTTCAGGTCACTCCACCAAGTCAAGTGGAAAGGTCTCTTCATAACTAACAAAACGAGCCCAAACTCGACACGGCTAGCTCTATACGTCTAGGAGATCCAGTAGTAGTCTTCTAAGTATACTTCCAGGTCACTACACCAAGTTAAGTGGAAAGGTCTTTTCATAACTAACAAAACGAGCCCGAAGTATACCTTCAGGTCTCTTCACCAAGTCAAGTGGAAAGGTCTTTTCATAACTAACAAAACGAGCCCCAACTCGACACGGCTAGCTCTATACGTCTAGGAGATCCAGTAGTAGTCTTCGAAGTATACCTTCAGGTCACTCTACCAAGTCAAGTGGAAAGGTCTTTTCATAACTAACAAAACGAGCCCAAACTTGACACGGCTAGCTCTATACGTCTAGGGGATCCAGTAGTAGTCTTCGAAGTATACCTTCAGGTCACTCCACCAAGTCAAGTGGAAAGGTCTCTTCATAACTAACAAAACGAGCCCAAACTCGACACGGCTAGCTCTATACATCTAGGAGATCCAGTAGTAGTCTTCGAAGTATACCTCCAGGTCTCTTCACCAAGTCAAGTGGAAAGGTCTTTTCATAACTAACAAAACGAGCCCCAACTCGACACGGCTAGCTCTATACGTCTAGGAGATCCAGTAGTAGTCTTCGAAGTATACCTTCAGGTCACTCCATCAAGTCAAGTGGAAAGGTCTTTTCATTACTAACAAAACGAGCCCAAACTCTACACGGCTTGCTTTATACGTCTATGAGATCCAGTAGTAGTCTTCGCAGTATACCTTCAGGTCATTTTACCAAGTCAAGTGGTAATATCTTCTCATAACTAACAAAACGAGCCCAAACTCTACACGACTAACTCTATACGTCTAGGAGATCCAGTAGTAGTCTTCGAAGTATACTTTAAGGTCACTCCACCAAGTCAAGTGGAAAGGTCTTTTTATAACTAACAAAACGAGCCCAAACTCGACACGGCTAGATCTATACGTCTAGGAGATCCAGTAGTAGTCTTCGAAGTATACCTTCAGGTCACTCCACCAAGTCAAGTGGAAAGGTCTTATCATAACTAACAAAACGAGCCCAAACTCCACACGGCTAGCTCTATACGTCTAGGAGATCCAGTAGTAGTCTTCGAAGTATACCTTCAGGTCACTCCACCAAGTCAAGTGAAAAGGTCTCTTCATAACTAACAAAACGAGCCCAAACTCGACACGGACCAGGAGATCCAGTAGTAGTCTTCGCAGTATACCTTCAGGAGGCTTCAGGTCATACCACCAAGTCAAGTGGTAATATCTTCTCATAAATAACAAAACTATATAATATATTTTATGAGAAACTATCTACTTAGTGCAAAATAAATGTTGATATTCAAAAATATCATCATCATAATCATCAGTAGGTACTAGGTAGGTAGTTAGGTACTTTAAATTTCTTCATTCGAGCCAGGTGCCATGTAATGTAGGTAATGCGCACCTCGTCTTATGTCTCACTCTTTTAGGGTTCCATACCAAAATATGCTCAAGCTATCCACCCAGAGTGGTCCACCACATCAGTGAAGGAAAAGAGAAATCAGATATTCCTGGCACGATCTTTAAAGTAGGTACATCCTTACATCAATATAATATACTTATACTTTAGAGGAAAATTAAAATCAACAAAGTAAATTAAGTAACGAGTAGGTTTTATCCTCTAAAATCAAATTTAGGTTTGCGGTTCGTTAAAAATGTGATTCTTAACGTTTTAGGTACTTCTTCTGTAGTATGAAACCCGCGTGCAAGTCTGTAGCTATCACGGTTCCAGAGATACAGCCTGGTGACAGACGGACGGACGGACGGACGGACAGACTGACAGCGAAGTCTCAGTAATAGGGTTCCTTTTTTAGTTGTTACCCTTTGGGTACGGAACCCTATAATTGAGTAAAATACCGTATTGTAAAATCTATGTTTGGTTAATATCGGTCCAGCAGTGTAAGTAAGAGTATCAGATCTTTTCCAAAATTATGTAAGACATTTTTCACAACTTCCTCAATATGGGATATGGGTAGGTATCAAAATATGAAAAAGCTTGAGTAGTAGAATACTATCACACAGGCGAATTTTAATGTGTATGTGTGTGATCGAGCGAGCGCCGAATAATACGTCACGCGTACGTGTTCAACAATGATATATATTTCCAAATGATAGAATTTAGCACTGGGCAGTTGGGCACTGGCAGTGGTAGACAGAGTCGCTAGGACCAAGGTGGTACCTACAAGAAATCAACAAAGCTGGCAACGTCGCACACGGAAGCCAAAAACGCGAAACATTGAGGTATACGACTCTACAAATATACGCGCTGCAGCAGCGCCACGCCTCAGTTGAGAATTTGTCGCGAACTTTTCAGTATACTTTTGCAGTCATGGGATCGACAATTTGGCTACCATCGACTTTCGTACTACAGTGTCTTAGAACCACAAGGACGCAAGTGCAAGCGTAAAACAAAGTGGCGTCCGGTATGCGGACGTCGAAAGGCGGTGGACGCCACTTTGAATGCACTTTTTTCTTCAGCGGGTGTCAGATTGCTTGCGGGATATATATATACATATATATATATATATATATATATACAAGAATTGCTCGTTTAAAGGTATAGGATACATACTAATATACGTAATTATAATATATAGAAAAACGCCCAGACACTAGAAAACATTCATGCTCATCACACAAACATTTACCAGTAGCACGGAACACTTACAGTAGTGGGAATAGAACCCACGACCTCCGACGCAGACAGCAGGATCGGTACCAAAGTTTCGTGTAATTTTAAGTTCAGTAGTGAAATCATAATATCACGAGTTTGACAATATCCCGGTGACATACACCCGAACTGCGGTAAGAACATAATATTATCTTTAGTACAGTAGGGTTAGTACAGGTTTTTGTGCGAATTTCGAGTCGACTCGCATCGCACGAGCGAATCGAATTTCTTTATACATATACAGCCAGTGACATCTATTGACAGCCACATATCAGTGACTGTTCATAGATGGCGCTGGCTGCAAATGTATGGAGGAATTCGATTCGTTCGTGCGATGCGAGTCGACTCGAAATTCGTATAAAAACCTGTACTAACCCCTCAGTTCGCTTTCCGTTGAGCTACTCAAGCTTATATCAGTTTACATTTAATCTGTTTAGACTTGTCGTAAAGCGTCGCCGAAAAAATAAAAACAGGAGCGCGAAAAATCCTTGTCTTATCGCCACCAAGCAAGATTACACATAAAAATGTTAAATGATCTCGAACGCGTATTGAAAAAATTGAGGGGAAATGGCCGAGGAAATTGTGCTCCCCAGACGAGTTTTATGCGCGTTCGTGGATTAATGTCACGGATTTTTGTTTTAAAGTCTGTTAAGGCTATGAATACCTTTACAAATATGTGTTATAATTTGTACTAAAATCGTTAGTAAAAATATAATTTCAGTGGTATCAATTTTAAAGACTAATTTATTATTATTGTCTTCATCTCGCCCATATACCTATAATATGTCCAACTGTACTCTATTTCAGAATTTGATGGGTTTGACCATAACCTATCAGGCTAGACAAAAGCGGATTGCAAGTGCGACAGGCGTCAGACTAGGTACAGGGTTAAAATTACTGCTAGCATTCAACCTTAAGGGTATTGAGCCACTTATACTACACCTATTTGTAGGTTCATTTAACTGGGCTTGGCAATTCCTAACGATATCTCGACAGTTATCCAATAACGGTTGTGTCCAATACAAGAATCTAGTTTTGGCTGGTAGCCGGATACTTACTTGAAATATGTCTTCTCTATCTGCCGCGACCACGGCCTACTTAGTTAGGCCGAAACATCGGTAAAACATTCAACATCAATAATAATCTAAATGTAACTTAACCTAACCACGTATGATATCTAATCGTAAAATATATAATGTCTTTTAAGTACGGAATAAGTTTTTAAATATATTATTGTAACTACCCGACCCAGCAAACGTTGTTTTGCCACTAGGGATATACAAAATAGCTTACGACCTATCCTCAGACCTACCGTTCGGTAGGTCTGAGGATAGGTCGTACACAGAAAATTTTATAACAATCGGTCGAGCCGTTTCGGAGGAGTTTTGTAACAAAAAATTTGCACGAGAACTTTATATGTTAAAAAAAGGATATATTATGCGCATGAAGAGAATATAACATGTATAATATTATTTCAGACGTTTAGTAAACCTTACTATCACGTATGACGTACGTAGGGTTCGTGTAAGTCTTGTATAGAGAGGGGAAGTGTTTGTGACACCGCTCACTTGTCGACTGTCGAAATCTAATCTGACGCCTTATCCCGTATTTTGAGCGAAACACCCATCATCGCCGGCACCCCGCACGTTTGTACTTATAATCGTGTTATGTGTTCCGTGCCTTACCAAACTATATATTCGAGCTGGATGAGATCGGAAAATATAGCTGCTTCTTTTAAATTGAGCTTTAATTTCATTATTTTCTTAATTCTTAATAGAACTTCGTGTTACAATCTTGCATTGGAAATAGTAACAAGTTTTCTTTCGGCTGATTTTGATAGAACTCCTATTCGCTTTTCTCCTACATTTAGAAGGATAGGTACAAGGATTTTGGAAGGGTGGTTTTCTTGCCCAGAAATGACGAAACAGTCTTGACAAAATTAAAATACCATACACCAGTAGGTGCAGAAAGAAACACTATATTATGTACTCCTGTTAAAGGGATCTCGTATATGTATCTCGTATATTCTATTATATGTTATGTGTCTCGTATATTCTATGATCTGCAAGCTAAACGTTTTCGTAAGCTTGTGGCTGCAGTGTTTCCCTGTGACTGCCTAATTTCAACCAGTTTTCTCATTTTCTAAACTTATCTCGGATAAATAATGCGGTTATTTCATAGAACAACGATGTCGAATTATTATTTGCACGATGTATATTCGGATTTCTGATAAAATGCTAAAGTATTTTTGTGTGATGTATCTTTTTACTTAATTAAGACTATTATTAAGGCTGATTATGCCACTTTATAAGTTTTTAATAGTTAACAAAATACATTTTGTTTGTGTATTTTAATGAAACAAACAATAAATTAAATCAAAAGGTGTGGTGTAATACACTCTACGAACTCTCGCGTTAAATAAATAAAAAAAAGTGTCATGCCGGGTCGTCGGGTGAGCCGATTGGCTTCGATTATTGCCCCGCGGAGACTAATATACCTTTCTTTCGCAAATGTTTTTGGGGAATGTTATTTTTTGGACGGCGCAGATGGGGTTTGTGACTGGTCGACGTGAAATAGCCGGCCATCGGCGTTTCTGAGACGGCTCAGTTGGGACTCAGTAAGTGGGGTCACTTACGTTAAGTAGATTCTTAGTGGGGCACGTGAAGTCAGCAGGTGCGATTCGGGATATCGTTTGGAATTGTGATTGAAATTGCGCCTTTCCGGGGTCAATCTTTAGGGGACAATGGTATCTATTGAACGTTTTATACGTGTGCACATGGAGGGGTCTGGGAGGTTTGTATTTAATTGGATACATCGATCATATAGCTTTAAAAAGAGTATATAATATGTACTAGGCATTATAGGCAGGTCTGTATTCTGGATACAAATACTTAGGTAGGTCCCGAATTAGAACCTATAAACAATAAACAACATGAACTACAAAACGACCACCTTTAAATAAAGGAAATATTTTACACTTTTTTACAAGAGTGCAGAAAACTTAAATTGATGATTAACAGTCAAATTTTGATTGGGTCGAACCGTTTGTTTAGCTACATAAAGTTAATTATTTTTGGTGATAGAAGGATTTGCGCGTTTTGCGAAACGAATCAGCCTGGCTTTTCAGCGTGGAGACGCAGTAAGTATTCATGGCATAATTTAACACATCCAGGACTTTTATGGTAATTAGTAACTTAAAGATTAGTTCGAACCTTCAAGCAATACCGTTTTTTTGTAGAAAAAAAATAAGGCCTCTGAATTTTTGAGCAAAGAACTTTGTCTATAACAAAGTTCATTGCTTAAAAATTGTGTCGAAAAAAAGACTTTTGAGGTAGGTAGCCGTTATAAGGTAGGTACATATTTCACATAGAAATACAGCCAGAATTCCATTACAAATTAGAAATACGACCTTAGTGGCTGATTAACCTCAGAGAGATGAATGTAAATGTGTACTCATAATCATATCTCAAGATAAAGTACTGCAACACGATTCCTAATACAAGAACCGAGGCAAAAAGTAAACAGCGCAGCTTCAGGCAGATATTAAAGGCATATCTCTCTATTATGAGCGGGAAGTTCTGTAATTTAAGGGCGCTCTCGGTGCGGCATATGGCGAGAAGGGTTCCGAGTAAAGATGCGCCTTAGACTATCGATACTACCGTAATGTCAATATAGCGACTAGAAAAAAGTAAACAACTCTGCTGTGAATCAAATTAGTACGCTGAGAAACTAAGAATAGTTGTCGTACTGTTCTGTCTGGACAAGGTCTTTTACATAAACTCCTAACTTAAATAAACTGATATAGGTGCTGATTTAAATTTAGAGTCTAAATTATCTGCGAATAGGTATAAATAGATACTCGCGCGAACTACCCCTTCCACAGCGGTACCACTTACTTGTGAAAAAAGTAGTTTTATGACTTTTCGCAAATATCATTTTTAACGAGCTAATAGATTAGCTACAACAAATTATCTTAAAAGCAAGCGGCACTATGTAAGCACTAAGCATGTGGTTTTGTGCATAATTCGCACCTTCTTATTTTATTGGCAGTGAAGCGATAGTCGACGCCGAATATAAGTGTGTGATAGCGTAAGCACGAAACGTAGGTAAGTATCACACAAACAATGAGGAAATTTCGTTGCACTTTATAGTTTATAGTTATACAGAGCCTACATGAAAAATATGGAACAAACATGGTATTCGTGATGCTTATTCATGGAATATTTCATAAACGCGAAGAATGAAGGTGTAATAAACATAAGGGAGAAAAGAAGAACTACAGTATGAACGCTTTCGTAAATACAACTTTTAGTATGCTTTATGCATAATACAACTGATAAGATTGACATGACATAATTCGTCACAAAAAATAATACTTTGCATAGGTAGTAAGTGCATCGTAACATGGCACATCACTATTGGTTCATTTCTCAGGCACAGCTGCAGCACGGCACAACACTCGATTATAACTAGCTCGGTGAACTTGCTGTAACACGCACTTATTGAACGGTACATACGGTCTACATTACCATTTGTATTGTTTTTCTATTGTACGAATTATTATCATTCTGCATGTACTACTTTGTACTTTAAGAAATGCTAAAATATTTTAACAATTTATGAAGCTTAGATTATACATATTTTGTTGGCATATCATACTTATTGAACTACTAGTAAGTATTTATAAAAAGAAAGCGCGAGTGTCGTGGAATAAAGTTGAAAAAAGTTCAACCACCGCTTGATAGATGGTACTATGTCGAGTTAGCTCTCGCTAATGAGTTTCTCTTTCATTGTCTTTTACTATGGGCCTCATAAGAAGGCTCAGAATCACTCAACGAGCAATGGAGAGAGCTATGCTCGGAGTAACTCTGCGTGATCAAATCAGAAATGTAGAGATCCGTAGAGGAATCGGAGTCACCGACATAGCTCAACGTATCGCGAAGCTGAAGTGGCAATGGGCGGAGCACATATCTCGTAGAACCGATGGACGTTGGGGACCCAAAGTGCTGGAATGGCGACCCCGTACGGGAAAGCGCAGTGCTAGCAGACCTCCGCCCAGATGGATGAGTGTGGGCTGGAAAGCATTGCAGGAGGCCTTTGTCCGCAGCAGTGGACGTCCGTCGGCACGAACGAACGAACGAAGAATTTCTCATACGAAATCATCTAGCTGATTGCTTGCTTACAAAGCCGGATAATTTAGTATGTGGACGCAAAAAGCCATAGTTTTACCTAGTATTCGACATAAATTATAATTTATAGGATTTTTGTGGATTTTCTTCATTCGGTATTTTCGTGACGGGAAAATTTATTTTCTTTCATCTCATCTGTCCGGTCCAAAAAAACAATAATTATTTATTTAATCAAGACGAAAATACATTATAAGTTACTGAATGTTGTTTCTTGGTTCAGTTAAGGACCAGAATTGATTGAAATCCGATGAGATAGTTTGGTGAATAATATTAACTCCTTTTCACTAACACGGCACAATATAAATTGATCCCGTATATGTACATTAAACATCCAACGCGAACAAGTCGCACCGCCATCACTGAATAAATAACTTGACACTTGTTTGCAAATAAACAATTTAAAATGTCAAGAAAAGGGAAAGGGCACGAGCGTACCAACCCTTTTCCTTCGCCTTCCTGGCATTATGTTTTCTGACAACCAATTTTAAAGCTGTTTGCTTCACCCTGCTTTTCTACCTTTATAATCGTTACATGGTTTTGTGATAGGTTGTCTGTGGTAGCGGAAGTTCTCATGTTCGATTCCTCGTTCATTAATTTGTGCGTAGGTCAACTTTACACTGCTTGGAGAGTTTTATAGGGAAAATTAGATCACTTGCAACTGTAAATAGATGGCGCTGGCTGTAAATGTATGGAGGAATTCGATCCGTTCGTGCGGTGCGAGTCGACTCGAATTTCGTACAAAAACCTGTACTAACCCCCCTGTTTTCCTTCAACGTCCAATAGTAAAAAGTGTTTTTCATACACTGCAAGTTACTTGACTGCAATCTCACCTAATGGTAAGTGACAATGCAGACAAATATGTATTGTTCTAATTTGGAGTGGGTGAGTAACACCTAGCGGTTGCAACATAGCATCGCACCGGAACCGCTTGCATCTTTGCCGATGTTACTAGCGACGTTAGAAATTGAATAGATAAGTTGTTTCGCTACAGCTTATAGTCACAGCGGTGTAATCATAACAAATCGGGTGAGCGATACCGGGACTCGGTGAGTTCGGTGAGCTAATCGCGTGGTCGCGCCTCGCAGTTGCAGGTTACCCGCACAACCGCTGTTGCGGCGTGAGCGGACACCACACCCGGTCGCGCCACTGTGAAGTACGTTGTTACTTGTAAGCTTTCAGACGCATATTTTCTTAACTGTACATATGATGTACAGTCACGGAATGAAAAGGTTCGTCACCTTAGTGTCGGTTTTCCCTAGCACTAGTATTGCAAGAGTCCATTATGCCAACATAACAACATATTATGTACCTAACATAGTTTCAAAAAGTAATATGTGCAATATAGCGGTACGTTGAACGAATCAATTTGAAAATCGAGGAACCTTTTCATTCAGTGACTGTACACATAGCTGCATGATGATTGACGACTGAATGACGCATATGAAAAGTCTAGACTCGTGTATGGGATTCGAACTCCTAAGATAGATAAAGATCGAGATAGAATTTCAATATTGTACACCAAAAAATAAAAGGTGAAAAAAAAAATTGGTTGTCTGTAAAGTCGGTTTACCGACGATAGTTGAACGTGACAACGTCTTCTTTGTCGCTCGTTCCGCGCTCGCAAGGTAACGCCGGTAACGCCGCATGAGCGAGGTAACGCCGGATGAGTCATGTTTTTTCGTGCGTGCAACCAGCTCTATCGAATTATAAGACGTTGTCACGTCAAAAACAGTAATGAAATAAAACAGGCAAATAAATGTACAAATATGGCGGCCTTATCGCTACACAGCTATCTCTTCCAGGCAACCATCGGGGAAAGACGCGGTAATTGCTAAGCTATAGGTATATCATTGTTCCGCTCTGTACAAGAAATTTAAATAAGTACATTCTAAAAGATTATTCCTTTTATTTACAAAGGAACTAATGGCAAATATTCAGGAATAACTTATTTTACTTAAACTTAGCATTAAGACTCTATGAGAGTCTTGACCTAGTGGCCTTTTCGTATGGTTAATTTATAAAAAGGTTAATAGGTCCGGTCCTATAACGTAAAACGTTATAGGATTGGGCCGATTACTATTACCTATTAGAACCTGTTTCACAACCGCCAGATAAACTTTATCTAACGAATAAAGTTGACATTTTGACAGATTTTATTACAAAAGTTGTCACAACATCAAATATATTTGTTAGATAAAGTTTATCGGTGATTGTGAAATAGACCCTTAGTATTAGGCTAACGCCATGAAACTTGAAAAATCCATAATAAATCAAGAACAAATAAAACATGCTCCGTGACGTACGCATTACTCGCGTCGACGGCAACGTCTTTATCCGAAAGGAAAATCCCTGAAAATCCAGCCGTCAAAATTGGCGCTCAAAGATCGCGCAGGCGCGCCAGGGTCTGATGCTATCTCTGTCTGCCCCAACGAGGTTTGCGGGTCGCGGCTAACCTTCAGCGCGAGGTTTGCGGCGGGAAAAATGTGTGTTTCGGTGTGCCGATAGCGGAGAGCCGCGTCCCGCAGACCCCGCCCAGCCACCCGCGCCCGCTAACGCGTCTTGAGCCACTTAGTCGCTAAGACGGCGCGCACACTGTTCGATTTTCAAAATTAGGTGATATGTTGGGGCCCATTCTATGAGATATCAAAACTATGGAGACGTCCTATCATTAATTCAAGCCTAGCCTTATGTGATATGCAGTGCCATTTCATAATGGCCAAATCTTCATGTACAGAGTTACTTATCTTATACGCTAATTGACTGATTATAAATAACCACGCTAAATTTTGTAGACGTGGCAAGTCTATATCGTTTCCTAGGTCTTTGGAATCATTGCACCAGGTTTCTTTTTTAATTTGGTAACTTTAGGGTTGTGTATCGTTGCTGTGAGATTCACTAATCCGAAAGCATTTTCCGAGGTTAGCTGTAAAATTCAGCAATGTATATTTTTTTCAGCTAACTTCCTAATTCTATTTAAGTATCAATAACTTTGGACCCTTTTCAAAACTAAGTGACATATAGCTGATTTTAGTTAATAGCTTCATTAGGGCTGTAAAGGCCTTTCCTAGCTTCCTTTACTCCGTACTACTTTAAAATCCCTGCTGGCTTTAATTTAACCCAAATTTGGTTTGTGGCTGAGTTTGGTCCAATTTAATGACAAGTCAACATTTCCTGAGTCTGCTGAGTTGTCGATGTGATACTTATGAGATACTTGTGGGTAAGTAAGTTTAGGGAAAATGCAGGAAAATTTGTTTAGGTCTTTCATCCGTATTGCAGTGCTGTGAACACTGTCTTATTTTTTAGCCAGATATGGAGCCACGAGCTGTCAAAATGGAGTGGGAAAAAAGGCGGGAATGTGGCGCCGCTTTATGTGAACCTCGTCATTGCGCCAGAGTGAGAGGCGACGCATAGTGCAGCGGGAGAGAGAGGGACGTCGAACACAACGTGGTTTATAAGAAAACCCAAGACGTTGGGCGTGTTTGGCGGGTGGGCGTATGGGTCTCGGTTTAGTAGTGGTGAGGCTTGCGTGTGTGCGTGTGTACGTACACGCGGCTATGCGGTCACAGGTGTGTGGGTGTAAGACGGCTGGCGCGAGCCAAGAGGTTTCCTTTTGTCCGCGATACGCCGCTTGAGGCTTAGTTATTAAAGCGCGCACTTAAATTTTACGATGATATAAATTTCCATTGTCGGCTTTGTGAGAGGCGCTAAAGGGTTTTCGGGTAGCGATATTACTCGTAGTCCTACAGCGATACAAGTACTAATTGTTTTTCATACAGTAGCTAGTTTATAGATAGTTTGCATTTTTTAAATTTTGTACTTTCAGCTAGCTTATAGCTAATACGTTACATAACAAACTACCTACGTTATTAGGGTTCCATAGCCAAATCGCAAAAAACGGAATCCTTATAGATTCGTCATGTCTGTCTGTCCGTCCGTATGTCACAGCCATTTTTAAACTTTGAGATTTTCATGCATCTGGGTTTTACATGCATTGAAAGTAGGGAAGACGGTGATGGGTTTAATCAAAGGTATAAATATTGGTATGATTCTAAAGAGTTAGCTTGACAGGCTTGTTTTAACCTTAACTTGTATACTTACCTATACTTACTTGTACCTTGTGACTAAGCTTTGGCTACCATATTGTTATACTTTTCGAAGAGGTGCCCTACCCAAACAAAACATGTTTTTTCTTTAATAAATATTGTATTAGATCTTAATGAAATTAATTTGTTTTTATTTAAATGTGACATAAAATTATGAAATTGGTATACTATTTATCATTTATGTTTAATAATATTTTTTTCTCATATTTTTTTATTGTTATGATGTCACTGATAATCCCAGACTGGAATAGGTCTGTAAAATTTAATAAAAGAAGTTAATTTTTTTTTTTAATAAGTCTGTTGGAAATCCCATAACTACTCATAAGATTTTTAAGAGTCTAGGCACAAGGCAAGGTGGCTTAAAAAACTCCTATAAAAAGTTAAATTCATTTTAAATTCATTTTAAATGTGCTAACTAAGCCATCCCATTTGATATTACACATTTAATTAATTTCGCTCTATATGAGCTTTCTGTGACGATTGCAAATAAATATGAGTTAGCCTAAGTTGTAGCATATAACTCTAGCTCTAACTTAGACTAACAAAAAGGCATCTAAATCAAGCAGCTTTGTCTCATTTATTTCGGTTTGGTATTTCCCGATTTCAGGTTAACTCCTAAAGTCTGAAATGTAGCGCTCGGTATATCTAATTGCTCAACTTTATTTCATTAGTACGACCTACCGGGCTTCCGCGTAAAAGTCCGATCTGAAACTGAAAATCTGCGCTTTCAGACTGCTTAGGTATATTACTTTGAGGTTACAAAAGTTGGGTAATTATAGGAAGAGTAGATTTAGTTGATACAGTATTAGTTATAATGAGAGTCCGAGTTTAACTCTGATTAGAAGGGTGGCTTATAATTAGTTTGTTAGTTTAGTTAACTAATTACTACCGGATTTAGCCATCTGATTTTAAAACGAGTAAGTTGAATAGAGTTAACTATAATGGTAGAGCTAACCTAACTAAGGTTGCATTTATTAGTTTGCATTATTTTCTGAAATCTAAAGATTCCAATTATAAAAAAAATATGGGTGTTACGTTACATAAAAATTCCGTACCATTGCGGGTATTTCTAATGCAATGAACATTTTCGTCTAGAATTTTCAGAGGCGACCCCCATTATGTTGGCACGTAGAATGTACACACTTCGTACTGGTCCCGCACCTAACTATCTCTTTTAATACTTATTTGTACCCCCGCACACACAGGCGCGCCCCCCGTGTCGTCGCAGCCTACGCCTGTGTGGGTGGACTTCTTTCCGTGCTGCTGTGTGCGGGAGAATTTCTTTCGAGACGTAATAAGGGGACCGTTTCTTTCCCGCTAAGGTTTTAATGTCGACCACGTTTCGGTGGCGAGCGCGCGCCTCACGCGGTTTTCTCAAACTTTTTTTTTATTTGTGCGCTCCGGGTTCAAGTGGTTTAACTATCTGTGACAGTGCTTTTTTTTAAACTTAAGACTTTTGTTTTTGTTTCAAGTTAAATAGAAAGTAAGTATGATGGAGGTGCTTGGTAGTTATTTATTAATAGTTATACGGAGTTGTAGATTTAATTAATGGAAAGTTTGCGTAAGTCCGCAAAGTTGGGCGGGCGCCGAGACGCGTGTTGTTTCCACGTAACCGCAGCCTCATTAGCCTGCGTGCACACTACGCTCGGCGAGATAGGCGTACGCTGTGATAACATCGAGTACTTTACTACTTGAACACGATTAATTAAAGTTTTGTTTACCCCATCCGCTTGGCTGGTTTATTTTCGCGCGGATAATAATTCGGATTTGTAAAGGTGCCTGGAGATATTATATTATATTTACTCTGATTGTTACATAAGTGAAAAAAATTATATTAAAAAATACTTAAGAATCTCGTCAGTTCATTTTGAGAAACTTATAAAAGCAACATGAATTCCTCAGAGAATAAAAACATAAACTTAAAATTGTTTTTGGCTAAATAATTTTTATATCATTAGGTATATCAATTAGATACGATGCGTCTCACAAGCAATAAATAACAAGAAACATTTAAACGTAACGATTATTAAATAAAAAAATATTTTTAGGTAATAATGAACCCGGTATTTGCCCATTGAGCTCGGTGAGACTTGTTAAAAAGTAAGTGCGAACTCCCATTAGACGTTCCCGGTTCCCCCAACTGCCACCTGAGCCGCGCCTAATTATTATTGTCGTTCACGCACTTACTCGTATGTATGCCCAATCTGTTACGCCATTTACAACTTTGTGTCGTGTGTCTCATGCTTATTAATTTAGACTCTTCAACGCAAATTTTTTTGGTCTCATTTCGACTAAGTATTTAAATAAGTCTTAAAATTGTTTTTTTTTTTTTAATAATTGTGCTTTATTTCGATAGCTGGGGAGAGCCGGGTTCAAGTCCCGCTGGATATGACAATTTTTACACGTAACATTTATTGAAAATCTACAGTTTTAAGTTCGATATGGAGTAGTAACAAATATTTACACATATATTTTTTTTATTACAAACGTACAAGGTTATTACATTTCTTAGTATTAGATCTCAGTGTTCTGTCGACTTATAGGTATGCAAATACTAAATGAAAATATTAAAAATGTACGTACTAGTTCACTGGTAAAGATTAATTACACACCCCTATTTATGTCGCGTAGCACTTGTCTACGACGCAGCTACGAATTCGCTACGCAAAGCTATTGAATTCAATAAAATGAAGCCTAATTCTTTAAAACTGATTCCAAAAGTTTCTCGATTTACTTAAACTTTTAAAATTGATTTTACTGCTCCCAGTATGGTTATGAAGAGGTACAAAATTTTACGTTTTATTAATAAAAATATTACTAGTATTTTCCCAAAGTAACGCCTGCGTAAAATTTGAGTTATCACCAATCCGCAGGAACGATAGACTTTTCCGCGATAAAATGCAGTCCATTCTAAATGTTAGCCATAGCGGTTCAGTAGTTGCAGCGTGAAGGAGTGAAAAACACATACAAATTATTAATATGACTTTATAATTTTAGTGTAATTTCTCAATATGCAATAATTTGGAGATGTACCAGAGGCAAACTCAATTATAAACATTTTTCGAACCTATATTGGTATTCTGTTCATTTAACAAGTAGAACACCAAAGAGGAATTCGGCAAGGCACGCTACCCCTTGACTCAAGGGTTGTAATACAAAAGAGTGTCGATCAAAGACTGGGGAAATATTAAGCCAATCACCTTAATGAAATAGCACTTGCAAATTTTTGCAACAGGGAAATTAATTGAACTTCATGTAACCTTTTAATAATGGAGAATAATAGTCATATTTTGTATGACTGATAAACTCCATAATCCTCTGATTAAGCTCTTATCTTATCATAGTCGAAAGTAGGTAATGTGTGAATCGAATCTATAAAATTCTTGGTCAGTTCAACTCATTCAAACTGCATGTTTAATATCTCTATGAGATATTAAACATGCAGTTCAATGAGTTGACAATATTAACAATTCCTCTGAAACATCAAAAGGTCCAATGCAGGTGCATCGGTCCAATTTTTAACCGTTGAAAAATTTTTGACGCTATTTTTATTTTACAAGATTGTAAAAATGAAGTGTTGGGACACACCTGCAAAAAGTTCTGCTATCAAGGTGTCCGATCATTGGGTCGCATGCCGCGTCGCATGATTTGCTTGAAAAAAATGTTGTGGAATAGGCTTGAAAAATATTGCCAGCGTATTGAAGAAAGTTGATCAAAATTGATATTGAGCTATATGACAAATGATTTTAAATCTTTATGCAAGTGACCTTTATTTTCTGACAAATCACAGTCAAATTTTATATGAGGTTTATTGGGTTAATTCGGAAGGCTTTAAGACTTTTTTTAATATCGCCTTAAATGACGTCACCCGTCGCATTCCGCATATCCTGCTAAGTGCTTGATTGCGCCTGGTGTTGTTTATTGTCACCAATATTGCAAGGGTCGCCCCCAGCGGCGTACGTAGAGTCTGGAATTTGAATAAATGGATGAAGTATAAAACATTTAATACTACATTTAATAACATATTTGTACTATTAAATACCCTTATAACATATATGTAAAAAAAGAAAAAGACAGGTCGTGGAATAAAGAATTTCAAAATTTTTTTTATACGCGTAGAGGAAAGTTTGATGCGAAAAGCGAAAATTAATAAATTGCTGTCGAATTTCTCCATCGGTTTCGACTACTGGCATCTGTAGCCCTTTATTAATGTTGTCTGAGTCTGTAGCTTACTGTATAGGCTAAAGAACTTTATTAAAACCAAGTACCTAGCTAGGCCCAGGTCTCAGGTCTATTGAGATTTTACAAGTTCAATACAATGAATTTTTGGCAGTGATTTTTTTACTTACATGTTTATAACGATTTCGTATACAATACTGTTATTCGTCATTAACGATTACCATTTGATCAAGTAGCAAGCTGTCCTTCCCAGTTAATTAGAATCATTTGAACGTTAAGATTTAAAAAAAAAACAGCATACAAAAAAATAAATTCGCCACATTTAAAATGCCTCAATTAAGTAGGTACATTATAAATTTCATTACATACTATGAGCCAGTCATTTAGAAATTATAGACAGACATTTCAATTTTCTTTGTAAATACAGAGTATTTCTTGGAAGTCGACAGATCTTTTCAAATTCCCAATTGCGACATCCATTACAATTCCTGCTCTAGAAGTGAAAATTTAGGGAATCAATATTGGGGCACAAATTCCTGAGGGAGCCCCGGACCTTTCGGACACGGATAATGATCGTCTGGCGACGGTTACAAATAGGTTAGCAAATGTAATATCCGGACCCTACGTGGGATATTCAAATAGAAGACTCTCGGACATCCTGATTCTGTATAAGATGTTGCCACTTTGATCAACTGAGTTTGAAGAAATGTAGAGCATACGTCTTTAACATTACTGCCCTGGGCAATTATAGAGGGATGTATAGTATAAGTTTGAGAGTCTTGTATAGAGACGTCGTCATGGTATAATATGATACCTTAATATGATTGGAACCAATTAGGTCGATTTTCGTTAATCTTTTGTTATAATAAGCGGTTGTAGCCGTTATTCCTAACTTGTACCTAATCGCTGAAATCACTGATCAGTGGTTGAAATGAGTGTAATAATTAAAGCAATTAACTAAACGATTTTTCCTTACGTAACAATTTTTGCCCACTTTTTTACACTTTTCTACTCGTAGTTAGAACTAGACTGCGATCTCACATGATGGTAGCTGATGATGCAGCTGCATCTTACTAACTTGGAAGTGTTATATTACCACTATCCACTGAGAAATGGTAAATTATCTGGCAGTGTGCCGTTTGTCTGTAAGATGTTAACGAGCCACGGCCGAAGTCTCCCTTCCACCAGACACCAGCTTAAGTCCCACCGTAAGCCACGTTATAGATAGAACTTCGTTTGAAAAATTAGTCTAAAGTTAAAACCATTAAGTATGTATGTGTGTGTGTGCACCCAAGAAACAATTAACAAAAATTAAAGTAGAAATAAAAAGAAAATACAGTTAACAATGAGGCGGACTTATCGCTAACTAGCTATCTCTTCCGGACAACCTCAGACACCGAATAATTTGGAAGTAGGAAAGTGGGTGGTAGCTTAACTTTGGAAGTAGGAAAGTGGGTGGTAGCTTAACGAACATTATGTAGCTTAACTATTACTTTATTTTATAGATTAAAAAGAGGAAGTTGTAGAACCTTAAAACATATTTTGGACAATAGTCCGCAGTGAAACAGACGCGGCTGGTGTAATGTATCTTTGCCCCATTCCGGTCCTTTGTGGAAGGGTGTAGGGTAACGAGCATTACCCACTTGGCCCCTACATGCTTTATTATTTACGACCTCCGCCCTATTTGTATGTTTTAAAGCTAAGATTTTATTGCCGCCCTATTCACGAGATAAATCCGCGTGGAGCGGCGAGGTACCGAGTTGCTAAGCGCGAGTGCATTGATTTTGTTTTTACTCTATCGTTTTGTAATCACACTTATACAGGCGAAAGTTTGCAAGATTATTTTTATTAGTCCTTCACGCCACAAATACCTACTGAAGCAATTTAGCAAAATTTTTTTTTTAGTTGGTTAGCGAAAAACCTGTAGACATGCGGGCGGAGTTGCGGGTAAAACTAGTTTCTAATAATTATTACATGTTAGTATCTCACCTGATGCATTATGATTTATGATGTGTTTCATATCAGTAGTGTTTTCTACCGCTTACGCGGTTCCCGGTTCGAATCCCAGGCCCAAATCTACAACGTTTCGGAATTATGTCCGTTTCTGGTAAACATTATGACACAAAGGAAAACATCCCAAGGACATAAATGGCCGAGAGTTCATAGTATTTTCCAACCCGCATTTGACCAGCGTGATCGGTCATTAGCATTACGGTATCTCATTCTGAGAGGAAATTCGTACCGTTACCATAGCACCTATAGTAATAGAAGTTGAGTTGTATGAAAAATAAATAAATTTCAGAAATTGTTTCTCACCTCAAAATAACATTAATAGTATGACAATCGGGACCCACCTAATAAAATAGCTGACCTTAAAAATGCATATTTTCTGTATGTTTGTAAGACAAATATTATCTCGACTTGTAATAAATATACCGAGTGACAAGCGTTATTGGCGAAAACATCATAAGAAGGCAGAAGGCTACATCGAGTCGAAATCAAAGCAAACAAGGAAAGGCAGTAAAAGGCGCGTAGGGTGAACCCCTTGTAGAAATTAAGTTTAACATCCATCGACATATCGCGTTTCGCAAACATCTAACAGCCTATTCGTGTATGGGAAAGGGGAACATATTTTATAGTAATTGGTATAGGTTAAAGAGTATCTTCCTGGTTATAACATCGATATTTTGTGAAATAGTATCTGTTTGATAATAATAAGACCAGGCAAACGTTGTTACGTCATTAGGGATATAATAAATATTGAATGATGTAATAAATAGCTTACAACTTACTCTCAGATCTACCGAACATATACAAAAAATTTCATAACCATCGGTCGAGCCGTTACGGAGGAGTTTCGTAACAAAAATTGCCACAAGAGTTTTATATATTGGAGAAGATATTATTATCTTAAAGCCGCAACCTTAGAGAACACAATATAAAAAGTCTCTACAACGTGACAAAAAATAGGAAAATCACATATTGAAATCAATATTTTTAATACATTTGCTCAAAAAGTTGACATTTCCATGTGTGTTTAGCGTGTGCAAAGTTATTCTTTTCCGCACTAGTGCTTTTGTGTTTTCCTCCTACGCGGCACCGGAGCAGGCGCACCAGGAGCGCATGAACACGAACACGGAGCAGGCAAACACGTAAAACCAATATTTTTTTTTCGCAAATGTATTAAAAAACGTCGTTTAATGCACGTGAGGAATTGTCATTTTTACTCGTCCTTATAGTTGACCCTCGCCTTCGGCTTGGGTCAACAAACCGGGACTCGTAAAGAAATGACAAACTTTCCGCACTTATATTGAAATGTACAATTGCGGTGCAGTTTTGAAAGATTGGAATACTTTATCTTATCCGCGTGATTTGGCACCCCGTGTGCTCACACCCTTGCCTGATTGTGTGAGCCCTTTGTGCGAGTTGCTTTGATGCTGCGATGTCAATAAAGCCCAGTGACTTCTGATTCCATGTGATGTACTATGCTCGTTTGACTGTAGTTTGAGTATCAATTTGTTCAAGCTATATAATATATGAGTAGTTTGAACAAGTTGATACTAAGACAAAATATAGTGAAATAAGTAAAAATTTTTGATTACATATTTACTAACTTAGAGATTCTTTATTCATCAAATTATTGCGAAAAAAATATTGGATTTTTACGTAATAACTAAAAAAAAAATATTCGAAATTAAACTATTTTGCCATTTTTAAATTAAGTATACCAAATCTTCGTGTTTAGATCATGGAATCGTTTGAATGAATTTTGGTGTAGATCGGACGGAGAGTACTCTCTGATATCTGAATGTTTACGAAAAATGTTCAGCATAAAAGTGGCAGTATTTAAATTTAATCAGCACTCAGCAGTGACGGCATTAAACAGTGATCAATATTCAAACTTACGAACATCCTTTTAGGCTTTACTCATGACATATACCGAAGAGCTATGTGGAGATTTTTTAAAATACTTTCTTTTCTTTTTTTCAGGTATCAAAAATACGATGGCTCTATTAATACGAATCTTTGTCCCATTACAAAAAAAATATTATATCCACAAAACGCGATGTTTAACAGAAATTATGTGACAGATACGGTGACTTAAATTACAGACAATTTACCCGTTACATGTATACGATATCTATGGACGATGCATTTATCGAGTGAAGTGAGTTCGACTACGAACGGTTTGGGGCACGAGGCGCCTTCCTCCAGCTATGGGGGCTTACCGAGCCAGCCTCTGACTGCGGAGTTGCTGGCTGAGAGGACGTTGGAAGGATTGTTGGCAGACCATCCTGGCGAGCTTGTGAAGACTGGCAGCCCTCATGTTGTAAGTTAGATCGTATTTGGAATGTTACAATCGAAAAACCCCTTTTTAATTAAATGAAAAAATATCAGGAAACAGAAAATAAAGGTTTTCGATGAAAATAGTTCTAGTTTATAGTTTAGTAGATACTGTCTAGTGTTTTTTAATATTCTTCCAAGCCAATTCTTAATGTTTCTTGAGTTGACCATAATATGTTCAAGATTCAACAACTGTATATTATTATGTAATTGGTCTATTCTGTTAGCACTTGTCCTGGCTAAAGGCTTCTAAGAGAACAGATTTAGTAAATAAATCGCTGAATGTCGGCGTTGTGACATTGACGGTGGTATCTACGTGCGATTCATATATAGAGTGAACCGCAGCGTGGTCTTCTCCGGCGGGTGTAATTTCCCTCCGGGGGGTACGGGCCTCGAGGCAAACCTCCTTACCCGGGCGATGTGTCGCGGGGGCGCTGTACGCCCTCGGTGTTGATCTTTAAGCCCCCTGGTTAGGGAGCTAAGGCTCCGCCATCTTGGCTTTGGGCCTAGGGGTCTGGTTACGTCATTGGTCCTGTCCAGTGATGATCCTCGCGTCGTCTTCCTCGTCTCCATCGCTACCCGTAAAATGCCGGGAAGGGGACGGGGACCGTAGGAGCTCGCGAGGTAGGGGACGCCCTTGCGGTGGTCGATCGAGTGTAGGGGCAATCCCGTGGAGGTGTGCGCACGGCCCGTAATCCGCGCGAGCGAACAGGCGTTGCGCCAGAGTACGGACATATAGAGTGAAGTGAAGCACCTGTAAATAGGTGAATGCCGCGACTTTTCACGCCACCTGACGTGCGAGAATACTACGACGTATTACGTGAATCGCTCTACAGTAGTGAGAGTGCTATACGAGTATGTTGTGAGATGATGAACATGATCATGAGCGTTTCACTCCTTACTAAAATTATGTAGTTTTGAAATATCAATATCTTCTCAGGTATGCACAGTGCTGCCTCCACACTGGCGGTCCAACAAAACCTTGCCAGTGGCTTTCAAAGTGGTCGCGCTGGGAGACGTCGGAGACGGCACGCTGGTCACAGTGAGGGCAGGCAACGATGAGAACTGCTCAGCGGAGTTGAGGAATTGTACTGCTGTTATGAAGAACCAGGTCGCAAAGTTCAACGATCTGAGGTTCGTCGGAAGAAGTGGTCGAGGTGAGTGAAGATCCTTTAGCTATTGTGAGCTTTAGCTATTAAGAGCTAGGGTTTGGGAATGAGAGTACTGTCCGACGGTTGGGCCTTCGGTATGCCTTTATTAAAACTCACTAATTACTCCGGCGTCGGCGCCTAAGTGATCCCTTGGGAATTAAACGGCCTTCTTTGTCTTTTGTCTATGTCTTAAAGCGAACTTCTGTGTTTCTAGAATAAAGAGTTTGTTATGGATTAGTATGAGTCAGTGAGTGAATTAATGAGTGAGTCAATAATTTCTTTCTATGATAAAAAAATTGTTTCATAATTCCCGTTTCCCGAAAAAAAATGTTTCGTTTTAAACTTATTCTCGTGAAATTGTTTAAAAAAATCTCAAACTATTAAGTCTGCCGTCCGCCAATCCGAACCTTGCCAGCGTGGTGGGCCTGCTAAATATTCGCAAATACTAAAAGTAGCTATAATAAGTACCTATTGAAGTTAGCGTAGATATCAATAGTCCGTGCAGAATCACCTCAAGTGTAGACGTCGCAGTATCGACTTAGGCGAAGGCAATTGACCGGGTTATTTCTATCAGCGGATTATTTGAATTACAAAACGGTTTTAGAATTTATCCATACTGTTTAATGTTATACATATCTATTTAACAAAGCTCCCGCTAGGCAAAGTTTAAGTAAATCTCAAATCAAGATTATAACTGTATTAATTATCATTAAAATATTACCAGTAGGAATTACTAAATGAAAATTGTTCTAACTCCACTGATAAGGAAGCTCAGGATATGGAAGACCGAACGATTTACGTAAACCTTTTTCGTACAAGCAAACAGTAGCGCCGTCTGTCAAAATTATATGGGTGGCTGCTGAGCGAACTACAGCGTGGCCTTACTGCAGTTGGTGACAAAACAAGTATTATTGGCACCGATAAACTGGCGACATTTTTTCGCGCTGTCCCCCCTGTCATGCCCTATATGTCTATTCCTAACTCCTTTTTTTAATGTATTGTAAGTACAATTTCTAACTAAGGATATCATTAGCTTATTTTACGCTATCAATAAAAAAACAGCCAGACACTTTACACCAAACAGAGCTCAGTACAACTCACCCTATAACGTTACCACTCTCCAAAAAAATCAATGCCGAAAACATATTAAATATTTCATACACCGTACAATATATCTGAATGTTTACGATTATGCAGACATCTCCTCATAAAAACGCCCGCCCCCTGAGTGCGTACTCAAAACAAAGCTTCGCCTTTGCTGCTGAATATTTCAACAGGTCTTTGCCAAGTCGGAATATTAAGTCAATGGGGGTAATTGATCTGTGAAGATCGCTAAGGACCGAATGCATTAAGACAGTGGCATTAAAGTAATTTTATAAATAACTACTTGATAGTATTTAAATACGGTACACTACGGCACATTAACACATTAAAGAGTTCTTCTTTTTGCAACTAGCATGGCGGAATCCGTCCTAAGGCTATACGCCATAACTAGGTGTGTGTAATAAAACCTACGAGAGATGCAAAGTTGAACTAAGCACTGAGTGATGAGTAAATCGAATGGTCAATGATAACAAAAGCTGTTTTAAGAAATATCGGTCATTCGTTTTCTAAACAAAAAAATTGGTTGTCTGTAAAGTCGGTTTAGTGACGATAGTTGAACGTGACAACGTCTTCTTTGTCGCTCGTTCCGCGCTCGCGAGGTAACGCCGGTAACGCCGCATTAGCGAGGTAACGCCGGTAACGCCGGATGAGTCATGTTTTTTCATGCGTGCAACCGGCTCTATCGAATTATAAGACGTAGTCACTTCAAAAAATAAGAGTATTTTTAGTAGAATACTTCTGTTAAAAATTAGGTAAAGTCATTGAATCTGATTGTAATATTTAAGAGAAAATCCATCGTCTACTTAGTTACTAACGATCGCCAGTGGTTTTCCACGGCTTACTTTGTTAGACGTCAAGTTGACTTCCAAGTTAGAAAAAATATGCTGGATACATACATTTACGAGAATATGTATTTATTTATCTTTTAATTAAGCAGCAAACAAAGCAACCAAATATTAGAAAAAACTGATCGGCGTAATTTACCAGATTTCCGAAATAAATATTTTTCTGATTTTGCATAAGTCCAATAATCTATATTTGATACCAATATTCAAAATTATTTTAGTTCATGATTTAACATAAGTCATTAAGTAAAATAATTTTGGATATTGGTATCTTACATTACAAGCGAAGTCACGTGTCATGCTAGGCTATATGCGTACACCATTATCGTCGATCCGGGACAATTGCCCGTTTTACTTAATACGCACTTAGGTTTAACTTAAGTCTAGTACTTTAGTCCGTCATAGCACTTATACAACTTCTCAATTAGGGCTCACGTTACCATAAGAAAATGATACTCTAGTATTTAACCCTTCATTCGGTCGTTAGAGACATGCAATCTTTATGCCTATTTAACTACTAGTTGCAATTTCTGTCCGTATGTTTCACTTGACTTTGTTTGTGCTAATAATGTTTAAATTTTTGTAAACAGGCCTAGCTGGAACACGTAGTAAGCAATTTTTTATATTATTAAACCTATTATAAAATTTTAATCAGGCAATTAATATCCAGATTTTGCAGGTTGCTAACTAGCTGGTTGCCAAAGTTTCACGCTACGAGCCACGTAATAATACCTGACTTATTTAAACTAATGGGTATCTCGGTACAGTAGAGTTCAAGATCTTTTCTCTTGCATGACTAATTTTTTTTAATTTTCCTATGCGCGGTCATTTCTGAAATATACGAGTAGCTATATTTTTTCATCTATGAGTCTTTTCTCGTAAAAATACCTAATATTAAAGTTATGCACTAATACTTGTAATGCAGCCAGGATCGTCTACACTTAAATTAATTGATCATCGGCTGATAGACAATTAATAGTCAATTTCTAGTTTCAACATTTACCTATTGTAAGAAGCTTTCTTCGTCACAATTTAAATTATATTTTATCAAAATCTATACTTACCTAGAAACACGTAAAGCTCAACCAAGTTATATTTACAAGTCGTCTTGTCAACATGTAGGTTATTACGCGAGGGGGGTACAGGGGTAACGCGAAACTATTTCCATTCAATACTCAAACAAACAGCGCGCATGTAAAACTTAAATGTTTAGGGGTAAAATGGGGTAAAACGGAACACGAACTGTAAACTCACATATTCAAACAGGGGAGGGGGGAGCTAACGAAGCGGGCAGGAAGAAACATCACCAGTCGAGGGAGGCATGTCATGTCACTTAGATCTTATTTGTTACTTTGTGTGTTTCAATAGATGTGAAACTATGGTAGTTTTGTAGACATAAATTAAGTACATGATATAAAGAAAATTCCGAAAGTTTAAGTATTGTCTTTGGATGAAAAAGAAAAATTACTTTCGTCTAATTCCCATTTCTATTTCCCACTTGCTTCTATCACAAGATTATCGCTCAGTCGGAAGAGGAACTATTAGATAGAGGACTCTTTTTGTAAAGTACGAGTATATCCAAATTGATACCATAAAAACGCAGTGTAAAATATTCTGCTGTGATTTAACAGAAGGTAATTTTGAAGCATTATTTTATATATTACCTACTAGCTGACCCGACAAACGTTGTTTTGCCAGTAGGGATATATAAATAGCTTACGACCTACTGTCAGACCTACCGAACGCACACAGAAAATTTCGGAGGAGTTTGGTAACAAACACTTACACGAGAATTTTATATATTAGAAAGAGATTATACCTACTCGGTTTGACATGCACTGTAGTCACTTCATGACATGCACAACATCACTTTGCATTATGAGATATCCTGCATTTTTTACGAGCAGTATCACTTAACGTCAGATGGAAGTCCTCCTTGTATCGTTATTCTTTTCCATAAAAAAGGACCCGGCGGACCGCACGAAAAAAGTCGCTTGTTTACTGGTGTCAATAATGTTTGTTTTGACACCAACAGCGTCAGTTCTAAGGCTACCGCAGTCTATGGACCGTAGTCCATGCCACAGATCACTATACCTACTTTTTATTAGTCTGCAGCCCGAGTTTCTACGGAAACGATTTCCGCCATGCGTGAAATTTTGACGAATGGTTGAGGTAAAATATCGGTGTATAAAAAGGAAAACGGAATGTGAGTCATAAAAATTATAATTTTCATAAAATGAATATTGGCTCTTCCCGAGAACAGAGTCAATCAACGGTTAAACATAATCGATTTCCTTCGTGAAACCGGAACACATTTGAGGACACAACCCCGGCAAGCGCGCGGATAACTCATTAACATTTCCTTAAACAAACAAAAGCTTCGGCCGGCGTCTGTAAAAAACCAATATAGCCCTAAACGGGAAAGTGGAAAAGAAGTTAAGAGGTGTCTATTTGTCACGTTCCTTCGTGAATAACGTTCTGCTTTCCAATTAAGGGTAAGCGCTCTCTTTGTTTATCTTAAATTGCGAGAAAATCTCACTCAAATTATCGGGCAAGAGGACGAAGGGGGATCAGAACGCAACTTTCGTTCCGGATAAAAAAGTTGCCTGATTCTGACGGACAGGGCGCGGGGAATTTTTTAATAAGCGAAAAATTTAATGAGGGACCCCGAACAATTTTTGCTCGGTTTTACCGTGTCAGCTCTATTTAAGTGTGAGGGAAGTTTTGCTGAAGTAGGGTGGAAGTGCGGTATTTTGCTTTTCCTAAAAATATTCAGTACCTATTCGACACTTTATTTTTATTGGCTCTTAATTATAAGAGTTGTGAGTTTATTTAGAAGTCTAAAACGCTTAGTTTTAGACTACGAATAATAGGATTTCCGTACCTTAGTTATAACGCAAAACTACTCATCTCTTAAATAAAGTGTGGCTTCATATTTAGTTTTTAATCTCAAGATGTCTGTAGTTTAGTTCAAAAGATCAATTAGTAAAGGTTTTCTAATATACTCGCAACTAAATTAGTTACTATCAGATAAATACGTAGGTTCGTACTTAGTAAAGGTAGACGTGATTCCCTTATTACGCCCCCGCAATAAGAGCCCAATTTACTGCACCAGTAGTCAAGAGGCGACATCTGCTAATCTATTGATTGACCCCACTTTAGAGCGATCGCCGATAAAAAAATACCCCTGGGCCGTGTGTCCCCGCATTCCCTTCGCTTGGCGATTTTAAACGCAGCGAAGATTTGTGTTTAGAATTCGATGTTCGAGAAGAAAAATGTAGATTTTTACGCGTATAAAAAAATCAGGAAAACCAGAGTGCGGCTGTATCATGGATATAGCCCGGGCAGTTTGTAACATCAGTGTGTGTAATTTTTTAACCCTCGACGGAAAAAATGGGTATTATAATTTTGACGTCGATATCTGTGTATCTGTGGCATCGTAGCTCTCTAACGCATGAACCGATTTGGATGAGATTTTTTCATTTGAAAGCTAGTTTCCTTGCGGTGGTTCTTAGCTATGTTTGGTTAATATCGGTCCTAGAGCTCATTTCCAAAATAATGTAAGGCATTTTTGACGTATGTTTTCTCGATTAAGTGCTTCACGCGTACCAGTATAATCGTTAAATGACAAGCGTAGGGGTTATTCAAATTTTTAATTTAATTTTTATTAGATACTTTTATCCCGGGTAGGTTTAATTGAAAGTTTTCCCAGAAATTCCAAAAACTGGATGGAAAATACACGTGGATGAAGCCGCGGGATATGAGGAAGTACAGCTAGAAAACTGCCATTTAACATGACGTATTGTAACAAAAAGGGTCACGGTAGAGAATTCTCGTCACACCCGGGCGTCATACATAGATAACTCGTGTCACTATTGTTCCTCTGGCACCTGAAAGAGGCTTGTTAGTCAAACATCGCACACAATACACCATACACCCCTCCGATTCCTTCCCTATTACTGTTACCTTAACAAAACTTTTTCTAGGATAGTTCCCAGCTTCTTCCAAAGCAATAAAATGGGTAGATATTTTGTATGCTAACAAATTTTATACTAATACAATTTAGCACAAACAAATATAAAGAGAACAATTCGCACTGACTAAGTATGGTAACAATAATTTAGGCTGCATTTTTGCGCTGAATAGTTAGACTTATTGTTATTTGGTGCACATAATTATATGACTCACAGCTTACGAACTTAGGGTCTCATTGGGTCTCAGAGTTACGTGAAATTCTACAGAGTATCCCGTACTAGCACATACTAATTTAATACATTGTGCAGTTAAATACAATAAGTTGGTCATAACACACAGTTGGAGATTAAACTCATTATTTACAGTTATTAGGCAACAGTTTTGTGACACATAAAATACGGTTTTTATTCAATTTTTTATTGTTTCCTAGTAAACGAGGTTAGAAATAAATGACATTCATTGAAAATAAAATTCTTATCCGACAAGGAAATCAAAAGTTACGAGCATGTGAATTTTTCTCTGTCCCTTGCTCGCAAAACGAAAATTTGTATGGAGTTACGTGGAGTTACTATGTCATGAGTGATAGTGACGTCACTGTCCGATATTGCTATCTCTGTCTTATCAGGATTATTAAATTGCTTTTAACTTTTTCGTCATTTGCGCGAATTCATTTGTTTTAAGAGTTTAGTAACAAAAATTGTCACGAGAAATTTATATATTAGAAAAGATTGAATATTGTTTCAAAAATAAATGAAATTAATATATTGTATACTAGCTGACCCGGCAAACGTTGTTTTGCCTTATTAATTATGTCTCACTCATTAAGCTTTCTGCGAAGAACCAATTCATTGTGACAATTATATATAATAATATTTCGAGTTTTTTGATATGATATACCTATGATTTCAGCTATCACAACGGCCCCCAGTATCAATGAAACAAATTAATAAAGTAGAATCTCTCCATCGTCTACAATCGTTAAAAAAAGGTCAGAAGAATTGACGCACTGAAGATCAGAAAAGCTAAACATATGGCATTGAAGCAATGCCATTGAAGCAATGTTAACCCTTTCTTGAACAAATACATCGACGTAATGTTCGATTTTCTCCGAAACCTACAATCGGACTGATCGCATCTTATGTTATTTGCATATCAAATAAACTTTGGGCTAATAAATTAAATAGACCAAAGAGGTCGGACCTTACACTACAGTAAATCTATGCAAAAACCTGACGTATAATAATTATTAAAAAAAAAACGTGAAAAAAATTGACAGCAATGAAATGTTTACTTAGCAACGCCATTAAATCAATTTATTAATTTTATTTTTATTTTGAAAATACTCGATAATATTAATTCTCCACATATAAGTCGTCGACTCCGATCGAGTATTTTTTTACGCTCTTTCATTTTATGTGCGATTCGTTTGATTCCACCATACAGCGGTACGACTTTAGGTATTTGTATGGGAAAATTAAATCATCCAGGGCAATCGTTCCTCTGCTTTTAGGGACATCAAATGTATCCTATAGCCGTTTCCTGGCTCTAAGCTACCTCCTTACCAATTTTCAGCCATATCGGTAAAGCCGTTCTTGAGTTATAATTTGCTTTGTGGGGAATATTAACCCTTCAGCATCACTTATTTTGGACGTCCGTACTGTGTATAATGATCATTTGGCATTCCTTTGGAAGGGTCTAATATTCACAACAGGGTACGCCAGCTTAAGATGAGCCGTACGTTCAAAGTTTTCTGCATATTCCGTGTTTCAAGCTATTTGGACAAATACTGAGGGCTATTATGTCTATTTTTTCTGAACTACAAAATCGATGACTTTGAAATATTTACAGAACAATCTTTAATGTATCCCCTTTCTAACAAAAAAAGAATGAATGAAATCGGACCACGCGTTAATGATTTACAACTCAGTAAACATTTTAACTTTTATCCCCTCTCCTAAGGGAACCATGCTGAATTTCGGGATAAAAAGTATACTATGTCCTTCCTCGTAGTATGAACTCAAGTCATACCAAGTTTCATTGGAATTCATTCAGTAGTTTCGGCGTGATGCGCGGCCGTGATACAGAAAGACAGACAGACAGACAGACAGACAGACAGACAAAAATGAAAACAAATACAGTTTTGGGTTCAGAACCGATTTTAGAGTGCCCTCGAAAAAAAATTTTCAAAATATCTTTAATGTACAGAATTTGACCTGTTACAGATTTATTATAAGTATAGATTGATTTGAGTAAAATACCCTATCAGACAATGTTGAGTCTGAAATGGGACAGTCCGTGAAACGCAGTTGTCATGGCAAGCATAGCCACCCTCAGAGGTGGAAAATTATTTTTGTATCAGAGCTGCGGAAAAAGATCTCGGCCTCACCTTTCCTTATTAACTGGAGAGCCGAGAGGTTCCCCTTTGATGCACTGCATGGTTGCCCTTAACGGCTAATGGTTTTAAATTTGCCTTGTTATTTAGAATGGAATGGGAATATTATAAATAAGGGAACGAGTTTTAGATTGCGCGCATCCCTTGTAGAGCGTAATCATAATTTAATGGTAAGAGAATGGTAAGTACTGTGGACCTGTAGAGAAATTAATTGTTTTATTTTGTAGTTTATGACTTGTGTAGCCTTATAAAGTAGGTACCTTAACCTAAAGTAAGGTTAAGTTGCCCACTTCTTAAGGCTATCAATATTT
The DNA here is from genome assembly GCA_036785405.1 of Coenonympha arcania. NCBI lineage: Eukaryota > Metazoa > Arthropoda > Insecta > Lepidoptera > Nymphalidae > Coenonympha > Coenonympha arcania. Next base: position 5,719,797 of record CM072072.1, on the reverse strand, counting down.
TGCAATTACCTTACAATTTCCTGGTGACTCCAGTCACCAGATGAAGCTATTGACCGCAGTAAAATGTCTCGGAAACTTTTTTTGGGTTTCTGTCTCCATGGCTCAGGGCCTCATGGCAAAGTGACTGACTATAAGTATAGTGCGTTCAATCCACTAAGACGCATCCCACTTCTTATGAATCACGTCTGTGAAGTGGGGCACGTCTTCGTGACTTGAGCTACCTTATAATAGACTTGATTGTAGTGACACAGTTATTCTGTCTTATGAAGAATATTAAAAACATAACAGATCTATGAGATACAGAATATATACTATCAAAGGTAATAATTTCCAACTATTCAAATAAAATGCTAAGCACTTTAGTACAAATTAAGGCGTGCATTTATTTCAATTTTTATTAATTTAAACGAGACGGCATAATGAAAGGTACTGTGATGAGGAGGGAATGCGATCTTCGCACTGAGGGACGGTTGGTAGAAAGGGAGATCAGATTTCCTTTGGCCGTCTTTTGCAAGTTCTCTTTTCCGTTTTTAATTATTGAACCACTCATTCCTAATTATTATTATTAGCGCAGGGGAGTGGTGAAAATTGAGGGCCTTCCCGAGTCATATTGACCGCGGGGCTCGAGGTGCGTCTCAGGGGGAGGTTTTTAATTGTACACGCTTTTGACTTTTCTCTTGTTCTTTTGAGACGCTTCAATAAACCTGAATTTTACGGTGTCTCGCTCGTAGGCGGCCGCCCTTTTATTGCTTGGGTTTCTTTGCTTGTTTATTTGGATGCGAATATTTTAGTGCTGAAATTATGTTTTCGTTTTTAGGGCTGCCTCTATATATGTCGCCATGTCTATGTCTGTCCATATGTATAATTTAATAAGGAAAATTGAGAGATGCAAACAGTCTACTTCTTGGCTTGCATTGATTTGAGGATACTGTAAAGTACTCTATGGATTTTAATCCCACCAAGGACTTACTTCAGTAGGTACTTGGTATGAATCTCATTTATACACGCTCCTAAGAATACACATCATAATTGGCAGACAGACCAACTGTAAAGTGATCCCATAAGTTTCCAGTTTTACACTTGAGGTAAGGAACATATTATATATAGGAACATATTATATATATATATATAGGAACATATAACATAGTAGGATTCCTAGAGATAGAAAAAGGAAAAGAGGCCGCCAGAGAAAGAGATGGAGAGATATATTCTCTCAGAGATGCGGCCCGGACTGGATGACAAAAGCTCGGGACAGGAAGCTCTGGAGTAGTTTGGGGGAGGCCTACGCCGCAGAGGCGACTTTTACGTGAACATTTCTAAATGACATTGAATTTGACTTTGTATACTATCATTTTATTAATAATTTAATTGACATACTTTGAATATTATAGTGACTGTAAAATATTCGAATCCTTTTGAATTGTATGGAATTTTAATTGATATTTATTTGTAACGTAATAGATATAAATGCCTTTTTTTTTTTTTTAAGGAACATAAAAAAATACTGACTACCTTCATTTTGGCGAGTTATGTACTACACGAATTCATATAAAACCAGGTAGCTAGGTATCGTATTAAACTTTCGCATTAATCAATAAACCGTCATATTTTAATAGGTCGGCAATGAGCAATGAGCGCAGAGCACGGCGTACGTCGTACAAAGGCGCACACATTGCCGCACCCGCAGCCAATCCGCTAATGTCCCTAAAGCGTATCGGGCCGCATTACGTATTTTATATCCAAATTGCTCATCTCTAAGCTGAAAATCCTCACTAAGCCATGAAACCGAGATCAAAGGAGCTTGCTGCCATTACGATTGTGGCTCATTTTTTATTTAGCCGACGGAACTCTTATCTTAACGCCCCCGCCTACTTTATGACGTTATAAAGCTGATTTTTAATCTAACGGGCCCAGGGAAATTGCATATTGACTTCGGCTCTGATTTCACACTCTTTCGTAATTTGAATTTTTGCTCAATATTGTCTTTCTTAATCTAGTTATTGAAGGTATCATAATTGTTAGCATTAAAGTAATATTAGACAGGTCTACTAATTCAAAATAATATTGCGAATACCACTTAACTAGAATCTATATCCCTTGATATTGAGACTTGAGAGTACAGAAGGTCTGTCCCATAGTGGAAGGTTAATCTGCTATTAGGCTCCGGGTAAAGTTGTGTAAGTTATAGGTACTTCGTCCTCCTCCTTATTACCCCTCCGTAACAAAACAAAAGGTGGTCTATACAGGTGGTGGTTACAAATTCATCTCATACTGAGTAGAATTCGTTCTACTACTGCTAAGCAGTAAGCCGGAATTGGTGGTATAATTTAGTGAGCGTGGTCAGGAACTACATAACCTTATGCCTCCTTCACCTTTCTACAATAGGACCGCAAGCCGCCGAGAACGTGGTTGACATCCAACAAAATCGCACGAAACGATTTTCTTTCACGTTTCTATACGAACCTCTAAGTCTAAGGTGTGGAACGCCCTTCTAGCCTCCGCGTTCCCAGCCAAGTACAATGAGAAGAGTTAATAGACATTTTCTATGCAAGCGCGCTCCAACCTATAACTCATCATTGCTTCTATCAGGCATGATTGTCGTCAAGCGCAAGCCTATCTTCAATAAAAAAAAGGGGGTAGGTATAAGAAAATATACCACCAACAATCAAAATCTTGACCTTTCACATACTTTCCATACTATTTCCGCGTCACCCCCGCCGCGTTTGTATCAAAGGGTCGTGCAGTGAATCGCACACTTCATAAATCATTTAAGTTATTCATAAAAAGACTTTCGTCTCCCCGCGTGAACATATTGCAGCGTGCACGTGGCGACGGGCTTCATAAAGTGCGGATATTGATCCCGGGGGCGCTGCTCTTCATAAAAATATTGTTTGCATCGAGTAACACGGGATAAGATCAAATGTTTTAGACAAACGCGTCGTTTTATGGGCTGATTTTGCACTATGAGCACAATAGTCTCTTGAAACGATTAACCACATTAGCATCTCGAACATATTGCTTCAGTAATATTGGGGTTAAGTATCTAGTGATAGCCTGTTGATTTAGACCTCTACTTCTCATCAGGGAAGCTCTCGGTATAATTTGCAGAGTTTTTTGCGTTTTAGTAAACTAAGTATCACGTGCAGGAAAACATAATGAAGAAAATTGCACGTCTTATTGTATTACCAAATATGAAAAATATGAAGAATAAGGGGCTGGGCTAAGGGGTATTTACTGTTTCGGCGGTCCAATAGTTTTGGTTAAAGTGTGAATCCCGAGTTCTTAGCTCAGATCTCTTCTTCCCAGGGTCGGAGGTTCCAAACCCAGACATGCACCTTAAACGTCTTTTGCGAGTAAATTGTATGAACGTTTTTGAAACATAAAAATACATTATACTTGCTCAGCGATGAAAGAAAAAGTGAAGAAATGAGCATACCTGAGAGTTTTTTTAAATGCACTCAGGTACTGAGAGTTCTTTAAAACGCACATTGTAAGCCTACCAATCCGCACTCAGTAACAACAGATTCGTAGAAATGGTATTCATTTTCATATTTAAGATGAAGGTGCAATGGCTGCGAGAAAAATATAGCCTTGTTTTGTGTAGAGACATAAGGAAATTTTTCTCATCCGAAGTTGGCGAATTTATATCCATTTTATGAAAATAAGCGGGTGGCCGCTCATTTCGGGTCGGGGGTTGGGTGGTGTTTATTTCTTAGGGGGTGGCTGAATTCCAGGGAAGCAACTGTGTTGGTGTACGTACTATACTCATGATGTAGTTTTTTTTAAATAGAAGGCGACTGCTGAAGTTATGATCAATGCAGATGCGTTTTCAGATAGTATCTATGAGAGTTGTAGTCACTTTTAGGACCGATTTTTCAATTACCAGATAAACGTTAACTAAGGAATAAATATGACGTTTTGACAGATTTTGTATGGCATATGTTTCAAATTGATTCCTCAGATAGTCTATCTGGCGACTGAAAAATCGGCCCTTAAATAATCGCTAAATGGAAAAAAGTTAATGGATTTAGAAAACAGTAAAAAATTACAAGCTTCGTTTGGCAAGAATAAGCAATACAGTAGTTAGCTAGTAATAACGCCTTTTAAAAGTTTTAGGGCAGTGCCTCAGAATACAGAATGGCAGTGCCTAATTCAATCCTAGATGAAGGAGTAGTACATAGATGATGAAAAGAGAGTAGGTATTTTCTAAAGTACTGTGAAGTTGAGCAGAAAGATCAATAGACGAAAAGTTTTAGGATCTTCCCATTCGTCGTCGTCGTCGTCGTCGTCGTCGTCGTCGTCGTTTCAGCCGATGGACGTCCACTGCTGGACATAGGCCTCCTGAAATGACCGCCAAACACCACGATCTTGCGCCGCCTGGCGCCAGCGACTCCCCGCGACCCTCTTAATGTCGTCCGTCCACCTGGTGGGGGGTCGACCGACACTGCGCTTCCCGGTGCGTGGCCGCCATTCCAGCACCTTGGGTCTGGAATCTTCCCATAAGTACAAGTTAATTAACAGATAATAATATCACACGATCAAATGTCATAGAAGTTAAAAAAATTATCTCTAAAGATGAACAGGGTCTGTTCAAAATACGTGTTAAGTGATTGTTTATTTATTATCCTAATAAGCGATACTGCATCATTTCACTGCAAAGTGTCACCGGGATTAGCAGGTCAGATCGTCGACCAATAAACACGACCATTGTAATCTAACACGTCAATACCACAAATTTTACGTACTAAACGGCATACTCGGCATCCGTTCACCGCTTATGAAGCCTGGATTGCGACCATGAATTTCACCAGAATTACCATTAGGTATGTGTCGATATGGCAGCGATTGTTCAAACGCTTGCCGCCGTGTTTGTGGCCGCTCTGTGGTGGATGTGTTACGATGGCAATTCCACTGCGTCATTGCTCCTATACCCGATAATCATTACCTTAATTTTGCGTCAACAATTCCCCTACAGCGCATACATTTCTCCTTATGTTGCCACACATTTTAAACTGACATTAACGAACCTAGCAATGGACGTGTAGAGTACGCGGTCGGTTGGATCTATTGATGTTGCGATACAATTTCTAAACACTTGTTACGAGTAAGTGATAGGTCGAACCGTGGTAGCGGTTGAGTATCATTTTGATTGTGATACAACGCAACGGTAAATGTAGAAATAATTTTGAATGTACAGTTTTCTGGCTATTAATAAAGTGATTTTGAAACAATTCCAAATTTTTAGTAATTACATCGGTTTTAAATAACAGTCGTCTGGTTGTACTAAATAGAATGCCAAAGTAGACTTTTTTATGTACTCTATCCTAAAGTACGAACTTAAGTTTACCTTATGAATTCTTGCAATAAGTATACGTCTTATCTTTCGTGGTGGTTTCGTATCTTTTGTGGTATCTTTTACATATTATCAGCTAAGGTTTGAAGTCCCCTTCCAACCACCTTCTTTTCCACCACCATAACTGTCGTGTGGACTTACATTAAATCAGTTTTATGCAGGCATCTCTTAGTCAAGATGTTCACTTCATAGTTCGGTTACTTCAGGCTGCACCATCAATATCCACCGCTTTAAATAATTATTAAAAAAAAAAACAAGCAGTAAGAAATTCTGCAGACATCAAAGAAGTTTTATTATTTTCTGAAACAAACGAGTTATGAAAAACTAGCAATAAGAAATTCTGCAGACTTCAAAGAAGATTTATTATTTTCCGAAACAAACGAGTATGTTAATTCTCTTATAGTGTAAGAGTCTATGGGAATTCTACGAAAATATTGAACAATTTCTTATAACTGCTCACGTTTTTTCAAGAATTTCCTTTTCACCAAAGCCGTTTGTTCGGCAGTGTCGTGAGTTACTGCATGCCGGCATGCGCCACCGGGTGACAGCCACAAATCAACGGTGGCTGTTGACGATTCCTTGAATTCTCCAACGCCGCGTGTTTCGGATGTCTGAGCGAAACGTCCATTTCTTTTAAATTCCGTAGATTTCCGTGCATTTGCTCTTAGCATTTCAAAGCTCGGAAAGACATTAAGCAAAGAGAAAAAGATATTTCCAATGGACGTTGTTGTGTAGAAATAGTGATATTTTGTATATCCCGTTGTTTTGAGTTACCTGGGGGAGTGATGGAAATTTGGTGTCCCCGCATACAGTCCAATGGCCACAGCCACAAAACGCCACCATTGCCGTATATTCTATAGTTTTCATACATTTTACATGAACTCGCCACACACGGTTGACACTGGTGACCGGCACACGCTACAAATCGTCGTTGCTAACTTCTTATAGCCCGCACCGACCACTAAACACCAACACAAAACGCCACCTGTGCGATTCACACAATTAAACCTTCTTCATCAGAGTCCAATAATACTGCGTGCATGGACTCTGACGAAGACGGGTTAAAAAAATAGCGACAGCAAATGTCGACCACGAGCCACAAATGAATGTCGCTTGTGGCCCATGTGCGGCGACCCTTGGATTGATCAAGTAATATGGCTGTTTGATTTCTTGGAATTTTTCGGATTCTGACAGCTCTGTTGAATTAGTCTGAAGTTGAATGAGTGGATTACGCTAGATCGATGCAGCATGAAAGTTTCAAACTTCTTCCCATAATTACCTCTTACTCAAGCAAAAGAAACTATGTGACTGAATCCTTGATTCAAGTGTTTGTACCTACACTTGTAAAATAATGTTCTATTATTTGGTCGACAGGTAAATCGTTCACCCTCACGATAATGCTGGCCACATCACCCCCTCAAGTGGCAACGTATCAGAAGGCGATCAAGGTCACCGTCGACGGTCCCAGGGAACCGCGATCCAAGACCCGGCACCATGGCTTCCATCCGTTCCATTTTGGACCAAGATTCGCGCCTGATCCACTTATGGGATCTCTACCTTTTAAATTATCAGGTAGGTACGTCATGAAAATACACATAAGATGTCTACGCAAAAATGATGAGACGAGCATAACACTCATATGATATTAAGTGATACGCTTGCTCATGAGACTTCTAGAGCATCCTACGATTTTTCATTGCAATGTCATACGACGCACTGCTCTGCGCTGATTTCCTGAGACATCCAGTTCCTAAAACTCATGAGCTCAAGCTAGTGGGCTACACTGCCTCTAATCGACTCAGGATTAACATTACTGCTTCTTGGTAGAAGAATAATGCATAGCTAAACATATAATACATACAAAAACAAGATTACGTGAGACACAAAGGAGTCTAAGGATTTTTTTGTCGTAGCTCTTTGTAGAAGCAGCTACGATTCGTAGCCTCTGCTACGAAGCTACTTTCCCAAAGGCTGTGATGTACATAATTGATTTTTTAATTGTTACCTAACTATGTTAAAACCTATGTTTGAGTGATCTGAGGTTAAAACTTTATTTGAACCTATATGTCTTCTAAATGACTGAAAACACGTTTAGATATAATATTTCGTCGGTTGAGAAATCACAGATAAAAATAAATAAAAGCCATATTAAATACGCAATCTGACTGCCAGAATATCTCACATGGTAAGAATAGGTCTACGATCCCTATCAGAAAGCTAACACTAGGCTAGGTATGTCGACGTATTAACAGGAAAAAAGATGAGATGAAGTCAGTAACAAATATTCGGAATAATACAAAAACAATAAAATTAGGTATAACAAGTCAAGGTGAGCAGTTAATAACCGCTCGGGCCCCCGCCGTGCAGTCGATCTCAAGGATATTAAATTGTCACCGGACCGCTGTCAGCCGACGCCGACGTGCCCGACGCCCGACGCCCGACGCCCGACGAGCGACGCCTTCGAGGGGATTTCATTTGGCCCAAAAGTTTCGCGCAACAATTAATTATCTATTTCCCTGACCCTCTTTTGACACCTGTAAGAAACAAGCCGTTTATTATACGAACGAGTATACCTACATCTGATATTTATAGGATTTACTTTGCTAGGAATAATTTTATCCGCTTTTTTCGAGACGCTTGCAACTCAAAATAAATGAAGAAAAATTTAGAATTAGTATTTAAACGGTTGAAGTATGGTTAAAACAACAGTACACCACATACGTATGTCCTAAAAACACACTGAAAAAAATGAATTTACTGAACAGTTTAGCTATTTATCATTTAGCTAAACTTTAGTAGTTGCCACCTAAAGTTTAGCTTAATCAACAAAATACTTTGGTTACTAATAGCTCATTAGGTATAGTAAAACATTTGTTCAGTTAATAAGTACAAAATTTTCGGTAGTATTCTACTAAACGAATTTACTAAATGCATTTTTACATAACTGCTCGGCTATTATAGCTAACCGATTAGCTGTAAGTAGCTTAATAATATTGTAGAATAATAATGTATTGTTTTGCAGATTTTTACTTAACTGTTGTGGAAAACAGGACAGATTAATTTGTTTTGCTGTAATCCGCTACTTGAAAAGATTCTGTATGGTACAATATGCAGGAACACTGCCCACATGAAACACCACACACAATTTTCCAACACTTTCTTCGACGCACGTTTCGTCCCGAACCGGGACATCCTCAGGAGATGTTGACTTCACAATGCGAAATCGTAGAGTGACTCTCGTGTCAGCAACGCGTTCTTATATGCCCTTTCTGATTACTCATCATACACACACACAAACACAAATACACGATACAAAGAACATATAGCCGCAGTTAGAAACAAACAACCCCAAAAGTCTCATTTCGCAAAACATCTTCTAGACAGTGGACACAAATTAGCACTCGATCATTCGTATAAAATCCTACATACTTGTGATAAAGGGCTTTATCTGAGCATGCTGGAACAATTAGAAATAATAAAATTTAGCAATAATAATCAGTTTCAATTACTTAACGAACAAATTAACGTATCATCTTCGCCACTGCTTCGTTTGTTTTCGGGGGTACGAGACCAGCCGAAGTGAGTGGGGCGAACAATAGGATGAGTAATCAGAAAGGGTATATAAGAACGCGTTGCTGACACGAGAGTCACTCTACGATTTCGCATTGTGAAGTCAACATCTCCTGAGGATGTCCCGGTTCGGGACGAAACGTGCGTCGAAGAAAGTGTTGGAAAATTGTGTGTGGTGTTTCATGTGGGCAGTGTTCCTGCATATTGTACCATACAGAATCTTTTCAAGTAGCGGATTACAGCAAAACAAATTAATCTGTCCTGCTAATTATGGATTTCCGCAAAATAACGCCTGCTTCCATTCAATGTTGTGGAAAATTCTGTTCAGTTGATTTTTACCATTTGACAAAGAGTGAATTTGTAGATAATTACTGAACTTTAAAATACATATTTACCGAATAATTTTTCACATAACTGTTTGACTGTGACAGCTAACCTATTAGCTATGAGTAGCAAAACAGGGTTCAGTAGAATATGGTAGAATAATATCAGTATTATTCAGACTTGTGCGCGTTTCAGCCCCCGCCTGAAATTTTTAATGAGGTTTTCTTCCTCTTCCGGGGTAGGTGTAGACGTTTCGATACTGTGCCCTCTGCTGGGGCTCAGAGGGACACGCGAAGAAACGTCACCCATCCACCGGGCCAAGCTATTAGCCGTCGGTTATTAAACGACGTTACCAGGGAGCACCGGCCCGTGCGCTACAGAGGGGCACCGTAGCACTCGGGCACTCGTGGAGGTTGCTTGGCCAGCCCCCCACCTACCTAGTCTACTTTTTTAGGCGAAAAAAGGATTCTAAGGGGTCAACGGTGAACGGATCACCATGAAAGTTGGTACCACATGTTTATGCGAACGTTTTTATGTTATTCACAATGTTCGAACGGTCACCAATCCAGAAATCAACCACAAGCTGTATTACTTTACCGTCAGCCCGTCAGTCCGACATTTCCTTCTCAAAGTAAGGAAGGGGGACCTAAATTAAATAATAGAGTTAAATGTGGAATCCAAACCATGGCTAAGGTCACAGACGACTGAATGCGGCCATTATAACGAAATTCGAACTTCACCCGAGCGGAGTCGGGTACTGCAGCTAGTATAATCATCCGCTGGTAGGTACTCCAGGTAAATTTAACCGTTACAGTTTAGCTGTCAAGAGCTAAACTTTAGTAAAATTAAACAAAACTGTTATGTAATATTTAACCGAACAGCATTTTTACTAAATGTATGGTTGATTTGGCCAAATGTTTAGTATAATTTTACCAAAGCTCTCAGGTTTTACTCAATACTTAGTAGAGATCTACACAACATTTAGTTAAAGTGTACTAAATGTTTGGGTGATTTATACTATTTCGGCGCTTTAGATACTACGTAATTTAAAAAGAAATCCATTATTTTTTAAGGAGTGATGGAGTGAAGAACTGTGCTAGTTAGTGACAAGCGAAGCGTCCGTTAAGAGTAGATTGTTGTACTATTCTATGGTCACTATAGGCCACTAGCCAAGCAGCAAGCGGCAAGGTCAGTTGAGTTACATCGCGTTCGTGTGCTTGTTCGTGTGCCATCGAGTTCTTCTATCAAACCAACTAAGAGTTCTGAAAGCCGTCACCAACGAAGACGCACCGAATCTCATCACCATACCAAGTGTAAGTTTTATACACCTTTATACACTACAATACATTTATTTTACATTTATTTGCATGTGTATAGGTTTCCTCATGGTGTTTTCCTACAGGCTACACGGCAACGATAACACATATCCAACGATACCCAATAAGTTCTTTTTTAATAAAATGAATTTTTCAATTTTCGTATTGTGCCATGCTGTTCACAAATTAATAATCGTCATACCTAATTTGTAGCATTTATACCACCATAATATTTTCAAATTGTGTGATTTTTAACCGGCGATAGGCGCTACCGGGTAAAAAATACCACAGTGGTCATAAATGTGCTGATATATTTTTTTGTTACTTTTCTTCTATAGGGTCTAAATTGAAACAAATAAACATAAAAACTTAATCTTGTAGTTAAATAGCCGTCAAATAAAATATCAAATAAAGTATATTAAGTTATTGGATAGTTTTTTTAGTTATGTTTTAGTAAATATGTTTTATTATTCACAGATAATGTGAACGATGATACCGCTGACACTGTCGCCTACATGTCGCTCGCCTTCCTGATGAACAGTGAACACCAGCACAGTCCGCAAGCAAAAAATAAAGAAGCCGTGGAGACTATCAAAGATAGAATCGCTCGAAAGCTTCATCACCCACATACCAACGACTACTGATCTGGAGGCTTCTCTCACACTAAGGAGAGAGAAATTCGCATCTTTGGGACACAGTGTGCAGCCGTACATCGTTATAATTGGTGACACCCTCAACTGTTATGGTTTCAGGTTTCCTCAGGTTGTTATTTTTTATCTGAGAGACTGTACTCTTTATGTGACTATAGGTTATGTAACACTAGGTAATACAGTTTATGTTTTTAAATAATTATTCCCACTTAACGTTAATAGCTAGAATTTAGTACATAAGATAGTGTTATATGATAGTGTAATAGTGTTAAGTGATGTATAAGATAATGAGTGTAATTAAATAATTTTTGAGAATAAATTCTGTATAAAGTTACCCGCTTCCTTTTATTTAACATCTTTCATTATTAGATACATTCTCAAATATTTTGTAAAAATCTACTACACTGTGTATTTGTATTTTATTGAAGTATGTAAAAATGTTTAACTGAATTGTGAAGATCTGGTTAGCTACACCATATCAACATGAATCCGACGCGTACAATTTTGATATGGTAAAGCCAACCAGATCTTCAATATTCAGTTAAGCATTCTTACATACTTCAGTAAAATACAAAAACACAGTGTAATAGATTTTTACAAAATATTTGAGGTACATCCTACCAAGTAATTTAACTATCTCCCACTAAATAGTTGAGTAGATATTTACAAAACGGTTTGGTAACAACCTACCGAACTATTTAGCTATCTCCCACCAAATAGTTGAGTAGATATTTACAGAACGGTTTGGTAACATCCTACCGAAATATTTAGCTATCTCCCACCAAATAGGTGAGCAGATATGTACAAAACGGTTTTGTAACATCTTAACGAACTATTTAGCTATCTCCCACCAAACAGTTGAGTAGATTTTACAAAAGGGTTTGGTAACATCCTACTGAACTATTTAGCTATCTCCCACCAAATAAGTGAGTAGATATGTACAAAGCGGTTTGGTAACATCTTACCGAACTATTTAGCTATTTCCCACCAAGCAGTTGAGTAGATATTTACAAAACGGTTTAGGAAGATCCTACCGAACTATTTAGCTATCTCGCACTATATACTTCAGGTAATTGTTATCAAACATTTAGCTATTTATTTTACTAAACAGGTTCATTACTTTTTTACATAACTTTTCATTTAGCTAATATTAACCAAGCATTTAGTAGTCCTTCGGTAGCTAAACAGTTGTGTAAAATTTTACGTGAAATTCGGTAAATAACTTACAACTATTTTTCTTGCAAAGTTATTCTAAAGATACGTTACTTTCATACTAAGCGACGACGCGACGTTTAGTTCTGTTGCGCGCTGTCTCACGCCAAACACACGTAAACTCATTCTCCGTTGCTCGCGGACTGAACGAAAATTACACTGATTAGGGTAATTTGTCGGCAACAAATACAGCGCGTATGTGCGGATATCTACCTCTTTTATCTTTGCGTAAAAACAGTAAACTTGATCAATCAGAGGTCAGTAATAGCTGCCGATTATGATTCCGATGAATAAACTTTTTATTATTGGTGTGGTGAAAAAGCTCATATAATATTTGTAATCGTAAGTGTGGCTAAAGAAGTACACGAAAGATACCGTTTGTGTTTGTCACTATCCTTCCATTGATGATCATTGGAGTTCTTTATTTTATCATTTTTACGTGATTTTGAATAAGAACATGTGTTCGTCGCTATCATTAAATTCATAAGCGCCTTAAAATTGTTAAAGTTTTCATTCTGTAGTCCCAAGAAGCGAGTATAACAATACAAACGCAACTTCAGGACTCCATTTTCAAATCGTTGCCTAGCATCACCCTCCTACACGTTCATCCGTTTTTGAGAAGACGACGTGTTTATTACGTCTCACAAAATCAAGACAAAACTAGAGCCTTTACTTACTTGTACCATAAATAACGTGAACGTTATTTGCTAAGTAAATAAATAATTAAATAGTAACATAACCCTTATTCTTCAAGAGAAGAGAAAAATTTCTAGGCAAACGCGCTCCAATCTAGACCTCATCATTGTTTTCCATATGCATGATTAACGTCAAGCGCAAACCTATCTATAATAATAAAAAAAGAGCTGTAAAACGGTTATTTGCTTAACAAAAAATACATAATATTACTCAATAGTTTAATGTGTCTGTCAGCGGGAAGTTCAGGTCGAAGTCTGAAAATTCGAGGTTTGATTTGTCGTACCTATTTCAATTTGTAACACGTATAGTTAAAGTGAATGTTAGCCACCTCCATTGTATCGGGGAATCCGGCAGGCGCTACGGAAGTGGCACAAACCTCGTTAGGGCGGGCGTCAAAGGCCCCGTAACTCAATTACACACTTCGCGGTTACTACACTATGCCAAGACACTCGACTTGATTATATTTTACGTGTCTAGTAGCCAGTACACACCCACAAAAGGTTAATTTTTCAAAGATGTCCCTATTTATAATAAAACATAATAATGTTCCTCAGACTAATTCGACCACGGTGCTTAATGTCCACAAAGATTTGCCAAGTTTACGGAAGATATAATATTAAAGTCCACGAGTGTGTGCAAATAAAAAAACAAAAGAACCAAGAAAAGTGCAGAAACGTGCGAAATCTCGTGTCTCTTTCGGAGAACGATTTTATAGTGAGAAGGAACATCTTTGGTCTCCAATTAAATATATTGTGGATTAATTATTTTTGTAGAATTGCTGGGAAGATGACCTAATTCTATAAAAAATACGTTATACTTTATCCTAAGTCTAAAGACAATCAGGGCAATCCTTATTGCTTTAATAAAATACATGTGAAGTGGCACAAATCTTGTAAGGGGTGGGTGTCAAAAGGTCTAAAATTGAAAAATTGAATTACGAATATATGCCTTTCGCTCACTATGTCAAGGTACTCGATATGCTGAAGATAACAGTTATTAAAGTGATATTATGGCTAAACCAATAATAACAAATGAAGTAATATTACGAGTATTTTTGAAATTATTACAACCTATGTACAGTAAAACTATAAAGTAATAACTATTTTGCTGTTCATCAAATTCCGCGGCTCCGCGGCCTATAACAAACTTCTAAGTCCTCACGCTCTTCTGCAATAACCCTTCCAAATCATGATAAATTATCCACACTCTCGTTTGACGGCCGAGTGGTAACTTCTTGGCTTAGAGTTGAGAAAACTTGGATGTGCTTCCTAACAATAAGTTACATTGACAATGACATACCTTCTCGAAACTTTTGTGCTACCCACTAGAATTTCAGCCATATCTAAGGTACACATAGAATATGTGGTAACATAATTTGTGGTAATAATGTTAATGATTTGGTTATTTAAAATTTATTTGGTTGTTTACATTCTATGGGTAATTGCCTGAATTAAATGAATTTTTTATGTAGTATATGAGACGTACCTACTTAGTTGTTTTTAAACATTGTTTGTAGTCTTATCTTGATCAGGAATCGGAATGTTGATTTGGATGTCTTTGGAAAAAGTTCTTGAGACTTACGATAACTAACTATCTAGATAGGTCTAGGTATATCTTTTCAAAAATACTTGTCCAGAATGAAATGTAAGCTAATAGAATTTTTTAAATTGCAATTCACTTACATTATGCTTTGGGTAAGTATTTAAAGTGGTTACGAGTAGATTTCACACTTCAGATCCAAGTTCATAATAGGTTGACGGGTAATAATAAAAAGAGGGGTAAATCTAGTAATTCATAGTTGCACTCCACGTAATATTCATTCGCAAATAACATTTATTGTAACTATATGCAGTGGGTCTGGAAATGCACAAATGTCTAACTATATGCACTACTCTTACCTACATATAAACCTTCCAGGTAAGTCTTAAACGACGAATAAAAAGGTCACCATTCACCTGATTAATGTTTGCTTTGATTTCACATAATTTAGTCATTTCGCAAACATTTGTTTGTTCATACATTTCGTATATCCACGTCGCGCGTCGCCGTGTGAGCGCCACTTAAAGTCGCAGCCTCCGCATTATTAATGAGGGAGCCTTAGAGAAAATTAAATATAGCATTAGGCCCGGAAGCCCCGGATTGAGGGGGGAAAGGGGGGAAGAAAGAGTAGGGGCATAACCCTTCCGCGCGACAATGCGGGTGCATAATTACGCATTTGTAAATTTTAAATGTCCCACCCACCTCATACAGCCTTTTGTATGGCGTGATTCGCGCTTTTACGGTGCCTTTAAACGCTTTGAAATGAATTCGTATGATGATGACGCGAGCTCGATTAACTCTAAATGCGACGATTTTCACGACAACATGCAGGTGTATGCGTGTTAATATATAGGATGTACTGGTTAATATTTAATCGCGGAAAATTTTATCGAACGTACCATTACGGGTAATGTCCATCGTAGGTAGCTATATATAGTCGTAGAAGCTATGTTGGTGAATTTACTGTAGGTGAGTGCTGCATTATGAATAAATTTATGTGTGTACTACATGTAACAAACGTAATACGTATTCATAAGTATAATATTATAGCAATTTTATAAAGCTAAAGCTGATTACTTAATAGCTTTAATGACTGGATATCATTACGATTTATTAATTTAGTAGATAAAACGAGCCCGTAAAAAGCAAAGTGCAACTTTTTCATTTGTACTGTTAAAGTCTTATTATTGGGGTTACAATACCTATGTACTTCATAATATCCAGTATCACAGGGGTTTGTGCTCGCTGTCCAGTATAGATATTTCAATCCATCACGAACGAAAACGCGCCCCGCTATGTCAAAATCGCTTATATGTTTCATTCGATTCGTATAGAGTTTGAATGAGTGGGGCGCGTTATCGTGGACTGAAATATCTGTACACTATCTCATCTATGAACCGTATTTTTACCCCGTTGGTTCTCTTGAAGAGATCGCTGTGTAGCAATAAAACCACCATATTTGTACATTAGTTTCGTTGCTCTATTTCATTCATGTTGATATTCACATTTTGTGGTGTACATTAAAAATTTTCTATCCAACTATCTACTTCATGACATGATATTGTCGTTCTCTCAGACTGATTCCTTGGTAAAATATTTTAAGCCAATATTTCTCTGATCTATTAAATTAGCTCCGGATGTAAAATCAAGTAAATTTACATAGTAAAAGACCCAAAATGATGACATCCTTACATTGCGACCTTAAAAACAATCTCGGCCATCCCCGAAGACTTAACACCGAAAGGTTAATTAAGATAAACAAAAAAGGGTTAAACAAAATCAATAGGGGCAAATTCATTAAGTGCTAAGTAGATTGAAATTCAACATGGCGCACAAGATGGCGGCGGCGGGTTAAGGCCCGTTGACAAAGCGGCCTCGTTAGTTCGCGAGCCCTCTTATTAACCTTATGATGTACGGAGGGCATCCGTCTTGCCTTGCCTTGCGTCGGAGGCTACCGACGTGGTAACGCTAAACTAAAATGGAAGTTAGAATGTGTTTCGAAAAATATATAGTGAAGAACAAAGCTGTATTTTACAAATCTACTATTCAGACAAATCGCGTGTTATGAATATTGGTAGAGTTTGTAATGTGGACTCTCCTTATCATTTACTTAGTTGTTGAGCCAGATTGCTATTATTGGCCCAAGGTAGGTAATTCATTAGACAGCATATTTACTTTGAAGTACATTTTTTTTTAAATATTTTTAGTTGTAGAATTTTTCGGTGTTCGTACATAACTTTATTAAGTTTTTGCCAATATTATTGCTTGTTGACGTGTTAACGTTTTATAAATTGATGAACACCAGCAGCACACATGAAAAATAGTAACGTTCCGCGTAACGTTCCACCTGAGCCTGTGCGTGAAACCGAGAGCGCGCAACAAGCGATAGAGAGGCACGATAAAAATTACATAACAAAATGATTATGATTATGATTATGATTATGGTTATGATTATGATTATGACTATGACTATGATTATGATTATGACATTATCACGTAAATCTATCGTCCGTAAACCGACTTTACAGACAACAATTTTTTTAAGAGTTCGGAATTCGGTTGGTCTCATTGTTTGCAATAATACATGAATGATGTCTTCGGAAACAGACGACTGAACTCCAGTGCTCGATGAAAAAAATCATCTAATTTTGATGAATACGTTGAGTATTTTGAAGTAAGTTTTCTCCTTGAAGTTATTTTTCGGCACTGATTGGGTATGAAATGCAAACTAAATTACCACAAAGGTTTTCAGATAAGAATCTTTGCTACAGCACTCAATTTTAAAAAAGTACGAGTATCTCAGAAGATTAGAACCGATGTAAAATAATTACACAAAAGTGTCCCAACCCTTCCGAAGCCTTACCCTAATCATTGAAGGACTGTTAAAAATTCCGCCCTAATCCCAGGCCATCGGAATCACACTGAAGACGATAACACTTTTATCCGCGTAATCCTGGACGTCTTCGCGGATTAACAGTAGGCAAAGCAGGGAAAAATGCAAGACGCAATCTAGCAAATGGCATTAAAATGTTTGGGCTCAACCCTCTCGTCGCGGTGCTATTTTTCAAACTGAAAAAAATCCCTTCGAACGGAGTAATGTAGCGGACTGGCACGTCTTGGGAGGCGCCGCGCTCGGTCCGAAAAATGTGGGATTGCGATGCTTTGATACTTTACTTTCTGTGATATATTTCGTTTGTTTATGCAATGGTACAGAAATTATTAGTTTTTAGTTAAGGGGAGCAATTGTGTATGAGAAACGTATTTATCGCTATTGTTTACTTTTTCTAGCCAATCCAGATGGAAGAATTATTTTATGATTACAATAGCGATGAAAACGGTTTTTTACAAAATCTCCTAGCTTCTTGGATCTAACTAAGTATACCTACACTTACTTATTAATTACACCTGTTGGAAAGTAGTGATTTTTGAGGCGGAGTGCGCTTATTTAGGATATGCTTATTGAATGTACTCCAAGTTATAGGCATACTTGCAGAGCATAGTAACGAAGAGCACAGGAACGAAGAACTTCATTATTTGCATGAATAAACATTCAGAACTGCACATGATAGCCAAACCCTTAATTCTAATCGTAAATTATGTAATTAACGCAGTAGATTTACATATAATTACTAGGTGACCCGTCAAACGTTGTTTTGCCAATAGGGATACAAAAATAAATAACAACCTACTCTCAGACCCAGTGATCATACACTGAAAATTTCATAACAATCGGTCAAGCCGTTTCGGAGGAGTTTGGTAACAAAGATTGGCGAGAGAATTTTATATAAATAAATAAATATGTACGGGTCATTTTACACATCGCAATCTAGTTCCAAAGTAAGCGATAGCTTGTCTTATGGGTACTAGATAACTGATAAATATATAGGTACATACATACTAATATACATAAATACAATATATTGAAAAACACCCAGACACTGGAAAACATTGATGCTCATCACACAAACATTTACCAGTAGTGGGAATCAAACCCACGACCTCCGGCGCAGATAGCAGGTTCGCTACCACTACGCCATTCAGTCGTCAATTATATTATATTAGAAAATATCGATATCGAGCTACAAATAAATAGTTTTTGAACTTATAATCAGTTTTTTTTATTCACTAATGTCCAGATCTTGCATGCTCACTCGCTCTACACGCCGATTACACACTGTGAACACAGAGCAAAGAATTCCAGCATTTTTAACGAATGCAAATGGTCTGGCGCTACCCTTTCTTCTGCAACTTTGAACAGCGAATACAAAATGAAACAATGCCCTTTAGTTTTAGGGTCGGATAGACGCATTATTTATATTTTGGTATATCTTGGGCTTTATACGAATTCGCTTACTTAGTACAATCTTTACAATATTATTGTTTAAATGTACAATGCATCAAATGCAATGAACTGAAACTCGGACAAATTAATCAAATAAAAACTTAAAATAATTGCTAATTTAGATAATAAACACTCACACTGTAAATTTTCTACTTCATCAATATTCGGTTGAACACAATTAAGGCGACTATATCCCAGCACTTTAGGCATTTATCGCTCGCTCAGACCCCGCGCTACGATACCTACCGATCATTGCCGTAAGTCGCGCAGTTCTAATGAACTCCGTGACCCTATATCATAAATATTTGCGTCACAGTTGAACTGTTACAGTTGGACTATTTACATTATAATTCGCTTCACGAAATATATGTTGGAAGTTGCGTTTTTACCTATATTTTGAGTTTTTTATGGTAATCGATATCTCAACAGAGGTATATTTTATATAAATCAGTTATTGCTGTATGTTTGTCTCGCTAAAAGTCAAGAACGGCTGGACCGATTTAGCTGATTTTGTTTTTTAAATACTAGTCGTAGTCTAGGAATGATTTGAACGGTGAGTACCTATATAGCTGCTTGTGCTGATTCACTGACTAACTCACTGATTGATCCACCTCTCCTGAACAATTTTGTATAAAAAAATTTTTTTTTTTCAAGTACTGTTTCGTATTTAAGGGAAAAATTCATTCAGAGGGAATACGGAGAGAGCTGATGATTGAGAATTTCGAAGACGGGTAAAGAGCACAGCCAAGAGTATTGCAGATAGGTGGGGGGTGCTAGACCAAATGTCATTTGAAACGTCATTCAGTTGGCAGTGAGCTGAAAAAAATTAAAAATGGCACGATTCAAAATGCCCGCCATATGAATTTCGTCGGTATCTCGGAAAGTATAAAAGATGGAAGAACGGTTTTTTGACAAGAAGTGATCAGGACTTGAAGGTCTATTCGATGGATAGAAAAAAATTAAAAATTGCGGAATTTATTTTTCCATAGAAAATGTCTAAGGAATATTGAAGAGACTATTGAAAAGTTGTGCAACATGTAGTACTTTGATGCGGTTTTTTGGAGGATTCTCACAGAAAACATATGAAATGAGATGATGATTCAGGGTTCTGAAGACTGTCGAGGCGATCAATCAGTCAGTCAGTGAATCAGCACAAGCAGCTATATATATATACTAGTTGGATGCGTGGTGGCGCGGGCCACATGTGGCCCGCGTGCTGTCTTCCCGCCCATAAAAAATCCCTTCAAAATTCCCCACACATTTTCTATGAAAAAAAATAATTCCGCCATTTTGAATTTTTTTCCTATCCATCCAATACACCTTTGGCTCCTGATCGCTTCTTTCCAAGAAACCGTTCTTCCATCTTTTATACTTTCCGAGATATCGACAAAATTCGAACGGCGGCCATTTTGAATCCGC
The DNA here is from genome assembly GCA_036785405.1 of Coenonympha arcania. Taxonomy (NCBI): domain Eukaryota; kingdom Metazoa; phylum Arthropoda; class Insecta; order Lepidoptera; family Nymphalidae; genus Coenonympha; species Coenonympha arcania. The sequence continues at coordinate 5,699,376 of CM072072.1, read as the reverse complement.
CATTTTGAAATTTTTTCCAGCTCACTGCCAATTGGATGACGTTTCGAATGACATTTGGTCGAGCACCCCCCACCTACCTTTGATACCCTGTGTTGAAGCGAGACGCGAGCTGCCCCCGCGCCGCTCCGCGGCCGTCTGCGGGGGGGGTGCGGGGGACGGCGGGCCCGGCATCGGCGCCGCGCTGCGCCGTCCGTTCAGTCGCTCCAGACCGCTTGGAAGGGAAGCCCGCGCCACCCTTTGTCGCGCCGGCCATACAAATCGCATGGTAGTTAGCGAGTGAACTGCCTCAGACGTTGTTTGCTAGTGACCGTACGTCTCTGTCCTAGCCACTGACCGCCGCCGCTACGCGGCCGTCTGACCGACGCCGTCGCCATTTTGTTTCCGCGTACCGCGTCGTCGAATCTATGGTGTTGTTGTGAGTCGCGCGTTGAGTTGCCGAGCTATTAGTGTTTGGTGTCCGTCCGAGCCCCAAAGTCGGCTCCGACCCTCAGATTGTCTTTCTCCGCGGAAGCCACGCCGCCATATTTGATCGGATTGCGTCGCTTCACGCCCGCCGGGAAGATATCGATCTACGCGTGCCGCCTGGGAAAGTGCTGCATCGCTACTCAACATTTTACACAATACTCACTCCATTACACACCGCATTCATCTACTACATATTACACGCAAGCTGCCCGGCGTCACGAGGTACCGCCTGGCTTCGAGAATCTGCGGAAGGCCGCCCTCAAGGTAGGTGTCGAACATCCATTTCTTATCGGTGCCGCCCTATTGGCACCCGCGCCCGTGGTCTGCGAGGGACGCTTGGTTCCCGCTGATGGGCCCCGGGTCCACGAGCCTCCCTTCGGTTCGCAGTGCGCGGCGCGTACATTTTTGGTAGGCAGAGCGCGGTTTGTTCACGCCATACGATACCTCGCTTGATCGCCGCCTTTCGGCCGCGTTATTGTTTATATTTCGCTCGCCAGCCGCGCTCATTGCGCGCGCGCCGCCGCCCGCGCCGGCCGCCGCCCGTGCCGGCCGGCGCCCTCGCTGACGCTCTCCGCCCGCTCGCGCGCCGCGTCATCGCGTATCGCCGCGCTTGCGCTCGCCGTTCGCTCCGCGAGCGCCGCCGCCGCCGCTTCGCCGCCGCCGCGCCGCATTCGCTGACGCGTTCGTTTGATTCGCGCGCCGCGCTGGTTGACGCTGCGGGTCATCTGCGCCACGCGCCGCTTGTAGATCCGACCGCGCTTGCAATTATTTCGTTACCGCCGTCCGATCGCGAGTGATTTTCCGATTCCGATCGCGATCGATCGCCTTCCGATCCCGATCCCGATTGATCGCCATCCGATTCCGATCTCGATCGCCATTCGATTCCGGTCGCGCTCGATCGTCATCCGATTCCGATCCCGATTGCCGTCCGATTCCAACGCGCTCGATCGTCGTCCGATTCCGATCGCGATCGACCGCCATTCCGATAGTGATTTTGACTGAGCCTAAACCTTAACTGTTTACGCCTGTGCGCCGCGTTCGCTGCTGTCGCACGCCGTTCTCGCCGTGCGCTGCGCCATCTGCCGCGCTGCTTCGTCGATCCGACCGCGTTTACGTATAGTACGCCGTCCGATCCTAATTTATTTCGTGTTTTTAGTTTTTACGCATAATTTAGATTCATGATGCCCGCGAACGTAAAAGTGTTAGTGACTCAATTACAGTCGGAGCTCCGCTGGGCTACGACCGCTGCGGGTTTGATAGGCCGCGACGATAGGTCGGCCGCCTTATTGCACCGCGCGGAGCAGGTGCGGACTCGGCAGGCCTCTGTTGAGCAGGCCCTTCGGGACCTGCACATTCTTGATTGCACCCCAGAGGTTCTAGGGACCGCGAAGGCGGATTATGATCAATTTTTTGATCTCACGGATGCCATCGTGGAGGCCGCCCACAAAATCAGATCCGCCGCGGAGGACAAGCGGCGACAGAGTGCGTTGCTTGACTCCCCCAGCCGACCTCCCACACAGCCGGCCTTGCTGGGCAAACTGCCCACCATTGATCTGCCCAAGTTTGACGGGCAGCTGCAGGAGTGGATGGGCTTCCTGGACCTCTTTGACAGTCTGGTCCACGCCAGGAAGGACCTGTCCCCCTGCCAGAAGCAGTCCTATCTCCTGTCCTCGCTTCAAGGCGAGGCGCTGGACTTGGTCCGCCATCTAAAGCTTTCTGAGGAGAGCTACACCACTGCCAGGGAATTGCTGGCGCGGCGCTACGCTAATGTGCGCCGGTTAGCCGACGCCCACGTAGCGCAATTATTGAACTTGCCTACGATCACCGAGGTGGCCGAGCTCCGGGAGGCATTGCTCAACCCTTGCATTGTGGCCACCAATGCCCTGCGACGGTTGGACCTCCCGGTAGACCAGTGGTCCTTTTTATTGTTGCACCTAGTGTTGTCTCGCCTGCCCTTGGAGCTTAAGCGCCGCTTCGAGCAGCTGTTTGGCGGAGACGGTGCAACACATCTGCCCCCCTTCTCCGACCTCCTAAAATTTCTAGAGCAGGAGTGTCTCCAGGCCGACAACTCCGGTGCTACCGGCTCGAAAGAGGCCCTAGGACGGTCCGAGAACCCGAATAGGGGTGGGGCACCGACCGGCCACCAGTCGGTGAGCGGCCCCAACAGGCCGGCCCGAGGTAACGACTTGAGCGAGGGTCGCCGGGTGCCAAAGTACCGTGGGTCTGGGGCCACAGAGCCCACCCCCTGTGCTTATTGTCGGCACGCCGGCCACCAGGTCTCCTCTTGTCCTCACTTCCTGGCCAAGCCTGTTGCGGTCAGGAGAGGCTTTGCTTCGGCACGCCGCTGGTGCTTTTCGTGTTTGGGCCGGCATCTCCCGCGAGATTGCCCGCACCCACCGCGGCCTTGCCCACATTGTGGAGGAAGCCACATGGCCCTTTTGTGTGCCAATAGGAATGGCTCAGGTCGCCAGGACGGTGGGTCGCGCACCCCCCCCATGGGCGGGGGCGCTCGTCCTGGCCACCCTACGAGTCCAATTGGACGATCCCCCGCGGACCATCAACCTCCTAGGACTGTTAGGGGTTCACCCCCTCGAGGGGGGGTTCCACCCCCCCGTGGGAGGGTCACACCCCCCTCGCGGTATTATGACGGGGGTCTGACTGCTGCACAGGCGAACGTCTGTGCGCCAAGTTTTTTGCCGCCGCTCTATGTGGGGCCGCGACTTGAGCGTCATCCACCCGTGACAGGTCGAGGCGCTCCATACAGCGTCCCAGACGCTAGCCGCATGGTAAGGCCACGGGTTGACGAAGGCGGATGGTCAACGTACTGGAGACCCTCCCCCTTCCTAGCAGCGCCCCAGCCGGGGTACCCTGGTCCACCGGCCGCTTCAAGGGAGATTGCTACAGGAGTGGCTCTCCATTGTGGCCTCGTATCCGCATGTTAGTCGGATTTCGATGCCGCGTTGCCACCTCCCCCGGAAAGGTGCCACGCCAGTCGCCACGGCTTTTGTGATGCGTCCGAAAAAGGGTACGCAGCCGTGGCCGATCTGAGAACTGTTCGTGACACCGGCGAGGTCGCAACCCACCTTGTCTTGATAAAAGTTTAAGTGGCCCAATTAGGTCACGTTTGATAATACCCCAGTTAGAGTTGTCTGGAGCCGCTCTTTGATGCGCCACTGGACCATGCCTGTTCGTCCCTCCTGTCGGTGGTAGACCTGACGGACATTCACGCCTGGTCGGACAGTGAAGTCGTCCTTTGTTGGCTGCGAGCCGCTCCCCACAACTTGGAAGTTTTGTTGCCAACCGGGTTTCCCAAATTCAGACTTCGGAAACCCCGTTGATCAGGGCACCTGAACCCTGCAGATGGCGCTTCCCACAGATGTGAAGCTGCTGACCTTGTCAACCACTCTTTGGTGGGGCCCTAGCTGGCTGACTCATCATGAGTCCGCCTGGCCTCAGAGTAGGTTCTCCAACGTGTTGCCTGGCTACCAAAGCAGTTCATTTGGGAGCTTGTGAGCGCTCTCCACGCTGAGACTTTTGTAGCCACGCTAGGCCGCTTGGTCTCACGCCGAGGTTATCCGCACCTGGTCCGACCGGACTGTTAGACCCACTATAAGGGTGCCGATAGGTAGTTGAGAGAAGCGAGCCGTTTCAATCCAGTTTCGCTTGCCTTTGTTTAGTGGACTCCAAATTCTTGGGTCCACGGGCGGGGAGTGTTGAAGCGAGACTTGAGCTGCCCCCGCGCCGCTCCGCGGCCGTCTGCGGGGGGGGTGCGGGGGACGGCGGGCCCGGCATCGGCGCCGCGCTGCGCCGTCCGTTCAGTCGCTCCAGACCGCTTGGAAGGGAAGCCCGCGCCACCCTTTGTCGCGCCGGCCATACAAATCGCATGGTAGTTAGCGAGTGAACTGCCTCAGACGTTGTTTGCTAGTGACCGTACGTCTCTGTCCTAGCCACTGACCGCCGCCGCTACGCGGCCGTCTGACCGACGCCGTCGCCATTTTGTTTCCGCGTACCGCGTCGTCGAATCTATGGTGTTGTTGTGAGTCGCGCGTTGAGTTGCCGAGCTATTAGTGTTTGGTGTCCGTCCGAGCCCCAAAGTCGGCTCCGACCCTCAGATTGTCTTTCTCCGCGGAAGCCACGCCGCCATATTTGATCGGATTGCGTCGCTTCACGCCCGCCGGGAAGATATCGATCTACGCGTGCCGCCTGGGAAAGTGCTGCATCGCTACTCAACATTTTACACAATACTCACTCCATTACACACCGCATTCATCTACTACATATTACACGCAAGCTGCCCGGTGTCACGAGGTTGTGCCTGGCTTCGAGATCTGCGGAAGGCCGCCTTCAAGGTAGGTGTCAATCATCCATTTTCTTATCGGTGCCGCCCTATTTGGCACCCGCGCCCGTGGCCTGCGAGGGACGCTCGGTTCCCGCTGATGGGCCCCGGGTCCACGAGCCTCCCTTCGGTACGCAGTGCGCGGCGCGTACACCCTGGCTGTGCTCTTCACCTGTCTTCGAAATCCTCACTCATCATCTCTCTCCGTATTTTTTCTCCGAATGAATTTTTCCCTTATATACGAAATGGATATTAAAAATTTTTTTTTTCATACAAAATTGTTCAGGAGAGGTGATCAATGAGTGAGTCAGTCAGTGAATCAGCCCGAGTAACTATATATTATATATATATATATATATATATATATATATATATATATTAACTAGTAGGGCGCGTGGAGGCGCGGGCCACATGTGGCCCGCGTGCTCTCTTCCCCCTATTTGCCTTTCAACCTTTAGTCTCTTCAACATTCGTCATACATTTTCTATGAAAAAAATAAAGTCCGCCATTTTGAATTTTTTTTCTATCCATCGTATAGACCTTCGGATCATAATAAACTCTTGTCAAGAAACCGTTCTTCGATCTTTTATACTTTCCGAAATATCGACGAAATTCAAATGGCGGCCATTTTGAATCCGCCATTTTGATTTTTTTTGACGACGTTTGATGACGTTTCGAATGACATTTGGTCGAGCATCCCCCACCTATCTTCGATACCTTGGCCGTGCTCTTCACCCGCTTCCGAAATCCTCAATCATCAGCTCTCTCCATATTTTTGTTCTTAATGAATTTTTCCATTGTATATGACAGTATACGTCAAAAAATTTTTTTTCATACAAAATTGTTCAGGAGAGGTGATCAATGAGTCAGTGAATCAGCACGACCAGCTATATATATATTAATAGTTATAGTAATTGACTAGTAGGGCGCATGGGGGCGCGGGCCACATGTGGCCCGCGTGCTGTCTTCCCCCGCTATTTGCCTTACAACGTAAGTCTCAACATTCCCCATACATTTTTTATGAAAAAAATAAATTCCGCCATTTTGAATTTTTTTCTGTCCTTTGAATAGACCTTTGGGTCCTGATCACTTCTTGTCAAGAAATCGTTCTTCCATCTTTTATACTCTTCGAGATATTGGCGAGATTCGTTTGGCGGCCATTTTGAATCCGCAATTTTGAAAATTTTTCAGCTCATTGCCAATTGGATGACGTTTCAAATGACATTTGGCTTGTACTTGACAGTATACGTCAAAAAATTTTGTTTCATACAAAATTGCTCAGGAGAGGTGATCAATGAGTCAGTGAATATATAAATGTACTAGTAGGCCGCGGGTTGTCTTCCAGCCTATAAAAGAATCATCGCTGACCTCTTAAATATTCCCATACTTATCTATGTAAAAAACAAATTCCGCCATTTAGAAATTTTTTTCTATCCATCAAATAGACCTTCGGGTCTTGATCACCTCTTGTCAAGAAACCGTTCTTCCATCTTTTATACTTTCCGAGATACCGACGAAATTCGTTTGACGGCCATTTTGAATCCGCCATTTTGAAATTTTGAAAGGTCTCGGGTTCCGCGGGTTTGTGCTCCTTAATATTATTATATTTGTATTTTTTAAAAACTTATTAGTAGGTTGGTGAGGTATTTCTATTTAGTAGGAACCAATCTAGGGGTTGGAAATTCAGAAATATCTCCCACGCAGTTTTAAATTTCTATTGACTGCCATGTCCAAAATAAAGTCGAGAGGATATTATAATATCATGTATTCATGAGAAACTCAGTTTAGCCAAACAAAAAAAATCCCGTCTCCTTTACTGACTGTATATAGGTATAAACTGTGGTTACGCGTGATGGTATTTGCACGTGGTGGAATTTACTCTACCTACCTAATTTTCTTAGTTCGTATCAGATTTTCTTTGGAGCTTTTGAGGGCTAGGTATTTTGAAAAACTCAAGAAACACTTACCATATTTTAATTTTATTACTAAATGTAGTAAGAGAATTTATTTACAAATAATTAAAAAATAAATAATTTTAGCGCGAAAGGAGCGTGAGTCGTGAAAACTTGCGCAGGTCCTTCTCGTATAGAGGCTCGTGAGCCACTGAAGTACATCGCTTATTCGATGCGTTAGATCATTTTATGACTTCTGTTAGGCGAAATTTTGCAGCAATTTTTTCATTTGAAATCTGTCTTTCCAATAAATAGGTAATACAATGAGCTTACTTTACGTATAATTTTTATGAAATTTGGTCTGAAGCTTTGGAAATGCCATTAGAAAAATGAACAAAAACGACCTGTTTTCAAAAATTTTTATGATCGAGGCAAGTTTAACTTATCGTGTTTTCATGAGTACATTAAAGAGATAAGGCATGTATCTTTAATATTTATTTTTAACAGTGAAAAAAAAACTATTTTTTCATGATTTTGAATTGGTTTGAAAAGTGGCGTAGTCGCTAAAAACCGGGATAATGGGCCGTTAGTTATTGATTGCCTTATTTGAATAAACTCTAAAGTCGTTGTTATACCTAACCCGCCTATGCATAATCTAAATCTTAAAACTAATCAAGCTAACGATGTGCGCGCTCACAAGCCTTTCGAACCCCGTTCGACAGAGATTCAATATCTCCGTTATCGTAAAAGCTTCAGGGCATGATTAAAGTAATCCTCAAAAAGAGGCTTTTGTCTAATTGCATTCATGAACTACCTATAAACGCTAAGCGGTCGGATTCAAAATAATGTGTTTTACATTTTCGCAGCGACGGTATCAGCGGCATAAAGCGCCCTGTAATTTATTCTATTGCTGAAAGGGTTGGGATGTGCGGGGTGGGAATTACCCAAGGTGGGTGCTAAAGGGTTAAGCCGAATATACGGGGTCGCGCCGGCGAACTTTGTTAATTTATGCGCTTAAAAATGTCAACTGGAAATTATGACGCCGGAACACATTTCCTATTTCATTAATGTGTTTATGATGATACGGTTTGTTTTATTTTAATTATTGTACAGATTTTTTTGTCATATTCTAATTTAAATGACCTAAGGAAACGACGTTATGCGTAGCATTTATTTACGTCCATCAGCGACAGTTATTTTAGCTGGGCTATCATAATCCTAAGTAATATATATGTATTATAAAGTGAAAGTGAGTTTGTTGGTTTGTTTGTCCTTCAGTCACGACGCAGCGGAGCAACGGATCATCGTGTTTTTTGCACAAACTTAGATAAGAGCGCGGAGAATAACATAGGCTACTTTTTATCCCGGGAAAATTAATGATTCCCATGGGATTTATGAAAAACCCAAATTCATGCAAGCGGAGAATCGGGCAACAGCTGGTTTTAAAAATAAACGGAAAGAACTCCCAATAATTTTCGTAGAAAAAAGTTTTTTACGTGAAATATGAATTCCTGAAAAATTTATCCCGATTTAAAGCTTAAGATGTGAACGGGAGACATGATTCAAACATTGGAAAACCGAAATCATTGTCGTTAAGTAACAATTAAGGAGTGTTGCGACGCAGATAAGACGCGAATTGAAACACGTTTCGGAGGGAGGACTCACTTATTATTTAAATATTCTGCGACGAGTGCTTTCAATAGTTAACTTTACCGAGTGCGAAGACTTATTGCTCAATTATTTTGTAGCGTACTCACGGTTTTTGTTCAACGTTTGCATTTGTATCTACAAGTCGTGCAGGTCTCACTACAATGACATGTCAGTATAACGTTAAGAAGATAGTTAAAGCTAAGTTACCAAGCACCAGTGAGCCCAATTAATACAATTAAATTCCAGTATATCTCATTAAAACTACCTACCATCAAATCTCCCTTACATTCTTCAGGAGAAACGAAGCCGTCGTTTTACAACTAAAGGTCTCGCAGCCGTAGCCATGTTATAGATATTTCAAATCGCAATGACGCACCCCACTCTGCCAAACTCCATACGAATCGAATGAAGCATAAGTGATTTTGACAGAGTGGGGCGCGTCTTCGTGGATTGATATATGTATATACCTTATCTTTTCTATTTTAACAATTGCATGGGATCGAAAGCTACATCATATTATACAGAAATGACATAATCAGTCGATAATTCAAGCGATCAATCCATCGATTGGATACATCATTTGCAGACATTTGGACATAATGCATGATAATCATATTATGTTTCATATCATTGTTCCAGGTATCGCCCACCAGTTGGCGGGTCTGCCGGGCGGAGAGTGGGGCGCGCTCGCAAGACACTACCCGCCTCCCCTGCTGCCCACGCATGCGCACTTCACGCCGCACGTGCTCCCGCCGGCGCACGCGCAGCCCCACGTACCGCCACCACCACACGAGACGGGTAAGGAAATTTAAATACATAGGAAACTGAATAGTGAATACAGTGGTTTTGTACAGACCACGGGTATGTAGTAGAATACCGTAGGACGAATCGGCGGGATCGGCTATAAGAGATGGTGGTATGGCCCCAGTTGCCTTTTACGCCATATTTGCATTTTGGTAGCGTGCGGTTCCATACTTTTCGTTTTACGAGAAAGAGATAGAACTGATAGAAGACCAGCTCCCACTCTAAAATGAAAATGCCTGTAACTTTGTAAATCTTTGTTGGATTTTATTAATCAATCTCAAAAGGAGTGTAATACCCAATTAGTTTTTGTAAACCTTCCTGAAATGGAAGTAAGTAAGTAGGTAATTTTAAAGCCCTTTTTAATTTTTCGCAGATATTACCTCAGACAACCCGACGACAATGCACCCACACAGCACAACGAGCCCGGCTACATCGCGACCAAGTTCCCCACACGAGGACGACGACGATATCTCTGTCACTGCTTCAACCAGCCCGCCTCCCGACGACCGCCCTGGAGCTTTCACCTCCGTCACCAGAAGTAGAAAACCCCTTCAACCGCTGCCAGCGCCTTCAAGTCTCTTCCACAGCGCGTTAGCAGCGCAACTTTTCTTAAATTCACCCCTTTTACCAACACCACCAGCGTGGCTGTATTCACAGTTATACGGCGGTTACGACTGGTGGCTCAGACCTCCCGCACCTCAAGAAGACGCGAGCTCAAGTCCTGACAGGGAAGAGGAGGCACGTTCAACCGCATCTAGTTCAAAGAAAAGACCAGCGTCACCGGAATGGGCGGAACAGGGAGTCAGAACTCGAAGCAAGTCTCTGATAACGTCGGAACGAAGACCTGTTGATGTGTGGCGTCCTTATTAGTTAGCAGACACCAAGTTCAAAAAGTATTAGAATCGATGTACCAGGGCGCCTGAACTTAGAAGCAAGTCTTTGATAATATCAGCTGTGTGACGTCAAACAATTAGCTCTTGAATATTACAGGAAGTGTCGTATAGTGCTCGGCCTCTACCGTCCGATGTGCAGGACCCAAGTAGTAATGAATACAAAGTTGGATACGAATTGGTTATAGTGATAATAATTTGTCGATAGGTGTTTTTACGTTAGTTAAATGAATGTGGATTCCAAATTGTATTTAAATAATTGTTGATTGTATTATAATGCAAGGTCTGTAAATAAAGTTATTCGAAATTTTTATTCAGTTTATTTATCTTAACCCTGAAATGTATCTAAATGTAGAGTAAAATGTACAATTACAACTAATTTAGCTTTTTAAGGTCCATACCTATCCAAAAATTGCCAGAGGGACACATTCTCTGATGTCCGTATGCCCGTCAAATTTTTTTTTAATATTTTACATTTTAAAAATTTATTTTCACAAAACACGCTTTCCAAAATTGCATGCTTTGTAGGTTGTATGGACACTAATTCATCTCATGGACATAGGTAGGTTATCTTGGCATACCTTTCATAAGATGTATCTATCTACTTATTGTCGCTGTGCGATGCAATGCATCTCTCGTCATAACTCTTTAGTAAAAGAACTGAATAATTATTTATAATGGCGATAATTCATTTGAAAGTAAATATATTCAAGCACAAGCTCTGTGAAACGCACGTCCTCTAACCACTACTGCTATTACAGTTTTAAATGGGTCGCTCATAAATAAACGGTATGGAGTTTGTAAAATAAATATTATCGAAATTAAACTTTTGGCAAGCAGTGATGTGAAACAATAAACCGGCGTATTGGAGCTCGTTTGATGTCGTGGTGTGAGGATACATTTTTGGATTGCATCCATATTATTCGCGACCGCAGTGAAACGGATGGCCCCTACGTTCATAATGAACAAAATAAACGCTGCAGACTTTTATTACTGTTTGAGCATTTCAATTAATTTATAACGAATTGAATATTTTAATTATAAATTATTATTCATTATCATTTTAATCGTATTAATGAGATGTATCACAGAAAGCATGCTTGTATGAAATAATTAAAATAATTACTAAAAGACAAACAAGTCTTTATAAGATCAGAATTTATTTGGTTGTTTACAATTTTGTTTCCATTTTGTATCATTATAATTGTTTTTAGTTTTATGAATTATTTCGTTCTAAATTCATAGGATTTCCTTACAATTCATTTTTCATTTTCATTACAAAATATATTTTTTAATATAGGTAGTTTTCCTTAATTCCCAAGATTGAGGTTTTTAACTCTCAAAACATCGTAATTATTCTTTGTCCTTTTTCAGTCTTCTTTCTGCATCTTCGTAATTATTCTTCGTTTTACTTTCAGTCGTTTTTTTAAGTTTTTAACATCTTTCGGTTGTATGATAGGTATGTCATTTTGGACATACGCATGACTCGGAACTGCGTGAATTACAGCTGTCCACAAAATCCATGAGCTTTAAGACTCCACTCAGAACCTCGTTTGCAGTGGAGACTATTTCTTCTTTGGGTAATAAGAACCTGTGAGTCTTGCCTCTCAGTTCGATCATGTAGGAGTAGGGGATATTGGCGACGGCGTAACTCCAATCTATGCTGGTACCCGCTGAGTAGTACATCAGGTCCTTCGTGCTTCCAACTTTGTAGATGTGATTACTGGTTTCGAAAATGGCCTGCGGAGTACAAAGGTATTAGCAGCATTCACATTGATATTTTTATTAAGGTGAAAGTTTGTTTGTGTTGTCTTTCATAAGACAATTAGTGAAACAATTTGGATGCAATTTAAAGTGAAGATAAATCCTGGGTTAGCACATGAAGTACTTTTAATTCCGGAAAAATCCATGAATGATGAATATAATTTAATAATATAGCTTCAGGATTAATGAAAATAGTATTTATAATTAAATTCGATACAATTAGATATAATTGAAAAATAGTCATCTGCTTTCTGCAGACAAAGATGAAGTCACACAAGTCTGTTGTTTTCGATCGTGTCTCTAAAAACAGCAAATACGAGCATTTATACAACAAATGTTATAGTCTATTTGCTTAGAATTTGTCGTTATAAGTAGGTATATGCGCACGGTCGGCATCGTTTGATGTCCTTTGAGAACACAGATTACCAGTAATCTGTGTTTGAGAACAAGGATGACATCAAACGACGCCGACCGTGCTTGTAACAAGAAATTCTAAGCGAATAGACTATATCTACCTTAGCCATAGCAGTGCCTCCTTCCAGCAGTTCGACATAATCAGGGCAAGGGTCTCCCGTGTAGCCCCATGGGAAAATGATTACCTCACCGTAACTATGGAATGATATGAACACTTTGAAATCCGCTCCCGATTCGAGTATTACACGCTGCAAACAAAAAAAAATTAAGTCACGAGAGACATCCTACGAGTAACTCTAACTCAATAACGATTAATTATTATTTGCCCTGATTTTTTAAAGTATCGATAAATTAAGAAAAATCTTTCAATAACTGTTTTTTATGCAGATCACAAAAATACTTATAAAAATAAAATACTATTATTTTTTTATTGTCGAAACATAAAGTCTAAATTTTAAATAACAATCAGAACTCTCACTTTAACAGCCGCTGTTTCCGGTTCTGAAAACGGCTCAGGTCCCCTAAAAAATATATTGCCGGGGTCATCCGATGAGCCTTCCTCGCCCTTTTCACCCCAACCGTAACTGAAATAATATAAGCAAATTTAAAAAGTTAGGGAAGATAGGATTAATACAAAGCAACACAACGAAATGCAACTGATCACAATTAGACCCAAATAATTCATCTCAAAGAAACGCAATTCTAGGCAACTCATTGCACCGCAAAGAACCCCGCCACCTGAGTGAGCCAAGTGAAAAATAGCGTTACTTTGCGAAATATAGATATGGAACGAAATTCAAAAATATATGCGATTAGACGTGAAATTGCGATAGTTTGCATACATTTTTTGAATTTTCTTCAATTCGCGAAGTAACGCTGTTTGTCACTTAGCTCAGGGGGCAGCTTCTAGTGAATATTTAACATAATGTAAAGGCTTTGGCCGCAAATGATACCACCTCAGATATCTAAGGCACCACTAATATTACTAATAACCACCAGCTCTAATACTACTTAGTAAAGAACAACCGATAGGGATTACGTATAAACTGTTCTATTAAGTATACGATACACTCAATTATGATCAGATATTACTGAAGATAAGTCGATATAAACAGAGTTAATAAGATGTCCATCACGTGAACATCTAGAACATAAATAAAAATAACTAAGATCGATACACACCTAAAGTTCCTATTCAAGTCTACACCCACACATTCTCCATAACGCGCTCTATTTTTACGCCACATACGGTCGTGTGTGTGCGTGTACTCGTAGCCGTCTGGGTTCAACACTGGGAGTAAATACCTGAAACAATGAGATTTTTTCTTCAGACCTGCCAAACATGACAAAATTGACCATGTTTTTAGATGAAAAAGGTCGTAAAAATGTGAATCTTTTTTTTAGTTACTTCATATTGTACCTATTATTTTAATAGCATGGGGTGTAATGAGAACAATAAAGAACTTTAAAGACTACCGTACCTGATGAGATGATTGGTGGAATATTTCAGGACAGATATATTGATCCACTTGGAGTATATGGAACACTGCGTCTATCCTCATTCCTTGGCGGTCAATATTGCACTAAAAGGCCTTACAAACCTTTATTCGTAGATGTATAGGGTTTGATTCCTCGTTCCTAATACGGACTGTAAAGGTCTGGCTTTGGAATATCCTCCCAGACACTGTCTTTCCCACCACCTACAACTTGGGCGCCTTTAAATCAAGAGTGAATAGGCATTTCCTATGCAAGCGCGCTCAATTAAGACTGTATCATCGCTGTGCATCAGGCGTGATCACAGTCAAGCAATAGTTGAAACAAATATTACATCAGGCTTCCAAAAGTGCCTGTAATTACTTTAGTGAGACGTTAAAAGCGTTTTGTTAACTCACTCGTTTGCCATGTCTTAGTTCCTAATGTTACTATAATAGCTCTCACCAATCTTTATTCGTGACGGAGTCAGGTAGCTCGTGGAAGTGCCTGACGAGATGATTTGCAAGGTACGTCACTACGGCTGTACTGATCCACTCGCGGGGGTGGATTGCTCCATCGATCCACACGGCTTGATTTCCATTCTCACCGTTCGATATTTTCAAAATCTGGATAACAAAAGAAACATTTAAGATATGATATTTACGATATTGATAGCTAAGATTTTGGCGTACTGTCCTACAGTTCGGGCCTGTGTTCGGCCTAGTATTTTTGTTGTGTTTAGTGCATTTCAGGCAACTCGTAAATACGTGGAAAATCGACGACATCATGTTGAAGAAAGTTCTTCATAACGTTTTTATATTTATACTGGACAAGCTTGCGATTGACTAGGATCATGCCTGATGGAAAGGAATGATGAGATCTAAGTTGGAGCGCGCTTGTCCAGAAAATGCCTATGCCCCAGAGTCTCGAATCCCAAAACTTGTATCTACTATTACTAATAAACGTATGCGAAGGATAATAAGTTAAAAAATTGAAATCGTCTAACATATCTCTACAGTAAGTCTCTCTCACGTTTTGTTTAAGAGAACACAAAGTTAGTACCAAAGTCAAAAAAGTCAAAATATATTTATTTCACAAAGGCGTATATAACTATAATATAACTAACATATTATACCTACACTGGCGGTATATGTTAGTTTGAAATACATAACATAGGTACTAATTAAATAGTATTAAAATATTACCTTTAAATCTCTACCTTCAACAGACTGGCCAATAATATTCACAGAACACAAATAGGGATACATATTCGCCAGTTCATCCATGAACGAGTATATCACATCCAAACGATGGTAACTCTTCCAATCCATAGTACGACCTTCAATCACAAGGAATGACACAAGAATGATGTTACAAACTTACAAATACGTTAATAATCTATTTATACTTTAACAATATAAACGCTAATTTAGTTGAAATAAATGTGCTTCTTTACTTTTTGATAAGGCAATCAAGTTAATTATATCGCGGTGACATAATTACACAATAAAATCTAATGAAAGTCTAATTTGTATGTTAATTACATTATTACGTCATTAGTTTTGGATCCTACACATAATATTACTACCTGTAATATTAATTCATATCCTATGGAAATCTAAGTAATTGATAATTAAGTAATTGAAGTTACTATTAATTGTGACCATTATTCATAGTGATAACAAAAAGAAAATAATAGACCAACAGGGCCCTCTAATATAAAAAAAGGCCAAGTGCGACTCAGATTAGCACTACCTGGGTTCCATTCTTCAGAAGAAGTAGATTGTTAACGAGCTGCAAAACTAACTGAGTGTAACTCTAATAAATAATAATCATTGTAGTCAGTATAAGCGCATACTCAACAGAGACATGTCAAAATATCACAGTCGCTTATTCAATACCAATAGGGAATGAAGTTCAAGAAATGGTTGATAATAAAAAATGAATGGTTGTTTGAATGGTTGATAATGAGAATTGCCACGTGATCAATTTGTCCATCTTATATTTTGTGTTTATCGATAGGTTTGGCTAAGGGCGCTGATGTCTGTTGTAATTGCAATGGAACGTATGAAATTAGGTGCAACACAAAACCCCGTAACGCACTCAATCTGACAAGAGCACGTTAAATAAATACCAGGAAAACGTCTAGCTTGTTTCATTTTGGTCTTTGCTACCGTAAAAGCTTAAATGTGAGGAGGAACAGCATTTCTCCACAAAAAATTAGTGTCGATTTTGAATCTCCATATTTTATTAATTGTCGTTAAAATAACTAACGCGTTGTTGGGTTCCTTTTGTCCTTTATGAAGCTGCTACCCTGTTCCCTAAGTAGCATTGGGTTCAGGTCTCCAATAGCTATGGCTTACGGGATGTCCCTTTCATGCAGCATCCCCGCTACTTGGGCGGATCGAGGACTCTCCACCATGATGTCCATTGTATTGACCTCCTCCTTCCAAATGTTAATTACTGCGACAAATATGCTTAGATTTAGTATGGGAACTAAAAAAGGATTAATTTGATGTAGTGTGGAATTTTTACCCCCGGCTGTGTCGAGAGTTCTAACAAAATATCTTTGGTTGTCATCAGTGAATCTTATTTCCCATACTTGGGTTGTATTGGATTTCGGCGCCACTTTGATTGTTTGTGTATTTTGTACAATATTTTTGTTTATTTATTCATTCAAAGCCATTTAAAGTACTAAAAATTTTGTGATGACTATTCTGTCAGGAATTGCTTTTACTTCTGACGTTGACATGGTTAATATTTGAAAAGAACCTATAACTCAAAATAATGATGAAACCTATAATAAATTATTAGGGACGTCTAATACTAGTCTTGCCACTTCTTCTCGGTTACTTCTCGGTGCAAAGCTGGTTTCTCAACTTTAGGCGGTAGAGTTTTGATTTTTCATAAGAGTCCAATATGTAAGTTAGGTCTATGAGTAAAATAAATAATTTATTTTAACTTTTTTCATTTTCAATTTTGATTGCACATTGGTATGATCCTAAGGAGGAATGAACATATAGGGACATATAACAGTCATTGTTTGGCATTATTTATAGATGACCCAACAGACGTTACTTCCCTCTTTCCGATTTCTAATATCCTGCTCTTATATGGGTTGAAAGTTGGCAGTTGGTTGAAGGTTGGTATCAAACACCCCAAGATATTTTAATAAGTGCAAATTATTTCTATTAAAATATCCTAATCCTGAATATATAGCTTTGGAATGGCTATTCAAAATCACATAATTTTAGGATTAGTTCATAGAGTTATTCAACCGCGCATTAGCTGCAACGCGTCGCTTAGCTAAATCCAAAGCAAACAGACGCGCATAACGAATGTGATTGCTTTCAAGCATTCTATGAATATTATGAGTTATGACGGACTATCATAAATTAGCGTTAGCATAACCTGATGCAACGCGAGTATTTCGGAGCCCGTATGTTATAAGTTTTAATTTACACGTGGTTTAACACATAAAACCATATTTTGCGTTATTATGTTGCGCTATTTAATATTTTCTGCGTGCCAAAAAATCTGGACAACACATTACACTACGTTGTAGATGAGTATATTTTATCAATAAATTGTACAAATAGGGACTTATATCTAGACACAAATTGACAGATTCATAAAACCAACATTGTATTACTTGCTTTTGTCTGTATACGCATAATGCCATCAACTTCGAAATGTTCACACAAAATATTATATATTTTCCTTATAAATATCCCCTATATCCTTCCAGGTATACCTTATTCGGCCGCTTTTTAGGATGTGTTATAGGGACTCTGCCAACTGAACGGATGTAGATGCCAAACTTAATCCTTTGCAAACATCAGGCTGCATTGAATGTAATTTTGTAGACAGGCGGATTATTCATTATTCTTTTTTTAACATACTTCATTATTTTTTATAGCTTTACACAAGTTGGCGACAATCTTTCCAGATCTGCACACGTTCTGTAACTCGGTACCTGTGAAAAATTAATGATAACCATTATATAGCAGTATATATTTTTTAACCATTGAATGTTTGCTACGAAACTGTTATTCTTTTTTCATAGCAAACCAGTCAATGGATGGATGCCAATGGCTATCATTCTATGATAGGCACCGAGTTACAGAATACGTGTGCTGGAACAGAGAAACTTATTCATATTATTAATAATCTCATAAAACTTACACGTTTTATTGTTTAATCTCATCTCATTCTTCAAACTGCTCTTTGCCATCTACGAGCTCCATCAAAGCCTTAACGCAGTTCAGTATTTCTTTACCGGTTTCTTCTATCTCGTCTTTCGGTAACATGAACTTATGTTTTTTGCTTCTCAGCTCTATTAAATAGCAGTATGGTATATGAGCTTCGCCATAACACCAGTCATTGCTTGTGCCGGCTGCTCCGTACATTACGTCCCTTGAGATGCCAACTTTATAAGTGTTGCCATTGCTTTCGTAAATTGCCTGTAATGAAGAGGATCGTCTAGCTGTAAGTTTTAATACAAAAAGCGATAACGTTTTCCTACCCATAAATGTAGTCGGATTTTCATAAATTTTAGAGCTGTTGCAAATACAATGAAGAACTATGCTCGTACGTTTTAATTTTTAAGAAATACTTATCTGAATAGTTATTAGCGTCTGAAAATCCTTATTTCTGACTTAAAAACTTCCTCGAGTATCTTAATTTAACAGATCAAGGTATACTTGAATTGACTGTGTAACCAAATGTTTGGGAGGGTAAAAACATTACCACCCGAAGCAATATTCAAGAACAAAATGTAGGCCTAGCTCTGGAAGTAATATCTATGCCTACTCTCTCTATACAGGCATAGATATTATTTTTGAAAATACCTACTCGCGTGGCGCTTCGTCACTAGACGATACCCTTAAGTGAATGATGTAGACTTAGGGTCATAATTATATCCATTTTAGCTGCGTTTGTTTAGGTATTAAATAAATTCTGAGTTCATTTCTTACTTTGTAACACTTTACTACCTTAGACATGACAGTAGCCCCTTCAAGTAAGCGCACGTAGTCTGGGCAGGGCTCGTCTTTATATGCAAAAGGAAAAAGGATTACTTGGCCGTAACTGTGCAACGTGATGTAAACTTTGAATGGGATTCCCGAGTCTGAAATAAAATCCTGAAAAACGGAACAATTTACCTACAGTAAATTCAAAATTTTCATTTAGTTAATTATCTTTTTGATTAGTGTTTTACACACTTAGGAAATAATTCCTATAAATTTAAATACGAATCAAAATTTTTCACTCGCAGCGGGATTCGAACCCGCGTCTCCCATCTCTCGCGGCTCGGTGCTCTGACCTGCCTAAGGTCCTGCCTAAGGACCAAATAATACGAAATATATTAGATCGAAAATTTCATCACAGGGGGATAAGACTCGCATAGCTCAGCGGTCAGAGCACCCAGCCGCTAGAGATGGGAGACGCGGGTTCGAATCCCGCTGCGAGTGAAAATTTTTGACTCGTATTTAAATTTATAGGTTTCATTTAGTTTTTTAAAGAAATGTTAATCCGTACACGAAATATGTATGCAGACGTATAATGGTTAGCTAATTTACAGCATTCAATGAGTAACTTTCAGTTGTCTTCAAAGGCCTATTTTTAAGACATGTCTCAGGTCGTTAAAGTCTTTTTATGTTCTACTGCTGGCCATAACTGACCTGACTGACTAAGTGTGGGTTTGCAGGCTTTACAATTACCGTTGGAAACATTGTCCTGAACTCTCAGGCATGCAAGTTTAATCACGGTTTTTTCTTTCACCGCTAAGCAAGTGTTATTAAGTATTTTTAAACATACATAACTTCTTCTTTTTAAACATTACGAGTCTGCAATCTCAACTGATAGTAAGTGACGATGCAGCCGAAGATATTATCGTACTACTCGCATAACTTGGAAAGACTGAGGAATTTTTAACGGTTTCTACACAACATCGCGCCTGAACGCTAAATCGCTCGGCGATGCTCTCTGCTGCCAGGTAGGGTTGGCAACTAGGCTCGGCCGAAACTTGCCACGAGAAAATACCTGATATAGCGCCACCCCGCCAGGGAGGTCGTCAAAGTCAAAGATGAGTACCCGGGATTAAAACCCCTGACTCCCTGAGAAAATGAGAGTCTGAGCCAATGGGCTATCAGCATCTCTGCTTCAAAGTACAATTACAACATAATAAAACAATTAAACTGAACGCAACGGTATAAAATCGCTGCAGCGAAATTGATATACTACTAAAACCTGTTTGCAGTTTAATCTCCTCGCGCTGCGCCGGTGTCACGATCGCGGGTTCAGCAGCACATTACAGCTTTACATTAAACCGTGTAATGGATATTATTATTTGCTGCATGCCTTTATTTGATAGGCGCAGTATTACGTATTTACAGTGTGAATGTATCTATAGTGCCACAATTTTTTTCCTGTCCAGTGGCCAAAACGGGAAACTAGGAAACTAAAGCAATGTTAGGAATTATGAGAAGAAAATGTCATTAACGTAGGACCACTAGTGATCCCCAAATTCGAAAAAAAAGGAAAAATCGTGATGGTTGTGTCATTATATTCGTTGACACGTCAACCGAAGCCCATCTTTAGCCAACCGCGAAAAAATGACAAATTCAATCATATCAATGTTAAAACATGGCTTACAATATCAAAATTTATGACTAATCAAAACACTTGAAAATCACGTTTTGAAAGATTAATGATTGATATATTTTTCGTGATAGGGGGGCTGACGAGGGGCTGGTATTTACAAGATTAACTATAGTCAAATATGTTTGAACTCCTTCCCTCCATGATTTAGCTTATGCCAACATACTGGCCAAGTGTGCCCGAATAAAGACCCAACGGACGTTGAGGATCCAAAGTACTGGAATGGAGTCATTACAGCAATTTGTTACAGGAAAGCGCAGTGTTGGCCTCATGGCCTCAGAACCTCATGTATTATTGAAGATACTGAGAAAGTTGGAGAAGTCACTGGATCCAAGTGTCGCAAACCAGCATGTTTATGTTTTTGGTAGCTAATTATTATCACTGGGTTAATGAAAACATCGGGAAGAAATCTGCAAGCCTGAATTTATTTATTTTAATAAAGATCAGGACAATTATTAATTACACACATCACAATCTAGCCCCAAAGTTTGTTTTATGGGTAGGTACTAGATGACTGATAAATATACATACATACTAATATACATAAATGTAATATATTGAAAAACACCCAGTCACTGGAAAATATTCATGCTCATCACACAAACATTTACCAGTAGTTGGAATCGAACCCACGACCTCCGACGCAGACAGCTGGTTCGCTACCGCTACGCCATTCCGTCGTCAATTCTCTATTAAGAATTATGACGCTGCACAGTATTAAAAATTTCTGTTACCCTTATAGCTCTCGATTCAGGTTCTGAAAAGGGTTCAGGACCTCTGTAGAACGCATTCAAAGGATTTCCTGATGATTCTTTGCCCCCCCAACCGTAGCTGAAATAAGATATCACATCATTAATTCGGAAGTTAAAATTTGAAATGTTTATTCTAACATTGAAACTGGATACACGTTTCTTATCCATCGTGACTCTGTTAGGGACGGTTTAGTAACGCGATCCTAAAATTTTTGATACTTGCAGCTTCAAGAGATTTAAAATATTACAGCAAAGAACGACTACCACCTAAATAGGTTGATACTTGTGCAAGTTGGGTTTTTGAAAAATGAAGCCTCAATTAAATCAGGGGGCACGGCAGTGCCCCCGCCAAGTCGAGCGCGAAGCAAACACTGCCGTACCATCCTTTACTGGAACCATTTCGCCGCATTTTCAGGCCCCTATTTGAGAACCTCTGGATAAGACCAGAACGCTGAAATTTTCGTCATCTAGTAAGCTGCAATCACATACTTAAATCCCAAAATTTCAAGACTGTAGGTCATTTAGTTCCGAAGTTAAGCGAAAGCAAAGTTTCGCATTTATGTAACTCACTCACTCATGATCATCAAAATAGAACTAGTACTTCCCATAAACTCAGAGAGCTGAAATTTGGTACAGAGTTAGGGTTTAATGGCCACATAAAGGGAAAACTATAAAAACTAGGATAATCGAAGACCTGGAGTACCTGGTGACCCTGATTAGAAAACACAAGAGCCCAACCAAATCTAAGGACGTACCGGTGTATGGTGGAATCAAATAAATTGCACATCAAATGAAAGAGCGTAAAAAATTACGCGATCCGAGTCGACAACTTATATGCGGAGAATTAGGATCATCGAGTATTTTCAAAATAAAATTAATAAATTTATTTAATGGCGTTGCTAAGTAAACATTTCATTGATGTCACTTGGGTGTCACGTCAGCACCTATGACAAGTTTGTTTCGAAATTTGTAGCTAGAGTATGAGGTCAAAAGAAAAAAACTATGTCAAAAGAAAATCTAATAAAATAAATCAATATGCACACGTTTCTACAAAAAGAAGTGAAATTCCACCAAAAACATTCTGTAAAAACTAGCCAAGTCTCGATGAAGCTGCTTGTTTATCTCTAAAAAGTAATGAAATCTAGACAAAGTCGTACCAAGTCTATGGTTCCTTACTGCGATTTCTTTATTATTATAGTTAATGTTGTGTGACTTGGCCGTTGAAGGGTACACAAGGGTACAAAACCAGGTGCTCCATGACAGCATTGCACCAATCTGTCGCCAGAACCACTACCCATTGACGATGGAAAATTACCACTGCCACAGTTTATACCCTTGAGTACCCTTCAACGGCCAAGTCGCACAACATTAACTATAATAATAAAGAAATAGCAGTAAGGAACCTTAGACTTGGTACGACTTTGTCTAGATTTCATTACTTTTTAGAGATAAACAAGCAGCTTCATCGAGACTTGGCTAGTTTTTACAGAATGTTTTTGGTGGGATTTTAAACATGACAACTTCATGAGTGACGACCTCCCTGGCGCAGTGGCGGCGCACTCGGATTCGAGCCATGCTTTACGTTCAGTCGGCAGATAAGGGTAAGAGTATTAGATGATAGTCAGATATTTCTAACCTGAAATTTCTATTGAGGTCTACTCCCACACATGCGCCTTTATGCTTCGCTTTATTCTTCCTCCACATTCTGTCGCTTGTGTGCGAGTGTTCGTAACCGTCCGGGTTCACAACTGGGTGAAAATACCTATAAATTTATAAAAGACAGCTTAACGCGCAATGCATTAAAACTGAGCGTGCAATTATCGGAATAATTAAAAATTCTACTTTTAAATATTGTGTGTTGTTATTTTATTTTAGCATGGGTACAACGGCAACCGAATATGCTATTAAGCTTTAGCGCGAAAAGGTGCTCGTAAATGGCGATCTCGAGTCACGAGAGATAAAAAGAATTAGCTTTAAAATTATGGTAACTAAAGCTACGTCACTGTTTGATCACTTAGGAGCGTTAATTCGATCCATTCGCAGACGTGGGCTTTAGCAGAATTTCTAACTACATAGCTACTAACATCACTGTGTGATGCTTTTAAAAAATTTCATGTAAGGTTGCCTGTCTGTCGGTATTCTATAGAATATATTTCGGAGAGTGTGCTCAGGAACTATTTAATTTAGTTCCCCCGTCACCTTTTTACCATAGATCGGCAAGACATCAAAAAAGCTTTCACCTCTACATAGTTGACGTACCAAAGACACGTACGAAGCGGTTTTATTCCTGGTTCCTGATACGTACTGCAAAGGTCTGGAGTACAATCCCAGGCACTGCCTTTCCCAACTCTTACATCTTGGGCGCCTTCAAATCAAGTGTGAATAGACATTTCCTAAGCTAAAGTGATGATACAGTCTAAGATGGCTTAGACTGTATCATCACTTTCCACCAGTTGTGATCACAGTCAAGTGCTAGCCTACCTAAAGTAGGTTATAAAAATACGTTGACTACCAGTCCTTGTTAGTGATGCTGTTTGGCAGTGTGGCGAAGTTGCGGACTATGTGGTTCGCGATGTAAGTGGCTACAGCTGGAGCGATCCACTCGCGAGCGTGGATCCCAGCGTCCATCCATAGTACATGGTTACTGACGTCACTGTTTGATACTATGAAAACTTAAGCAATAAAAATACGTTGACTACCGGTCCTTGTTAGTGATGCTGTTTGGCAGTGTGGCGAAGTTGCGCACGATGTGGTTCGCGATGTAAGTGGCTACAGCTGGAGCGATCCACTTGCGAGCGTGGAACCCAGCGTCCATCCATAGTACATGGTTACTGACGTCACTGTTTGATACTATGATAACTTAAGCAATAAAAATACGTTGACTACCGGTTCTTGTTAGTGATGCTGTTTGGCAGTGTGGCGAAGTTGCGGACTATGTGGTTCGCGATGTAAGTGGCTACAGCTGGAGCGATCCACTCGCGAGCGTGGATCCCAGCGTCCATCCATAGTACATGGTTACTGACGTCACTGTTTGATACTATGAAAACTTAAGCAATAAAAATACGTTGACTACCGGTCCTTGTTAGTGATGCTGTTTGGCAGTGTGGCGAAGTTGCGGACTATGTGGTTCGCGATGTAAGTGGCTACAGCTGGAGCGATCCACTCGCGAGCGTGGATCCCAGCGTCCATCCATAGTACATGGTTACTGACGTCACTGTTTGATACTATGAAAACTTAAGCAATAAAAATACGTTCACTACCAGTCCTTGTTAGTGATGCTGTTTGGCAGTGTGGCGAAGTTGCGCACGATGTGGTTCGCGATGTAAGTGGCTACAGCTGGAGCGATCCACTCGCGAGCGTGGATCCCAGCGTCCATCCATAGTACATGGTTACTGACGTCACTGTTTGATACTATGAAAACTTAAGCAATAAAAATACGTTGACTACCGGTCCTTGTTAGTGATGCTGTTTGGCAGTGTGGCGAAGTTGCGGACTATGTGGTTCGCGATGTAAGTGGCTACAGCTGGAGCGATCCACTCGCGAGCGTGGATCCCAGCGTCCATCCATAGTACATGGTTACTGACGTCACTGTTTGATACTATGAAAACTTAAGCAATAAAAATACGTTCACTACCAGTCCTTGTTAGTGATGCTGTTTGGCAGTGTGGCGAAGTTGCGCACGATGTGGTTCGCGATGTAAGTGGCTACAGCTGGAGCGATCCACTCGCGAGCGTGGATCCCAGCGTCCATCCATAGTACATGGTTACTGACGTCACTGTTTGATACTATGAAAACTTAAGCAATAAAAATACGTTCACTACCAGTCCTTGTTAGTGATGCTGTTTGGCAGTGTGGCGAAGTTGCGCACGATGTGGTTCGCGATGTAAGTGGCTACAGCTGGAGCGATCCACTCGCGAGCATGGATCCCAGCGTCCATCCATACTGCACAGTTACTGGCGTCACTGTTCGATACTTTTAAAACCTTTTAAGTAACAAACAACACGATCAGTAAGAAATAACTTTTAAAGTAATCAACAACACCACCGATTAATGCTGTTAAGAATGTTGTACAGTTATGTTTTTACAAGCTTTTTATTACAATTAATATTGTTTTGTTGCTAGAGCTAAATCTTAATAAACGATAAACTGAGTTATTCTTAAGATTTAAGTTTTAGAGATCATTAGCTTAGCTTAGTTTACAGACGGCATGTGTATGAGATATATGATCTAGGTACTTTCTGTCAACATTTCTGTTAATATTAATATAACGAAAATACAAAACTATAAAACCCTACATAAATAGGTACCTTCAACTGCCTTCCTTCTAGAGAAGTTCCAATAACTCCAACAGTACATATTGATGGAAAATCATTTAAGTTCTTCTAATAAATCGTGAATTCTATCCAAACGATGATAATCATTCCAGTCCATGCATAAAGGTTTATCTTCTTTTATAGAGCCTGAGCATAAACATTATTTGTACTGTCTCAAAAGTTTAATTTCATTAAGTTCTTAATTAATCGTATACTTTAGATACTTATTTATTTATTTATTTATTAGATATGGAAAATACAACATTAGAGACAAGAAGAGTTTGAACTCTTATTATGTATGAACTATGAGCAATTATAACTGTAACTGTTACTAGTACAATCTTTACTATTTTAATGGTAAATACTTACCATTTTCTAAGATTTCTTGTTGAGATATCGGTATCATTAATTTAAAAGATTGTTTTGTTGGAATATTTTCTGATAATGGCTTAATTAAGGTATCCTCTTGAACTAATTTTGGTTGCTCTACTTGAATGTGTTTTACTTCGTGAATAATTTCATGGTGTTGGCGTCCAGTTTTATATTCAAAACGATTGAAACTATTTATAGAGAGTACAGTATTAGTTTGAATATCTTTTTGGCTTTTAAATTCTTCCTCGCTTATATTATATTGAAGATCTAGTTCATTATACTTGTGATTTGAAAAACTATTGCATTTGCTGTAAGTTCGTGTGATGTATTCATATTCGGTATCCATATTTTTTTGTTAAATAGGCATATTATTAAATATGTTCAATTTCAAAACATTAGAGTACACGAACAGCAAGTATTTTCATAATCATTTTTCTTGAAAATGGTTTTGCTTGCATTAATTTCCATATTCTGAAAAATAATTGTACGTAAACATTAAGATACGTTTTTCAATGAATAATAAAATGGTAAACAAATATAATGGTTTTCGAGGCTGTAAAAAATTAGAAATCTGGTTAGAAGTAAGTATTTATTGACATTATGAATGGTGGTTTTGAGCACAGAGCACGGAATAACTTTATATTTGATAATATAAGAACAACGATAGGTGTTGAAAGCAGGTTGAAAGAATCATAGAGGATTCGTTACTTAGACCGAGATTCGTTATTTTCAACACAGAGTATAAAAGTACAATTAAAATGTTAGCTGTGAAGATAAGATGTAGTCCTCGTGGCCTCATGTAGGCCACAAAAGAAATTAGACAATGAATGAATTTGTACTTTGATGGATGTACCTCTGAGGCCTTTATAGAAGATGCGCTATTCGTCTGGGATTCCTCTTTGGTTCGTTAATTTCTGAAATTCTAAATCTTACATTTTTCTATTTCAATTTGGTAGGTTTTCCAAAATTCGCGTTATAAACAAAGTTTAAAAATAGAACAGCTAAAGGGATCCAGATAAATACAACGAGCGAGTAACAAGGAGGGGGTGCAATTAAAAAGATAAACGCGTGTAAGACGAAGTCGAGGCGACATTTGGGTGGGGTGTCGGGACCGCCGTCTGGTTAGCGGGTTACCGTGAGACGGTCCCTTACTATCAAAACTCATGTATTCTTTCATTTATTTTGTAAGATGTGTAAGATAATATTCAAGTTGTATGTGAGGATCGCCGTTTCTCGTCTGTTAAACCAGTGAATTCAACTTGAATTTATTTTGAACAGAAATTCTGAAAACTAAACATGATTTCATATAAGCATGATCACGGTTCAAGAGATACAGCCTGGTTGCAGACGGGCGGACGGACGGCGAAATCTTAGTAACAGGGTCCCGTTTGTACCTTTTGGGTACGGAACCCTAGAAAAGAGTGTAGCATGCATAGTTTAAATTAAAGTTATTTTTGCCCTGGCCCCGCCCATGTGAGATGGGAATATGGATTTTCCGGGATCAAAGTTAATTCAGGGTATATTTATCTCCATTAACAACTTCAGGCAAATCAGTTTGGTAGTTGCAGTGTGAAGGAGTAACAGTCGTACAAATACACGCACATACAAACTTACGCATTTAGAATATTGGTGTGAAACGATAATACCCAAAGCAATAATTTGACTACATGAATTCTTTGGATGGACCACCAATTTTCGTCTTTTAAGGTTATTTAAACGAATTTGCTTTACTTAATGGTTTTGGAGTTGATGGATCTTATTGAGAATTATAATCGTATTTTGCAAAAAAAAAAAAAAACGAAATAAATAGATCTATTTAAGTTTGAACTCACTTGATTAATTTATAATACAAACCTGTTAGTTCTATTTAGTTTTCTGTGACAACAGTATTCTCCTACTTCCTAGCAAGATATTACTTGATTTTTATTCTAACTAAGACATTATGCTTCCCAGGTCGTGCAAGAAAAAGTCTAGTTATTTTTAAAGTTAAAATGATGCGAGAAGCAAGTGAGGATACAGTAGTAGGGGGTTTTCATTAAAAGGGAGTGCACAGGGGGGAGAGGCGTTTACTGAAAATATCTGATTACATCTAATTATCGAGCGAGTGGCGCGCCTCTTAGCGCCTTAGCTCTTTGAGCTCTCTTGATTACGGGCCCATTGTTTGCGCAAATGCTTGAGACTGCCATGGGAACACCATATTGAGATTTAGGAGGCTTAGTATCAAAATCTATGGGTTTATAATGTGTAACTATATTATCATTATAGTCTTTTATCTACGCTCATTGCTTAAAGTTCGAATTATGAAATCGAAATGTGTCAAATAATTACCTACTTTATTCACGGACTTCTATAATTATTAAAAAGTTATTCATAATAACATCGCTCTACTATGGAAATATTTAAAGAAAGTTGTATAAAATCCATAACGATGCACGGCTCTGGACTCCTGTATTTGTATCTGGGGTAATATTTTTTATGTAATATTTTTTTAAGTGAATCCACAGACAACTTATAGTTGGTAGTCATTGCCGAGAGTATGGATGGGCCATGATTGACCATAGACAACAACACAATGTCTATGGTGTAATATTTTTTATGTAATATTTTTTTTAGTGAATCCACAGACAACTTATAGTTGGTAGTTATTGCCGAGAGTATGGATGGGCCATGATTGACCATAGACAACAACACAATGTCTATGAGGTAATATTTTTTATGTAATATTTTTTAAGTGAATCCACAGACAACTTATAGTTGGTAGTCATTGCCGAGAGTATGGATGGGCCATGATTGACCATAGACAACAACACAATGTCTAACGTTCCGCGTAACGTTCCACCTGGGCCTGTGATTATGATTACGATTACGACTACGATTACGATTACGATTACGATAAAGATTACGATTATGACGTTATCTCGTAAATCTATCGTCCGTAAACCGACTATACAGACAACCAATTTTTTTTGTTAATTAGTCAAAACTTTGCGCTGAAAAATGTATAGCAGTGAAACCTACTAAAGAAAATTTCACTCCACCTGACATCTTAGTAGTTGCAATGATTTACGACAAACGTTAGCAAGATTTTATGATTTGGGTAATAATTAATATGAGCGTAGATAAAGTAGTGTATGAAACTCTACATAATTAGGTATTAAAACACTCGTGTGATACTATTAAAAAACTCGCCTGCGGCTCGTTTTTTAAACTCACACTCGTGTTTTAATACCCCCCATTATGTAACCGTTACATAAACTACTATTACATTATAAATCAAAGCGAATTTTTTTTTAACACATTTTCTCAAATAGTGGACTTTTCCATGTACTTATGTTTAGCGTGCGCAAAGTTATTCTTTTCCGCACTAGTACTTTTTGTTTTCCTTCTACAAATTCTTGAAATTTCGTTCAATGCACGTGCGGAATTGTCATTTCCACTCGTCTCTATTGTTGACACGCGCCTACGGCTTGTGAAACTCGTAAAGAAATGAAATACTTTCCGCACTTGTATATTGAAATGTCAATGTCAATGGAATCTTTAGTCATCTGCTACCATCGCCTCCGTTATTTCATTTTTGATCTACCAAGTTTCTAAGCATAGCCTGGAGAAGATGGCTGCAAGCGATGTAAGGTCGCCTTTGCGCAATTTTTCTTTCTTTTATATTGTTAACAGATTTCAAAAAAGAGAGGTTCTCAATTCGTCGGAATCCTTTTTATTTTTATGTAGGTAAGTATGTTCACCGATTACTCGAAGACGCCTAGACCGATTTGGTTTTTTTTGTATAGGATAGTTATTTCCTTCGTTTTTACAATCATGATTTTGTCTGTCTGTCGACAATTTGTGTTTCGATGATAATTACTTACATAAAAAAACCATTGGTCTTGATCTCTCATACCATAAAACTACCATATAAAGTTATTCCTTGGTCTGTGAAACTACTTATGTTTGACGAGATTCAGAACGCATGATGAAAGTTTTGTTTTGTCATATTCTGAGGTATGACCTCAGGGTATGACATACTATGACATAATTATTTATTAATTGTCAGAATTTCAGTAATCACCAAAATTTCAGTGCAAAATTTTCATAAAAATAATCGTAATAATAAATGTTTTATATCCAAATTCCTGTAAATAAACTATCAAAGTGGCACGTAAAGGGGTCAAGTATCAAACATGGGACGTAAAATGTATGAAGGAAGGACAGCGACTGTTTGTGAAAAATTTAGATAATAAGGGTTGTGAGTTGACCATTAATTATTTATTTATTGCTTCTTGTCATGAAGGCAAACTTCCAATTTGAAAACCTGGTCTTCAGGAATGTTTTTTTTTTAATATTTGACTCATATTCAAAAAATGATTGCGTTTGTAATAAAGAAGAAGATTTTCGCTACTTCACTTCAACCATAGAGGCGCGAGCGACAACCTATTTAAATATATGACTTAACTTACCCACTTATTAGCAGAGAAGAAGACTACAAACTTTATTATTAACAGAGAAGATATATTTATTATCTTCTTTATACACCTATAGGTACAGGTTTTCTCAAAACACGTGAATTTAAACATTATTTTCTCAGGCAAAAGATGTTAAAGGGCCTGTTAAAAATTTTTCTGAAGGAGCAATGCTGTTCTTTTCTTGGAATAGCTTTGGAATAAATTTTCCAGCTATCAACATTTTCAAAGAGAAAACAGATGCAATGGAAGTGTTAGTGGACGGTTGCCGCGCTACACAGATACAAAAACTGCTCCAAGATAGGGACATCCCGTTTGAGGTGGTCGATGGGAGCGGTTCAAGTAACAAAAGTCCAGTTAGCAGCACTGCAGGACCTAGACCGAGATCTCCTAGTGAGTCATAAAGGAATTGCGTATCTGCATGTAAATAAATAAATAATCTTATGATTTTTACGAGTGCATACCACGATCATTTATGAATGATGTTTTGCCGATATTTCAAGCTAATTGCATAGGCCGTGGTCGAGACGCGAAGCTGGAACTGTCATAGATCGTATCGGTCTACCCTCCTTCCGTTGTTTTGTTTTTGACTTTCGCGGGTTGTCCGGCAAACACACTCTAACAAGGTTGAAATATCGGCACAACATCATTCATAAATAATCGTGGTATGTACTCGTAAATGTCATAAAATTATGTCTTCAAACCACGAGGAAAGCCTTAAATCATAAATAAATAATCATTTACTCAGCTTAAACGCATATATATTACAAAATGTTTTAAAGAATAATAAACTATGATAAACCTAACGTATAGTTGGTAACAATACTCCAGACCAACGAATAAGTGACAGAGAAGTACTGCTTTATGTTCCCGTCACTGCAGATCTTTTGATTGCTCCCGCTTTCTGATCTAAATTAGGAATAAATCAGGCCAAAAATAAAAGTAGCTGTGATAAGAACCACTTTTCTTAATTCAAAATCAAAATGTTTATTCTTTCACATAGGTATAATATTTCAATCCACGAAGACGCGCCCCTGCATTCTGTCAAAATCGCTTATGTTTCATTCGATTCGTATGGAGTTTGACAGAGTGGAGCGCGTCATCTTGGATTGAAATATCTACCAATCAAACTCTACCACCACGCTCGAATAATTATTATTTTTCAATGAATAGAACTCGGCTCGAATTTTCTTTTACGTTCTTAATTTATCGCAAGTTGTTAATAAAAAAAAGGTATTTTTAGGTATACCCTCATTGATGTAGCGTGAAAAGACTGGTAATGAAGATTCAACTGTTTTTCAGATAGTTCTATAGATTGGAAAGATTATTACCCTCTCCGTAATATATATCGATTCATGGAAAATCTGGAATTTCTTTATCCATCACTATGCACTGTATCCTCTATCGGACAGACTGCAGAAGGACGAGAGATTAAGGTGAGCAAAACTCTATAAATTGTGGTCTCGCATCATTATGAAAAAAAATAATTATGAAAATCATTTTAGTTTGTTAAAAGTGAAGAAAACATCGAGGCATTTCATTTCAAGGAATAGCTGTACCAATTGACTTATCATAATATGATCGCTAAATGGCGGGCTTTACATGTAAATTCTAAAAAAGATTTTTTTTTATGTACAGCAGTTTTTTTTTATTTTATCGAGAAAAATTTTGCATAATATACCTACCATTACTGTTATGTAATGGGAAATTCTGAAATAATTATGGTCAATAGAAGTTTAAGTTACAGAAAGAATAAAAATTACGCTTTTTCAAGTAAACTCTTTAAAATAAAACTTATATCAAAATCGTTTTCTTGCAATTTGTTATTTACTTCTGTAGTACAGTACCCTCGATGTCTGTGTCAAACTGGCACTTGGCGGATTCTTATTAATGTAATTAGCACTTAAAATTTGTTGAGTGCTGTGCGTAATATTATTTCACGGTGTGTTATGTATACTTACATTCGCAAGAAGTATTAGTTTATTTTTAACTGTTCACAGATGTTAAAAATTTCCAACAGCAATGCTGGCAACACTGGTGTATGGATCGACGGTGGCATACATGCGCGGGAATGGATAGCTACGTCTGTGGTGACTTATATAGCCGACCAACTGGCAAGGAACATGGAAAATCTTCCTGAACACATTACTAATAAGGATTGGTAAGATTAAGAACGACATACTTTTTCAAACAACCTAAAATATTCGACAACATCATCCTTATTTATACATCCTTTGAAACTGGAAAGGAAAATTATATTTTTACATTTTTTGAGCAAATATACCAACCAACTAACCAAAGTGTACCAATCTAAGATGTTTCCGCAAACCTTAAGAATATTATTTTTGTTTATCACATTTTTGTAACACTACCAGTGTTATAGAGATATAACCACATTATGTGTTATTGTAACAGTTATTATATTAATTAAATAAACTCTTTTCAGGTATTTACTTCCCGTTGTGAATCCTGATGGATACTTTTATTCTCACACGGTAGATCGGATGTGGAGAAAAAATAGAGCTCGAATAGGAAATACGGTTTTTGGCGTCGATCTCAACAGGAACTTTGGGTATCTCTGAGTACAAACCAAACTTATAATTACAAATAAGTATAGATATTTAAATCCATGACAACGCGCCTCACTCTGTCAAATTCCATATAAATCGAATGAAACATAAGCGATCTTGACAGAGTGCGGTGCGACTTCTTAGATTGAAATATCTGTAGTATAGTAATTTGAGGAATGTTAGGTTAAAATCAAATAAAATGTTAATTTTTATTCTTATCTCCCCTGTGATGTTAGGTGATATCGATGATATGATAATAGTTATTAGTTATGTTACTCATGTGATTTTCACTGATAAAAAAACTCAGCTTATGGGCATCCGAACGATTTACGTAAACCTTTTTCGCACAAGCAAACTGTAGCGCCATCTGTCAAAATTCTATAGGTGGCCGCTGAGCGAACTACAGCGTGGCCTTACAAACAAGCTTTTTTGGCACCGATAAACTGGCGACATTTTTTCGCGCCGTCTTGCCTGTCCATGGTGTATCTATGTCTTATATGTTTCATACACATCTTCATGTATTTCTTATGTAAATGTAGATATCGCTGGCTACACAGAGACAATAATTGCCACGGAGATGATCCAAATCATATGAATTATCGCGGTACTGCACCTTTTTCGGAACCAGAAGCTGCGGCAATTAAGGTATTATAATAATCAGAGAAATCAAGATATGGTCATCCAAACTAAACATGCTCCAAACTTTAAGCTTCATATAACGGTGTCACGACTGTAAATTTAAGTAATTCGTTAACCGTAGAGTTATAGTATTATAAGTGTAATTGGCTCACAATTACAATTAAAAATATAAGTACAATTGATCCTAAATTCCAGAATTGGCACCTGAAAATCCGCCTTGATAGCTAGTACTAAATGGCTTGTTGGTAGCATTTGGTACCCTGAGAATATTAACATTAGTGATTGTAAAAAATGTTAGTGTAATTTGACAGCAAAGATGCACAATAATTTTGCCTCTACTTCGCCCTGGTAATTATACAGATTTCAATTTCGGAAAACTTTGTTGCGTGTTGTTGCCAAATGATGCTGTTTCTTATATCAAAATACTCTATGTAGGTATTTTAGTGAAAAACTAAGGAAAGAGTTCTAATAAATAAAATAATAAAATTACCGAAAAAAAATTTCTATAGGTAGGTTTCATAGCCATCACGTAGCCATCATATTACCAAATTTTTATTTCACATAGGTAGGTGGAAATCTCACATATCTTCAATAACTGCTATTTGTTTCAGAATTTAATTTTGTATTCAGGCGTTCCGTTTAAGATATTTTTGACATTACATGCATACAGCGAAGTCGTTTGTTTTCCTTGGTGCTTCACGTCGGAGCCCTGCGCCGATTACGTCAACTTATTAGAGGGTGCAACTGCAATGGCCAAAGTTAGTATCATTTAAAAAATGTTTGTTCTCTGTTAGCGCGCAGAGCATTTACTTACTTTAGGAAACGCAGGTCACTCCGGTTGCTAAGGTGGTTGAAGTGTGGGGTAAGCAAAGCTTTATAGTTTACTGTTAAGCGCGTAATGAGTGGAGACGCTTGATGCAACAGACCTCCCACAATTTTGAGGAAAGTATATAGGAGGAATGAGTTAGACAGTTAACGTGACCAGCTTAAAGCCTCCATCTAATGTCATTATTTACAACTATATTGGTGATATACGCTAACTTCCGGACTGCGCTCGCACTTTCAGTGCAAAGATAGGGTACATAAGCCATATTAGGGCGCACCAACGAGGCCTTTTGAACACTGCTTCAGGAACTCAGGCACCGTAGCCGAAATCGGCAAGGGAGATTATAATTCTTTTAGTTTGTTGCATGAATCTTGGTAAGAAAAGGTCCGAAATTACGCGAGTTAAAT
This sequence comes from Coenonympha arcania, assembly GCA_036785405.1. NCBI lineage: Eukaryota > Metazoa > Arthropoda > Insecta > Lepidoptera > Nymphalidae > Coenonympha > Coenonympha arcania. The sequence goes on along the minus strand of CM072072.1, from coordinate 5,664,695 downwards.
GCTCAGTCATGTTCCGCGTCTCAATTTCACTAGTCCCACTTCAGTTGACCTTGGAGTATACCTAAGCTTGGCTTAGATTTCAAAGTAAGAAGCTAATAATTAATATTGCTTGCACACTGGTAAGCCATAATAGTGCAATGGTTCAGACGTCTTATTTCATACATAGGATGTGGAGTTAGATTTCAGGTATGCAACTCTGAACGTATTTGTGGCAACTAAGTAATATTGCTTGATTACGGTGAAGGAGACCAAAAGATTTAGATATATGATTGAGATTTCACCATAATTTTCTTATGTGTGAAGCCTGGCCAGGGTGGTGGGTCGGGAAAAGGTGTTGACCACCGATAAGAAACCTCAGGATATGGGATACGAACAAATTATAACATAAACCGTTTTCGTATAAGTAAACAGTAGCGCCATCTGTCAAAATTAAGTATAAAGGTGGCTGCTAAGCGAACTACAGCGTGGCCTTATTGTTGGTGGCAAAACATTTTTGGCAGCACCGATAAACTGGCGACATTTTTTCGCGCCGTCCGTCCTGTCCAAGGTATATGTCTATATTGGTTTTAGGGAATCTACGACGTGAGCGGTCGCATGTACAAAGTGGGAAACTTCAAGGATCTAATGTACCCAGCATCCGGGACGAGTATCGATTGGAGCTACGGCTCCGCTCGCATCCCTTTCTCTTACCTCATCGAGTTGAGAAGCAAACAGCATAAATTCCTTCTCCCTAAAGAAGAAATATTGGACTGCTGCATGGAAATATATTCGGGAGTAAAAGCTTTAGCCCAGTTTGTGGATAAGAAGAATTGTTTAAATTGTAAAATGTTTTATAATAAACATCGTCTGTAATATTATGTTATCGATCGTAATAATTATTTAATATACAACTTTGTTTTTTGAACTTTATGACTAAGCTTCTTAGTTTCATCTTTATAAGGTTCTAATGCCATGAAATTTAATTAACAGATAAAATAAACGAAGATAAAATCGTTAAAATTTTGTATTTATCACTGATAAAATTGTTAACACCATATTTACATCATTATAAAACATTATTTTTATAATACATACCTATAGTAATTGTTTTTCATGAACGTATAAAATTCCAAACTTGTAAATAAAGCTCTGAGGAACTTTGTTTACATATCCTGTTAAAATGCTCCTTCTTGATTTTAGTTTGCTGGTTGATCAATAAACTCTATCAAACTTTTCACGGCGTGCCAAATTTCTTCGCAAGTCTCCAAAATTTCTCCTTTTGGTAATTTGAATCTGTGTTTCTTGCTTCGCAGCTCAATAATGTAGGAGTACGGGATTTTCGCGATCCCATAACTCCAGTCTGTGCTGGTTCCGCATGCGTAATACGTCAAATCTTTCGTGCAACCCACTTTATATATCATTCCACTTTTGTTGTAAATCGCCTGAAATGTTCAAATTTTTAACCCTATATAAGTTAACACAAAAACCTCGCTTCATTCAGTCCGACGTGAACTATAAAGATTCAAAATTTCTGGCCAAGAAGTGTAAATAAAAAAAATCTAGGGATTTTACATTTAAGTGCCTGGATCGGGAATTACGTTTTTCTAAAAAAAAAAAAATATTTTTTTGGTTTTTTTATACTAAAGGAAGGATACCTAGTTAATATTTGAAATCATAAAACTCATAGGCTCGATACAGCAGGCACAGATTATGGTGTAAGAAATTCTAAAGTTACTTCACTGTACGATCAACGTAACTAGTCTACTATAGTTTCTTACGTGCAATTGTTACCCTCGCCATGACTGTGCCACCTTCGAGAAGCTTCAGGTAATCTGGGCAGGGGTCCGCTTGGTATCCCCACGGGAATATGATCAGCTCATAGTAGCTATGGAACGAGAGGAAAACTTTAAAAGTCGTCTGCGTGCTAAGTATTGTGTCCTGCAAAGTATGTAAAGATTTAGTAGAGTTAACATTTTCATTTCTAGTACTAACTTTGCTACTACAGGGTTTGTATCTTGGTGTATTAATGGATGCTCATGTAGTGTATATTTGGTACTGACTTTAATCTACAAGCTAAGAGCGAATTTTGTGGTATGAATCCGGAATGATTTTAAATGCTTTATAGGTATTTTACTACAATAATATTTAAGCAAACTTAGGACCGACTTTTCAATCGCCAGATGAATGTTAACTAAGGAATAAATATGATGTTTTGACAGATTTTGTATGGCATATGTTTCAAACATATTCCTCAGATAGTCTATTTCGCGATTGAAAAATCGGCCCTAAATAAAACAGAAGTAGCATAGTAGTACTCGTAGTACCCTGACAGCACAACTTTCCGGTTCTGAAAACGGAGCAGGTCCTCTATAAAACACACTATTGGGTAAATTGGACGATCCTTCATCTCCATTATTCCCCCAGCGATAGCTGCAAGCAAATTCGTGAAAATAAATGCTTAAGTATACCTTATATATTTATCTTTCATCAAAAAAGGGAACCATTAGCAAGCTGAAGTGGCAGGTCACGCATGTCGTAGGGGCGATGGCCGGTGGAGCCGAAAAGTCCTGGAGTGGAGACCGCGTACAAGCAAGCGTAGCGTAGGGCGCCCTCCAGACGACATTGACGGGAAGCGGCTGGGTGAGGAAGCATGAGGACAGGCTGTAGTGGCGCTTGCTTGGGAAGGCATATGTTCAACAGTGGACGTTCGCAGGCTGACATGATGACGATGATGAATCAATTGAGATTATCACAAGGCTCCAAGTCACCTAAAGTTCCTGTTGAGATCGACTCCAACTTTCTCGCCATCCTGCCTTGCTCTGTTCTTCCTCCACATGCGGTCTTTGGTGTGTGTGTGAACGTAACCATCGGGATTTAGTAAGGGAACTATGTACCTATGACCAAAATACATGCTAATCATTTAAAGCAGTAATCTAAAAAAAATCAAAATAAATAATTAACTATGTCGATAAAATAAATAATTATGTCGATCATTCTCACACAAAAAAGATAAACAACAGCGAAAGACAATAATATAGATTCGATTTTTACCCGTTGGCGTATTTGAACACATATAGCAAGCTGTAATTATTTGAAAGGGGAAAGATGATGTACTCGTATATTCTATTCCTCATCTACTGAACCGATTTGGCTGAAACTTGAAACATAGATAGCTTGTAAACTGGAAACATATAAACAAGACTACTTTTAATCTTGGAAGAAAACCAAAATTACAGCGGGAATTTGAATAATTCAAAATTTGCTTTAGGCTGTTGGTGCCGTGTGCATCCTTAGAAACTTTATAAGATAAATTCACAAAGCAGTTATTTACAATACCAATCTTTATTAGTAATGGGCTCGGGCAGTTTCTTAAAGTTTCTGACGATATAATCAGCAAGGTAAGTGACGACGGCTGTGGTGATCCATTCCCGTGAGTGAATTGCTGCGTCCAGCCACACACCGAGGTTACCGGCCTTGCTGTTGGATATCTTCAACATCTGTTGGTATATAAATTTTTGAAACAGACGCCTAGACACTACTGTATTGATTATCTGCCTAGTTGTTCAATAAATACAGAGAATGAATAGAAAAGGCTAAGTGATGGTAAAATATCAATTTTTTGCTGGGCTTCACGAAATCAACATATTTCAGAAGTATATTTTTCATAGTAGTTTTTGCAAAAATTGCTTAGATAGTGATGCGTGTTTAATGGACCATAACTTGCTGAATTATGTGTCAAGATACTTTACAGCATAGAGTAATAGTCTTACAGTGTATATGAATCATAGAGAGCCTACAAAGTCAAACAAAATTGGTATCATATTAAAAGCTAAGTTAAAACCTACTGTTCCCGCTTATAAGTATATTATGTAGGCATTTAATGAATCTTAATAGCACCTTAATATCTCTACCTTCCACGGACTTGCCAATGACTGAAACAGTACATATAGCCGGGAAGTCTCTTTCCAAGTCATCCATAAATGCGTATATAACGTTGAGTTTGTGAAATTTCTTCCAGTTCATTAACCTTACTGAATGAAGAAAATATATAATTTTTTTCCAAGTCACATTTACATGATGATTTAAATACACATGTTGTTACAGAAATGTTCGTATACCTTTTCTTTTCATTGGCTTTTCCGTAGGGATTATTTGTTTTAATCCTTTGCTTAAAGTTTTTCGGAACATTACACGTCTTGGTATACACTCACCTGTAAACATTTTTTTTATCATGCCAAGAAAACTTACATCTGCATAGAAGTTTAATATAGGCGCATGTGGCCTGTGGGAGAGTAAAGTGCTGGGCTTCCGTGGAGCCATAGTGAGTGTGTTGTCGAACTGACTTGGAAGGGGGTAAGTAACACCCTAACGGTTTCTACACATCATTGCTAGAACGCTAAATCGCGGTGTATCTTTTGCCGGCAAGGTGATAACTAGCTACGGCCGAAGCCAGACCAAACCTGCATACGTATTCTGTAACTCGGTGCCTATCAAAAAGTGATAGCCAATGGCATATTTTTTTTATCCATGGAAAGTTTGCTATAAAATAAAATGCATTTTCGTAGCAAACCTTCAATGGATAAATGATATATGCCAGTCAGAGGCTATCATTTTTATATGCACCGAGTTACAGAATATGTGTCCTGAGCCAATTTAAAAATTATATAATGGCAATTTATATAGCCCGTGGCGGGAATTCGCTGCGGCAGGTAAGTCGTCAAAGGAGTTAGGTAAAGATTACCTCTGCTACCAATGCTACGTATCATTTTAGTTTGTGTGCCATTACTAGTTTGGTCGTTACATCTTTCTTCCGAGGACTCATCCATATCGCTACATACTAAGTCAATAACTTGTCGCCGGTCATTGCCCCCCAGTTGAGGTTGATTACTGTCACTGTCCATCTTTCTATTGGTCTTTTGCCAAAAATTTAGAGGACCGAATAAAAATACGATACGTATCTAAAACGAGAACGCTTATAAATTATTTCTTTCAAAAATACGGCACATAAAGACAAGCATAAGTAGAGAAATTGGTGTGAGAATTGTACCTAGTTTTCACAGAAATTTTGATGTTGAAAATATTGATGTATCGTTATCAGAAATGACGTTTAGCGCAGGTACGAGTATCTATTGCATTGCGCATGTAGAATAGTTGTCTTTGATCCTTTATCTATAAAAACTTTTCCGTTTTATTATATTTTAGCAAAACGCACACTGTTTTTATCTCGTTTTTATTAAGAACGCAATATCGGAATCTGTTGGTTCTAGCTTAATTCCTTTAGATTACAAATACTTGAAGAGCATATAAAGTTGTAGAGATATTATTTCATGACAACCACGAATTTGAATTAAAATTCAGTCAATAAAGATATATATGTTCACAAAATGTGCATTTGGCAGAAGAGTAGTAAATAAAATAAGCTCCCAGCAACTGAGTGCAGTACGCGAACAAATTTCGGTCTCGGATTAGAAAACCGCGGGCAGAAAACTGCGCGTCAACTGCGCGTCGGCGTCACTGCCAGCGAAATCACGATAGGCCGCGGTACTATTCTGAAATCAATGAATTTTTGGACGTGTATTATGAGTATGATGAGTGTGTAATACGTCTTTCTGCTTCTGTAATGGGAACGCATTAAAAAAACTGCCGACAAGGAAATTCATGGATACAGTTTGCCGATTAAGCCTCATTACATCTATCAAACATCCAATATTTCACCACTGTATGCACAAGAGATCATAAATTACATCTCACGGCCGAGCTCAAATCACTATCTTATACTTAGCCCTATTTTAAAATCGGGATAAATTTATTTGGATATTTCTTTTTAATTCAAAGTTGGTATAGATATTTCAATCCACGACGGCGCGCCCCACTCTGTCAAACTCTATATAAATCGAATGAAACATAAGCGATTTTGACAAAGTGGGGCGCGACGTCGTGGATTGAAATATCTATACTGAACTGCAATCTCCCCTGAAGGAAGTGCCAATGTAGCCAAAGATGAAATGTTACTAATTAAAAATTCGATTGGTTGCTACTCAGTATCGCACCAGAGCGCTAAATCATTTGGTAACCCGAATTCTATCAGTGCGGCCTAAAGTCTTTACGAGAGAGGAAGCCTGTGTTCAATGTTATCAAGATAAAGAAAAGAAATGACATTTCTATCGCATTGCCATCGCTTTTCAAAACAGAATAAGCCTCCTAACTTTTACAGTACAACTTTGGACAGTCGACGAGCGCAGCCATGTTAATTGTAGACAAACGAGATTGATTGAAATGGACACGGAGTTACTACACGTATCTAGTTTCTGACATTTCACTCTTCTAATCAGCTTTATGTCGGAGGTAAATATAGGTTTTAAACACGCATACAGCTCTGCATCGATGGATATAAGTTTTAGGGCTTTTTTTACTCTATACAAGTTAGTACTTGACTGCGATCTCACCTGATGGTAAGTGATGATGCAGCCTAACTGATAATGGAATTATCGTACTAACTTGGAAGGGTATAAGTAAATTTACCCCATAACGGTTTCTACAAGCATCGCACCGGAACGCTAAATCGTTTGGCGGTGCGTCTTTGCTATTAGGGTGGTAACTAGCCAGTAGCCACGGCCAAAACCTCCCACGAGACCAGACCTGAGCAATTTAGAAATTATAATCCATTCCCGTGGCGGGAATCGAACCCGCGACCTCCCACTCAAATCCGAGCGCGCCGCCACTGCGCCAGGGAGGTTGTCAGGGCTGTTAATAATACGTTGCAGGGAAATAATAAAATACGAAATTTTTAATTTCATCAAATGCTTAATTCTTAATATTAAATCTCGTGTCACGATGTTTGTCCGCGATGGACTCCTAAACTACTGAACCGATTATAATAAAATTCGCACACCATGTGCAGTTTGATCCAACTTGAGAGATAGGATAGTTTAAATCTCAAATTATAGTCGCAATTTTAATTTATTAATATAACAAAAACTTTAGCCACAGCAACGCGTGGCCGGGTCAGCTAGTAGATTATAAAAATGGGAATGTTAAAATAACATCGAAATTTGATCTATATAATTCATTAATTTTGAGTAATACTTAGTACTTACCCTGCTTTAATCTTTTCGTAGGACTACGCAGCGTAACAGCGTAGCAACGCTACGAAGTTCTACGAACCACAAAAAATACACAAAATATATAAATAATAATATATATTGCATTTCCTGAGGCATAAAATTGTAATGGGCTCGGAAATGCTTGCCTAAGGCAGTAAAAGTGCATCGAATGTTAATTAAGCCTAAACGGCTTGGGGGAGCGTCCCGAGTTCGATTCCTGAGCGGTAATTAACAAGATTACGTGAAGATAGTGGCGTGAAATGTCGACACGCCGACTAATTGAAATGTACGGCGCCTTGTCACTACATTGTTTGGCCTGAGATTAATATGTTTGACTGAAGATTGCCTAGGGGCTTTATAGGGATAGAGAGAGATAGATACTATGTAAGCTTTAAGTTAATAATTAAGCACAAGGCTACCTTTAGAGTTCAGGATGTAACCTACGAAATCGATGACCTTTACTAAATTGTTTAGAAGTAGATTGGGTGTCGCACATGGTTCCCTGCGTGTTTACCAAATGCAATACCTAGTTCAGGCCCTCTTATCTAGAAAGGTTCTGATTGGGTAGTCTTGGACTTAATAGTGGCTGATCATTGTTGGATAGGCCTGCTAAAGTGAACTCAAACCTGCAAGGTTGTTCTCTACATAGATCCAGTAGTGCACTGAGACTGTCTTAATGTCGTTAGTCCTTCTGGTTTGGGTTTTGCCATCACTGATGCATTTTCTACTGTGAGGTTGCCGCTACAGAACCTTATGTCCCTAACCTTCTACGTGCTCACGCCGATTGCCATGTCAGGTTTGCGACACGCCGAGCTATTTCGTACAACTTTGGTTCGCATACCTATTTTTTATCTCGTGGAGATACTCCGATCATAGCTCTCTCCATCGCCTACTGAGAACTGTGAGCCTTCTTATGATTCCCATATTAGGTAATCAACGACTATTAGGTCTCGGATCCGTAAGTTATCACTGACAACACCCACTGTTACAGATATTCGTCGAGAAGACATCACAAATCTGCACAAACGAATTACAGAAGCTAAGAGGAAAGGGTAAGTATATTCAAATTAAAAAAAAAATTATAAAGAACCAATATAATCAGAGCCGGTTAAACGACCACACCATCGCTCGATCGGCTCCCGGTGTCAGCCGGATCTCCGGATCGTCCGGATATTGATCCGTTATTTTTCTCAGAAGCTATTAGAGTAATGCAGGCAATCCCCCGACAAGCGACCGGCGAGAATTAATGATGTCCCTTATTGGAAGCACAATTTTTTGATTCTACCCGTCTCCCTCTATGTCTTCGTCGTAGAATAGACGTTCAACAGATATGCCACTTTGTGAAATATAATTTTGTCTCTTCGAAGTTCTGAACTCAGATTGTCAAGAGATATATAATTTTAACGATTAATTTAACTATGAGCAGACTCAGATTTTTGTATAATGAGTGTAATGAATACCGGTTACGTAAATATAAACCTATACCGAACACATCTACAAAACCCAAATTTTTTTTTTCAAAATATATAAATGCAAGCTAAATATTTATATCTACCTTAAAGACAGCTTAGACTGTTTTTTTTGTCTGGCTCCCACTATCCCGAGTCAAAGCAAATGTTCACTCTGCATACTTCTAACGATAACCGAAACAGTTGAATATGGCGGCCTGACTCTTATCTCTTTCGGAATAAAGGTCACACCGCCATATTTAACTCCAACGTTTCGGTTAAAGTCAAGTCAAGCAACCGAGCCTAAAAGCGAACAATAGCGGTCCCCACGTAGTTTTATTTGAGAATATAGAAGTAAAGCGAAGTTTTACTATAAAAAAATAAGTGTCTAGAAATAATACTTAAAGACAATCTGTATATTTTTTATACAATCTAGAATATCAAGTCTGCTACGCGCGTGCCTCTAATCTTTGACACGCCGCTGGCGAAGGAAGCCAGAGACAGCGTTGTTTACACGAAGCCGGCTCACATTAAAACGAACCCCAGTAGCTTCCAGGCATAATTCGCCTCTGTTGCAGATTGTGAAAATAAATCTTTTGTTTTTAAAACCGCTAAAAACGGGTTTCAAATCGTTTTCCTAGACACGGGTTAGAAGATAAAAAAAATGTTACTCAATATCAGTGACAAGAATCTTCTCCAGGTTAGTTACCACGCTATAAATAAATCAGTAATGGTCGCACTTGGAAAGTCCTAAGTTCGGGGAAAGTCTACAGAAAACCTTTCGACAGATCGCATATGGACCAACCATTTTCCATAAAATGGGGAAAAGTTTGAGAGTTCTCAATATCCATAAAATAAACGAAAGTAGGAGTATTTCGACCATTTTATACCCATGGGTTGTATAACATTATCTAATAAAGTATATGAAGTTTATAACCTCTTTTCATTCTGTGACGCGATCCATGCCCGGTAAAGTGTTCCGTAGATAGAGCTTGACTAAATACTAGGTACCTACTATTAGTTAAATGTACGGCTACATTTATGTATGTTTTTAATTTACTCAAAACTATTTAATTTAGCACTTTGCAGCTATATAAAGATACAAATAGAATTAATTTAATAATTATTTACAAGAACTTAAATTGTGTATATTTGTAACTTGTTTTATTTAGTTGCTAATTTAGACGATGCAAATATCTGGAGTATTCTATAAACTAAGAAAAAAAACAAAAAGAAAAAATCTGAAAACAGCCCTGTTTAATTAGCGAAAGCTGATTTGTACCCAGTTAAACAGGTGCTTATGGAGGCAACTAAAACCTTAATAGTCTTGTAAAGATCCCTCGGGTATCCAAGTATTTCTTTCAAATAATTATCCGGGAAAAACATCCGGGGATTCTTCGGGTTCGTTAGGATCTTGCCCTCCCTAAGTAGAATTAATGATTCCCTTTATTGAAAGTTCAATTTTTTGATTAGGGGCCGCGACCTCTCCAAAACACCGTTCAAACACCGGATAACAGGATTTTTCATTTGCATTCGGTCAATAGAGATTTTGATTTGATTTATACAGAGTATGCTTTATCAAGTTGCGCATTTATAAGTATATCTTTTTGATAGGTTTTCACAGTCTCAACTGTGTTTTAATATATTATGACACCTGATTACTTACATTGATATACCTCAATAACTTATTATGAACCGTTCTAAAAAGCATACAATTATTTGAACCGAATCTTTGAAAATCGATATAACTATTGTAGCAAGAATGAATTTGCGGTGGACATTTTAGAAAGTGGCCGTTTAGACAGGAATTTTGAAAAATAAACAACTGAGGGTGTAATAGCAGTTCAACGTAAGCGAAGCCGCGGATGTTCGCTAGTTATTTATACCTACATGCATAAATCAATAGTAACAATAAATAGTTATAGGATTTAATTCACAGGAGATTGCTTACTTATCATTCAGTTGTCAGAGCACTAAAGGAAAAGGAAGAGAACATCAGTGGAATAAACATTTCAACATGACAGTATAGATCGTAAAATAGAAAAAATAAATAAAAATATATAGGGATACCTTCAAATTAGGTTTTGCAGAATCTCATCTCAACCTCTAAGAAACGATGTACGGTATTTATTTATAGATATAGATCACTTTTGTCATTATTATTTCTATCAGAGAGGCATCTGCAGTGTCACTCTGCCGAACGATATACGAGTAGAGCGTTTGTGTAGGAAACCGATAGAAAAAAAATTACGATTGGCCTAAAACCGTATGACCGATTTTTATGAATTTCTTGGGTATATTTGGTAGGACTTAAACTATTTTTCACACCCCCAAGTGACGTGAATAAACTACATGGCAAACAAACTTTTGATCAGTCGGCTAATATTAATATGAAAAATTTTGATTGAAAAAAATTGGTTGTCTGTAAAGACGGTTTGCTGACGATAGTTGAACGTGACAACGTCTTCTTTGTCGCTCGTTCCGCGCTCGCGAGGTAACGCCGCATGAGCGAGGTAACGCCGGTAACGCCGGATGAGTCATGTTTTTTCGTGCGTGCAACCGGCTCTATCGAATTATAAGACGTTGTCACGTCAAAAAAACATACTATAACAACAAAGGCGTTCTCGTTGTATTAATGTATTGTAGTAGTATAAAGTAAGTCAGGGTAGGGTAGACCAGTGGTAATCAGTCGGGTCGGCGCGGTCCGGCGCGGCGGGAATCTAATTTGGTTCAACGTCGTTGCTCATTTGTTCAAATTACTCCCCGCCCTGACGACCCTGCGCCTGACGCCGCGCCGCCGCTCGCCACTGCCTCCTCGGCCTGGCTAGGTGTTATGCAAGTCGAGACTTAGGTACTGAAACCTTAACAATTAAGAGTATTGTCTAGGAATCTAGGTGTATGTCGCATACAAAAAGCTATAACGTTTTCCTACCCGTAAATATAGTCCGATTTTCATAATTTTTAAAAATGTTGCAGTTACAATGAAGAACTATGCTCGTACGTTTTAAATTTTTAAGAAATATTGCTTATCTTAAAAGTTATTAGATAATGTGAAATATTTCGTTTACCTCCGACGTAGACGCGGAAGTTCTTTTGCAATCAAATTCAAATTAACATTAAACATCAATAAATCAAAGTCTATAAGAACTGGAATCCTTGATATGATACCCTTATTTTACATCGTTGCGATGTTTAACCTGCTTCCTACCAAAAGCTATTTAGAAAGACGCATTAGTAAAGTAGCATTAAAAAAATTAAACTTTTGAAGTTAAAAGTATATTACATCTACCTATTCTTTAAATTTATAATTAAAAAATTTTACAAAATTGCATGCCTATTTCATTTCGAATTACCTATTGAACTCGATTTAGCATGACCTATTTATCTATATATTTTAAGTAAAAATTGGGTACAATGTCTTTGGCCCCTCTGACCCCTGCTTCCCCACGTGAAACTCTCACTATGGAAACTCTAAATATCTAAAGGATGAATATCCTTCGGGCGGCTTCTTTGTAAAATGATCCTTTCAGCCCACTGTTTGCCGTGCACGGGATAGGGTTAGCTGGATGTTAACTCTTCACAAATCAGATGAAGTTAAAGGAATCAGTTGGAAATAATCATTTCATTGTTAACAGCTTAAATTCTCGTGTCTCGAGTTTGTTACCAAACTTCTCTGAAACGGCCCGAGCGATTATTATGAAATTTACTGTGTCTGAGAATAGGTCGTAAGCTACTTTCATATCCCTATGTGAGAAATAATGTATATGTCAAAACAACGTTTGTCGGATCAGCTAGTTGATTGTATAAAAATCTGGTTCAGTTAAAAACATATTCAAACTATGAAATAAGATGCCACACAGCTGTAGCCATGTTACCTTATCGTTCTATTTATGCTATTGCTAATGGATCGACAAAAATATTCAAAATGACGTATCGATTGAAGTGATCACGTGACTTCTCGACGACAACTCCCATTTTCATACCCTTCTTACTCTCTACACTCCTATTCCAATTTTTGAGTTATTCAATTCGTTCCTTCAGCAATCATAGAATAAATAAAATAGTTTAATAGAATCTGGCTAAGGCTTCTGGACAGGTTTTTCCGTGGACTACCTATAACTGATAATGGCTTTGGTCTAAACATTTTGACATGACATGGCATTTTTATCGGTGCATTGTCCCGTGTGGGGATGGAGTGAAATTCTTGAATGGGATGCATTCTATCTTAAATGAGTATAAGATCTCGAGAAGGTATGTAATCATTATCATGTTATTAATTTCGTACATATTTGCACAATACATTATAATAATATCTCCTTGCGTCAATTCATCAGTATTAACCCTCGTGTGCAGTTATGTTTCAATAGACAGGGATCAACATCGGAGGCGATATGCGTTCTCACGGTGATTGACTTACCTAATGAGAGCGGTCCGGCACTTGGAGACCCGTTTACACCACGACAAGAAGAGGGGGCTGAAAGCTAGCAAAACTTGTCATGCGCAAAACATCGTTCTGGTACAAAGGAGCATGGCGTATTACGCGAAATAAGAATGTAATGAACGCCATTTATAGTTTACTGTAATAACTTTTAAAATACATTACTTAGACAAAAAACGGTAATGTACGTACTTCGTAATATTAATTGGAATTATCATCCTAAACCTGGGCTTTGTAATACGTATAACATTGATAATAAATTGAAAATTGTAAAAAATTGGACGCAACTTCGGAATTTTTTTTATCGACAAAAAATTATCCTTTTATGTTTTCACTAATACAGTTTCTCGAAAATATGATGTTATATTCGTGTGTTTTATTTCAGGTAGTGGAGACTTGATTTACTACAGTAAAAATCAAATCTTGAACTGACATCTTAGTTAATACCTCCGGTGAATTTTGTTCAGGTCATAATCTTATATTATGTGTGGAACGCTTTTCTAGCCACCGTGTTCCTATAGCCAAATACAATCCGGGTGCCTTCAAGAGTGAATCGGCATTTTTTATAGACAATCTCGCTCCAACCTTGACCTCGTCATGACTTTTCATCACGCATAATTGTCTTTGTAATTGGAGGATTCGGACTGCTGGCTACCATTTTTACCAAAATGAGTATGCGAAGCTAGTCGCAATGTAAACCTACTTTCCTATCTGCATATAGCAGCTAATACATGCATCTGTAGCTCGTTAAACCGTAATATACGGCCGTGATAGTATGTATGGCTACGAGCTTAGAGACTGTTGTATTGTAGCGACATATGTATACACGGTGATTGGTTCCCGTAATGAAGACAGTTCAACGCCTTTTGGGAATGCATGTCACGGAATTTGCGCAGGTATTTCGATTTTCATCAAGAATGCGTTCTCAAAGGTCAGAGTGCAAATGAGGGCGAGATGCGCCGCACACGAGATAAACAAAACTCGCGTGCTCTGAATACAATTATTATCAAGTAATTATACAATATTCACAAATCACAATAGATGGATTATTTATATATTTAAGTTATAAAATAAACTGTGGCAGCTAGCGTTGCCGAGTGTTGGAACTTGCACCAGAATATTTGATTCTAGGCTCACGAGAGCTGACGAAGACGTGGCCATGCGTTCGAATTTTGAACGACGATCTCCCGTCAACGTTGTATTCCAGTCAGTCGCAACACATAGACCTACCCTTGCATGTAAATTTATATTATGCTTTTTTACATGCAAGAACCTACCTACCTCTAGCCATATAGCATTTTTCACTTCAGCTAAGTACTTACGAGTTAGTTGCCCAGAAAGAGTAGGTATAGAACTAACTATAGTTACCAGTTTACACTTTACACTAGGTAGCAGTTTTGCTGGGTAACCTTAATCAATCTTGCTGAAAACCGATTATATTATCGAAATCTCCGACTCACTCCTACCTAGTTAGCGCAACAAAACAGTTTAATTTTACCGACAAAAGCACACGCTCTTCGACTGGGGACGGAGATCGAACTGTCTCCTGGGTGTGAATTGATTTAAAATTATCCGGAAAAGCGTCAGCCACGAACACGTTGAATGACGGGTAGAACACACTTATAATTTAATATTGTTAAGGCTAACATTTATTTGTGTGTGTAGGTATGTTTTGAGAACTTTGAAATGAAGATAGATTATAATGCCCCGGATTAACACAGCCTATTTTAACCCGGAAACGTCCAAGGTTCCCGGGGAATAAGTAAATTTTTACTTTGGTAGAGCCGAGCAAGAGCCGAGGGTAAAGCTATTATGGAATAAAGAATGAGTTAGAAATAAATAAGTTAAATATTTTTCTCGGAATCAAAGGATAATTACTATGGATGTATTTATTTTTATAGACTGAGGTCTCCATATTAGTTCCTATATTGTTTTCCGGATTCCAAAGTTATAGTCCAATAAGCAAGTTATACTCCTCAATAAAATCTGTATGACAGGAATCGTGAATTGAAAAGAAAGTAACTTTTTGTATGCAAAATTAAATTCCGGATGTTAAAGACAAATTCCTAGTCTCAATAGTTATTAAAAAACACATTTTTTTTTCTATTCTATTAACTATTTTGGTTTTGGTTCATGAGGAAACCTCGTATTACCTTTGGGCATTCTTCTTTATAACTTGAACTTCTTTATTTTAACAGTATGGTGCGAAGTATAGATATTATACCTACGAGGAGATAAAATAATAAAATCTCAACCGTCAAAATTTTCCGCTCTCTATTTGATATTTCAAGCCAAACGATATTATGTCCGGGACACGTCCGGGACCATTTTATGAAGTCGTGACCTCTGCACCGGACTCCGAGGGTATTACGGTAATACTGTATTTGCGCACCCACCGCTCCCTGTTTACTCAGTAAGGCTCCCGTTTAACAAGTTAGAGGAACCTCCGGGTTGACAAAGCCTCGTCTCATTTGGGTAATGCTGAACAAATATTCAGATTTCATAAGATCTACGGCAAACAGTAAGTACGAATGGTTCATTTGCCTAGTGGCAGGGTTCTGAGTTCGACTTTAGGAGGGTTTTATTGGGTTTTTGTACACAGAAGAAAGAAGCTATAAAATGCTCCTTAACCTAAACAATTTGTCCAACAGTTCAGCCATTTATATTCCCCTGTTTTGTTCACACAAAAACCTGGTATTTTCAATAAAAATGCATGTATGGCATTAGGTACCAGGCTGAATCAAATCCAAATTTTATTTTTAATAGATTAAGTATGGTCTCCTCATAAATTCCTCTACTTATTATTTTTGTCAAAATGTGCATTGAAATGAAAGAAACTTAAAATTACATTCCGGATTGGAAAAACAAATTTCTTAGTGCCAATGGTTCTCTTAGATACATTTTTTTCCTCAAATACCTTGGTTTTGAAACATGAGAAAGACTCATCTTCGTCTTTCTTCACCTTTTGTTTTTCTCCTTTAAACTTTATGAAAACTTTTAGCAATAGCGGGGGACCAGAAATAGACGACGTTATCTTTATCTCTCTCTGGTCCCTCGATATTGCTATGTCTGTTTCATGTGATTTCATGTGTCAAAGAGAAAATAAACGAAAGGAAAGAGTAATTACGCCTTTCATCATGTCTTGCGATTTATAGTCTCGACAAATGTATATACCTTACAGCTTACCTATATTGCACGCACAAACCCAAAACAGGTAGGTCATTATGGTCACGGTATTCAAACAACCAAAGTTTAATCTAATATGATTACCCACTTACATTTGTTATTGCTAACCATTTACTAACTCTAGCTATACGCGATGGCGCGACGCGACGCGACGGCAGCGTCCGCGACAATAAAATTTCACGCAACATAAAGCAAAAACACACCCCATGGTTACATCCCGACCACACACGCAAGACCCATCATTGCCATCCGGATCCTTCCAAATGACGTCAGAAGTCGGAAGAGCGAGGTGTCTCTCGTTCTGGTGAATAAAACACATTTCGTTAGTCCCGGATATCGTCAAAGTTGTGGATAACAACGCAAACTACAACTATCAAACGTGTCGTTTTAGGTTTGATGTTCATCTTCGAACTTAGGTATCGCGTACAATTTAATACTGTTCAAAAGGCCCGGGTTGAAGAATTATAAAATTGCTTTTTGAGTATGAATATAGAGGTACCTATCGAGCAGAATATTCCGATTTATCTTAGAACGGAAATAAACATGATGCTGTGAAATCATTTAAAGCGTGATTTACCAGAATTTTATCTACTTTACCTATTTATTTTATTTGCAATTTTCAATATTGTATGTAAGTATACCAAAAACTTCCATTTATGTAATGCCATTTTATGCTTCTTTTGACGTGAATAGTATAGTGAAGTGTTTATACAGAGGCAACTCAAAAAACAGGTGTTAATTAATATAATCAAGCCTGTAAATGAAGGTATGGTCTTATCCATAAAAGTTATGTGTTCCTTAAAAGTGTGCTAAGCGTCCAAACTAGCAAATTCTACAATACGAAGGCTTTAGATATAATCTAACAAGATAGAGTCAAAATTAAAAATCCACAACTTAAATTTAAAAATAAATGCCGAACTTATGCCTCAATAAGTTTAAAGCATCTTGACGGAATCGATAGCAGTTCAAAATATCACGTATCGCATCACCCCTTCGGGTAACAAGTTCCAACTTGTCTACAAGTTCAGCCTCTCGGATATATTGGGAATATAAATATCCTCCAGACAGCCCTTTCCCAGCCACTTAAGACGTTCGACGCAGACCCTGATGCCCTTTACATGTACTTAAGGAAACGTCTATTTTGAGTTACAACTCTGGATGTCCCCATGGGAAAATGCGCATTTGAAAACTTAATTTCGTTGGCAAATTCTTCAACTGAAGGGTCCGGCTTTTGAAGGACTGGATAAAAAGATGTACATAAAATATCGTATTTGAAACGTCTTCAAAAAGAAGTGATTGTGAGTTTATTTTGATGGAATGTTCATCACAAGTGGGATTGGTTGGAACAAGAAGGATCTTTTGTTTGGTGAAAATATTAGTTTGCTGATTACCATTTTCGGCTAAAACGTACTACGCTACGTCGCTATGCAATTTAACGTTCCAGTGCGATGCTGTGTAACATTTTTGTCTGCATTCTCTTGCCATAAATATAAAACACTTCGAAATATGTATCACCTTTAGATAAAGAAAAACGAAATTACGAAATGCAACCAATATGATCATAATAATGAAGCAATTGCTTTCTAACTGCCTATACGCACTTAGATAAATCTGTGGGGGTCATTCAAAGGTCAAACCCTCGTGCGCCCTCATTTTGCGTCATTGCAGATTCTATTGATGGATATTAATTCTTGTAGCCTTTTATCTCGTCTATGTGTGCAGACGAGCGTTTAATTCAATAACAACTACGAGCTACTAAAATTATTTTTGGACAGTCTAACAGTTGGTAGATATATTTGTTTATTTAAAATCGAACACTCTTCATCAGAGTGTTCGACTTTAAAGGCCAGTCAATTTTGTAATAACATTCAATAAATCAGAGGAGTTATTTTAGGATTTTTATTCATGACAGTTAGGCAGTGAAAGTAAGGTAACGCTCTGCAACACATTCTACTACAGGTTTTATTATTCATTACGGTATTATTGAAAGCCATGGATATTTTTTTTGAATCCAGCTCTAGCGTCCTAAGCTATTAAGACTAATTTGTATTTATCAAGCTGTTACGATATGGACATATAAAAATTTTTGGACTTTTTCTATAAAATGCGCCGTATTCATATATCAATTCCTTCATAGCTCTGAGTGCGGGCAACGGTCTCAAACGCTACTTACGTTAAGTGTGCAAGTTTTTCTATAACTGAGGGGCCGAGCCATGCTCGCTCTAGTGTTAAATTAGTGAGCACCGACGACTGAGCACGAAATATGTACGAATTCATCTGCGAATGTTGGGATTTGGAGAGAAAAATCTGTAGAGGTGTATGCATTTGCTTGTTTTTCTAATATGTTCATAGTTTCGTTTTATGACTAGCTACAACCACAGCAGTCTTTGGGGATGACTTGTAATAAAATAGTTGGGACTAGTTGGGCAGGTTACCTGTGTATCCAGTAAAATGCAAGATATAGCTGAAACTATGCATAGTGATTATAGTGTCTATTACGGTTATTGGAATGCATTCCTGGAGTTGCATAGCCGGAATAACTCGCACGGGTCGCGGGAACGCGCGGCGCGCGCTTTCGCGTGAATTCTGTCGCGCACCGTTGCGAATCATCGGCAACCGCTCAGGAATCATCGATATCCAGGCTAATTACATTAATCACTAATGCTATCTCATACCTGCATTCACTGACCCAGTCGTTCATCTAATCATACTATTGACGTAGTGTGCTAAGAGCATACTACGCCGTCTTAAGTCCCCTACTTAGTGACGTGAACCTTCTTCGACTGTCATGTAAGGTCCAAGTATACACTAAACATATACTTTATAGTCTTATAGTATTTTCTCCTATGAGAGATACTTTACATGACATGCTTTTATTTTCAGGAGTTGGAATGGCTACGGTTTCGCAAGGCTAGGCTACGCTTTCGTAGCCGCTTGCTACGCGGGTTGAATGTAGTAAAATGTTTACAATAGAACAGTTTTTTCATAAAGCCCAATTTTCTATTTTTTGTAATAAAGCATATTGTATTTTCATTTTTTATATTTTTCCCAGCCTCTCGGTTGTGTTGTGGTCACGGCCGTATGTTTTATTTGAAAAAGTGAATTGAATTCTTTGATTAAAGCTTTTAAATTTTTGAAGAATTACATAAAAAATTGGATGTTCGTTTTGATAAATATATGTAGCAGCAACATTTAACGATATATCCCCGTTTATGATCTTTTCAGTCTTATAAATAATTAAATAGATCACTTTGGGAGACAACTTTTTCAAGGTCTCCTGTAAATTGCAAGTAATTTTGCTGCCACCCTCACATTTACGTCGTATTAGCTACGTAAAAATTATAAATTAAACTTTAAAGTAAATGTCAATCCACAACCTTTTGTAGGTATTAAACACACAAATAGTCTAGTATTTCGTGTAGTAATTAGGTACAGCTAAATGCACATTGAACTGTCTATCAACTCATCATTTAATTATAGCATAGAAGCGGTTCATAGGTTCATAATAATTATAATTCATATAGTTATTGAACTTTAATAGTCTTATTGGTATAAATTTTAAGCTATCGTCGCAAAAAGCTTTAATAAGCAAATAATTATACAAATCTGAAAAGGTTAGCTCTGTGGCCTATTACCATTGCAATTAGGTTATAATTTATATCTAAGTAACAGCTGCTAGAAAGTAGATCTTTTCATGGGATTTCGCCTAGAGGCTCTCGAGAGGATCGCATTTTTTTCATATAGAGGAATAAAAATTTTGTGTCCCAAAGACGTGCGAATAAATAATTACCGTGGCTAGACAAAAGACGTAGATACCTATACTCGTCAAAGTTTCTTTTAACTTCGAAGTGTATTTCGAGAAATAACTACAAAGGCACGAGGCGAGCTAAACTTAGGTGAGTGAGGACGGAAAATATCTTAACTCTGCAGCAGACATCGGCGAAGTTTGTACGTGCCGTCCCACGTGTCAACCCCGTGATCAGACCAATAACGTTTGCAATATCTATCTGTAGCTGAGCATGCGATTTTAAACCTTGGAGTTTGGTGATAAGAAGGAAACAGGCCGATTTATGTAAAAAAGTGGCGATGTATAAGTTATAAAACGTGTCGCATTTCATTTAGCTGCTGGTCAGTAGATCTCATGGTTGCGTATGGTTCATATTATATTCATTCTATACATACTCTTCGACCTAATAACGTCTATCGTCACAGATGAAGACTGAAGAAGGTTATTAAATTAACTACATTTTATAGTACTTTATTAAACCTAGCTAAACATTTTTATCAGACTAATTGCCTTAAAAATATGAATTTTAAGTTTCTCATAATTACCTATTGATTTAATTTTAGAAGTCAATGCTAAATAAACAGTCAACGAACCACTAAATTATTTTGCAACCTCACGTGATTCTGTACGACTTATCTCACTACTCTACGTACACGAGTAATAACAGAAATATTTTTCTCTGCATACGTTTCAACCCAACACCAGAGCATCATTAGGCTATGTTGATTCGATGAAAGTTGATTTACTAGGTAGGTGCCTAATATTACCATTATTCTTTAATCATATCAAATCAAATGATGACTTAAGCACTATACAGGCACTTTCATCTCTACCCCCATATTTGGAAGCTTTTGCACCGAGAAGAACGGGCATACAGCTTTCCAAACGTAGAACGTTTTCAAAAGCATCTCAAGTAAAAGGGTTTCAAACTGGCATAGGTATCTATAAGTTATGCCTGTATCTAAAGGTTACCCGATATCAACCAACACTTTATGCTGTATATCCGGTCTATTTTCTATTTACAGACTCCATAGCAAGCAGACAGCATTTCTTGAATAGTTTAACGATCTGATTTTAAAAGACAAAGGGGTTTGAGTGGTGTCCGCAAGGCTACTATTAGCTCGCACCGCCCGATTGCTATTAAAGGATTAACGTCGGGCACAAAGCGATGGCATTTTGTTCTTGCCCCTTGTCCAGTCCCCCTTCCCCTTCGCCCCTCTGGCCTCAGCCCCCTTCAGCCCCTCTCAGCCGTAAGCGCCTCGACCCTCAAGACCTTTGTACATTTGCATAGCTTTAGATCGAGCTTAGATTTTTCGCGTTCTTACAGGATAAAGGAACTCAGATCTTCTCCTAAAGATTTGAATAATGTATACCTAAAAGGTTTCTCTGTGTGAGTACTAATAGAAGATCTTCGAATTTGTCCGCAATGAAGCTTTTCCTGATGGTTTTGCCTCTTTCTCATCTCAACAATGAAAATGTTTTATTACATGTAGGTAAGTATATTATGCATCCATGATAATTATATATTTATTATGTATTCACATACGTAATAACATATTATATTACTTTTTAAGTATTGTAATTGCATGTTCGTGAAAATAAGCAGCAGTAGTTCAAAAAGCAAACGTTTTGCCATGACATGGCCGTGACTAAAACTTGTGAAAGGGTTCTCAACCTTTAAACCTTTTCCGAGGTAGTTTGCTAAAGCTGCTTTAACTCTAGCTCTACCAATGCTGTAGCTATAGATGAGCAAATTTATTTTTTGGAACGAAGTTCCTTATCGCACGTTACGAAAGGGGGCTAGACGGAAAAAATTAAGACGAAAAGTAACGACACTTTTTGCTATAGTAAGCTATTGTAAGTCGTGCGGCATGCGCTTGTTTCTCTGCCTGTCTCTCTCTCTCTTATAGAAAGCAAGCCAGATATACTTCGTTCCATCCGAGTGTCCCTTGACACCTCTATAAAGTTTTTCCATAATCCCATTGGATCTATAGATGCCAATAAAGTAAACAATCAAAAAATCTAAATGTTCATTCTTTCACATAATATGCCAAACTTACAGGCGATATGTCAGTCTCTACCGCCACGTCAGGAAAGCATTATTGCACCGAGAAGCACGGAAAAGAAATTCTCCACTTGTTCTTTTCGAAAATAAGTTTACAATTTTGTTTTCAACAATATATCAAATTATGCATTATTATAAGCATTATATCCTCAGGTTCTAAGCTTTCTGCGTTTCAACCAAATTGGTTAACTATTAGGTAGCTTTGGCGTGATAGAATAACAAACATACGCTTGTATACAAACTAACAAATTTTTACATTAGGAATGACAACATAAAGGTATTCACATAGGCATGAGAGTCAATTAGGCACGCGAGTATTTACACCTCTCCTTGTATCCGAGGGTCCACCGCGCAGTAGATCATCCTGAGTCATATTTCACACGGCCTTCTCTATTTATCATTTCTTTGTCCACCCCTGATGATTTATGGAGTCGGCATAGCCCTTCGAGTTGCTATAACTCAACGAGTGTTTTATTTACTGCATGTGTGATTTTGTTATCTGGTTACGCGAAAATTGGTTTACGAAATCTTGGCACGCTTTGTCTAACTTATTGGCTTGTTTTTCCAGATCTTTTCTACCTATAAAATTTTCCAAACCAAGCTTCTCCGAAACGGCTCGCCCGATTGTTATGAAAATTTTCTGTGAATGTGCGTTGGGCCTGAGAGTAGGTCGTAAGATTTTTTTTAATATATCCCTAATGGCAAAACAACGTTTGCGGGGCCAGCTAGTGATAGTATACAGTTAAACAGACTAGTTCAAATAATTTCTAGACTTTCCTAATACGAAAGTGTTTTAGGTTTAGGTTTGAACATTGGAGATGATGAAAAGATAGTAAAGAATAGTTAAGTAAGTACCTATAATAACCTTAATAAAATTAATGAGTGGCAAAGTAAGGTCTATTAATTAATAGTATTAAACAGTTTGGTTGTATTTTGATACTTTGTTTTGCTCTGATTAATTAGGAGGGATAATGTGGAAGAGCTTTCCGAAGTTTGTTGTCTAATAAATAAAGTTCGTCTTTTTGAAGCTCAGAGCTTCTTTGAAAAGCTTCGAGAAGGCCCGGGATTAGAAAATTCGTCTTTAGTAAATTTCATCAAATAAATAATCATTTAGTAAATTCGTCTTTAGTAAGTCATTACTTAACTTTCGTTTCGATTTGTGTTCGGGGTATTGTATCTATACTTCTATACCTACCTACTTAGTATCATAAAATATGAAATTGCTTTTGTTTTTTACTACATAATTAACAATTACTAGACAAACAAAATTTAATTTTTATCCTGCAGAAGAACGTGTAAAATATTTTGTCGCGTGAAATAAAGTTTTACAATTTTAATAAACAGGCAATTATCTGTCAACAGAGAGATATTATGTTATATTTTGTTCTAACGATTAATATTATTATTTCGAAGTCTATTTTTAAATAATTTTATTATTTTAATATCTCGTCACTGCAGGTTCATTTATATTAAACCTGCAAAAAATTTTGTTTGATTTGTTTGTATGCAATCTTTAGTCTTACTATTTCAATAGTTTTCCTGTAATTATAGAAAGCCAGGAAATTCAAAGTTTCCTTGAGGACGCGGATGAAGTCGTAACCTACATAAATAAATAAATATATAATTTACTAGCTGACCCGGCAAACTTCGTTTTGCGTATTATTTTTTTCTCATAATATTAATAATACAATAATAATAATTTTATTTATTTATTAATAGGTACAACTGTAACGGGTCACGTTCCGTACATTGAAGATATTTCGAAATTTTTTGTTGCAGAGCACTGAAGTCGATACTGAAGCCAAAACTGTAATTTGTTTAATTTTTGTCTGTTTGTCTGTCTGTCTCTCTATTTCACGGCCACCCATCACGGCTAATCCGCTGGATGGATTAAAATGAGACTTGGCATGATGTGAGTTTATATACCGAAGTAGGACATAGGATACTTTTTATTCCGAAATTCAGCATGGTTTCCCTGGAAGACGACATCAAAGTCAAAATGTGTATGTATTAAGTTATAAACCCATTAACTCGCGGTCAGATTTCATTCATTCTTTTTTGTTCGAAAGGAGGTACTTCATAGATTGTCTCTGAAATATTTAAAGTTTATCAGTTTTGTAGTTCAGGTCGACGGAGCCCCGCTTCGCGGGGTTCCTATTTCTGGGTGGTTATAAAAGAAAATAACCACTCAGAAGGATGGTGGGGCCTTGCAGGCCCCGCCATCCTCTTCGTCACCTATCCGTTAAGTCGAGGTGCCCCAAGTCCCGAGCTCGCTTCGCTCGCTCTACATCCTAAGTGGTTTGTGTCAAAAATTGAATCTCTATTACTACAAATAACATATTTATAAAGTTCTGTGGCCTTATTTTTTTTGTCGGTACAACAAAATATATGTGCGGTGTTCCATCTCGTCCAACTGTATCTCCTAAAAATCATCCTAACTTCGAAAAAAGACCTCCCGATTTATACTGACCGCCACATAGATTGAATAATTGTTTTTTTGAAAAGCTCGAAAACAGTGCGTTACCTCGTAATGCGAATAGTATTGTTATAATCAAGGACCAAACCTCTACCAAAAAGTCGTGGCGCTGCATTCGCCGAATGTCAATGTTCTCCCGTATATTTTTTGTTAAAATAATATTTTCAATTGGAATTTCAAAGATCCGAGTTCAAAATTGGGCGTCTAGTAATCCAATAAATGTGTGGAAATGTTTGTGAAGTGATCCGTGCTATAAATAGTACAAAACTCGGGTTAACTTTATGCCAATCAACATCATCTAATAGTAACTTAATAGGTACGCGAGAAAGTGGCGAGAAATTAGTAAACAAAGTAAAAAAAGTGATCTTGCAGTGACAATAATACATAAATACGAACGAAATAACTCTAAATCCATAAATATTGAGAATTATATACTCTTAATTTTTTGTGACGGGATCGTTTATTATTCTTAATTCAATATTCAACTTTTTTAGAAGTGGAGTGACAGTGCAATCTTAATAGATAAACAGACCACAGATTAAAGATTGACAACTCTGTCTTACGATACTGAACTTCAGACTGTAATACCGCCAATCGGCAATTTAGGAACTGCAGCTTATTGTTGCCGACTGTAGCCCCGCCATCGGCAATTTAGTAACTGAAACAAATTGTTCCTGATCTAGTACCGCCATCGGCAACTTACTAAAGTTCGGTATCAGCGAAACAACCCAAGATTTACGTGATAGAATTAGTAAACTACCGAGTGAATAAAATAACTAAGAAGTGACAAAACCGGTGCAAACCGGTGCAAAACTGGTATTCGACCGCGGGCTCGACGCACGACGTAAACATCGCTACAGCAGCACGTAGCTGCAACCGAGGAGGCGGGGCTTCGCGAGCTACAATTCTACAGTCACGACTCACGGCATCGTATGCGCTACGCTGCCGCACGGTTTCTGTTGACGAGGCAACGGCGTACGGCTGCGCATTCGCGTGGCGATAAGTGATATTTTGTGTTCATTGAGTGCACATTGAGTGGCGTCAAAAGTTACCGCAGTAATAAGCTATAGTTATATTTGACAGTTGTAAGGCACTGTACACCTCCCAACATCATTAGGGACTATAGATAGATGTTAGTATAAGTTTTATCAATTTATTATTGTATTATTACCTACTTTACTTTTACGTTGACTGGGAGGCTTTACACCTCCCAAATAATAATTATCAATTTATTATTGTATTATTTTACCTACTTTACTTTTACATTGACTGGGTGGCTTTACACCTCCCAAATAAGAAACTGTTTATTTTAATTTATCAGTTAATTTATGGGCACTTTACACCCCTAGAGTTAGTTTATTTTTACTGTAATTGTTATTGTTATTTTAGTGTGTAAAATTATTTTAATTGACTTGGAAGGCCTTACACCTCCCAATAGGATTTCATTGTTTGTCATTGATTGTCATTTTATCAGTCATAACTTTCCAGTCATGCTTGGCCTAAGGACACCCACTAAAGCTTCCCAAAGCCAAATGAGCCCTACATCAATCAAGACACCACTCGAAGAGAACAATATGAGTTATGAAGTCGGTATCCCCAAAGTACACGATATTCAAGCTGGGACCTCCACCGAAGCAGACAGTATTAAGAAGGCACACGGAGGTAGTATAACAGCTCAGGGTAGGAAAACACAGCCTGAAGTCACGGACGGTTCTCCGAGATCAGGAACAAACAAGAACCAGAAAAATAGACTAGCAGAAGCAAAATCGTGTGTTGTAAATATAAAATTACAGCTTAATAGGGCTCGCACTACAAAGACCGAAATAAAGACCGAAATCGTACAGGCTGTTGACAGGCTGTTCAAATTATTGAAGGAGGCAGAGGCGGACAAATACCAGACTCTTCCTATAGTTGGAGAAGAAAGGAAAAGTGAAGAATCTGGCGACACTACCTACATTAGTTTGACACCGCCTCCTATTTTCGATGAAACACAAATAATTAAAAGATTAGAAGAACATGCAGAAATCATAAATAGGAACACAGAAGAAGTGAAAAAATTACAAAAATGTATAGAAAAAGATCTGGAAGAGAAGCGGCTACTGACTTACGCAAGTGTGGCTTCTGGCGAAGGTAAAAAGCATCGTGTAGAACAAGCAGCGATGCACTCAATAGCCGTCGCTTCTAAGGATGAAGGAGAATCAGGAGAAGAGGTACTCCAAAAAATAAGAATGGCTATAAACGCAAAAGAGAGTGGAGTACTAGTGGATAAAGTCCGAAAGGCCAGGGACAGGAAGGTTATCGTAGGATGTGGCACAAGAGAGGAGAGAGAAAAAGTTATGCAAAGACTTAAAAACGCGGATCTACAAGTAGAAGAAATTAAAAATAAGGATCCACTTGTTATCCTTAAAGATGTCCTTCAAATAAATACTGACGAAGACATATTAAAGGCTCTTAAAAACCAAAATAAAAACATATTTAAGGATATCAAGGAAGAGGAAAATAGAATTGAAATAAGATATAGGAGAAGAACAAGGAACCCTCTCTTGGGCCACGTAATCATGAGGGTGTCCCCAAAAATATGGTCGAACATGACGGTGGCAGGCGCAGTACACATCGATCTGCAGCGTGTAAGAGTGGCGGACCAGTCTCCACTTGTCCAATGCTCAATGTGCCTCGGGCACGGGCATGGCAGGCGACTTTGCAAAGAGACACAAGAAAAGTGCAGCCACTGCGGGGGAGTACACCTTAAAGTGAACTGCCCCAAATGGCAAGCGGGCGTCTCCCCTATCTGCTGTAATTGCACACAAGCCGGAATGATGGCTGTTAATCACAACGCGTTCGACTTGGAGTGTGCGGTTCGCAGAAAGTGGGAGGCCTTGGCCAGGGCGACTATAGCCTATTGCTAAAGTTGTCCCGGGCGACACCAGTACCGCTGTGCGGCCCTACTACATGTTTCAAGCGAATTTACAGCGTAAACATCTCGCCACACAGGAGCTTGTGCTCGAAGCAACCAAGAGAAAAGTAGCCTTAGCGTTGATCCAGGAGCCCTACGTTGGAGGGTTGGCCTCAATGCGAGATTTCAGGGGCGCGCGCATCTTTCAATGCACCAATACTGGGGATGGACATGTCAAAGCCGCAATAGTAGTATTCGACAGTGACATGGCGGTAACACTGGACCCTAAACTTACCACCAACAACATCGTGGTGGTAAGAATAAAAACGGGTGCTTGGGAGATGGGTGTTGTCTCGTTCTACTTTGAGCCCGACCAACCGATAGATCCATACTTGGACCAATTGGCTAGAACGGTTGCGAACATAGGCTCCCGCTACATCGTAGTGGGTGGAGACACGAATGCTTGGAACACCTGGTGGGGCAGCAAGAAAACAAACAGCAGGGGGGAGGCGATGTTTGGGGCTCTAGAGGAGCTTGACTTGCAAATACTCAACCAGGGAAACACCCCCACTTTCGACACAGTTAGAGGAAATAAAACTTATTCCAGCTGTGTCGATGTTACTGCGTGCTCTGTTGACGCATTGCCGTTGATAGCGGACTGGACGGTGGACGATGGCGTGACGAGCTCGGACCACAACACAATTAAGTTCTGCATAAAACTGAAACGGGATCATATTGTAAAAATAACTAGAACTACGCGGAAATTCAACACAAAAAAAGCCAATTGGAATGAATTTCAAACGAACCTCACCCAATTACTAATGACTAATTCTATCAAAAAATGTGAAATAGAAGATATCGATAACAAAAACGATCTCGACAAGTGTGTTGAAACATATAACAATTTAATAGTTACAGCTTGCGAAGCAAGCATACCAATTAAGAAAACGACAGAACACTTTAAATTACCTTGGTGGAGTGATGAGCTCGCCGCACTTAAACGCGAAGTCAATACCAAGAGGCGACGCATCCGAAGCGCTGCGCCAGTCCGCCGAAACAGGGTTGTGCGAGAGTATTTGCAAGCCAAAGAAATCTATGAGTCGCAGGCCAAAGAAGCACAGATAGCCAGTTGGAAGGCTTTCTGTGAGCGACAGGACAGAGAGGGACTATGGAATGGGATATATAGGGTCATAGGCAGAACCACCGTAAGAAAAGAAGACTTATTATTAGTGGAAAATGGTAAAACCTGTGACCCTAGCGAATCGGCGGCATTGTTAGCGGGGATCTTTTATCCGGAGGATCTTGGGGCTGAGGATAACGCAGACCATCATCAAACGCGGCATGCCGCTGAACAAGTAAATGAGTGGACTCAAAATGAAATTTTGGATCCACCATTTACTGCTGTAGAATTAAGTTGTGCAGCCTCGAGCTTCAACCCCAAGAAGGCCCCTGGGTCGGATGGTCTTACAGCTGACATATGCCACCGTGCGATCTCACTTGATCCTGACGTATACCTCACTTTGGTCAACAAGTGCCTGGAATTGGGTCACTTTCCGTTATCATGGAAAGAGGCCACCGTAGTAGTCCTCCGCAAACCAGCCAAGGAGGACTACACGAACCCTAAGGCCTATCGTCCGATCGGATTGTTACCCGTTTTGGGCAAAATCTTTGAGAAGATGGTTGTCAATCGAATTAAATGGCACATCCTGCCTAGGATCAGTACTTGCCAGTATGGCTTTATGCCGCAAAGGAGCACTGAGGACGCCCTCTATGTCTTAATGCAATACATCTATAAGAAGCTAAAGGAAAAGAAACTGATTACTGTTATTTCATTGGACATAGAGGGAGCCTTTGACAGTGCTTGGTGGCCGGCCATTAGAGTCAGACTGGCCGAGGAAAAGTGTCCCGTTAATATCCGCAGGGTGGTTGACAGCTATCTTCAGGATCGCAAGGTCAGAGTGAGGTATGCGGGAGCTGAGCACACGCGCAATACGACCAAGGGATGTGTTCAAGGCTCCATCGGGGGTCCCATTCTGTGGAACCTTCTGCTGGATCCACTGCTGCGGGGCCTAGAAGGGCGGGGAGAACATTGTCAGGCCTTTGCTGACGATGTTGTCCTCGTCTTCGAGGGAGACACGGGACTGGAGGTTTCGAGACGGGCCAATGCCGCTCTTGCCTATGTCCGGGAGTGGGGAATCCGAAACAAGCTTAGGTTTGCACCACATAAGACAAAGGCTATGGTGATAACCAACAAACGGAAGTATGATACCCCATTTTTGACCATGGGCGGGACTGGTATTGTTCTGTCCAGCGAAATAAAAATTTTGGGGCTCACTATCGATGACAAGTTGACCTTTAACCCCCATGTAACTAATACTTGCATGAGGGTTCAAGGTCTCTTCAAACAGCTGTCAAGAGCCGCCAAAACAAGCTGGGGCCTCCACCCCCAGGTCATAAAAACGATTTATACTGCAGTGGTGGAGCCAGTAGTCCTGTACGCTGCTAGTGCCTGGGCGCCTGCTGCCTCAAAGCTTGGAGTACGGAAGCGTCTGGGTTCACTCCAAAGAGGTTTCGCTCTGAAAATGACTAAGTCGTACCGCACCGTCTCCCTGAACTCGGCAATGATACTGGCTGGAATGCTCCCCTTGGATCTTCGGATCCGTGAGGCAGCCAACTTATATGAGGCCAAGAGGGGAGTATCCCAGCGAGTACTCGGAGACAGGGAGATGGAAGGGAAAGTGCCATATACCACGCAACCCCATCCGGCGGAACAGATATGTCTGCAGTTTACTAGCCTGGTGGATCGAGAAGACCTTGAGACTCATAACAACCAAGCGGTGCGCATCTTTACCGATGGCAGCAAAATTGACGGTAAGGTTGGGGCCGCGTTATCCCTATGGGATGGCGAGGCTGAAACCAAAGCCGTCAAGCTAAAGTTGGATGCGCACTGCTCGGTCTACCAGGCTGAACTTCTTGCCTTGGATAGGGCTGCCTCTCTCGCGACAGACCGCCCTGAAACATCCATTGGCATATACACCGACTCACGATCTTCGCTTGAGTCGATAGTCGGTTTTCATTCCTTCCATCCCCTAGTAGCAAATATAAAAAACAATTTGAGAATTTGTTACACCCAGAACAAGAAAGTTTCCTTGTTCTGGGTGAAAGCGCACGCGGGGCTGGAGGGAAATGAAAGAGCCGATGAACTCGCGAGAGAGGCCGCTTTGCGTCTAAGGAGAAGGCCGGATTATGACCGATGGCCGGTTTCATTCGTGAAGCGACAGCTCCGCGAGGAGTCGCTTGACGAATGGAACCGGAGGTATACATCCGAAGGAACTGCAGGCACGACTAAGATCTTTCTGCCGGATGTGCGGTTTGCACACACTGTGGTTAAGAAACTGAATCTTCATATGGTACTGACCCAAGTACTGACGGGTCATGGAGGGTTCGCGGACTACCTGCACAGGTTCAAATGCAAAGACGACCCGGGCTGCGTCTGCGATGACAATGTATCAGAAACGATAATCCATCTTCTGATGGATTGTCCTCAGCATGGCGCCGCCCGGGAAGACTTACAACAGGAATTGCAGATGAAACTGTGCAGGGAATCCGTGCCCATAATTCTGAGCGAGGCCTCTGGACGAGATAGGCTCATCAAATACGCGATCAGGATAGCCAAAATTGCTATTGAGAGGAACAGAACAATCGATATAGATACGTAGTGTGTTTTTATATTATAAGAATATAGAACTGACTCGCATAGAGATCGAATTGTTCTGGTCCTCACAAAAGCTAAAGCATTTGGCTGTCCTGTGTACTCCAGGCATTGCGTCATGTTCGACAGTTTAATTATTTAGTATTTAATTGTATGTATATATATTATTGTATATTATTGTTTTATGTATGTTAGTATATTATTATTTTATATTATTGAATATTTATTGATAAAATTTATGTGATAGGAAAGATCTCTTTCTATGAAAGGGGACACCGATATTATTAATAATAAAAAAAAAAAACCTCTACCAAATACAACACCATTCTAGTTTCTCCCCCGAACTCCTGCCAAAGGAAAGTAAATCCAACCCTGATTTACCAAGTTTCATCAGTACTAACAAATATCTGTAAGAAGTTAGTCGGTTGCATTTATGTTCAGCTGAAAGAAGCCTCGGTACCCATCTCGCAGAAAGCTTCGAAGCCCTGATTCTGATTTTCGACCAGCGGCCCCGAATATGAAATCCCAAATATTTCCGACGTTATTCTCAGTACTCGAAGCTGATGGCCGTCCAGCTCGTGGGTCATCAATTCTTCTGACCATTTTTTAACGATTGTATATACGCTGGAGCAGGTCCTAATTTGTCAATCTGTTTCAGCGTTAACCCTTTCTTGAACAAATAAATACTTGGCATCGACGTAGGTAATGTTCGATATTCTCCAAAACCACAATCGGTATTATAACGTTATTTGCATATCAAATAAATTAAATAGACCAAAGAGGTCGGACATCATACTCCGGCTACAAATTTCGAAACAAACCTGTCAGAGGTGCTGACGTGACAGCAATGAAATGTTTACTTAGCAACGCCATTAAATCAATTTATTAATTTTATTTTTATTTCGAAAATACTCGATAATCCTTTAAGTCTCCACATATAAGTCCTCGACTGGGATCGATTATTTTTTTACGCTCTTTCATTTGATGTGCGATTCGTTCGATTCCACCGTACACCGGTACCGCCCTTGGTTTTTGTATGGGAAAATTAAATCGGCCAGGGCCAGGGTTCTTTCAGCATTTTGGGACATCAAATATAGATAACAACCCGGTCCCGCACCCAGAGATCATTCCCCGAAAATTTCATAACGATCGGTCCAGCCGTCTCTGAGGAGTTTGGCTACAAAGAAACAGTATACATTTTAACTTTTATCCCCTCTCCTAAGGGAACCATGCTGAATTTCGGGATAAAAAGTATCCTATATCCGTCCTCGTAGTATGAACTCAAGTCATACCAAGTTTCATTGGAATTCATTCAGTAGTTTCGGCGTGATGCGCGGCCGTGATACAGAAAGACAGACAGACAGACAGACAGACAGACAGACAGACAAAAATGAAAAAAAATACAGTTTTGGGTTCAGAACCGATTTTAGAGTGCCCTCGAAAAAAAATTTTCAAAATATCTTTAATGTACAGAATTTGACCTGTTACAGATTTATTATAAGTATAGATAAATAAATATGTTATATTTTTGAGTTCATATTATTAATCCACATGCCCAGAATAAGTAGCCTCGATACATGTCCTATAAATCATAGACACCCCTATCCCTCGTTGGTCGCAAGGGATGAACTTATCCCGTCTTAATACACTGCGAGAAAAAGTAACCTGATCCCGACGGACAGGGAAACTCACTTACTGGCCAGACAGTGAGGTGTTTTGTATACAAAAAAGCATTACGCAAAAGGAAATTAATTATTTCTTTTACCCATACCTACAAGAGAGTTACTAGAATTTTTATCCTTCGATCGGCATTTTCCTCAAGTTGTTTTAAAATTCAGAAATATAAATCTAGCGGAATAAGTTATTTTTCATAATATACTGAAAACACGTAATTTAGGAATATTCAAATATTTAATAAAGCAAAAGAATTACAGTGGTTCTAATTTAATTTTACAAAATTTCGAAAAGGCGTCTGTCTGATAATAGCACGTTATATATTTTTCATACCTCTAAGTGAGAAATAATTTACATGGCAAAATAACGTTTGCTGTGTCCGCTCGATTTTCTGTACAAGTCTACAATTCTCTTTGTATGTTATCAGCTAATAATTGACATTGGTTCCAGTACAAAGTTAGCTAGAATTAAGTAAACTCTACGTTACAAACATAATTCGACAATATCGTACGAAGAATACATATTTCTTCGCACGATATTGTCTTCCAACTAGAAAGTGAGGATGTAGAAGTAGACTTTCACAGAAGTTCCGCAAGTTTTAACAGACGAATGCGTGTAACTTCGCCTTCAGAAACCCGAGAACACTTAGCAAGATTTGTGGGTGACGTGTAAGAAAAACTACCCGCAATCCTTTACGACGTCAGAGATCGCAGGCGGCACCTCGCGGCCAGACTCGTAATAAATCAAGCCTCGAGGAAATTGCCGACGACGGGGAGACCGGGGGGTGAGGGGGCAGAAGGGCAAGGAGGGGGGGTTGATTTAATTAAATCTTGCATAGAACTCCTGAGGCCTGCCTAACGAACGAGTATTGTATTTAAATAATGCGTGTGTCGACTTTTTGTGTCTGTTAGAAATTGGTCGAATTGATTCAAAAAGGTTTCTTTATGAGATTCTTATGTCTTTAATAACGGTTATTCACAGATAGGTTTGACGACCCAATAGCGTAGCGGTAGTAACCTGCTGCCCTCTGCATCGGAGTTCGTGGGTTCTATTCCCTCAATATATGTAAATTAAACGATAAGTATACTTATCAGTTATTTTGTACACATAACACAAGCTCTCGCTTACTATGGGGCTAGATTGCGATGTGCGAAATGTTCTGATATAATATTTAATAATTTAATTAAAAAAAATATTCGTATAAATACACTACAATTTTTTTTTTTAAATTGTCCATCAAACTGCTTAAAAAGTTTCGTAAATTTGTTTTTGTTTGCATATTGTTTGTGAAAGCGATGGTAATGAGTATACAAGATTCCAGCAATTTTAAATTGAATTTTGGTAGTTCTGAATACCAAACAACTTTTACTATAATGCTTCTTAACGTCCACAAAATCAAAATGATATAAAACTGAAGGTGTTGGACGACTGTGCTGAGTACTTACTCTCTTCAATGGCTCATATTTCATTAGGGGGCTCTTAAATGAGGCTTTATGGCAATAATACCAAAATACTTCCCCTAATTAATATAAGGGTTGAGCGGGGTTGTGAATTTACAGCTTGTTAGCTTTATTTGCGTTAGAGCCTATACGTTATGGCAATGACCTAGTGTTTGAAATATAGTAGGTAATAATAGGTATAATAATATTATATTATGGCTGGATCACATCATAAGATTTCCAATAAATATTTTCAGACTCGAAATATTTTTTTTCTAAAGCAGTGCTAAGTAGAGAGGTCACTGCGGGCGCACTCTATGTCTTTTCGTAATTAGGCAAGATTATATGAACTTGTTTAATGTTGAAAGAAAATATCAAGAGAACTTGGTTGAGATTACTCTAAATCTACTAAACATCACTTATTGGGTATAGCCCAATAAGTGATGTTTAGTAGATTTAGATTTAGAGATATAATCAAACAGCTCTCATTCTAAGAACTATGTAAATATTTAGTTTAACTATGTAAAGTGTTAAAAAAATTTATTAGTCTTATAATATCTGAATCGTAAGATATCTACAATCGTGCTATACCATCATTTCCAGCAGTTACTTCCCTGTAGTATTATTAATTTATTCCTCACCTATTTTATATACCTACTTATGCCACTAGGGATATAAAAAATATCTTACGACCTACCACCTTACCAAACATACGCAGAAAATTTCATAAACATGAGTCGAACCGTTTCGAAAGAGTTTCGTAACAAATACGAGACACAAGATATATTAAGGAAGATAGAGAAAGATTACGTCGTATATGAAAATTCTTTTAGTAAAACCTATACGAGTAAGTTCGTTTCTTGTACCAACTCATGATGGAGGTCCTCGTAATGTATGGTAAGATCGCCCGATGCATTTGTTGGAGGGACCGATTTACATATGTTTGAAGAGTCCCGCAGGTGACCGGGGCATTCATTATTCAGGACGCGCTAACAGCACTCGGCAGATACCTACTCATAGTGCTTTTACAGAAAATACTTAACAGTTGAAATCATTATGCTCAATATAAACCCACATAAGGTTTAAGGATACCTACTAGCTGTCCTAGCAAACGTTTTGCCATACAAATTTTATTTCACTTCCACTAACTTAATGTCATTTGCATCTACCGAATTTCGAAGGAGTTTTGTTACAAAAACTTTGACACGAGATATTTAGTGGGTATATTAATGCAAGGCGTTTTCAGTTGAATTATCATCAATACCGTTCGTTCAATGGATCGTTTATGTATCAGTATGTAGTTATTTGGGTGTATGTTTTTTAAATTAAATGTTAACACCACCTGCAGTCTTGTGTTTCCTCTGTTTTCCTGATCTCAAGGTTGTCTGGCAGGGATCGCTGCTTAGCGATAAGGCCGCCTTTTGGACCTATACCTAATAGTTTAATATATGTTTGTTGTGTTTCTTGTGTGGTGCAAATAAAGAGTTTTAATCCCTGTACTCCTCTATGAATATCGCAAAGCTGTGCCGATTTGTCCTTACCTACCTACATAACGGATTTTGACTTATCAATAATGCTACTTTGATTGTACATGGTACTTAGTTAACTACCATTATAATCAAATATTAAAGCTCTAACAAGGCACGGAGGGACATCTACTACCATCCAATTTTTTAGCTTGAAATTGAACTAGGATTTGGATGCCTCGTTGTAACTTAGAAATAAACGTGTACCTATCTAAATAGTACTTACCGTTGACACCTGACTTACCTACTCATTGGTGAGATAGTATATTGCGCATTTGGTATAGTGTGGCAGATTTACCTGTGTTTGAAGTCCCGAAGGTGACCGGGGTATCTATTCATTAATTATTATTCAGCAGGATCTCATGTATTGGTTCTTTTCCCCGCATACCTACATTATATATCTTACATTATTTTTCAATCGTTTTGAAATTAAGAGCGTTCATGCGGCACGGTGTGCCTCGCGTTTCGCTCCATACAAAAAATGAATTCGTTTACGCTGACGCAGTTTTGCGTCGAATATGGTATTACAAAAAAATTTATAGTAAAATAAATATACAACTTATTAAAATAGTAAATAACTAGTAACATTGAATATTAAATTACTATAATTCAGAAATAACAAAATATCTTGGATTTTATCCTAAAATAATACGTTTAAGGAAAATCGTGTTTTTTTGAGACACTTTTTAGTAAATGTTATTAATTTTCTAAATATATCATTGTTATAAGTTTGTGATAAGAAACTTGGCAAATATCTTGCATCTGTGTAGAGCATCGACCGCTATTTTAGCAAACAGCCTATACAAAAACTGTTCTAGTGAGAAAGTTATACACATATTTTAAAATATTTTTGAGCCAAGTTCTAGATTATGAAATGCCAAATAATATGAATTCGATTATCTAATCTATAATTGAACACATAACTATTTTATGTTCCTTCGGAAATCGTAAATTTTGACTCAAGCATAATACTAACGCGTGAACCGTCTTAACAAGCCCATAAAACTCTTCAAAAGGAACCAGGTCAGACCGACTTCCTTATAAGGAATGTCACCCAACGAAATAGGTGTTATAAATGGGGACGTTGAGGATCCAAAGACCTGGAGTGGCTACCCCGCACGGAAAAGAGCAGTGTTGACAGACTTCCGATCAGATGGACTGCCGACATTAGGCGAGTCGCTGGATGCAAGTGACGCAGGATCGTGTGAGATGGAAATCATTGCAGGAGGCCTTTGACTAGTATAGTGCACGTCCGTGGGCTGAAACGAACGAACGAACGATAAATTAATAATATGAACGAAGTGTGTAATAATATTGCACCATAATAATATGCAGGTATAAGGTTGAGACAGAAGAAAAACTTACTTGTAAGTGAGTATTTACTACTAGAGAGACTCCATTATATGAATCTAGAACTACGAGTAGGTAGGTATAGCATAGGTAACATACGCAAAAGTATCTCTCCAAAAGTCCTCCAATGAATCTTTAATGTACGTAGGTACTCAAATCACAATAAGAACACTTTGTACGGCCCCGTTTGCATTATG
This sequence comes from Coenonympha arcania, assembly GCA_036785405.1. NCBI lineage: Eukaryota > Metazoa > Arthropoda > Insecta > Lepidoptera > Nymphalidae > Coenonympha > Coenonympha arcania. The sequence goes on along the minus strand of CM072072.1, from coordinate 5,627,422 downwards.
TGTATCAAAGTGTTTGTATGACTGTGTTAATATTTTAGTAGTGGCGTTGCTAGGGGAATTTCAAACAGCAAAAAATTTTCTCCGAGTTTTGGTCATGGTTAGTCTGTTGATCCTGCCGACAAAGACGCATCTGCTTCAGTTAAATTCAGCCTGGTGTTTGCTTTAAATAGAGATTTTTACCTGTCCTTTTTTTTCGCTAAGAAAATGCAGTACTACTTATACCTAGCTCATGACCTTTGGCTACTGAACTGCTCCTGATAACTTTCTCATGTCATAATTTATCTAAGTAAGTACAGTGATTTTTCAGAAAGAGCACAGAACAGTAGAAATAGGTAGAAACCTGTGGTATAAATGCGGTCTATACCTATCATGTTATCTGAAACATGAGGATTCTATAAAACAGTTGCTCTGAATAACTTTAAACTTAATTCACGTCTCTACGATTTCGCATTGTGATGACATCTCCTGAGGATGTCTCGATGTCGGGACGAAACGCGCGTCGAAGAAATTGTTAGAATAATTGTGTGTGGTGTTTCATGTGGGCGGTGTTCCTGCATAATGGATTATACAAATTATTTTCTAGTGGCGGATTAAGTACTTAAAGCAAAAAAAAATTAATGTGTCCTGCTACTGGAATGAATTTATAGAACTAGAAGGTAAATACTTGTAAATACTTAGGTAGGCATTGTGCAGGGGTCTTTTTTAATCTGACTCCAGTCTGAGAAATGCTTTTTTCAGGTGGCCAACTGGCATCGATCCGCTGCGGTCACAGCCGCGCCACTAAATGAAATAGAAATTGGCTGCCGAAGACAAACTCCTAACCCCCTCACCCCACCCGACGGCAGAAAGGCCCGCTCAAGTGCCGAGGGAAAGGGACAAAACATATTTATACAAAGTCAAAGACGACCAACGAGTGGGATAGCTGTATTCATTATGAATATAATGCGGTCGCGGCTGTGTCCGTGCGTGTGTACACGAAAGCCCCTATGTGTGCGTCGCCTTCACGACGGTGAATCAATATTTCATCTTTGTGATGAAGGACGATGGCCAGTTTAGGGTCGACTTATTATCTTTAATACCTTAATCTTGATTGTTATCGCGGGGCTACGACAAACCTCTGTGAATAATAAGTTGCTCCTTCTTGAAACATGTCACAGAACTGAAAGATTTTAATTCTTGTACTACGCTTGGAAATGTTGATTAGATTTAGAAATTGTTTCAAATGCACGGTGAATATTAAAACATTGTGAATTATGTACCACTTTAAATCAAATCTTACGATAATTATATCCTAAGTAGGTACCTACGTAGGTACCTATCTCATATTATAAAATGTAAAGAAAATATTAGTTGCAGGCTATAAGTAGGTACCTACCGGTATGAGACGTTATATTTTTAAGTCATATAACTTAACATGCCTATAGTTACCTAGATAATATTTTTAAGTATAATCTGACTTAGGTATAAATGTTGCTCTACAATGCACGTTATTTTAAGTCAAAAGAAGGTATTTTTCAATTTATGAAGATGTAAAATTTTTATACATGGAACACTACGGTAAAGAAAATTCAAGGGTTGTAAATAACCAACCGAGGATCGTAATTCAAAAAAAGAACGTCGCGCGTTATAATCGATTGCGAGATGTGAACGTCTCGCGTTGTGGTTGGTTTGCGGTTAAATGGGCGTGGCTTGTGGTTATATTTACGATCCCCATTGGCCGATCACCTGACCTTTGCGGTTAGCTGTGTGGTTTCTAAGATTTTCACCCCGCGGAAAAATAGATGGAGGAAAATACGCGATGTGATTGGCTGGTTGCGATGATTTTGCGGTTAACCACAGAATGCGATTCGCTAAGAAGATAATGGGTGGTGAACGCAATTGGTAGGATTTTGTTCGTTTGTTATTCGGTTTATTTGGCGCCTATCAAAGTTGCTCGCCCGCGGCTGCGGTTGGAGATGGCAAATCTAATTTGTTCCTCCAATAGCTTACCTAGTATCTAATATAGGTGTAGGTATAGTAGGAGTACCTAACCTATACGTTACGTTATAGTTTTGATAATACTGTAGCTGAGGTTATTTTGTTTGAAAAATAATTCTTGTTTATTCATTGGACATAAAAGAACATAATAATCGTAAATGTATTATAATACACACTCTTTCAAATTCCAGAAAATCTAATAAACTAAAAATCTAACAAGCTTTAAGAAAATATAACGTCATAGTTTAGCGAGAAAAAAAAATCAAAAAACATAACCGCGCCCTCTTGCGAATCCGTCCAGAACTCTGATGTGAGCATTTTTAACGAAACTCCTTCAAGTGCGAACCTTTTCGCTTTCTTCGCCTTCTTAAGAAAGCTAACGCCTTAAGAAAGTTCCCGTTCACTCACCCTCCTGACGCACACATCCATGCGACCCTTCACACGAAGTTAAACTCGTGGCAAAGCGCTTAAAACAAAAAGGTCTCAAAACGCTCTTCATTTTGTTACTTAGACTGTACAAACTAATGCTACCCTAAAAAGAACTTAAGACATTACGGTTCTGATTGTAAAATTTTATGCAGACCCTATCAACATTCTGAAAGATTGTAAATGCTAGACTCAAGAGTTAGAAACTCAACTCTAATTTGTGTGCAGTAAAGTAGACTATTAAATGCACCCTAAGATCACGTCTGCGCAGAAACGCTGAGTCGTATTTTTTACATCTTTTCAGTAAGTTTGTGCTAGTAAGAATAAAAACAAAGCTTTCTGTAGTGTGGGTGCCTTGGCGCTAATGTGCTAGAGTTGTAAGAAAATCCCGAGAGATGGCACTAGGTACTGGTTTTTCAGTTTGAAAGTTTTCCTCGGAAGGAAATAAAATGCTGTTTTCAAGGAAATAGTATAAAAATACCTAGTTAGCTGTTACTAAAACAATTAATGCTACTGATGCTAAGTAATGATGCTATATTAGGTATACCTAAACATTCATTTTGAATAACTTTATTCTTATACTAAAAACCGGCCCTTAGTATGTACCTACCTACATACAATATTAATAATACTAAATACTTACTAAATAATACTAAATTTCTGTAATGGAAACAATGGTTTTGTTCATCGTCATTTGCGTATAATATGTTACTTAGTTACACCTATAGGTACGTAACTACTTATATTTTTATTTCTGAAAATTAATAAGTTCCTAGGCGAACCCTACTTACTATATTATTACTTATATTATTATATATACTAGGCGAATACTACTTAATATTCGTAAGTTTAATCCCTGTCACACCCCTAGTGAACACACCTATGGGATTAACCTCTTTTTATATATCTCATTTCTGGAGATGAATTGTTTAATACTTACAATCAGATGGGAGTGGAAGAGTACGCTGGCCAAGTGCGTGTTGGCAATCTATACATTTTACACACGCCTTGAGAAGATTATGGCGACCTCTCTGCAGATTTCTTCAAAACCTTTTCGTTCACCGCTAATATTAGCAAGTGATATTTAGTTTTCTAAAACGAACATTACTCCGAAATATAAAGACCCCTGATGAGTGCAGGCAGAGATTTGAACCAATGGGTTGCGATATCATTTGCCTTAATATTTTCTAAATAATATACGATCATCCTACATATACCCTACATATACCTAGTACCTACCTACATACACGCGAAAGTTTATTTGAAAATAGTCGATAGGTAGAAACTTATACGTATGGTACGTATACTAAAGCTCAAACCTGAACAGAGTTGGCTGAAACTTTGCATATTTTGAAATCCGTAACTTGGGTAGTTACAAAACCTTAACAACAGTAGATACTAACTAACTAAGTATGTAGGTGTGTAACTAAGTAGGTGTAGTTTTCGACGGTTTCAGCAGATTTTTCAAAAAGCAGAACCTTTGGACAGATTCACGGGTAAACACTAAGTCTCATAAATATTACCCACCTATTCCGCTGTCTACCCTTCGTTATTTTTACAAGTGAGGTGCACAAAGTACAAGATGGAGTAGACACGGTGGAGCGCGAAGGGTTGAAATCAAGGCGGGCGGTAATCAGCCGGCGACCGCGTAATGGCCCCTTCGGGACGCACGACGACTTGAGACATTGCCTTCCTAGGGCTGGCAATTTTTGTAGCCTTTTTTCACTTTTTTTTGTTTTAATTATTTTTTTATGTTATAGTAGTGTTATTATCTCGCTGCAGACTTGGTCATAAATCATTCGAGTGTTTCGCTTTTGTTGAGTTGTTCATTACTGCAGAACAACAAAAGCGAAACACTCGAATGATTTATGACCGAGTCTGCAGCGAGATAATAATACTACTATAGCTTTTTCTAATTACTATAGGTACAAGTCTTGTCCGCGTGGAATGGTGCCAAAACTACTGGCTGCATATCCGCGTTGAACAGCTTAGGCTGATTTGCAAGAAATGAGCCAGTCCTTTTGTCAGCCCTTTTTACTTGCAATACACAACACTTACGGAGATTTATAGATACAACACTTAAAGATAATAGTGGGTGGTCTGCATTAAGTTCCAGGAATCATAAATACTTAATTAGGTACCTCTACGCGTTCGGCTATTGAAATCATGAAAAAAATATCGTGCAGAGAAAATGCTTCCGTTTTTTAGTGACGCATCTCCTACCTACCAATTTATGAAATGGTTGCAATTTTGAGGTAAAATTATACGCAATGCACACGAAAATTGGTCAAGTGTGAGTCAGGCTCGCGCACTGAGGGTTCCGTACCTACTATCAAGTACATTTTCAATAGTATTAAAGTAAACTAAACACCCCTGTCCACCAAATTCGTTAACTAACAAAAAATTAAGTTTACTGTATGGGAGCCCCTCTTTTTATTTTATTTTAATTTAACGAGGCATTTATTTTTAAAACTTTCGATATTATATAAAATCTATTCTATGAGTAGATAAAGTGTTATTATTATTTTAATGATGTTTCTTGTAGTACGTTCAAGATAGCACTACGTATAGATAGATAGCTTATTTCTGCTAAAATTAACATATTTTATAATATAGTAGGTAGATACTAAGTACCTAGGTACTGTCAAATGGTCATGTTAGTACCTAACCGAGTTGAAAACATTTTTTCTGAGTATATTTTTCATCAATTCGTATGCATATTAAACTTTAAAATATTTCGGACATATTCTGTCACTGATTGTGGTTTCATATGAAATGATAAAAACTCAAATATTTGAAGTGTATCAAACGAGTTGAAACCACAGCGAGCATATCAACGCGTCATTGCATATATCAGGATCATGATAGGGTAAGTATATCTCAATATGAAATATAGGTTTTAACGATTCTGTTGACAACATAAAGTAGATACCTGATTTTTTAACGTGGAAAACGATTCAAAATTAGTCCAATTAAGTTTCTTCGATGATAAATTTAAGCTAATTATTTTCACATTCCTAAACATACCTAGCCAAGAATATACTTCTATTTCTATCTTTTTACATAAACAGTACAAAGCGATCTCTATAGGTGCTTCGAGATGTCTATGAACGTTCTTGGTAACTGTGACCAAAAAAAATATGACCTATTATAATATTCTCATACCTTTAAGAGGCAGCCCTTGTAGCAGTAATTCTAAGGAGGGTTAAAGACAATGCCGATGTTTATTCTTTATCGCAGCCGTGGGAAATTTACGCGCGGCGCGATAATTAAATATTTCCATTCACGCTGCAACTGCGCTCGCCGCGGCTTAATTAAACGGCAACCCTAATCAGTGTTGTTGCTTGTTGCCTGCCGACAAAAAAATTATAGGCGGTGCATCTTGAGAGATCCGGGGGCTGATTGTGTAACTTTTGACGATGAAATGGTATTCCTTGACCATCAAAGTAAAATATTCCTTGAGTGTATCATTTTTAAGTCACAAATTCATTACAACCGATTTCAACATGGAGCGATAAGGAGCGTATCGTACATACCTAAACGTATAAGAACGCATACACGAAATTGAGCTCTAATTCTATGTTGTTATGGTTTATTTTACTTTGATGCCAACGGCCATCAAATGAATACCATTTCATCGTCAAAAGTTACACAATCGGGGGGCAGAATGGAAGTTACGTGAGAGGCCGCTCCATCGAAATGCTCGACGTCACGAACGTTTAGAACTCCGGAAATTCCAGAAAGGAAAAGTTGGCAATTTTTGATTCGTTCTCATAAGAAAAAGAGGTTAGTATCTACGCTACCTTAAAAGGGTTTACAAACTTTAAAGAATATTATCTAGCTTTAAAATTGTGATTGATGACTATATAAAATAGATACCTACCTACTAAGCAATCGTAAGATGAAGATTCTCCGTAGGTAAATTTTTCCCTCTTTTCAGAAAAAGGCGCAAGAGTTTCACTGAAGATAGCCTGTCAATTTTTTTTCTATGTTCTTTATAACCACGGCTCTGGGATATTCCGCTCGTGTAGGTGCCGTATTGGGCGAAATAAAGCAATAATGTAGCCTAGCAATGGTAAGATCTAGGTTGATGCGTCCTTGTCTAGAAAATGCTACAAAACTTCTCTTAAAGATTTCTAAACTGTTACTGGTTCACTTGAAACTATACATATATACAGCAGAAAGTGTGCTGACATGAGATTACTAAATTCCGGAATGGGTCAATAATGTTGATGGTTTGATGACATTTCTGGCGTAATTAGAGCGGGAGTACCCCGGTTCGATTTCCAGCTTTGCCTCCAAGGGCCAGTTTTAAATTCGCGCAGGTCTGATATGGTAAGAAGCTTTGACCGAGGCTTGGTATGTCTTTGAGTCTTTGAAAACTTAACTATCAAGCGATTAAAGCTTTCACGGGCACTGTGTTGCGTAGCAACAGTTAGAAGTTACTTACCCCTTTCGACGTAGAACTAACTACTAAGATGAGGTTGTAAAAAAATATGTTTTTGTTGTTATGAACTGCACCACAAGCGTTTCTGAATATATATCAATATGTAAAACATGAAGTGCATGATGTTGCGTCAGCGAGCATGGAGGCTTATCGTCGTCATTTTCATAATGCAGCAGCTCCTGTATAATGCATGCGTGCGCCGGGACGCGGCGTATTAATTACATATATCGCTTAATTATTGATTTTTAGCATTAAATACACGGACATTCCGGCCCGCCCGGCCAGATTTATGACTCGCCGGTAATATACGCCATCTAAATAGCTTTAATAATGGACTCGGTGGATGAGGTGAAATTTCAATGGTGGAACGATGTTTTAATTTTGATTTAGATTTGCCGCTTGCGAAAAAGGTGCCTTTCCAGTAATTTGCAGTTTAGCAAATTACTGGAAAAGCACCTTTTTCGCATGCATGGAGCTAGCTATGTTTTAGCCCCCACATAAGAGTGGCTAATGACAGCAGAACTGTTCTGGATTGGACAAGAACCTTCGTTAATCTTTCTTGTGCGGACTGAATGAGATTCCTTGGATTAAGAATTATTATTCAACTTAGATCAGAGTACCTACCTATCATGCTCGAGCATTCTAAATCTTTGTCATAGGAATCATTGCAAGCGATTAAGGAAGTGACTATTGAACGACAATAGAACTTGGAATTGAATTAGCAACAATTAATTCCTTTAGATGCTTTGTTACAATTTAAGTTACACAGTAAATTTAAAGTTATAAGGGAGTGGCAGACACGAAATCTTTTTGTAAAACAACCGACGTCAAAATTCCACTTTTCGGAACTAAATCATTGAAGTATCCGTAACTATGCTGTCGAACTGCAATCGTGGGGGCACCGGGCGTAATTTAAAACCGCTACCCCCCGCGCCCCCTTGCGAAATTAAGTGCGAGGCGGTCGGTACGTGACACCGGCAAATGCGGCGTGCCTACCGTGTGTGCCCGCCTTAATTGTGAAGCTTCATTTGTAGTTTGTACCGTGTCGCGCCGGCCTTTGGATGCACGCTACGTACACCGCGCGCCGTCAATATTGCACGCCGTGGTTTAGGCGTATTTCAAGTCATACCGTTAACACGTATCAACTGAACTAGCCTGCCCAACTAATTCAGCAGCTCCATATTATGTTCATCTCTCACCCATGCATTTTTAGGGTTCCGTAACCAAAGGGTAAAAACGGTACCCTATTACTGAGACATCGCCCTCCGTCCATCCGTCCGGACGGACTGTCACCAGGCTGTAGTATCTCTTGAAATTAGATATATAGCAAAATAATATTGTTATTCCTTAAAAATGATGAATGAATCCATCCGTAACAAGCAAACGGGACTTCTCTAGGTGGTAGGACTTTATTTGCAGGATTTGGCATTGTGAGTTCATCACAGTGTCAGTCCTATTCTGCCGTAAAGCATTGCGAAGCAATTTTTTTTATTCTATACAAGTTACTTAGTACTTGACTGCAATCTCAACTGATAGTAAGTGATGATGCAGCCTAACATGTTGTCGTACTAACTTGAAAGGGTAAGTAAATTTACCCCAACGGTTTCTACAAGCATCGCACAGGAACGCTTAATCGCTTGGCGGTGCGTCTTTGCTAGTAGGGTGGTAACTAGCCACGGCCGAAGCCTCCCACCAGACCAGACCTGAGACAATTTAGAAATTATAAAATTCCGAAGTGATCCGTGGCAGGAATCGAACCCGCAACCTCCCACTGGAATCCGAGCGCGCCAGGGAGGTGGTCAACTATGATTCGGTACGAACAGCACTATAGTGGGTCAAGTTACGTTGCATAATGACACAAACGACTTTAAGAGTTGCTGCCGTTTGGGAAACAAAAAATCAAAAAATGTATAAGAAAGAAGAAAGAAAGAAAAACTTTATTCCGAAAATGCCACACGTAACAAAGCAATACGCCTTACGTACTAAAACGATGCCTGAAGCTGATATAAGATTGACAGTTGATCAATTTGTCGATCGACAATTCCCTTCTGTATTTTGAGTTTTGCCGAATGGCTAAAGATGCTGGATGTCATAGAATTACAAGCAAAACTGCATTCAAAATGGCATAAACTCAAACTCAAAATATCTTTATTTCACATAGGCCTAACGTACAGGCTCTTGTAAAAAGTAAATATGATATTTGTCGCATATGTATGGTGATACCTACAAGTCGACTTAAAACTAAGTTTACGAGGGTTCAAACGCGTCCTGCACTGAGAAGAAGCCTACAACAAACTCAAATAATGTTTGGTATACATAACATGTCTTAACATAAGGTGAAAGTCATCCACGTGTTATTAATATTTTTTATAAAAAACGTAAATCTTATGGATTGGACTGGCTAGCAGACATTCGTATCAACTAATTATGTACGTATTCGTATTTACACGCCTTTTCATATTCCCACTCCCCCCTAATTACGGCCTTTGTGCTTTTGTTTATGTGAAAACGCCAATTATCGCAATAACCGAGTTCGCTTCGTTTGTCTTGACGTTCCTTTGTTTAAGAGGAACAAATGAGTTTAATGAATGTAATTAGTTAGCTTCAGAACATATTCACTAAAGTGTTAATGCCTCGATATGTAATCTACGTTCAGATCAGGTAACTTCATAATATAAGTCCTTTTTTATTTACATCATTTTATTTATTTCAAAGATAGTATTTAAAGCCTTTACGCGAGTCTTGAAATATTGAATAGCATACACTATCTTGGGAAATACAGACCTTTTTGTGACATTTGCACGTCAGTTATAGTATCCTGGTAATAGTGAAAATCAAAGGTCTAAGATAGGGAAAGATAACGCTGCATAAATGTACATAACATCGATATGAAAAATAAAAAAAAGAATAAGTTTAAAATGTTAGAAATTAAACTAAGAATTTGCCTAATGTGCTTTTTTATCAGTCTCAAAAATGTTTCAAAATTCATTAGAGGCGTAAATTCCGTAACATCAATTATATAAAGAAAAATTTAAATTTTTAAATGAAAATTACTCAGACACACGTTGCTTTGGTGGTGCTTGCAGCACAAAACGAACTTGATAATCACTTGATTTTTTTACCTCATAACACATGGAATTCGATTAAGTATTTGGTTGTAAACTCCAAAGCTATAAAAATCTTTTATTTTATCTGTATTCATAGTTCAACATGAGTTTTTTCAGTCAAATGCGATGCAAATTTTAATATTTCGCACGTAGAGCGGTTAAACATTTTAATTTATAACGCATAATGAGCGTATATTTCAGCAAGATAGCTTTGCTGGCCGTTATCTGCCCGGTACAGTGTTGTAGTTTTCGCTCGGCCGAGCGCGAAATTATTGATTGTTGTAATTAATTGCAAACACTGCGATAAAATGAATATCAATTTTAAATTATCAACAACTTATTCGAATATAAATTAAAATTAAATCTGGCCAGAGTTGTACCTCTATCGTCTTACGGACAGTGATTAAAAAAACAAAGTTTTAAAGAATAATGCAAGAGATTATTTTAAAACCAGAAATGTGCACTTATCCTTATGCACAACACAATCGTAATTCACTCCACTGACATTTGTATTTTCAAACTGCCAAATGCTTACACTTCCGGCATTTTTAATAATATTACACCTTATTAGCTTTCCACGTACTTTAATGTACTAAAGCAGAAAAATGACATACTAACGAATCTTACTATATATTTCGCCAAAATAACTTAAAATATTATAAAATAAGAGAAGAGACTTTCAAAGCAAAATAATATTAATGTGAAATACTTTAATTATAGTTAGTTTTTTGTTTCTTTAATTCACTAAATGACAGTTAAATGCATCGAATTCATAGTCGTAGTATAAGATCTGACCGCGACGTAGGTAAGCATCTAAAATATTTCTTAGCTCTATCTGTATGATTATGGTAGAGAAAATTTGTATCTCTTTTAACCAAACTACTTTATATTCGCTCAAAAAATATATATGGACTAGTTGGTATAATAGAGTGCATTAATATATTGAACACGTCGTACCTGCATTCATCAGTGCCAGGATTGCTCTAATCCTCATTAATTAGTTTGCAATTTTAAATCGCTTTATAAACTTCCAAATAGACTACTGAATCCACTAATCTATACCTACTTACTTGCTATATACCTACTTACATAACACTGACATATTATACCTATGAATTCAAAAATTCCATGTATAGCTGTGTCGTGGATCGCATCGTATTTTTACTCTTTTTAATCGACTTCAAAAAAAGGAGGAGGTTCTCAAATCTTTTCTGCAATACGAAGATCGTTTGAACATCAGCAGCACTCAGAATACAGAATAACATGTAGCATCCTACATGACTCTGTAAAAATATTAGCGAAACAGACAAGCTTTTTCTATATTCTATCTTATTCTTGGGGGTCAAAGTTGCTCGCGTCCGTGGGATTTACCAAAGCCAGGTCTCAACCCTCAGTACCCTACACGTGACCCCTGGGTGGTGCTAAAGAGCAACAAATCTATTGGTGGTAGGCTTCGGCCGCGGCTTCTTTACCACCCTACGGGCAAAGTCGCGCCGCCAAATGACGCATTCTGAGGCAATTTTTGTCATGAGGTGTGTCGTGTTCCGGTGTGTTGCACGTAGAAGCCATTTATGGGGGAATGGGTCTGTACAGTTGTGCTGCACATGGTGACAGGTTCTGACCGGAGCTGCAGCGGCGCCGGGCGGCTCAATTTGGAGACCAGCGGGATCCGAAGCACGGTGCACCGCTGGCCGACCGCAGGTAGTAGGGGGCCCAAGTAGTAGGCCAGCCACCTATGAAAGGCTGCCCCGCCACCTCGCGAAAAATCCTGGGATGGCTTCCACCGTGCCGGTTGGCGACCGGAGAGAGGTCCCGGTGGCGATTCCCAGGGGGGTTCGGGCGTCCCCGCGGTCTCCAGTTGAGTCTACCAATAACGTCGCTGCGGTGAAGGTCACGGTGTCCACCTGTGCAGCATCTCGTACAACTTCCATTTCCCCTCACCTATTCACTCTCTCCCAACATGAAAATTAGAAAAAGGAAAAAGGTTCAACAGCGGCTGCACCACCTCTCATTCTCAGTCCACCTCGCTAACATCCGAGGCTTACACTCAAATCTTAAAGCGGTCCACCACCATCTTGAGACCGCTAAGCCGCATATCCTCTTCCTTACGGAGACGCAAATTCATAGTCCAGCCGACGTAGCGTACTTACAGTACCCCGGATACTCGCTTGAGCATAATTTCAAACCTCGCGCTGGGGTATGTACGTACGCTCGAGACAACATCTGCTGCCAGCGTCTACGTAATTTGGAGGTACCTTCCCTCTCTGTCTTGTGGTGCCTGGTAGACGCAGGGTTAGAGCAGACAGTGTACGCTTGCGTATACCGCTCACATAGTGGTGACCAGGAGACAACCCGGTTGTTTGACTATCTCGGCGATACGGCGGACACCGTTCAACGCCGGTATCCTTCAGCTCGGCTAGTATTTCTGGGGGACTTCAATGCTCACCACCAGGAGTGGTTGTTCCCATACCAGAAAACTGACCATGCTGGGAGAGAGGCGCGCAAATTTGCACTTTCGCTAGATCTCTCTCAGTTGGTTCAGGAAGCCACAAGAATACCGGATGTGGACGGTCACACACCCAATTGCTTGGACCTTCTGCTGACGACAGATCCAGACAGTTTTTCGGTGTCTGTCTCACCACCTTTGGGCACCTCGGACCACTGTCTGGTGAAATCTGTATCCAACTTCTACCCTCCCCCCTCTGAACCCAGTGTTAAGAGGAGGGTGTGGCGATACAGGTCAGCGGATTGGGATGAGATGCGTCATTTCTTTGCATCTTATCCTTGGCGGCAGGCTTGTTTCTCTACTAATGACCCGTCGAGCTGCGAGACTGCCATTTCGCAAGTGATACGTCAGGCAATGGAATATTTTATACCTTTTTCTGACGTATCATCTGACGGCAAGACTCCCCCGTGGTACAACGCTGAATGTGCGGTTGCCGAGGCACAAAAACGGGACGCGTTTTTAGCATGGGCGGACGCTCGTACTCGCAAAGCTCCGGACGTCCAAAAGAAGAAAAGAGACTTCAATATTGCCGCCAAGTCATACAAGAGGGTGTTGAATAAGGCTCATTTCAGCCGTACTAATCGGTTCGGCCGTGAGCTCGCCACCTACCCCAGTGGCAGTAAAGCATTTTGGTCGCTCGCAAAGTCGGTTGAAATGAACTTTAGCCGCCCTTCCCTGCCGCCTCTGCAGAAGCCTGATGGGTCTCTGGCTGTGGCTGCAACAGACAAAGCGAATCTTTTGGCAACTCTGTTTGCAGAAAACTCACGGCTTGACGCTGGAAGTACTCCACCACCAATCCTTCCATCTAGCGACTCTGTTATGCCGGAGATTCGCATTCACCAGCACGAGGTCCTCAAAACACTCCGTGATCTCGATGTGAGTAAAGCCAGTGGCCCAGACGGTATACCTGCAATAGTCCTACGAAATTGTACTCCCGAGTTGTCTCCTGTACTAACACGCTTGTTTCGCCTCTCTCTTTCGACAGCTCAAGTCCCACTCTCCTGGAAGGTTGCCAATGTGCAGCCGGTTCCTAAGAAAGGCTGTCGTGCTGATCCGGCTAATTACAGACCGATTGCCATCACGTCCATACTTTGCAAAAGTATGGAACGGGTTCTCAATCGTAAGCTCCTGGCATACCTAGAGGAAAATGACCTTCTGTCGGACCGCCAGTATGGATTTAGGTCCAACCGCTCTACAGGCGATCTTCTAGTGTATGCTACGCATACTTGGGGCGAGGCCATTGAGAAGCACGGTGAGGCACTTGCTGTCTCACTAGACATCTCGAAGGCTTTTGACCGAGTCTGGCACGGCAGCCTTCTTAGCAAACTTCCGGCATATGGGATACCCGCTGGCTTTTGCAACTGGGTATCTGATTTCCTGAGGGAACGGTCTTTCCGGGTGGTCGTAGATGGCCACTCTTCGGACCTAATGGCTGTCAACGCCGGGGTACCCCAGGGGTCTGTTCTCTCCGCGACATTGTTCCTGCTGCATATCAACGATCTGCTGAAACCAGGTATCTTTGGTTATGCGGACGACAGCACTGTCTCGGAGAGGTACATGTCCAGTTCAAAAGCCAGCGGTTCTGAGATCCTTGAGCTTAGAGAGGCATTGGTAAATCGCGTTAACTTGACTTTGAAAGAAGTGTCTGAGTGGGGTGACGCTAATCTGGTTAAGTTTAACGCTACCAAAACACAGGCGTGTTTGTTCACTGCTAAAAAGAGCCCCTTCACCTTGGCTCCAACTTTCCAAAGTATATCCGTTCCGATTGGCGATTACATCGAGCTTCTGGGTATCACCATCTCACCCAATCTCAATTTTGGGAAATGCATCGAAGCTAAAGCAAAAACAGCTGCTAAAAAACTAGGAATCCTCAACAAGGTTAAGCGGTACTTCACGCCCGAACAGCTTCTGACGCTATATGAGGCTCAGGTGCGTTCCGGCATGGAGTACTGTAGTCACCTTTGGGATGGTTCTGCCAAGTATCAGCTCGATGCATTGGACTCAGTTGATCGCCGCGCTCGCAGAATAATCGGCAAGGAATCGCTAACGCGGGCAAAACTGCTCAGCTTACAACATCGGCGCAACGTTGCCTGTTTAGCGGTTTTTTACAGGATATACTTTGGTGAGTGTGCTCAGGAACTACATAACCTTGTACCTCCTTCACCTTTCTACCATAGGACTGCAAGACGCCGAGAGCGGTGGCATCCTTATGTGGTTGACGTCCAACAAACTCGCACGAAACGTTTTTCCTCCACGTTTCTGATACGAACCGCTAAGGTGTGGAACGCCCTTCCAGCCTCCGTGTTTCCAGCCAAGTACAATCTAGGTGCCTTCAAGAGAAGAGTGAATAGGCATTTTCTAGGCAAGCGCGCTCCATCCTAGACCTCATCATTGCTTTCCATCAGGCATGATTGTCGTCAAGCGCAAGCCTATCTACAATAAAAAAAAAAAAAAAAAAAAAAAAAATAATGGTGATTTGTCGAATTTTTCTGACTGCATATGCCATATTTAAAAACTCAATGGCATTTGCAGAAGAGCTAAGTTTCCCTTACAGTGTCTTTAAATGGGGGCCCCACTGAAGTTTAAAATCCAGGGTCACTCCCAGAAAAACTGCATTTTCCTAGAGTTTCCCCATTTACCATGATATTTTTTCCAAAATTATTCTTGGTTCAGAAGTAGAGTACCTAACAAATATATATACTTACATACAAACTTTCGTGTTTATACTCGTAATATTCGTCATCTCCATATTTAAGAAAGGTGTTCTAGGTATTTTATTTGTAGTATAGCGTAGTACCCACGCGCACTCACCCCACTCCACGGTTCTCTACACATTTTGATAGCTTGATCCGGAGTCCTGCAGTTAAATAGTTGAGCCGTTATGAACCGCAGCTTCAATAGGTATATCAGGCTTAATGAGCTCATTACTGAGCTCCGCCGTCGGGCGTAACATTTGCATATCACCTGACGTCACACACACACACACACTGACGCAAATCGAGGTGAATTGATATTTTGTCGGGCAAACGAAACCCTGGAATAAATATCCCACCCTCATTAATTTGCGCCAATGCGAAACGATGGACAGACGGACGCCTATACGAGGCGGGCCACGCTGTAGTCAAAAATAACGAGACTTTTTGTCTAATCTATGGAAAAAAATATATACACAGTATTTTGTTTAAAAAATAAATAAATAAATAATAAATAAATATATACGGGACATTTTACACGTCGCAATCTAGCCCCAAAGTAAGCGATAGTTTGTGTTATGGGTGCTAGATGACTGATAAATATATATACGTATACTATACTGTCTATAATATATTGAAAAACACCCAGACACTGGAAAACATTCACAATAAGATAATAAGATAAATAATAATAATAAGATTAAATTCTCTGAAATGTACTACTTGACCGGAAGATATTAACTGTTATTTATAATACTGATCCTTAAAAGACTCCTTCAATCTTGCTTATCTTGCATTGTTTCACGCCATTGGCAGTTCTAATTTAATTTAATTTTAATTTATTTATTCAAAGCACCACCAACAGAAACATATGTAATTCATTGACATACAAATAAAACTTAGGTACTACATTCACATATAATTCGACTTATAGGTAGCTACAACATGCTTAGTAATTGGTAAAATCGACGCTAAATAACGATGGAAGCTATAACGATTAGGTATGCTAAAGTTGTCTAATAACACAAAAAAGAAGAAGTAAAACAGAAAGCTAATTAAACAAACTTATACAAAAGAAAAAAAATTAAAATCGTTAAATATACTAATTTAATAAAAGTAAAAATGCGCAGTAGTTTTAGTGCGCAGGAAGGCATTTCAATCTAACAATAATAAAAATATGCAGTATCTTATATTGTTTTTGTCTTTAGGGGTTGCACCCACTAAAAACCGACTGTTTCCACACTGTTTGTCACTGTTAACACGGCGGCTTCACAGGCGGGAGTATGGGATTCACTGCACTCCCACTAGGTTCCGGCCAGCCTCAGCGGCGGCGGTTCCTCTTATCGTCGCTACCGAAAACATCTAAAAGAAGTGCTCGAATCATTGCGCGTTACCTACCTCTTGGTGGGATGCTAAGCCCGCAAATTGACTAATAATTATATCCAGTATAAATTAAAAAAAAAACTGATGGCCACTCGAGCGTGTCACCTGATTACCTACGATAATATATGCGAGCCCGCCCAGCATCGTATTGCGCGAAAAATCGATGGCAGCCCGATTTGGACAATAATGAGATTTAAAATTGCGAAGTAGGTAATTAATGAGGATTAGTGCAGGATTGACACTGATCGATGCAGGAGATATTTAATATTTTAATGGAGGTTTCTATTGGCAGACTGCGACTACGTTACTGGGGAAAGAAGAATTATAAAAATCAGCAGAACGAATATAATACAGAATATCTGGGTGACCGAGCTTTGCTCGGTTGCCAATAGATGGCAGCAGGGTTCATATTTTTTTTTGGGAAATTCGACATTTTCTAAAAGTGAATCCTAGCTAGATCGATTTATCGCCCCCAAAACCCCCTGTATACTAAATTTCATGAAAATCGTTGGAGCCGTTTCCCAGATTCAGATTATATAGAAATATATATATATACAAGAATTGCTCGTATCTCTATCTTATCATGTAATACCTATTAGAGAGTGAGAAGACTTAACGGCCTACAAGCCGTATTTAGGTGATTTTGAATGAAGTTTTATGCAAAAACTATAAAGACAATTACTTTCAAATTTACACGTCATGTATTTTGGGTCTTTAATATAAAATCGCTTAGAAGCAGAAACACGATTGGATAAAATTTTCTCGATAGAAAGTTCTCCCAAAAGTTGCTCCAAAATCTCAGTTTTTCTATGTTTTATCGGAAACTACAATGGATGTAATTGTAATTTTTGTTTTAATGTATCGGTAATAATAATATCCTAAAACATATATATATATATATATATATATATATATATATATATATATATATATATATATATATGTATTCGTATCGTATTTATGTATATACGAGAAAGATAGATTATTTATAAATACGAGAAAGAATAGATTATTTTCTTTGTGCTTCTACATAGATGTTCTTCCGAAACAGTTAACGTACAAAAATATCTCAACGCTCCTATCAATGAAACGCTCAACTAAACAGTTTTGTCTTAAGGGGATTTATTGAATTTATTTTTGTCTTTCTCACTCTCACGGAGATTTGGTAAGTGCGACATGCAGCGTCGCGGAAGAATATAGCAGAAAAACGACGTTTTACCTAATTACTCAAAAACTAAGCTAGTTATCATAAATCTGTTCTAAGCGTTTTAGGATATTATTATTACCGATACATTAAAACAAAAATTACAATTACATCCATTGTAGTTTCCGATAAAACATAGAAAAACTGAGATTTTGGAGCAACTTTTGGGAGAACTTTCTATCGAGAAAATTTTATCCAATCGTGTTTCTGCTTCTAAGCGATTTTATATTAAAGACCCAAAATACATGACGTGTAAATTTGAAAGTAATTGTCTTTATAGTTTTTGCATAAAACTTCATTCAAAATCACCTAAATACGGCTTGTAGGCCGTTAAGTCTTCTCACTCTCTAATAGGTATTACATGATAAGATAGAGATACGAGCAATTCTTGTATATATATATATTTCTATATAATCTGAATCTGGGAAACGGCTCGAACGATTTTCATGAAATTTAGTATACAGGGGGTTTTGGGGGCGATAAATCGATCTAGCTAGGATTCACTTTTAGAAAATGTCGAATTTCCCAAAAAAAAATATGAACCCTGCTGCCATCTATTGGCAACCGAGCAAAGCTCGGTCACCCAGATATTCTGTATTATATTCGTTCTGCTGATTTTTATAATTCTTCTTTCCCCAGTAACGTAGTCGCAGTCTGCCAATAGAAACCTCCATTAAAATATTAAATATCTCCTGCATCGATCAGTGTCAATCCTGCACTAATCCTCATTAATTACCTACTTCGCAATTTTAAATCTCATTATTGTCCAAATCGGGCTGCCATCGATTTTTCGCGCAATACGATGCTGGGCGGGCTCGCATATATTATCGTAGGTAATCAGGTGACACGCTCGAGTGGCCATCAGTTTTTTTTTTTAATTTATACTGGATATAATTATAAGTCAATTTGCGGGCTTAGCATCCCACCAAGAGGTAGGTAACGCGCAATGATTCGAGCACTTCTTTTAGATGTTTTCGGTAGCGACGATAAGAGGAACCGCCGCCGCTGAGGCTGGCCGGAACCTAGTGGGAGTGCAGTGAATCCCATACTCCCGCCTGTGAAGCCGCCGTGTTAACAGTGACAAACAGTGTGGAAACAGTCGGTTTTTAGTGGGTGCAACCCCTAAAGACAAAAACAATATAAGATACTGCATATTTTTATTATTGTTAGATTGAAATGCCTTCCTGCGCACTAAAACTACTGCGCATTTTTACTTTTATTAAATTAGTATATTTAACGATTTTAATTTTTTTTCTTTTGTATAAGTTTGTTTAATTAGCTTTCTGTTTTACTTCTTCTTTTTTGTGTTATTAGACAACTTTAGCATACCTAATCGTTATAGCTTCCATCGTTATTTAGCGTCGATTTTACCAATTACTAAGCATGTTGTAGCTACCTATAAGTCGAATTATATGTGAATGTAGTACCTAAGTTTTATTTGTATGTCAATGAATTACATATGTTTCTGTTGGTGGTGCTTTGAATAAATAAATTAAAATTAAATTAAATTAGAACTGCCAATGGCGTGAAACAATGCAAGATAAGCAAGATTGAAGGAGTCTTTTAAGGATCAGTATTATAAATAACAGTAAATATCTTCCGGTCAAGTAGTACATTTCAGAGAATTTAATCTTATTATTATTATTTATCTTATTATCTTATTGTGAATGTTTTCCAGTGTCTGGGTGTTTTTCAATATATTATAGACAGTATAGTATACGTATATATATTTATCAGTCATCTAGCACCCATAACACAAACTATCGCTTACTTTGGGGCTAGATTGCGACGTGTAAAATGTCCCGTATATATTTATTTATTATTTATTTATTTATTTTTTAAACAAAATATACATAAATACGATACGAATACATATATATATATATATATATATATATATATATATATATATATATATATATATATATATGTATTCGTATCGTATTTATCAAGCCTGCCTTGATCAAGAAGTTGGGCTCGTAGCCGGTCACGACCCTCAGTCATGAGGCAACGACGAAGAAGAGAAGATCGTATTTATGTATATATATTCTTTCTCGTATGAAATATTCGTGTTTGACCAAACCTGCCTTCCTCTGAAACTTTTCGGTACGTTTGAGAATAGGGAGTTAACTATTTTTCATACCCCTACGTGAGACATTATTTGTATGACAAAACAACGTTTGGCGGGGTGTTTCAACTTTTAAGAGACGTGTAATTGCACTACAGAACAAAATATCGTAAAAATCGTGGTTTATAGAATTTACAATTGTTTCGATGATTCCTTCTATTAATTATTTCCAGTTTATACCAGATATTTCGTTCATAGGCCCATGTTGCTTTAACTTTTAACACACGCGTACCTAATTGCGCTACAGAACAAAATGCAGTAGGAGTAGAACGCATCATTTTAACGGTTAAGCACGTGTAGATTAAATTTTGTTGAAGTAACCGGGTCTTAAAGGTTGATTCGTTTGTTCTTCTTTGGTTTGGTTGAGATTATTTTCCCCAAAGTTGGTTTGGATTAATTCTCTATCGCCCTCACTGGATTTAACAGATAGCGTAGGGTAGATACATACCTGCTTAGTATCGTAGTTATCTAAACAATAAGGTTCGATGCAAAAGCATACCCGCCAAATATAAATTTTATTTGGTTTTTCACGATTTGTAAACTAGTTTAATAAACATATTGCAATGCTATGACAGTAAAATTGCGAGAATAGCATCGTCTTCACATGGTTATACAAAAATCTTTGCTTTAAAGTATACCTACTAAACACTTTTATTTTCCAATCGTCAAATCGTTGCTCGGAATTATTGATTGTTAGATGATTTGCAGCAAAGATTTTAATGTAATTCTGTAAAGATTGCGTTACGATTCCCACAATTTTACTGCTAAAAATCTAAGGGCCGATTTTTCAATCGCCAGATAAACTAACTGAGAAATAAATATGAAACATATGCCATACAAAAACTGTCAAAACGTCATATTTATTCCTTAGTTAACGTTTATCTGGCGATTAAATAATCGGCCCTAAGAAGACCAAATAAAATTTGATTTTGGCGGGCAGACTCGGCTACAGTACAAGTCGATGCATTTCATGATTATAGAAAGTTACTTGGAGAAGTTAAAGAAGCTAAAAACTTCTTCACCTTCTTCAATAATCAAGAGAAGAATGTCTGTCGAGAAGATGCGCGTATGGTGCGACTTTTTGATCGTAAAATCAGTTATTTTCATATCATATTTCGTACTAAAGGAGTGAGGTCAATAACTTATCAGTATAATAAATAAAACAAAAAGGTCGATTTAGAATTTATTTATACAAAGTGAATTCCGCTACTTACATTCAACAAAACTTTTAACAATAAGCTTTCTTACAAATAAATTGCTACGCAAGTTTTACGTTGTCAAAACCATATTATATTAAATCGAAGTATAAGAATTAAATAAAAATACATAGAATTTAATCGAACAACAAAATTAGAGTGTAAATATGTATAAGTAAATAATATTTTTATATTAATAGGTGCATCAAATATTTAAAGGTAAAAATCACTTTGGCATGTTTTTATATTCAAAGAGTTGGGTTTTCACAACCATTCATACATCTTACGCAAAATCTTAGCTTCACGATTAAATTAAAATTCACAAATATTATGAATTGATAGTATGCCTTGCTAAGGTAATAACTCTACTAATAAACTAACTTAAAAGAAGAGTAAAAACTTGGAAAGAAATACGTGCAAGAACCACGATTATTACACTGGTTTTAATGATTTAGAAAACAGCATTGATTAATCTACTATTTTGCACTAATAGCGAAAGGAAAACCCAAAAACATGTGCTCCAGAGTTTGCAATCTGTATTGTAGCAAACAAAAGAATTTTTGTTTGATCATTTTAATGCCTATGTGCCTATCTATTGACAGCATTAATAACGGTTCCCCAGTCCTAAGAATCATTTAGGCTTGCTTATTATTAGATATTATTGTTATCTATTATGCATAGATATTGTTATCTACGATGCCAAGGGAATATAAACTAAATATTTTGAGAAAGGGTTTTACATGCTAAAATTATAGAAAGCGCTTTGAGTCTTGTAAAGGATGAAGCTTTAGATGCCATTTTTTACTGATAAACACAAACACACAGTGTAATAACTAACTTTAAATATTTATAAAACTAAAACATAAAAGAATTTAAGACTAACACAAATAAATCTCTATTTTCGAATAAAACCCTAAAGTCATATTATCTACAATGGACAGATTCACATAATCAACAAATAATGTATCTTACAGCTATTTTTGTATACATCTACTCAACTTTATATAATTGCACAACTATTGCACTTTACAAGATGCATTTACAACAAATTATTCACAATTGTATTTACAATACTTTTCGTCGTCACCGCTTCATTACATTTTCCATAAAATGATACAATGGATTGAGGGATAGTCTTTAAATAGTAAACAAAAGTAGTTATTCGTTCACAACAGATCAAATGAAAATGCGTGTTTTGATACGTAGACTTTCATAGCTCACAAGTTAAAGCTCTTTTAAATAATAAAGAATTAATAATTAGAGCGAATAAAGTGTTAGAGTTAATTAATAAAGAATTGTATTCATATTAGACATCTGTAAACTATGTTCAAAATTCAAAAATTATGGCCACGATAGAGCCATTATGATACTGAAAACAAAATAAACAGCGTAACTTCTAAAATATTAATGTTTTTTTAAGCAACTCGTATAATTAGGACGGGAGCGATTTTATATCAATGATTCCACCATTATAGATCTAACTTTATTCGAATAATAACGACACATATTTCGTTGCAATAGACAAAATCATGGAAACTCTACCTCGCGTTTCGAAACAATACTAAATTGTTACTCTTTACACTGTCTACAAGATGCTTGTTTACAACACAAATTCATATTCCACATTTCTACTTCTGTCAGGGTATATTCAATATGGTCGCCATACAGTGTTACTGTCAGGTTGAGGGTTGCCTCGTTGCCCAAGGCTGTTCACTCTTCCATCTTCACCTCTGGCTGCGGCGGCGGCACAGGAATTGCCACCACCCAATAACAACTCCCCTTGTCCGTGATTCCCGTGTCTATGATTATTCGTCGTTGACGATATTTGATCCATCATCGTCTGCAATTCGTTGTGATGGTTCTGCGTCGAGTGAATAGAATTCGAGTGCAACGGATGAAAATTGTGCGTCTGGTTGGCTGCCGTGTATAACTGGCTGTATAGCAAACTCGCCGGAAGCACGGGGTAGAGAGAATTGTTGCAATTACTACTTCCGTACGACGAGTTTTGCGAGCTCATTAGCGAAGGAAAGTTGGAGCTGTTTGCATGATTGTGTCCGATGTTTGTTGTCGTGTTCGAGGTGAGCAAATCGTCCTGGACTGGGGATTCAGGTTGGGAACTGTTGTCGCTCAACGATCGAGGGCCCGTTGACAGGCTGTAGTCTGTGTTGTTGTTGTATCGCGGCAGAAGACTGGTGTGGTGTGAAGGCGATGACCCCACCAGCCCCGACAGCTGTTGATCCAAGTCAACGCCAGTCGTATCCGGAAGCACTGTACAAACAGAAAAACACACTGAATATTTGATAGCGGTCAATGTATCGAGACTAAGATGCCATAAAGTCTGTTTATGGTAAATAGAGAGATGAGAAGTTTAATATGAGTACCTAACGTTTTTTTGCAGGGGTATATAACAATCGAAATTTATCCAAAATAACGATTCAAATATCGATCCAAATCCGGGGAGTAACCTAATAAATAAATGAATGATATCGAATTTCGCACTACGCCTGCAGATAACGTATATAGGGGTACTTGGGGGTGTTGTAAATGTGGAAATCAACGACTTTAATCGTCGATCAATATGGAAAACTAAAAAATTACATTGATTTTCGGTTATCCTTTGTTATAGACGTAAAAATACTAGGTATATTATAGGTGTGTGACTAAATCTATTCGGTTTCAATATATTATTGGAGGGAATGTTTACATTGTTTTAATATGACTATATTCTTCGTTGCGCGGGCACGCATCGGCAATAAATTCATCGCCAGTATCGGACGTGTCCGAGCCGCTGTAAATTATAATGAGAGCCATTTTAATGTGCATTCATCGAATAACACGCCCAGGAGCGGGCGAATAACCATAAGTTCGCTCTTTTAGTTGACAAAAATATTCCTATGATACTCACTCTGAGTTGTTCGAAGACAATTCAAATATTTAAGTGGTAGGTTCGTAGGTACCTACCACTACTAAACTGATTTTATCGTAAGATTCCATACATTTTTTGACATTTCTTCTGATTAAATTAGTCAAAACTTGAGAGGTGTCAACGTACACCCAGATGGAACGAAGTATATCTGGTTTGCTTTCTTGAAGAGAGAGAGATAGACGGAGAAACATGCGCACGCCGCACGGCTTACTATAGCAAAAAGTGTCGTACAACTTTTTGTTATATGAACTTTTTCCGTCTAGCCCCCTTTTATAACACGCGATAAGGAACTTCGTTCCAAATGTTTATTTTTCACATAGGCCTAAATATAACTTCTTATAAAATGTCAAAACTCTACTGCCAGGTGCGGAAGGCAGGTTTGCACCGAGAAAAACTGGCAAGAAACTAGCTCGGTCGGTAGTCTAAATTAACACTAAAATTTTAGAATTCGTTTCGAACAACTCGAAGTCAGACTCAAAAACTTCCTTTAGATATTATATAGATCACTCGTTTATAATAAGTAAAGGTGTGCGTAAAGTATCATTTTGTTTTCGCCAGATATACCAAAACAATTCCAAAATTTGCTCGCATTGTTCCTGTTAGCAATTATAA
The DNA here is from genome assembly GCA_036785405.1 of Coenonympha arcania. Lineage (NCBI taxonomy): Eukaryota > Metazoa > Arthropoda > Insecta > Lepidoptera > Nymphalidae > Coenonympha > Coenonympha arcania. The sequence goes on along the minus strand of CM072072.1, from coordinate 5,602,817 downwards.
TCATGATTTTAGACCCAATGGTCCGGTGCGTTGCACGAAGAGCATTATATAAATGTCTTCCCCAATCCCCATCGAAAAGAAGGACAATAGCTCGTTGTATGCGTCGCGCCGGCGGGCACTGGGCAGGCGCGTCCACATCGTCGCGCGTACGGTTTTAAGAAGGATGTCAGTCGTAAACCATGTTGGTACATTTAATTTCACCATGCTGGTTGGATAGTTTATAGACCATCATACGCCAAACATTGTTTTCATTATTTTTGTGGGAAATATTGATGGTAACGTTTTTGTATGAACCTCCGGTGATACGCGTGTTTTCCCATATATTTATTATATATCACACTAATATTATAAAGGCGAAAGTTTGTGTGTAAGTGTGTGTGTGTGTGTGTGTGTGTGTAAGTGTGTATGTTTGTTACTCCTTCGCGCCGCAACTACTGAACCGATTTGGCTGAAATTCAACATAGATAGTTTATAACCCGGATTAAAACATAGTCTACTTTTTATCCTGGGAAAATCCATAGTTCCCATGGGATATTAAAAAAACCCTAATTTTCAACAGTAATTTATAGCTACAGCTATAGGTAGATTACTTTGACAATCTTTCCTGAAAGTAGGTGTACAGGTCATTGAAAAGGAAATTTAATATTTTCTCGAGATTAGTAAAAAAAACGAATTTAACGCGGGCGGAGCCACGGGCAAAAGCTAGTATTTACTACATTTAATATTGGTAATAATTTATGCTTTCGATTCGCTAAAAGAAAAGTTTCGTTAAAACTCTAAGTATACCTACTTGTCACGTCTGCATTAACGGCCTACAAGCCGTATTTAGGTGATTTTGAATGAAGTTTTGTGCAAAAACTATAAAGACAATTACTTTCAAATTTACACGTTGTAATGTCCGCGTATTTACTACGGACTTCAAATACTACCACGCACTAAGCACTTAGTACAAGACCGGTGCGGTCCCGTCGACGGTTGTGTAACGACTGCCCGCTACGCATCGGAGTTACCTTATATATACTTGTTTTCCTGTTTTGTATGACTACCCACAGACAGTACACTACACACGTCATGTATTTTGGGTCTTTAATCTAAAATCGCTTAGAAGCAGAAACACGATTGGATAAAATTTTCTCGATAGAAAGTTCTCCCAAAAGTTGCTCCAAAATCTCAGTTTTTCGAGTTTTTATCGGACACTACATTGGATGTAATTGTAATTTTTGTTTTAAAGTGTCGGTAATAATAATATCCAAAAACGCTAAGAAACAGATTTTTGATAAATAGCTTAGTTTTTGAGTAGTTAGGTAAAAGGTCGTTTTTCTGTTATATTCTTCCGCGACGCTGCATGTCGCACCTACCAAATCTCCGTGAGAGTGAGAAAGACAAAAATAAATTCAATAAATCCCCTTAACTAACAATTAGTTTTTTTGTGCAAATCAGAAATGAATTTCAATTCCATAGCTCAACGGATTTCATTTCACCACTTAGAAATAGCTAGTACACGGAAGAATTATTATACTTCCTACCTTTATTATTGTATTTATTAAACACAAAAACAATAGCGTATTGCAAAAATTACATAGACTAATTTCGTGGCTTGCGCTAAAGTCGTCTGCGAACGTAGCTCATACCAATAGACTGGCCCTACGAATTCAAAATTGACGAAACACCCTCATCTTCATCACCTGTGTTATTGGTAAAGTCCTGCGTGGAGGGCTGGTCGGGCACGCTCCCCGCGAAGCCGAGGGCGGGCGGGTTGAACTGCGAGGCGGCGGGCGCGGCGCAGGACGGCAGGTACGCGGGGTAGGCGCCCGCGCCGCCGTAGCCCCAGTGCGAGTTACTCGAACTCAGCCCGAATTGACTCATATCTATAAAATAAGATCAGTTATTATCATGCTTTATAATATACGTAAATAAATTAACAAAAAAACCGACTTCAACTCTCATCAAACTACTGTTGAATACATCTTTTCCAATAAAAAATTTAAGACATTATGGTTTTCTCAGAGAAACCATTATCAGAACTGGACTAAATTGAAATGGGACCACATGGAAAGCGTCAGCACATACAGTCAAATTGAGAAACTCCTCCTTTTATGAAGTTGGTTGAAAAGAAACTCGGTCAAAGGCAGAGAACTTTTTTTGTTTGCTGAAGCACTGCTGTAGCATACGTGTCAAGTTTTCTTCACTTTTCTTCCATAGCGAAACGCCGAGAGCATTAGCATCCTTATTTGTGAATCGTAATTCTTCCACATTTCTGATACGAACCGCTAAGGTGTGGATGGCCCTTCCAGTCTTCATCTTCCCAGGCAAGTAAAATCTGGGTGCCTTCAAGTGAAGAGTGAATAGACATTTATACGGAAGAGCACTCCAACCTAGACTTCATTATTGTATTTCTTTGGGCATAATTGATGTATAGAACATGCATATTATATAAACATTCAAAAATAGACACTTTAGACCAAAGAGAATGATCAAAGGAAAAGTAACGAATACGCTGCTAGTATCGATATACTGTGGGTATCAAAATAAGTAGCAAATGTTTTGAAATCTAAAAAGTCCCTAAAAAGACAAACTTGATATTTATTCCGCTCACAGAGTAGCCGAAATAATACAAGAGCGGGCACTTATGAAGATATCGGGCTCGGCAGTGGACAAAACGCGGCAGCGAGATCCTCGTATCGTACGTTGCGTCCACTTTATTTTTTCCGGAGTATTACGGGCTTTTATTTTTCGGTATCACGGTTCCGTTTTTGGCCGGCGATCGGCGGACTCGGTTTTTATACGATACGCGCTCGCCGCGTCGATTTGTGAATGTTTTTTTCCCGTTTTTACCCGCTCGAGTTGTTTTGGGCCGGTGGATTTTAGCGGGCTCGATGCGCGCTTGTTCGATTGGGTTCGCAGTCAGCTTCCATCTAAACTTTTTTTTTCGGCGACTGATTGAATCCGCGCTTTAGTGAACGTAGTTTAGCGTATCGCCGCGCGGTTTTAGTGACTCATTCACTTTTGAGCTATCAAACGCGTTATGAGGTTTGTGTGCGGTTTCCAATTTAGATTGTCCGATTGCGTTGTCATTTGTAGTGTTGTTGTTGTAGCAGAACCAATTTCGCTATTGCTCTTTAATACTCAAATTTTAAAGTTACTTAACAAAACGAATCTACTTTATTTTTGGTATTATTATAGAGTAAAGAATGATGGTGATTGTTGGGGCTACGTCTATTTTAGAGTCTCTAGATTTAGCACGTCTAAAAATAGGAATGTCTCTCTCATAGCGGTATTCTTACCTGTAAATAATATCTTCCTGCACTACTTTTGAGACTAGTGCTATCTTACTCCATAGAAACGGTTTGAATAGGATAATGTCTAGCACTATTTTTGGATACGCTTAATTTAGAGACTATAACAGAAAAATCAACAATATGGGTAGGTACGCATTACGGTTGGCGATCCCTTTGGATTTTAACTACCAAATAGATAATTCTAAACCATACTCAAGTTGAAACAGGGGACCCTTGATTAGGTATATACACTGATGCACTTGTCTATATCTGTAGCAAACAGTCGCTGCTCGCGGGGCAAGAAAATGAGAGAACAGAACGACAAAGAGCGCAGCAAGTGCTCTGTTCCCTCATTTTACCACACACAGGCAGTGATTGTTACAATAGTATAATTATTGTAGGGAGGTAAAATATAGATTTGTACTCACTCTGACACGAGGTGATGGGCGGCATCCGGAAGCCTCCGAGCGGGTCCGGCGGGAAGGGGAAGGGGCGCTGCCCGAACGCGAAGTGGAACTGCTGCTGCTGCCCTAGCAAAGACAACACTACATCAGTACGATACAAGCTGCTCTTCATACAAAGCATTCACTTCTTATATCTATAGAACCAGCTACTAGCAACAGTGTTCCCTCAAAACTATAACATGGGGTTATTCAAGGGGCGGATAAACAAATTTCTTAACAGCTGGAAACGCATTTGCAGTTCCTCTGGTGCTGCAAATGTCCATGGGCGGCGGTGATCGCTTTCCATCAGGTCACCAGCCCGCTCGAGCGCGTTACTTATAAAAAAAAAAATATTTTTTACTATACAAGTAAGTGACTACACAAGTAAGTGACTAAACAAGTGAGTGCAATACTGCGATCTCACCTGATGGTAAGTGATGATGCAGCCGAAGATGTTATCGTACTAACGTGGAAGGGGTAAGTAAACTCACTCCTAACGGTTTCTATATACAGCATTAAAAGTAGTCTATTTGTTATACCTTTTTAATCATTTAACAATCCCATTTCTGAATTTCATCCATATTTGAAGGAGCAGTAACAAACGGCCTTCACACACCTAAATAAACAAACTTTCGGCTACCTGTAGTCTATGTTGGAATTTAAACCTAAAGTTAAAAGTTCATAAATTCAAAAGTATTTAACATCTATATATATAAAAGAATGAGGCATTTTGGTGATTTTGGTTGTTCCACGGATTCCGCCAAAACTAAAGGTCGTAGAGATCTGAAATTTGGTACCTAGGTAGATATTAGGTCATAAATTCGTACTAAGACGGGGATTCCAGAAATTCAAATTTTAAGGGGTAAAAACCGTTGGTTTTATGGATTTCCCCATACAAAAGTGAAATTTTTTTCGTTGTTCCAGGAATTCCCAAAAAGCTACAAGTCGTAGGGATCTGAAATTTGGTACCTAGGTTGATATTAGGTCATGAATTCGTACTAAGACGGGGATTCCAGATATTCAAATTTTAAGGGGTAAAAACCGTTGGTTTTTTGGATTTCCCCATACAAAAGTGAAATTTTTTTCGTTGTTCCAGGAATTCCCGAAAAGCTACAAGTCGTAGAGATTTGAAATTTGGTACCTAGGTAGATATTAGGTCATGAATTCGTACTAAGACGGGGATTCCAGAAATTCAAATTTTAAGGGGTAAAAACCGTTGGTTTTATGGATTTCCCCATACAAAAGTGAAATTTTTTTCGTTGTTCCAGGAATTCCCGAAAAGCTACAAGTCGTAGAGATCTGAAATTTAGTACCTAGGTTGATATTAGGTCATGAATTCGTACTAAGACGGGGATTCCAGAAATTCAAATTTTAAGGGGTGAAAACCGTTGGTTTTATGGATTTCTCCATACAAAAGTGTAATTTTTTTCGTTGTTCCAGGAATTCCCGAAAAGCTACAAGTCGTAGAGATCTGAAATTTAGTACCTAGGTTGATATTAGGTCATGAATTCGTACTAAGACGGGGATTCCAGAAATTCAAATTTTAAGGGGTGAAAACCGTTGGTTTTATGGATTTCTCCATACAAAAGTGTAATTTTTTTCGTTGTTCCAGGAATTCCCGAAAAGCTACAAGTCGTAGAGATCTGAAATTAAGTACCTAGGTTGATATTAGGTCATGAATTCGTACTAAGACGGGGATTCCAGAAATTCAAATTTTAAGGGGTGAAAACCGTTGGTTTTATGGATTTCTCCATACAAAAGTGTAATTTTTTTCGTTGTTCCAGGAATTCCCGAAAAGCTACAAGTCGTAGAGATCTGAAATTTGGTACCTAGGTTGGAATTATATCATGAATTCGTATTCAGAAAGGGATTTTCGAGATCCAAATTTTGAGCAGGAAAAATTTTGAACTTTTTGGCCGCCATTTTGAACTTTTTTGTTACTGGGCCGATTGCTTTGGAGATCGATATCTGACTATGGCAGCAAGCATAGAGAAGGAATTTTTGGTCGAAATTTAAAAAAGTGACCGCCATTTTGAACTTTTTTGTTAATGGACCGATCGCTTTGAAAACCGATATTTGACTATGGCAGCAAGCATAGAGAAGGAATTTGTGGTCAAAATTTTAAAAAAGTGGCCGCCATTTTGAACTTTTTTGTTACTGGGCCGATTGCTTTGGAAATCGATATTTGACTATGGCAGCTGGCATAGAGAAGGAATTTGTGGTCAAAATTTAAAAAAGTGGACGTCCTTTTTGAACTTTTTTGTTACTAGACTGATTGCTTTGAAAATCGGTATTTGACTATGACAGCAAGCATAAAAAAGGAATTTGTGGTCAAAATTAAAAACAGTGGCCGCCATTTTGAACTTTTTTGTTACTGGACCGATCGCTTTGAAAATCGATATTTGACTATGGCAGCAAGCATAGAGAAGGAATTTGTGGTCAATATTTAAAAAAGTGGCCGCCATTTTGAACTTTTTTGTTACTGGGCCGATTGCTTTGGAAATCGATATTTGACTTTGGCAGCTGGCATAGAGAAGGAATTTGTGGTCAAAATTTAAAAAAGTGGCCGCCATTTTGAACTTTTTTGTTACTAGACTGATTGCTTTGAAAATCGGTATTTGACTATGACAGCAAGCATAAAAAAGGAATTTGTGGTCAAAATTAAAAAAAGTGGCCGCCATTTTGAACTTTTTTGTTACTGGACCGATCGCTTTGAAAATCGATATTTGACTATGGCAGCAAGCATAGAGAAGGAATTTGTGGTCAAAATTTAAAAAAGTGGCCGCCATTTTGAACTTTTTTGTTACCGGGCCGATTGCTTTGAAAATCGATATTTGACTATGGCAGCAAGCATAGAGAAGGAATTTGTGGTCAAAATTTAAAAAAGTGGCCGCCATTTTGAACTTTTTTGTTACGGGACCGATCGCTTTGAAAATCGATATTTGACTATGGCAGCAAGCATAGAGAAGGAATTTTTGGTCAAAATTTAAAAAAGTGGCCGCCATTTTGAACTTTTTTGTTACTGGACCGATTGCTTTGGAAATAGATATCTGACTATGGCAGCAAGCATAGAGAAGGAATTTTTGGTCAAAATTTAAAAAAAGTGACCGCCATTTTGAACTTTATTGTTTCTGGGCCGATTGCTTTAAAAATCGATATTTGACTATGGCAGCAAGCATAGAAAAGGAATTTGTGGTCAAAATTTAAAAAAGTGGCCGCCATTTTGAACTTTTTTTGTTACTGGACCGATCGCTTTGAAAATCGATATTTGACTATGGCAGCAAGCATAGAGAAGGAATTTGTGGTCAAAATTTAAAAAAGTGGCCGCCATTTTGAACTTTTTTGTTACTGGGCCGATTGCTTTGGAAATCGATATTTGACTATGGCAGCTGGCAAAGAGAAGGAATTTGTGGTCAAAATTTTGAAAAAGTGGCCGCCATTTTGAACTTTTTTGTTACTGGACTGATTGCTTTGAAAATCGATATTTGACTATGACAGCAAGCATAGAAAAGGAATTTGTGGTCAAAATTTAAATAAGTGGCCGCCATTTTGACCTTTTTTGTTACTGGGCCGATCGCTTTGAAAATCGATATTTGACTATGGCAGCTGGCATAGAGAAGGAATTTGTGGTCAAAATTTAAAAAAGTGGCCGCCATTTTGAACTTTTTTTGTTACTGGACCGATTGCTTTGAAAATCGATATTTGACTATGGCAGCTGGCATAGAGAAGGAATTTGTGGTCAAAATTTATAAAAGTGGCCGCCATTTTGAACTTTTTTGTTACTGGGCCGATTGCTTTGAAAATAGATATCTGACTATCGCAGCAAGCATAGAGAAGGAATTTGTGGTCAAGATAAAAAAATTATGAACTTTTTGGCCGCCATTTTGAACTTTTTTGTTACTGGGCCGATTGCTTTGAAAATCGACGTCTGACTATAACCAGCAAGCATTAGGAAATATTTAGTGGTCAAAATTAAATTAAATGACGGTTAATACAAGAATTTTGGAAACTTAACGCCTGAGGGAGTAAAGCAGAAGATCAACGTGAGCGAAGCCGCGGGCGTTTGCTAGTTAATTTATAAAAGGTCGTCGCTCGCGTATTTACAACACTTTCTCATCAGATAAAATATTATGTAAATTAGAAAAGTATTCCTTCATATTATTATAGTATAGTTTATGTAGGCATAATAAATGAAAATGTAAATCTTTACAGGCCTACCTAGGCTTAATTTACAGGCTCCTGTGAAAAGTCAAAATGCTACCGCCAAGTTTGGAATGCTGGTTTGCACTGAGAAGAACTGGGAAGAAACTCGTATTCTTAAAACAATAAAAAAATAGTAAGTACCTATATTTAATCGCAAAACGTCGAAAACTTATTCGTTGAAAACTAACAACGGATTAATCGCTATCGATACACGTGCATCTGGCATTCGGCCCCGCTTTTGATTCAGCATTTCCGAATTACGTTACAAACTAATCGACAATTCTAATCGAGGTCATACATGTTGACAAACATGTAGATCGCACCTCTATGCGTAACTTCTGGCTATATAGACTTTACATTGCTCTTTACATATTTGTAAGGTAGACAAAAACTCCCATCAATCATGTATTATATGAGTATTATATCAATGTCAAAACATGAGTTTTGACCAATCAAAAACTTGAAAATTACGTTTTTTTAACGAGTGATAAAAAATAACGCGATTGGGGAGATATACAGATAGGAGAGACAGATATTATATTTTAGAAAATCATTAGGAGTACCTACTTTTCCACTTTTCCATTGACCACACCTTTTTTTATTTTCGACCTTAACTTTAAAGTTAAGAAAGACCGGTCAAGCACGATTTTAAAATTACGTAAAAAATTTTACCAACAGAAACGTACTACGACAATTTGAACGCTCCCTGGCGTTCTCGCCACAGAGCAAGGAATGACTTTTATATGGACCTTGTAGATAACTTTAGCGTTCTTCGCATGACAATTGACAGCCGACAGTGAACTACGCTAAGCATAAATTAGCTTTCATTTGTTTTTATTCGTCACGTGGTTTGTCCATACATTTTTGTCTACTGTCGTTAACGCCAAACGACTGTTACTTTGTCTAGCCCAGCTGAAGGTATACTTTGTCGATAATGATTATATTTATACTCGTATATAGGTATGAGAATATTACTATGCAGGTACAAATAGGTACAGATAACAAAAGGTAGTTAACATGTGGGTAGGTACGAGTAGCTAGGTAAGCTGAATAATTTGCAGGATTCTGTAATCACACGTAGATAGGTATAGGTACCTGATGTCTCGTCCCATGTTCCACGCGATCGGAATGTAAAGGGTGACACCTACGAGGTATCGACGCAATCCTGTAGAATTTGTCTCCTAATAAAGGCATACCTACGTACAAGTTAATTAAAATAGGTATATTTTCCTGCGAAATCAATATTTTTAATGCTTCAATTACAGTTTTTTTAATAAAATGCCTTTTTAAAGCATAAATATAATGCATTTACTTTTATATGCATTACTACTTTTAATCATAATGGTTTATTTAAGTAGTAATAGCTCAGCAAAGGACAACCGCAACGTTGTATAGAGTGTTGGTACCAAAAACAAATAAGAGCGTAAAGCAACGAAATATGACCTATTGGAACGTGTTTTTTGTTCTTTAATTTTTGGTATATTTTTTGTTTCCAAAAAATATTGGGTTCTCCAGATAGGTATTGATTTTTCAAAAAACATTAATATCTACTGTTTTTGACGTTCGACGACCATATTTATTCTGTTGAAGTTGTCAATGTTCGTGTGACAACTGACAAGTGACAACCACGGAACACTTATACTCTCTGTGACAACGGTGAACGGCTTGTTGAAAACACCGCCACAGACCCGCCTGTCTTTACCTGTCATGTTGGTACTATTGCGTGACATAGTCTGCTTTATCTTTCAGAACTTTAGGTTTATTATTGTGTGATTTGCAATGGTGCCAATATAACTTCAGGGAACAAGTTACGATGAAGGAATGTACGTTTCATTACACGTCAGCATCAATAAAAGAGTGTTTTTTTGGAAAATATTAAAATAGTTTACCCGTATTTTAAAATTAAATTATTTATATTTTAAAAACCCTTGAAAAATGCTTATTAAAATAACATTTCATTGAGCATGCGACCAAGCAAATATTGTTTGGTACCATTTTTGCGGTTCTCCTTTGAAAAGATTTCGAGATGAATGCCTACATAAATACACGTGTTTAGTATTACGAAGAACTTACCCAGCAAACGTTGTTTTTCCATTAGGAATAAAAAATAGCTTATGATCTACTCTCGGACATACCACATGAACACATAAAATTTCATAAAAATAGATCTTGTCGAGTTTCGGAAAAGTTTGGTAATAAAAATTGGCACCAGAATTTTATATTAAGACCTACTTGGGATTTTTCGGTGGTATTTAAATCCCTATCCAAACAAAAGAAAGCTTCAGTACATTTCCGGTAACCCACACTCATTTTAGTTATTCATATACCTAGATACCTGTGCTCATTTTCCGCGTAAAAAGCTTCAATGTATAAATCAAGCGGCGCAACAATTACACACTTTCATGGCAAGTTGGAATTAGAAACTGTCATTTGCACCGTTCGAGGGGTTGTGTGGGCTGGAGGGGGTAAAAGGGGGGTATGTTATAGATGGGAGGGAAAAATAGGGTGCCGGCAAGGGCTACTGTGGACCTGATTAAAGGATTACACTGGGGTGGCGTCCGGTCTAGTTAGATTTATTATTTGAAGTATTTTCAACTAGTTAGTCTTGCTTTAGAGTAAGTTTAGTCACTAAAGTATAACGTCTAGTTTAAAGTATATTAAATGGGATTATTTACAGCTTTACAGATGCGGTAATGTCCATTGAATGTTCAAATAGAATTATCACGCTTATTATCACCGCAAGCTCTTGGAGATTACTCACCTTTATTACCTTAATATGAAATAGATGGTAATTATTAGGATTTGATATTCACGCAAACTTGACCACTGGCAGGTTTAACTTATTTATCATACTCGTATTTTATTATATAAAAAACTAGCTGATCCATCTAACGTTGTTTTGCCATTAGAGATATAATAATAATAATAAAAAAATAAGTAGTATATTATTATGACCTACTCTCAGGCCTTCCGGACATAAGCACACAGATCACTACAATCGTTCAAACCGTTTCGGTAGCTTACGACCTAGACCTACCGAACATAAGTATACAGATCACAACAATCGTTCAAACCGTTTTTTAGAAGTTCTTGAGTTTCTAGTTTGGTAACAAAAATTGGTATGAAAATTTTATATATTAGAGAAAGAAGTAGAGAGTAGAGTCAGTAGCAGAGTGACGTAACGATTGATAGGTATGTACGACCCCGTGCTTAAGATGATATAGCTAACTAAGGCAGGTAGTTAGATACAATACTACGCCACTATTCCTCTAGAAGAAATGGTAACTTCAAGAGAGATTGAGAGTATTGTTGGACACTAACGCCACAAAACCTTGAAATTGTGAGTGAATGAAAAGAATTGTAAGATTTTCATAAAAAGTCGTGGCAGACCTCGCAAAAGGTGGATGTTTCTCTCTATGCCTCTTCCCTTGTTAGCATAGGCGATAATACAGCTGGCAAGCTTAAATCTGTACCAATACGGTCAGTCAAAGCAAGCCGTTTGAGGTTCAAAGTAGGACATGCTTCCAACGTGGGCTGCGCAGTGTCGCAAAACCCCTCACAATGATGGCATTGGATACTTTGCTCACGTCCAATCCAAAAAAAACAACATACCTATGCAGTCATGACAGTGCGATCCAAATCTATCGACCAGTTGAAAAAAAGTTTTTTTTTCAGAAGGACTGTTCCTCAGGGTCAAAGAAACGCCGTTCACAGATATAGTAGCAAGATAGATATATTAAATAGGTACAAACAAGCGTAAAACCAATCACGTCTTCATAATTATCTATATAGACTTTGATACCTTTAAAATTGAAGACAACTACACACCCTCACACATATTGTTAAATATTATGTGTGAAGTAAACAACACAGCAAGTCGCATAAACCTCCACACGCGCATGCGCGGGTGGTCCGACGCCGGCGCATCCGAAATAGCCGCCTGAAGAAAAACATCGTTAATACTCCGCCCGATTATTAAATTGTAGGCGGCTACTGCGCCCGTAAACCAAGCCACCCACGAAACGGTAAAAATAGGGAAGGGATGTGCATTGCTTGTCGTTTTTTAACGGGTTCTGATATGAATTTTAGATCGATCGCGCTAGTTGTAATGTATTTTCAAACTTATGAAGCGAATCTCTGAATAGGTATACTAGATCTCCTTAAACAGCATAATATTACAGATATTTCAATCCACGATGTCGCGCCCCACTCTGTCAAACTCCATGCGAATCGAATGGAACATAAGCAAGTTTGACAGAGTGGGGCGCATCTTCGTGGATTGAATTGATTACGTCGCATGATCGTAATTGTGATACGTGACCAACTGTGAAGAGAATTTGTTTGAAATAGTAGTCTGACAGTGACAATTCTCGTGCCAACAAAATGCGTTAGAAGAATTCTGTAGAATTAGAGCGTGCAAAGTGGAAAGGACTAAGTAAGAAAGCTGATCCAAGCATATGCCGGGATAAAAGCTAAGAAAAAGAAAATGTCTGTCAGTGCACATATAAAGTCATTCCTTGCTCTGTGCAGTGCACAATAGTTCAATTAAACATATCTGTGACTAATATCTGTCATGTTAAAAAATCTCAAAAAACTAATAGGACAAATATTTTTTCTAATGTCAACAACAATCAATTAAGATTCAAAAAAGCTCGCACTTTATTTAATTAAAATTTCAATGAAATAGTCTAATGTTGCCTATAAACAATTACTTCTCTACATACAGAGGCAAAACAGATAGCGATACGTATAGCACCCAAAACAGTGCCTCCTTCACGGACCATTTACAGGAATCTTTCAAGTCATTAATATCCCCACACGTTCGCATAGATGTGAACCTTCGGAACTTAGAATTAAATAATTTATCGCGCGGAGGCTGGCATAATAAATCAATATGCAGAGCATGCATACACGGGGCCAGGGGCGGGGGGTCCCGGCCCTTTCTTGACTAATTAATTAAACAACCGATTCATTACAGCCTTCCTTTGTGCCCTCACATTCGTCTGGTGAAGGGGTACAGACTACACATCCTTTACATTTTTCAACGGCGAGATAGTTCGCATTCTAGACGAACTCGATTCAACGTTGGAGCAGAGAGTAATAGTTTATAGTTACTAGTTTATAGTTCACTGCTTATCATTTCTTTGCTACGTTCATCATTGGTGTAGTAGATGTTTTGTCTAAAGTGTAACTTATTTCACTTGTGTTTCAAAGTGTAACTTGTTTAGTGCACTTATTTCAGTTCGTATCTGCACATCATAGTGCAGTCATAGTGCAATGGATAGTGTATAGTACCTAGTGTTTATATGGTCAACTTATGATGACCTTATACTCGCCCTTTACCCAATCAGGGTTGCAACAAATGATACATGGTTCCTATAGCCATAATATTGTGGTTGGGCCAGATTTAGTATTTGGTGGTTTTTCTTACTATAGGTCCTTTTTACGATTTGCATTTTCTAAATGAAATCTTTTAGTAGAATATCTGATTATCTAGAAGCTGAAAAATTGAGGGAATAATGATATTATTAGACAAGGATCCATGGTTGCAAGTAGCTACAAAGGTAGGGATAATTCCGGGTACGATAATCATTTTAATGCCATTGATCGGGAAGGCTCAGCAGCGATTCCCTCGCCAGTTGCTAGTCATTTGTTCCCGTCACCAGGCTACCAACTATTTAGATTGCTTCACTCACTTTACCAGAGGCTTCAACTGCAATTAATTCGTTTTGTTTCAAAAGGATTACACATTAAGTAGCTTTGACCCACGGTTACACTCGGTTAAATTCAATATTTTCTAAACTCCCGCGGAAACTGGCTTTTTCGATTTATGTGTTTGTCCATCACCTATCTTAAGTTTTATTATTATTTTTAATCATTAATCATAGGCATTTATTTTCATATTTACATTGTGATTGCAATATATTAAACATGTTCACTTTCAGTCAACAAAGTTGGCATGCAGTGGGTAAAAACTTTAGGTAGGAAACTTATGATTAATCAAAGGGCAATAAAACTACTTATTGAAGACTAGCTTTTGCGCGCGGCTTCGCCCGCGTTAATTTCGATTTTTCACAAACCAGAGATTCAGATTTTTCAAAAACCTAAATTTCCTTATCAACCTTAACCTTTATACTTACTTTCTAGAAAGTAGCTTAAGTGGTAATTATAGGATATCGTCTATCTCCATTCCAAATTTCAGCCAATCATTTCCGGGCAAAAGTAGCCTTTGTATTAATCTAAGTAACAGGATTTTTCTCCTGCGTGGAAATCGATTTGTCAAAAATCCCGTTAAACCATAGATTTTTCCGGGATTAAATGTAACCTTAGTTCTAAATCATTACATAATTTACCTCTGATCCAAATTTTTGTCAAGTCGCTTCAGTAGTTACGGCGTAAAAGAGTTTTTCTCCCGCGTCAATTTTGGTTTTTCACACATCTCGCGAAAACCATTGATTTTTTCGGGATAAAAAGTAGCCTACTCATTAATCCAGGATATAATCTATACCCTTTCTAAATTTCAGTCAAGTCGGTTCAGTAATTACGGCGTGAACGATTTTAATCTGGCGTGGAATTCGATTTTTCAAATATCCTGCAAAAACCATGTAATTTTCCGAGATAAAAAGTAACCTAAGTGCTAGATCATTATATAATGGACCTCTAAATCAAATTTTAGCCTAATCGTTTCAGTAGTTGCGGCGTAAGGGAGTTTTTCTCCCGCAGGAATTTTGGTTTTTCACACATCTCGCAGAAATCATGGATTTTTTCGGGATCAAAAGTAGCCTATATATTAAACCGGGATATAATCTACCTCTATCTCAAATTTCAGACAAATCGATTCAGAAATTGCGACGTGAAGGAGTATTTCCTCCGCGCGTATTACTATTTTTTACAAATTTCGCGAGAACCATAGATTTTTGTGGAATAAAAAGGAGTCTATTCATTAATCCAGAATATAATTTAACTCTTATTTAAATTTCAGCCTGTTCCGATCAGTAACTGCGGCGTGAAGGAGCATTTCTTCGTAATATATTTGGACCCCCGTTTCACCCCCCTAGGAGGAAGTCTCGTTAGTAGGGATGGAATTTAAAAATCGAGGAACTTTGTTATTTTTATCCAAAAGCCTACTTACCGATTTTAATGAACGAAACTTGAAATTTGACGGATTTCCATATATGTAAAATAAAATTCCTTATTTAACAACCTTAGCGGTAGAATTTCAAAAATTCCTTTCTTAGTACACATCTAGGGTGTTAAAAGAATATTCCCTGAAAATTTCATGTTTCTACGTTCAACCGTTTGGGCAGTAGCTTGTCCAAAAGCCAGCCAGCCGGGACCAAGCGTTTTCTAGTTTCAACCCCCTTTTTAGAAAGTTAGGGGTGAAATTTCCAAAATCCCTCGGACACCCATTCTCTTATTTTTATTCGAAAGTCTATATACCAATTTTCAAGAATCTAACTTGAAAAATGAGAGACTTTCATACAAACCTAAGTCCCTTATTTAACCCCCTTAGGGGTAGAATTTCAAAAAATCCTTTCTTAGCGAGCGGTTTGGGTTCACAAAGAATCTTCCCTGAAAATTTCAAGTTCTTACGTTCAGCCGTTTGGGCTGTAGCTTGTCTGTCAGTCAGTCACTCAGGACAAAGCCTTTTATAGTTATAGATATTTCTTAGAGGAAAAAGATGATTTTGTAATTTTATTTTTTGCAACAAAAAAATTCTCGACCAGTACTCCGTTTCAGTCTTGTCATTTTAGTATCAGTCATTTAGTATCAGTTTTAGTAATAGTACCTAATTGGGTTTAAACTGTATAACATTTAGTAAAAATTGATCCACAATTTTTAATTAGAGGCTACGTTATTTGAAAACTTTAGTTAGGTTAGTATTTTCAAGAACGCTGTTTTATAGGACTAACAATACCCCAAATGTTTGTAAACTTATTAACGAACATAATTATAATCAAGCTGTTATATTTTGTTAATGCGAAGTAATCCAAATTCTTAGTGCGACTAGTTAGAGTTCAAGTCCCAGTTGAACCAGGAAATTATTTAAAAATCAATGAATGCAATTTAAATTGTTTTAAAAATTGAAATGAAGTCTTCTTGACTTCAGTGAAATGCTCTATCTACAATATACAGGGTTATATAAAAAAAAACCAAATCGCTCTCGGCCTGTAGTTGTTTACAGTTTTGTTCTACGACTTTTCAAAATTCAGTATTAATTTATTTCATACAAAAAAAATGTTATTTCTGTAGAGTGACAATACACTGTTGTGATTTCGGTTGACTTCGGCGCGCCGGCCGCCGCGTGCCGATGTTACATTACAGAGAAGAAACAAGTAGAGTATCACTGTAAAACATAGAATATTTGATATTTCCAAAAATATCGAGTAAAAAAAAGGTGTAGAACAAAACTTGTTAGTTTTAATGTAAAAAAATACGTATAAGCTACTTCTCCTCCATGTGGCATCGCCGTGGGACGCCCTGTATAATGTAGCACCATGAGGTGTGCGTTGTCAGTCTTCGCCACGTCAAAGTCATATAAGCATACAGTTGTTGTCACCCTTAATTTTTTATCCTAAAAAAGTTTCTACTTTAAAAAAAAACGTGTGGCACTCGGAGACTGCCGCGGTAAAGCTATTGCATAGCTGGTTTTATCAACTTATGCGATTATAATTATACAACCAATGCCACCTAGAGACGAGTTGCTGAACTAAAGAGACATGCGGGATATTTCAAAAAATCATTAAAAGAGCTGCTATTCATCGATAGATGGCAAAACTAAAAAGTGTTAGGTTATTTTCGTTACGGAATTTCTGGATTCGGTCTCCACGCTCAAAGCCCGCGAATCGCGATAGAAGCTATGCAACAGCTTAAAAATAAAAAAGTACTAACTGGTTTTGGAGCGCGGCTCCCGCGGTCCGTCGACGGTGACTTTGATGGCTTTGTTGTAGGTCGTGACCTGCGGCGGCGACGTCGATATCGTTATCGTGAGGGTGAAGGACTTGCCTGCAACAACACCAAACACGACATTATACTCCGACTTTTGATTCGATGCAGTAAAATGACGTTTTTAACCGTCATTTAGTAAATTAAATGAACCAAAAACAATATGTAATCAAAGTGTTTCCAATAGTATTATTTTGTTTTGAAAGTCACTTACTTGTTGAAAGACACTTCTCTTACTCTATTATATTTTAAGTTATTTCGGTGAAATACAGGGGGATTATTCGAGTTTCAAAAACACGAAACGTCATTTTAATGCATCGAATTAAAAGTTGGTGTATTGATTTGACAGGAATTGGGATATAGACTCAAATTTTTTAACACCAAACATAGAAATAAATATAACATCACAGAATACTATATTATTGTAAGTTATGGGACATTTAGGGACCTATTTATTAAACTTTTAAAGTAAATCGAAAATGTTTACAGAGTTTGCTTGAAGTGCTGAAGTGTCATAATATATCAGTTAAATATGGCTAATTCCTTCGAATCAAAAATAGTGTAATGTTTATAACTTTTTTGTTATTGGATCGATCGATTACCACAAAATTTTCTTTTCTATGTAGGTATCTATGTGTTAGCTGGGACAAGATTTAAATGATTGAGTAGATATTAATAACGTGCAAAGATTCCCGAAGAATGAGCTATTTTGTGTACATTGAGACCAAATGCAAGCTCGATGATATCCCTGTCGTTATATTGTAATTGAACTATGAATTCGATCATGCCATAAAATATTTGCGCAAAGTTTTTACTCGGAATAAGTGGAAGCAATAAATTCAATCTGTGGTCGCTACTCTTTTCGGCAGCGTCCAATTTTTTATAGTTCGATTTTGATCACTTGTTCGGAAAGTTAAAAATTTATTGCGGGTTTGTTTTCAATTTTTGAGCACCGAATGAAATACACTGGCTGTACGACGTAGCTCCTCTACGACAAAATATAAAAGTGCCTATAGGATTTCCAACTCTGTATGCGTTCGGTAATAAATTGAATTATCGTAATGGCCATCAAAACTGCAATAACTGCCGACTATCAAAACACCGAACAAATAAGCACTCGACGCGAAATGACGCATCAAAGTGGAGGGCATAAAAGAGCAACTCATCCACAACATATCAGCGCGCGTCACGAACAACAGGCCGACCACTTCATCACGGCATAACGCCGGCAATAAAAAAAACATTTCCATCTGCGGAAAAACCACAGTTAATATTAAATGACCGTCCGTCAAAGCTGTATTGTAGAGCGCTCTGGCCGCTCGCTGCGGGATGCAGCCAATACCGATTTTCTGATTTTTCCCCCGGTGGGCGCGGGGGAAGAGTGACATGTAAGCTTTAATGGGGCCTGAAGCGGCACGCCGCTGGCTACACGCGAAAAAACTGAAAAAAAGCCTCATTCATACGTGATTTCATGTGTAGGCTACTTTCTGCGGGGACGACGTGCGCTCGTTAAAAATGGAGGTCGTACACGAGCCGCCGTGTTGCGGTCTATCCGAGTTTATTAACGCTCGGGAGACCCCCGACGATAACACTTATGGGAATACGCGTGTTTTGTGTTCCTGAATACCTGATTTTTGTGGCGTGTTTTGATATAATTAAGGTCATAAACAACGTGGAAATTTATGTCGTATCTATTACGAGACTCAAAATACCTTCTTCAATAAAAAAACCGGAGCGAAGAGAGAAAAAACTGGCCAAAAGCGAGTCGGACTCACAACGAAAGATTTTAATTATATTTTCATGTTTTGTTGTTATAATGGAACCAAAAATATCCTATCACGGTTCATGTGTAAAATCTTGGTAATACGGTCTCCTTGGCAACTCTTAAAACGATTAGGTACTATTTCCCTAAACCTTGTTTTGATTTGCTTTTTGCGAAAAGAAAAACAATAAAACACCGCATTGGTTTTCTTTTCGCAAAAAGCAAAAAAAAATTTGAATTTGGCAAGCAAGGCCGCGCAATCCCCTTTACACCATCAAATCAAACCATTCAGAAAGTGACGATACAGAAACTACCAGCCGCGATGTGCCACTGAACTACGCGCCCAAACAAATATCCCTATCTATATACATAATGATTCAACGGCATAGCTTAAAGCACAAAACTTATGAACTACTTGACAACGACATTTTGCTGCAAAAAGAAAGAGGCAGTAGATACCAAAGCAATCGCCAGTAAACATCGCTTAAGTATATGTATGCATGTTACCGCAAGTATGTCGTAACTTTTGGTCACACTAGGGACGTTGAACCAAAATCTGATGATGAAAATGTGTCAAAAGGCCTGCACTCTACACCAATTTTTTTTTATAAAATTATTATGTCATGACTGACATATTATATTGTCATCAAGCACCTGGCTATCATCAGGAATAAATAACCCTAAGTTTCAACTGGCGACCATTATTATCAAAAATAAATGAAAACCAATGATTTTTTTACTGAAACCTTTATTAATGCAAAATTCATTAAAATGTGTTATGTATATTCAAAGATGAATTTTCTGTCACTAAAAATTAAGTTTCTGTAGTAAAATTTACAGTCATATTACTGTTGTAAAAGAGGTACCGAGGCTCAATGCAATCAATTAAAGACGCACGTGATAAAAAGTCGTTTAGTCTCTAAGATTGTAGAGTTTTTATAGGTTCCTCATTCAACCTGACGGGACACGCTAAATGATGGACGTCTTCTTTTTTCGACGACGTAGTCTTTTTTCCCAGGTTCATTTATGGACTTCGCGATATCTAAGGTCGTTTGTTGCGTAGGTCTTGGTGTGAACGATTATAGAAGCAAGATAGATAAGGCAGTTTGCGGGTGACTTTGGATCCTCACAGAATATGCCTCCTTATAATCAAGATGCTACCGTTACAGCACTTAAAAATAGGTACATATATGGATTATTGGATATGCTCATTTGTTTAATGGCATACCTGTGTATATTGTGTTCAAAAGAGAACAATCAAACATCTGTTCACGAACAATGAACATGGGGAATGGTGACAACGAGATCAAAAGGAACAAGATGCAAACAGAAATACTTAACTTTTTAAGGAATAAAGAAGATGCCTAGGAATATTCTGTATTAATTCACATAATAGAGATTTGGTTTCATGAGGATACAAAGTTGATATTGGTAAATTCTTGGTAGTTCAATGGTTCAAACTTCTGCCTACCAAGCAGATATAGAGTTAAAAATAAGCTTGTGGCAATTATTTATCGGCACAGGAAGACAGTTATGTAGTGGTTATATGGCAAAACCATGCTTTGTTCTGTAAAGGAACTTGCACAGAAGAAGGTCGTAAAAACGGGCTGAGATAACTCACAAAGCAATCCGTCAGTTCATAAATCGGTTGAAAAAAAATTAAAACGATACAAATGTGACGACCCCGTACCAGTCGCGGTGCCTAAATAAATACCCTCACTAAATGCTCCCGCTCACGGCAGCGCGAGCGGCGGCGGTGTTTACGAGCTCACAATTTCCTCACCCGCCCCGTCTTGTGTCACTCGCACGCCAAATGACGGACGTTTCGTTACGGATTGATTTACGTGCGACATGATTTTATTACGCGCTTTGAGCGCCTTTGCTGAGGTACTGGGGCACGCATTTAACCGTTAACGTAACGCTATATAACACTTGGGCAGCAAATATTGATACTTTTTTGAGGTATAAAATGCATGTTAGTAATAATGGCATATGTTTAGTGGCATCACAATTTTCTCACCCGCCCCGTGTTGTGACACTCTCACGCCAAATGACGGACGTTTCATTACAGATTGATTTACGTGCGACATGATTTTATTACGCGCCTTGAGCGCCTTTGCCGAGTTACTGGGACACGCATTTAATCGTTAACGTAACGCTATATAACACTTGAGCAGCAAATATTGATACTTTTTAAGGTACAAAATGCATGTAAGTAGCAGTGGCATATGTTAAGTGGCATCATAATTTCCTCATCCGCCTCGTCTTGTGACACTCGCACGCCAAATGACGGACGTTTTGTTACGGATTGATTTACGTGCGACATGATTTTATAACACGCTTTGAGCGCTTTTGCCCCTTCGCACACGGTTCGTAAGCGTAAGCGGTGCGCAATCTTCGCGTACGACGAGAGCAGTACGAGCACGAACAATGTTGTTATGCGTAGCGTCATAACGATACGCTTACGCTTACGAGTCGTGTCGAAGGGCCTTTGCTGAGTTATTGCGACACGGATTTAACCGTCACTGTATCGCTATAGAAGATTTCGGGATACTTTTTCGAGGGCTGTAATATTTAGAATGTTTAATTCTAAATAAATAGGAGCTGTCATATATTATGTTTTAGTGGCATCAGTATAGCAATGGTATTTACGCTTTACGTTTAAAGCAGGTACTTCTGCTGTTTCTCAAAGTGTATCCATGAATAGATTCCAAATATTTCCAGCTTCATTATAATAAGCCATGTGCTTTGCAGCAGTGATCTGCGCAGACCTGGAACAATCAGCCACTGAAAGTAGAAAATCTATAATATTTCGTCTGTACGGAATTTCAATGGAAATTCCTAAAGTCTCTTTGTCTCACTAATGACGCGTGTAATTAATCAGGGGGACGATTGCGTAAAACACGTATTCACCGCCATCGTAATCGTTAGAAAAAATTCCCGCTGTCTGGCCGAATCCGCTGTTTTCCAGCTACATAATCAGCGTACAGGGTTTATTTGCGATAGCGTTTATCCTTATCCTTACTAATATTATAAATGGGAAAGTAACTTTGTTTGTATGTTTGTTCCGCTTTCCCGCCGCTACTACTGAACCGATTTGGCTGAAATTTGGAACATAGATAGCTTATAACCCGGAATAGCACATGTAGTATACTTAGCTATTATTTATAATATGTAATATAAAAATTTAATATGTAAATAATTTAATGTTCAACAAACAGACATGCAATTGTATATAGCTAATGTAATGTAGCGAACATCGTCCGGGAGCGGCCGTGGCGCGCGCGGCGACGGCGCGCGTGGCGAACTTCAGTTTGTTGTCGACAAATAAACGCGATGCGCTTGCGATGTGATTGGGGATACCTACATTGTGTTCGGCTTGATGTTCTGTGCCTACTTACTTGTGTGAAATAAAAACGGTGATTTTGCAATTTTTAGTGGTTTAAATTATAGAAACCTACTTCTACCACTAAACTGGTGACCCTCGACCGGTAAAAATGAGCGATAGTAGCTGCAGTGACGAAGATCAAGGCGCGAGTCATGTAACGACGCGAGCTGTGAAGAAAACGCGTCCTTCACCTCAGTGTACACCGCAGATGGACGCCGCCGCAGAACCAACAGCAGCTGGAACCCGCCGAACCCGGATAAAGGTTCCACCTTTTTCGCCAGACGAACCGGAAATTTGGTTTGCGCACCTAGAAGGTCAGTTCCAAAGCCAAAGCATACGAGATGATACGAGCAAATTCACTCACGTTATAACGAACTTGGACCTCGTACACGCCAAGGCAGTGAAAGACATTATTATAAATCCACCGGAGCGACACAAATACAACAAAATTAAAACGGAACTAATTCGCCGACTCTCAGCTTCCCACGAGAAAAAAGTCAAGCAGTTGCTGACTCACGAGGAGTTGGGAGACCGAAAGCCCTCACAGTTTCTCCGGCACCTTCAAGACCTGGCCGGACCGGCTGTCCCCGCAGACTTTATTAAATCAATCTGGAGCCAACGCCTGCCCAGCAATATACAAACGTTGGTCGCCTCCCAGCCGACGCTATCGCTGGAACAACTCGCCGACCTGGCCGACCACGTCCACGACATCGTCACGCCGTGCACCGTGGCCGCTACATCTACCAGCCGCGGCAACGTCTCAGCCGAGATCGCGGAACTCAAGCAGATGGTGGAACGGCTAGCTGTTAAGGTCGACGAGCAAGCCCGTTCGCGTCCGCCGAACCGGTACCCTCGCGAGAGATATCAAAAACAACAACGAAACGGACGCTCTTCTTCCAGATCCCGCGCGAGATCAGTGTCGGAACATAAAAACCCGTTATGTTGGTATCATTTTACTTTCGGGAATCGGGCAAATAAGTGTGCGAAACCTTGTGACTTTTCGGTAAACACCGCGGGCAGTCGGTAATGGCGGCCGGCGACTGTCCAAACACGGGTCGCTTATTTATTAAAGATGAACGTAACAACATAACCTTTTTAATTGACAGCGGTTCCGATTTGTGCGTTTATCCAAGATCTGCGTTAAAAGAACATCGTCAGAAAACGAACTTTGAGTTATGTGCAGCAAACGGATCAACAATTCACACTTACGGTTTTATTCATTTAGTTTTAAACCTAGGCCTGCGCCGCGACTTCGCTTGGGCATTTATTGTAGCGGACGTCACTAAGCCAATTATTGGCGTTGATTTTTTATCCGCGTTCAATCTAATGGTCGACATCCGCGGTAAGCGCCTCGTTGATGCTAGCACTACACTTTGTACCGCGGGTTTGTCTGCGATTTCTTCTGAGGGCATATCTTCAGTGAAAACTATTATGGGTAACACAGTATATCATAATATCATATCTAAGTACCCTGATATAGTGAATCCATCTGGTATGCATCGTACACTCAAACATAATACAGTTCATCACATTCGCACTACACCTGGACCACCTATATCATCAACACCGCGTAGGCTGGCACCTGAGAAATTAAAAATTGCGAAGGCTGAATTTGAAGCTATGTTGCAGATTGGTACCTGTCGTCCATCAGAATCTCCATGGTCTTCCCCCCTTCACCTCGCCCCAAAGAAGGACAGCACTTGGCGTCCATGTGGGGACTACCGAATGCTGAACGCCCGCACCGTACCTGATAAATTTCCCATTAGGCACATCCACGATTTTGCCCACAGCCTTGCAGGATGCAAAATCTTTTCGACGATTGACCTGGTAAAAAGTTTTAACCAAATTCCAGTCCACGCTGACGACATCCCAAAAACAGCAATCACCACGCCGTTCGGTCTCTTCGCATTTCCGTTCATGACGTTCGGTCTTCGAAATGCCGGACAGACATTTCAGCGTTTTGTAGATGAAATGCTTCGTGGCTTGGATTTCGTTTACGCCTACATCGACGACTTTCTGGTCTTTTCCAAAGATGAGGAGACCCATCAGCAACACCTGCACCAGCTGTTCGCTAGGCTACAGGAGTACGGTATGGTGATCAACGTTGGTAAGTGTGTTTTTGGTGTTCCTGAAGTAGCATTTCTTGGATACAGCATCTCAGCTGAGGGAACCAAGCCACTGCCAGCAAAGGTTGAAGCCATACGCAACTTTCCAATTCCCAAAACGGTTAAGGAACTGCGACGATTCCTTGGAATGATAAACTTCTACCGTCGTTTCGTTCCAGGCGCAGCGATTCATCAAGCTAAGCTCAATAACCTCCTTACAGGCGCAGTGAAAGGCTCACATCCAGTCAACTTAACAGCTGAGGAACTCGAGGCCTTCAACACCTGCAAAGACAGCTTATGCAAGGCAGCTATGTTAGCGCACCCCGTCTGCGACGCAAAGCTTGCCTTGGTTACGGACGCTTCCGACAAGGCTATAGGAAGCGTACTTCAGCAGCTAAGAGGGACTTCTTGGGAACCATTGGCTTTCTTCTCTCGCAAACTCAGCCCTTCCCAACAGAAGTACTCTCCTTATGATCGAGAGCTCCTTTCTATTTATGAGAGCGTAAAGCACTTCCGCCATATGCTGGAGGCTAGAGTGTTTACGATCTTTACGGATCATAAGCCATTAACTTTCGCCTTTAGCTCTCACAAAGCCAATTGTTCCCCTAGGCAATTTCGTCACCTGGACTTCATTTCACAGTTCAGCACTGACATCAGGCATATCTCAGGTAAGGACAATATCGTGGCAGATACTCTGTCTCGCATCGAGGCAATAGGACAACCTGTCGACCTGAAGACATTACAAGAAGCGCAGAATGCGGACTGCGAAATGAAGACCCTTCTGAGCAGTAACACATCGCTACGCCTCAAAATGGTGACGCTGCCTGGTCTTCAAGGAGACTTATGTTGTGATGACCGAGATGGTAAGTTGCGACCTTTTGTACCGACTCAACTGAGGCACCAAATCATCAACAGCTTGCACTCGTTGAGTCATCCAGGTGCTAACGCAACTGCCACACTGGTATCTGACCGTTACGTATGGCCTGGCGTGAAACGTGACTGCCGTGAATGGGTACGTAACTGCCTTGAATGTCAGCGATCAAAGATCACCAGACACGTCTCCGCTCCTTTAAAATCTTTCGAGCTTCCAAAGGCTAGATTTTCTTTTGTCCATATAGACCTCATCGGGCCACTTGCAGTTTCGAATGGCTATCGGTATTGCCTCACGGCTGTAGATCGTTTCACGCGATGGCCTGAAGTAATACCGATAACAGATATTACGGCAGAAACTGTAGCAAAGGCTCTAGTTCATGGATGGATTGCACGCTTTGGCTGTCCGCATGACGTCATAACTGACAGGGGGATGCAATTTCAATCCTCTTTATTCCGGAAATTGTCAGAGCTAGTCGGTTTTCAGCATCGCAGGACTACAGCATATTATCATCCACAATGTAATGGCCTGGTGGAAAGATTTCATAGACAGCTTAAATCAGCGATCGTATGCCACAGCAAAACATCTTCCTGGGTGGATGCATTACCACTTGTTTTGTTAGGCATTCGCAGTGCAGTCAAGGAAGATCTCAAATCATCATCCGCCGAGCTAGTGTACGGAGAACCTCTGCGTCTTCCAGGCGACATTTTCGAGCCCACAGACAGTCAGATATCGGACATGTCGGATTACGTGTCACGGCTACGTAGGTTCGTAAAGGACCTCCAGCCGACTGCCACCAATCAGCACAGTGGAACACGTCAAACCTTTGTTTTCAAACAGCTTAAAACATCATCTCACGTGTTTCTCAGAGACGACACTACCACAGGCTCTCTTAAACCTGCATATACGGGTCCTCACGAGGTGTTGGAGCGAGGTGAAAAGGTATTTAAGATAATGTATAAAGGAAATCAGGTAACAGTATCGATAGACCGCCTTAAGCCAGCCTACATACTGCACAACCCAAATGCTAATCATACATCAAATACACAACACACCTCAGACTCACCTCAACAATCAATCAATCAAAATAAAACAAAATCCACTACAAACCCCACACATACATCACGTACAAACACACATACAAACATACCAGATGATCATAGTAAAACTGAAGATCTTCCTATCAAAAGATCTAGATCGGGGCGCAGGGTTAGGTTTCCTGATTTTTATCGCCCGTAGCACGGTCTCAGGAAGGGGGTAATGTAGTATACTTAGCTATTATTTATAATATGTAATATAAAAATTTAATATGTAAATAATTTAATGTTCAACAAACAGACATGCAATTGTATATAGCTAATGTAATGTAGCGAACATCGTCCGGGAGCGGCCGTGGCGCGCGCGGCGACGGCGCGCGTGGCGAACTTCAGTTTGTTGTCGACAAATAAACGCGATGCGCTTGCGATGTGATTGGAGGTACCTACATTGTGTTCGGCTTTATGTTTTGTACTTACTTGTGTGAAATAAAAACGGTGATTTTGCAATTTTTAGTGGTTTAAATTATAGAAACCTACTTCTACCACTAAACACATAGGCTACTTTTTATTCCGGGAAATTCCATAGTTCCCGTGGGAAATTTTTACAGCAATCTATAGCTACATCTATAGGTACGTAGCTAAAGCAAACATCTTTGAAAGCAGGTATAAGGTTGTATTATTGAATGGGAACGGGAAATTTATGTTTCCCTCAGGATTTGTTAAAAAGCGAATTTGACACAGGCAGGGCGTTGGGCAAAGTCTAATGATACTACAGATCTGATTATAATGCTATAAATGTGAAAATGGGTACCTAAATAGGTCTCCATTTACATTGTGTGTTTTAGTTGAGCAATGGGATTTTGAGTTAGTAATATTGTAACTGTAATATTTAATACCTATATAAATTCTGACTTACCATTGTTTCACTATAAGTTTTTTTTGTTTTAGTTGAGATCGAAGAGTTTAGATGAGTCAATGAGATACAGGTTAAAAATATTATATTTGTGAAAACGGGTACCCATTTAACATAGGTTTTAAACTAATAACTGTTTTGCTACTGAAAATTTTTGTTTTAGTTGACAAGGGATATGGAAAATTAATACGATAAATGTGAAAATGGGTACACAGCTGCTGAAATTGCAAGAACTCCAGGTTAGCTTAGGTAAGAATAGGTTGGTATGCAGCGTTGCGGAAGAATATATCAGTAAAACGACGTTATACCTCATTACTAAAAAACTAAGCCAGTTATCAAAAATTCGTTATGAATATATTATGTTTTAGATGAGCAATGTAATATGGGATAGTAATGCTGTAAATGTGAAAATGGGTAGATACATTGAGCCCCGTAGTTAAACCTATATTGATTAAGGACGGAAGCGGGAAGAGCAGTAAAACAACTAAGCCGATGTTTCTTTTAGTTGTTGTAGTAGTTGACTGTTTGTCTATCCCGTATGCTACTTTTTATCCCAGAAAATCGTTGGCTCCCACGGTATTTGTAACAGCCCGAAATTCACGCGGGCGAAGCCGCGGGCAAAAGCTAGTCTTACATAATCGCCTAGCTGTTACTATTACTAGTCCCTCATCTTAATTTTTATTAATAATATTAATATTAAATAATAAATATAGTTTTAAAAATCCATTCGTTAGTCTTGATAGCAACCAAGTTTAAACGCATCCTAATTCTTGCTATCTTGTCGCTATGACAGCAACCGGCACAGATGACGCAATTATCACCTAAACTGTACCTACGAACAGTGCTTAGCGCCACTTGCTACTTGCTGCTGCAACATCACAATAATTTACTAGCACCGATGTTGTTAGCGGGATACACACAATATTATGAACAATCGATTGCAAAGTGTCATCAAAGCATTCTGCTAGTATGCAACTTTGCACCTACGAGTATTTAAAACACAGGAAGTATTTGCAAGGCAGTAAAGGCCACTACATTATTCTTAACCGTTTTACTAGTAGGTACAGGATTTTTGTTTTACAAGAAAGTGCTAAACTTTTTGAGAAAAATGTTACCTATATTTTCTTAAAAACGTAGGTAACATGTTATTACCAACCGATAAAATGATATATTTTTTATTAAGATCACATTCTATGGGACCGACTGAGGTTTGAGTACCTACAAGAAATTTCAATACCGCAAAAAGCTTAATCAGTAGGTACTTTTTTCTTGTTTGTACAGTGTTTACAGTTTGTTTTTTCATAATAATCCTTAGCTTAGGAATGTTTCTTTGCTCATAATGCAAGTGTGAAATCAATCACCAGTGGGAATAATTAAGTATGGTTGGTGGGTTTATATTAAAGACAACTGGAAATAATCCAAAATTACCTGAATTTATGTTGGTACTTATTTAATCAATAATAGAGGTATTCTGCATCCTTCTATTTAAATGTCATTGAATCATATCCATCCAAATCTACCGTTCCCAGGCGATACGCGACGTCTCCTAATAGCTGGATGCAATCCAATTTGACAGCTGTCAAACACACGCCTTACCGTGTCAGTCGCGCCGATTACTTCGTCCGACGTAACGATGTGCTAATGCTCTAATGCTTACGTACACGCTAATTGAGTGAATTAATATGCTGACGTTGCTCAGTTCTAAGGTGACATTAATATTACAATGACGTACGGTCTACGCTCAGGGTCTACGTCAGGTAGCGTATCTGTGGGGTTTTTGGGTGAAGGTGTTGTCCCCAGTTCCTTTTCTATGATCAGAAGGTTAGCGAAAGAAAGCAGCTCCGACTTGTTAAATTTTTATTACGCACACAGAAAACTTATAATTAATTCGCGGTAAGGTGTACAATGCAATATGATCGGGCGTATAGGTAGCGACTGGCGACTGCCGGCGTTGTGCAATGTGCATAGAGCGCACTCAGCAAATTTCGGTAGGTCACTCGCCTCGCGGCACGACCGTGAGCTAATACTACGGTTTCACCCGAGTATGCTTGTAAATTATATATATAAAAATGTGTATGTATGTTTATAATGTGATTTTGTATTCTGTATGTGTTTGTGTGCAGAATGATGGTTGTGTGTGCGTGAGTAGCCTACACTACTCCCCCCCAGAGGCCGTGTCTACGGACGATAATAATCCGGGAAGCGCACTCTTCTTCCAGAACGCGTTGTCCGCCATCCGGTGTTAGATCCGGATGGTGGATGGGAAGTATCTGGGGATGGAGGGTTTGAAGATTTAGGTGGGCTAATATCGGGAGGGGTGGGTGAGGGTGAATTAGGTAGTTGTGCTGGCGTGGCATCAGACAATATGTAGGCCGGTTTAATGCGGTCAATAGATACAGTGATGACTTTGCCTTTAACATTTAACCTAAACGTTTTTGCACCTCTTCTTACGACCTCGTATGGTCCTGTATAAGCTGGTTGTAGGGCACCACGTAGCGTGTCATCTCGGAGGAAGACATGGCTACAGGTGTTCAGCTCTTTAAATATGAAGGTTTTGGCCTTCGAGTGATGTTGAGCTGGAGTGGGCTGCAATTTTTCGACAAAAGATTTCATGCGGGCTGAGAAGTCGGTAATGTCGGTGGTGTAGCCTGGAACGTTGTCGCCGAAGAATTCTCCAGGTAGTCGGAGGGGTTCGCCGTACACCAATTCAGCTGATGAAGCTTTGAGGTCCTCTTTTATGGCGCTCCTTATGCCGAGTAGTACGAGTGGTAGGGATTCAGTCCAATTTTCGTCTGCGTGGCAGGTTATAGCTGATTTGAGCTGACGGTGGAAACGCTCGACCAGGCCATTGCACTGAGGGTGGTAAGCAGTTGTGCTGCGGTGCTGAAATCCAATAGATTTGGCCAACTGCTGGAAAAGCGCTGACTGGAACTGCTTTCCGAGATCGGTCACGACATCTACCGGACTGCCGAAGCGACATACCCAGCAGGAAATAAACGTTTTAGCCACTGTCTCGGCTGTGATATCGGTAATGGGTACAGCTTCTGGCCATCGCGTGAAGCGATCTACAACAGTTAAGCAATATCGATATCCGTTTGAATATGGCAGTGGGCCGACCAGGTCTATGTGGGCGTATTTGAATCGTGCTGAAGGTGGCGCGAACGTACTCACAGGTGACGACACATGTCGGCTGATTTTACTGCGCTGGCAGGACAAACATGCCTGAGCCCATTCTCGGCAGTTCTTGCGCATGAGGGGCCAAACGAAGCGTTGGGCAACGAGCTTAGCTGATGCGTTTGGGCCTGGATGGCTAAGAGAGTGAAGGCTGTTGAAAACTTGCCTGCGACAGCTCTCAGGAACAAAAGGTCTGGCAGTCGGTGTACTGACGTCGCAGTACAATTCAGTACGACTCCCAGGTATTGTCATTTTCTTTAAGCGTAGGGAAGTTTCGCCATTTAGATATTCTGCAAGTTCGGGATCTGTGGCTTGTGCCTTGGCAAGGATTTCAAGATCGACAGGCTTCTGTAATTCATAAACACGGGAAAGAGTATCGGCAACGACGTTATCTTTACCCGCGATGTGTTGAATGTCTGTCGTGAACTGTGATATAAAGTCTAGGTGTCTAAACTGCCGCGGCGAACAGTTACTTTTCCGCTCATGAAATGCGTAACATAGCGGCTTGTGGTCAGTATAGACAGTGAAGTGGTGAGCCTCTAGCATGTGGCGAAAGTATTTTATGCCTTCGTATATGGCGAGGAGCTCCCGGTCATATGCTCCATATTTAACTTGGGAAGGGCTTAACTTGCGCGAGAAGAATGCTAGAGGCTGCCAGGCTCCATTTACTTGTTGCTGGAGAGCTGCTGCGATGATTTTGTCAGAAGCGTCTGTGACGAGACCTAACTTTGCATTGCAGTTTGGATGCGCTAGTAAGGCCGCGTTGCATAGACTCTTCTTGCAGTCCTCGAAAGCTTGCAGTGATTCTCCCTCTATGATAACCGGTTGTGAGGCTTTTACTGATCCGGTCATCAAGGCGTTCAGAGGTGCCTGGATTTCGGCAGCTTTGGGTAAAAATCGCCTATAGAAATTTATCATGCCCAGGAATCTCCTTAGCTCTCGGACGGTTTTCGGGATCGGGATATCCGCGATGGCTTTGACTTTCTCATCCAAGGGTTTCGTACCTGCTTCTGATATCCGGTATCCGAGGAATGTAATTTCAGGTGCGCCGAACACACATTTGGCTGTGTTAACAAGTACGCCGTATTCTTGCATACGAGTGAAAAGTAGGCGCAAATGTTGTTCGTGCTCTTCTTGCGTTTTAGAAAATACCAGGAAATCGTCTAGGTATGGATAGCAAAAGTCAAGACCACGCGTTAGTTCATCCACGAATCGTTGAAATGTCTGACCGGCGTTCCTCAAACCAAAAGTCATAAAGGGAAATTCGTAAAGCCCGAAGGGGGTTGTAATGGCTGTCTTCGGGATATCCTCCTCAGCTACAGGGATCTGATTGTAAGCCTTAACTAAATCTATAACGGAAAAGTACTTACATCCAGATAAGCTATGGGAAAAGTCGTGTATATGACGAATCGGGTATTTGTCAGGTATCGTCCTTGCGTTGAGAAGCCTGTAATCGCCGCAAGGACGCCAGCCGTTGTCTTTCTTGGTCGCTAGGTGGAGTGGTGATGACCACGGGCTGTCGGACGGACGGGCGGTACCATTGGCCAGCATTGTATCAAATTCCTGCTTGGCGATCTTTAATTTGTCTGGTGCTAGCCTACGGGGTGAGCATGCCACTGGGGGGCCTGGTGTAGTGCGGATGTGGTGCTGTGTTGTGTGTTTTACCGTACCTGGTGTGCCGGCGGGGCGAGTGATATCCGGGAATTCGGACAAAATGGCGTGATACGTGCTGCTACCTCCAGTCGAGACCTTCACACTCGTAACAAGATTATTAGGATTACAAATGCTTACTGCTGCGCTGATACTGGTTAGGCTATCAGTGAGCCTGTGATTACTGATGTCAACTATGAGACGGTAATGTGCAAGAAAATCTACACCGATAATAGGTTTCGTGACATTAGCAACGACGAAACGCCATGGAAAACTGCGGCGTAGGCCTATGTTTAACGTTAGTTGAATGTAGCCGTAGGTGTCGATTACCGAACCATTAGCAGCGCGCAGGGTAAAAGAGGTTTTACAACGACGCTCATGAAGTGCACTAATAGGATATACGCAAATGTCACTTCCGGTGTCTACCAAGTACTGAATGTTAGTGTCCCGGTCCGTGATAAAGAGGCGACCTGGATTACGACAATCGCCGGCCGCCATCACTGATTGTCGTGATTGTTTCCCGATGGCTTTCCGAAATTACACGGTTGTACGCATTTGTTGGCCGCCGATCCGAATTTGTGATGATACCAACAGTTTGGGAACCGCTGGTGGTTAGCTGTCGACCTTCGGTGTTGTGAGCGACAGCGGCTTCGTCCGCGAGCTCGTCCGCGTTCATGCTGTTGTGATCTCTGGCTGTCACGGGCGAGGAGAGCGCTGACCTGCTTCGTCAACTCGGATACCTGCTGCGCCCAAGTGTCAACAGAAGTAGATGGAGCTACTGCAGCTACTTGGCGTGCTGGAGGTGACGCGATGTCATGGATCCGGTCCGTGAGGTCTGCCAGTGCATCGAGGGACAGGCTCGGCTGGGACGCGACGATGGGCTGCATCTCCACGGGTAGGCGGCTGGTCCAGATGGTTTTTACGAACTCGTTTGGGACGTCTGGTCCAGCCAGGTGTTGCAGGTGTCGGAGGAATTGCGATGGTTTCCGATCCCCTATTTGTTCGTGCGTTAAAAGTTGCTTAATTTTATTTTCCCGCGATGCCGACAGTCGTTTGATTAATTCGGTCTTCAAACGGTTATAGTCGGGAGGGCCAGCTATAATGTCCTCAACCTCTGTGGCGTACTGTCGGTCTAATGACGTCACTACCTGATAAAATTTGGTCTCTTCGTCACTTATTCCAAACATTTTGAACTGACCTTCTACTTGCCGGAACCAGATGTTGGGTTTTTCAGCCCAAAACGGTGGAGTTTTTATTTGTCTTGGGTGTGGCTTCGGCGTTAATGTTACATCGTGGCCGCTGATCCTGACGGCTTTTGTAACTCGTGGACCGGTGTTAACGTTTCGCGAGTCTGTTTCACTTTCGCTGCTCATCTTGCTTGCGCGTCCTTTCAAACGGGTCACCGGTGTGGGGTTTTTGGGTGAAGGTGTTGTCCCCAGTTCCTTTTCTATGATCAGAAGGTTAGCGAAAGAAAGCAGCTCCGACTTGTTAAATTTTTATTACGCACACAGAAAACTTATAATTAATTCGCGGTAAGGTGTACAATGCAATATGATCGGGCGTATAGGTAGCGACTGGCGACTGCCGGCGTTGTGCAATGTGCATAGAGCGCACTCAGCAAATTTCGGTAGGTCACTCGCCTCGCGGCACGACCGTGAGCTAATACTACGGTTTCACCCGAGTATGCTTGTAAATTATATATATAAAAATGTGTATGTATGTTTATAATGTGATTTTGTATTCTGTATGTGTTTGTGTGCAGAATGATGGTTGTGTGTGCGTGAGTAGCCTACATATCTAGTTATTCGAGTACACAGAAAACAAAAGACACTAGAAGTAGCATGTGGGTGTTACCCGTGTCGCCACAAGTAGTGTAATTTACCTTACTTGCTCGACATGCACACTCAGTCGCTGTCAAAAATGCATACAATAAAGTGCTATAAAAAAAATATTAAAATGGCTCACTGCGCTGTGTTAGTGTGTAAAAATCGTAGCAAGACCTATAATCGTTTACTTGGAGGGATAACTTACCATCGGTAACTTGAATTTTACTAGTTTTAAGTATAAATACGTGAAAAATTGTGTTAAATTTCTATAGGGCTTCAAGACATTTTAAAATGATCCTTAAAATAAGAAGTTTACGGTTGATTTCACATTTACTAATAATTTTCTTCTAGAACGTTGTCATTCAACTTTCGCTACTCAGCCAGTACTGTATCATGTCGACTGTCAACATATCGATAAAATATTATCGACTTTTATTAAAACGTTCCGCGTATTGCCGTATCTCTTCAGTGCAATCTCAAGAGTTAAGAAATTCACCACTACTGTTCGCACGCTTATCCAATATCCATATTAGGAAAAAAATGGTTTTTCACTACGTTAATAGGCTGTAAGAAGAAAATTAAGAATTAAAAATATTACTATTTCAGTTTCCCTAGGGAGCCATTTGTAAAAAAAAATGGATCAAAGCTACTGGAAGTTTTAATTGGTTCCCTTCAAAAGCAAGTACAATCTGCTCCGATCATTTTTTTGAAGAGGATTTTATTGTTAAGAAAAGTGGTAATAAATACATTAAAACTGGAGCAGAACCACGTAAAAAATTTTTTTAATTCATCGTGCACTGGTACGTCTATACACGTCACTAATTCAGTCATAACTAAGTAATTTACTCGCAAAAATATATAGAAAGTATGACATGACATGATAAGCCTTTAGACGTCCACTGCTGGAGCTAGGTGAAGGCTTTTCTAAACTTAGACCTCCACGTACGGGATATCTCTTGCCACTAGCAACTATCTTCAGATCGCAAGTTCTGTAGCCTGTCGTACGATGTGGTTCTTGTTGTGCCCTACGCGGTTTTTACTTCAAAGTAAACATAAGTACATGTGGGGTATACGGCCCTCAGTTCTATGATAATTATAGCTTGGCCACTGCTATTTTAGCTAGCTATTGGGCTATGTTAATCACTTTGATATGGTCACCTAGATTCTTTCTAAATACGATTACTCCTTTATATTTGCTTAATAAATCGATAATCATTATTACAACAGCTATTACTTCCTGTACTTAGGTTGAAGTCTCCAAAAATGAAACATCTAATGTACAGTCAGAACGCTAACAGGACGGAATTCATTAAATATTATATTATTAAATATTATTTATTCATTAAATATTATTTTTTTACCATAATGTGTTATTTTATGTGATTTATTATGACTAGACGGAAATTAATTAAATTGGATTTTTTTCTGTACATATTAATATAACATTGCTTTTTATTTCAACTTTGTCGATAATTTTACGATTCACGGTTAAGATGCATCACTACACTTTGACAGTTATCAAATATTGAAGTTTGTTCTTTGCCATTCAAATTTTAATCTTAACGTCATATAAACAGAGTTTCTCAAAAAAATCTTTATAAAACGAATCTACTACTGCCGATGCGGGCAATAGCGGAACTAAACATATTTGAAGTAAATTTTTGCAATATAAATTGTATAGCTGTGTAAATAAGGTTGACTTTAATGGAAATATATTTTGAAAATAACGTCATTTTTTTGACCAATCTAATGTGGAGGACTATGGTGTGCGTGACTTGTAAATATGTGAGTTTAGCGACACTGGCTCAGATGAATGATCCAATGAGGACACTGGTTTCCTAAGAAGATCGTCATCATGCTAACTCTATTAGCCAATATAAAGTCATTCCTTGCTCTGTGTTCGAGTATATACAACTTATGTTCCCTCGAAAGTCTCTCACTCGGTTGTACAATTGCAGTAAAACAAAGTGAAAACATTGATACTATAACAATATTTTTTTAATTTTAACTTTTTTATCATCTTACTAGCCGACCCCCCAAACGTTTTTTTTGCCATTAAGGATATAAAAGAAATAGCTCAGACCTACGAACATGCACGGAAAATTTAATAATAATGAATTGTTTCGAGCCGTTTCAGAGGAGTTTGGTCACAAAAATTGGCACGAGAATTTTATATATTAGACAGATGTCTGTCTACACCTGGACATAACCCTTTCCGAGAGCGCACCACCACACATGCAGTCCTCCGCCTTCATCAACGCGACCTTTTGCAGGTCCAGCGGGCAGGAAATCGTCCTACGCTGAGCTTACTGGTAGGTATGCGCTTTCCGCTCCAGCAGGGCTAGGATGTTCGCGTAGACATAATTTTGTCGATCTCTTTTCTCTTTCCGTATAGACAGACGTAGAAAAGAGATCGACAAAAGTAGACAAAATTATCTCTACGTACGTGCGCACGCTGCATAGGCACATGCTCTCCACATCTAAATCATCTACGATACCTATAGATATGCACGCTCGCGCGGCGTCCATTGCCACTTGAGCTTGTAAATTCTTTAGGGTATGTCAATTAGATACTTCGGTTCTCAATCGGATGTCCTCGTTTCGGACACTATCCGTCAGAGAAACAACTAGTCCTCTCCATAGCACGCTGAGCTACTTTGAACTTGTGGACATGGATGGCCTACTGTGAGACGCAGAGAATATTTTGAAATACCATCTGTAATTTACCCAGCTGAGATTTTTGTGGGCTTCTTCTCAGTTCTTCTCAGTTCATAGGAACTCTCGTGAACTTAGTACCGAATAAGCCTTGAAATATTATGATACTAATATTATGTACCTAGGCTAAACTTTGTTTGTGTATGATTGTTACTGCTTCAAGCCGCTACTAATGAACCGATTAGACTGAAATTTGGAATGGATATAGATTATTATATGTATAATAATTTTTATCTCGGGTTTGGAGAAAAATCCAGGAATCCAACGGGATTAATGAAAAACGAAAGTGGCGCAGACGCGAGCAAGTTAGCAAAATATAAAAATACTAGCTGTTGCCCGCGGCTCCGCTCGCGTGAATTTAGGGTTTTCACTACTTCTGCGGGAACCATCGCTTTTTCCGGGATAAAAAGTACCTCGGCATCGCCCGCGTGAAATTCGGCTTCTTCATGCGCGTGAGATTCAGTGCTAATGCCGAGTTTCACGTCTCTTTAAACTTCAAAAACACGGGACTTTCATACAAACTCCCAACCCCTATTTCACCCCCTTAGGGAAGGATTTTCTCAAAACCGTTTCTTAACTGACAACTACCCATTAGAAAGAACCTACTTTCCAAATTTCAAGTCAACAGTAACAATATTAAAATTTTCACATAAAAACTTTCTTCCCAATTTTACCACCCTTAAAGGGGAATTTTCCAAAACGACTTATACAAATTTTTAATATCTGAAGCTGATAACCTAAATGACGATTTTCACGTCTCTAACTTCAAAAACACGGGACTTTCATATAAACTTCCAACCCCTATTTCACTCCCTTAGAGGGGTAGTTTCTCAAAATCGTTTCTTAGCTGACACCTACCCATTACAAAGAACCTACCTTTCAAATTTCAAGTTTGTAGGCTTTATACTTCCTGAGATATCGTGATTAGTCAGTGAGTGAGTGAGTGAGGGAGTGGTAACTCTCTTTTATATATATAGATTGAGACCAATAAAGTAACATTGATATGGAGCTCCTGTCAACAACGGTATACTGCTATTGGTAATGTACTTATAGCTAGAGTTCGTTGACGCAATTAATTTGCTGATGTCAGCCAAGTTGCTGCGTTGATCTGTAAACTCATTTAGGGCTTAGCTCGTGACGATATTAATCGCTAGCTCTACGTTACATTACGTATACCTATTTACATAACTGTTATGTTATGTACCACCATTGTCTAGACTAGTATCTGCATCAATCATTTATTTTGACACTGCGGTCAACGTGTAAGTTTATGTAAACTTTGCCATATTATTCACCAAGGCCCAAACTTCGATTAAAAAATACATTTATTTAAGAACCTATAGACCGTACTCGTTCCTACTAATGTTAGTGATTGAAAAAAAATTAAATATCCCGTCAAGATAACAAGTCTTATTTGCGGATTTAAAATATTTTTTTTTTTAAGTATCATTATTATTTCTATACCTATGACTGGAAACTCACTCGGATATTTTTGTTTATTTGTGCTTGTTTGTTTTTTACCAAATTTTTTGATACCAGGACAGCAAGAAGACTCCCATTGGGTTTGAATTTGCTAGATTGTTAGCTGCAAAATTATCGATCGGGTTGATCTATGCATTTTTACAACTCCATATGATCCACAGACTTTAACCGTTACCAATTTCAATTTTCAGGAGGTCATTAAGTGTGAAAGAAAACAATTTCAAAGTGATCCTATTTGCGTTCGTTTTATTGTGTTAAGCATGTTCCTTGAACCGGAATCCTGAAAATAAGAAGAAAGGTAACATGGCTAAAGGTAAGTTCCCAGACATTCTAAATAACATCACTGAATATTTATGGCGCTAAGTAATGGAGGATCCTAACAAAAAATACGAGTAAATAAAACGAGCGAATCTAGAAACCGCAAGCAACTTCCGCGCAGTGTTTTAATCCGGCGATATTTCAGAGTTGTGCAAATGAAAAGTTGGTCTCGAAGAAGAAGACAGGCCCGCCTCTCCCGCTCCGTCCAATGGAAAATGTCGGAAAAGTAACGTCTTCCGTGGAGGCGGGGCCACGCTTGCGGTCGCAGAGCCATTTGAATAAAATTTTTCCTTTGAAGAAATTCTTTATACGAATATATTGTGGTGCTCCGACCTCGCTTTCATTACTATTGCATACCAGTTTTATGGACGTTGTTACATCCTACTTATAATATCAACCCGAAAAGCGTAAAGGTGGAATTTCATTATCGTTGTAATATCAAGATTTATTCTTACAAACCATACTAATAATAATAAACAATCCATAATTAAGTTTGTATGCGTTCAATCATCAACTCAATTACTGATTTGTATTATTACCTATACTAGTACTTATACGCTACTTTTTTGTGCCAATTTGAAGTGCCCCCCTCAAAAGTCCACTGTACTAATTATGCATTTGTTGCTAGGACCGTCGTTTTGAATGTCATTTCATTTTAGTTCCACGGACGCTCGTGCTGATCAACAATCAGCGCCAAAATGGCGAAAATCATGTGACTTCACTTTTACGCCGACAGTCTTAGGTCCAGCGTACTATAGTAGTGTTATTATCTCGCTGCATAATCGGTCATAAATCATTCGAGTATTTCGCTTTTGTTGTTCTGCAGTAATGCACAACTCAACAAAGAACAACAAAAGCGAAACACTGGAATGATTTATGACCGAGTCTGCAGCGAGATAATAACACTACTATAGTTTAAAAGAGGATAATGGCTAGTACTTAGCGCCGCTTTTTATTGTCTTTATCCTAATTTGCGGCTCGCTTCACGTCTGCGTATCTACTTGCGACACGCCAAGCGCGAGATAACAGCATGAAGAGAGGAAATTATAAAACACGAACGTCTATGTTTCAGCTGGTTTTGTGTTAATGGATTTTATCGAACTAAAAAAAGGATGCATGCGTGAGCCCCCTTTCAGAAGTGAAAAGTCGTCGGCGGCGCGCGGCGGGCTCTGGGTACACGCAAACATCGTGTAGGTTGCGGCACGCACGCGGTCGGCGGCCGTAACAGGCCCTTGTCAACCATAACGCGGCCGCACGGGCCCGGTTAACCGGCGAGCCGACCCGGCCGCGCCCGGTTAGCCGCGGAAAACTACCATTTCATTTACGGTTGCCTCTCGGTTTCGGGGTAGTTGTGCTAACTAAGCGTGGCCCGCAAGTTGCGTAACTATGCTTTGCGGTGTCGCGTCGGTCCGCACTCCGCACTGGTTGTTATGATTTAGATAGGCCGGTGTAATTGTTTTGGTTGGGATTGATAGAGCAATATTTTATTCATTGTGTAGCGTTTAACTTCGACTGTCATACCGATTTGCTACAGGTTCCTAACATATTCGGTTATTGATATTTCAGTCCACGATGACGTGCCCCACTCTGTCAAAGTCCATGCGAATCGAATGTCACACAAACGACTTTGACAGAGTGGGGCGCGTCTTCGTGGATTGAAATATTTAACCGGCTAAGCGGTTGTTTAAGCGATTTTTAGTGACCTGCAGGACTATAAAGACAATTACTTTCGAAAGCTGTATTGTATTTTTGATCTTTAAGAGGATTCAATGAATTTATTTTTGTTCTTCTCACACTTACGAATACGATTGTAATAATATGTACCTATATCAGCAAATAAATAAATTGAATTGAATTGAATTGAATTGATGCCGCGTTGCGAAAGAATATAACAGAAAAACGACGTTTTACCTAATTACCAAAAAAATTAAGCCAGTAATCAAAAAATCCGTTCTGAGCGTTTTTGAAGATTATTATTACCGACATATTAAAACAAAAATTACATTTATATTCATCCGGTAAAAATTAGAAAAATGTAGATTTTGGAGCAGCTCTCGGGAGAACTTTCTATTAATAAGAATATTTCATCCAATCGTGTTTCTGCTTCCAAAATATAAATTGACCCAAAATACATGACGTTAAAATTTTAAAGTAATTGTCATTAAAGTTTTAAATTGAAAATCACCAAAATTGCTTAAAGACGTCGTCTACGCCGTTAGTGAAAATTCATTCAGAATCAGAAATATCTAGGATTGGAAGAATTTTTTTCTATAGAAAGTTTTCCCAAAAAATTCTCCAAAGCCTCAATTTTTTTTTATTTTATATGAAAGTACAATGGTAGTATAATATGTTTATTTTTTATATGTCGGTAGTATAATAAGTTTCAAAAACGATCAGATTTTGTTTTGATTACCCGTTTAGTTTTGGAGTAACTAGATAGAACATTTTTGTCATATTCTCCCGTAATGCTGGCTGTCGCACCCTTGAACGTATTTGATAAGAGCTGCCAGCAAGGAGGACACAAAATAAACCTACTGCCTTAGGATAAGATTTTATAGGTTTGGAGGTGTTTTGTTTAGAAATCTCTTGTGTGTACCTACCGTCTGACGAGTCTGTCGAATAGTTACATGATAGCCTTATCTAAGCGTTTAGATATGATGAGTGTCAACATTACAAGCACACAAGATGCGATTTGGTTTTATGCTTATAAATTACATTATGTGGAGGGTTGTCATTGCTTTATTGCAATAAGTTTGCTAATATTCCTCAAGGTACCTCTTGCAACTTTCAACAAAAAGTGTAGGTTGTATGATAATGATTCTATCAACTGAAGCACAAATCTCAAACGGCCTGATAAACAGCGCAAAACACACAAAGCGAATATCAAACCGACAAACGACATACACCGAACAATCCCGTGACTAGTGAATGTACCTATTACATTTATGACTTAACAAGGTTGTGTGGGCACCATGGTTGCGCAGATAAAGCCAGTATCT
Organism: Coenonympha arcania; assembly: GCA_036785405.1. Lineage (NCBI taxonomy): Eukaryota > Metazoa > Arthropoda > Insecta > Lepidoptera > Nymphalidae > Coenonympha > Coenonympha arcania. The sequence goes on along the minus strand of CM072072.1, from coordinate 5,561,707 downwards.
GTCACATCAGGCATCATCCACCTCTGAGGACAAAATAACAGTTAAAAGTTATTTAGAATATGACAGTGCCTAGTTTACGCATATACCTGGGTTTAGTAATATATTCCTGTGACAGAGATCGAGATGCTCAATCATTATTACTTCCTGATTATACCAGAAAAGGGAGTTACCTTATTGGCAGAAGGAATTGCTTTGAATTACTTAGGGAGTTGGAGATGACCATTACATTTTGTCCATGTTAAATAATTCTAGCAAAAAAAACAACAGAATCTTGTTTCAATTTTATTCGTTTAAAAGACTTCCAAGAAATATATTTTTAATACATTTGCTCAAAAAGTTGACATTTCCAGCGGGGCTAGACAAAGTCACAGTCGTTTGGCGTTAACGCTAGTCGACAAAAATGTATGGACAAAAAAAATGACGGTAGAAAAACCACGATAATAATAGTACTAAACACGCTGTTTTTGATAATTAACTACGACAACTTGAACGCTCCCTGGCGTTCTCGCGGAAATTGTAGATAACTTTAGCGTACCTACTTCGCTTGACAATTGATAGCCGACAGTATCAAACACAGCGTGTTTAGTAATTATTATCTTGGTTTTTCTACAGTCATTCGTTTTGTCCCATACATTTTTGTCGACTAGCGTTAACGCCGCAACGTAAGCGTAAATATTACTTTACACGATTGTTAGAAGGCCTAGAAATAAAAGTCTCAATCAAAGTTACTGAAATTTTTTATGTACTTTTTTTGTGTGCAAGAATTCATTAAAAAGCTTGCGCCGTTTTGCAGACAATTTTGAAAGTATGACAAAATTAGATGCTTTTTGGGAATATTTTTCTGAAAGAGGGTTTGAGAAGATCCATTTTCTTGTCAATAACGATTGTTTATTGAACCATTATTTTCCGTTACATATTTTTTCTGTAAGGATTCGATGATCAGTTATTTAAACAATTTGACATAAACATCATAAAAAGAGCCAGTTTTCCATCTCTTCAAGCCTTAATAGTATTGACGATTATTTCCTGCAACGTGAATATTTTTCGTGAAACAATTCCTGTTTCAACGTTCTTTAATTCGAAGACATTAAAACTTATGACAGAAAGCGTGTTGTTACGGCTGACTTAAACTGTTTTTACACGCAAAGTCCCACCTGAACAGTGAACACCTGCACGCGAATATTGTTGGTAAAACTTACATTTTCACCAACTTAACCAGTATTTCAACGACGATTGACAAAAAACAACCTACACAGTACCAACTTAATAACTTTACTTGGGTTTTAAGTAAGTAGGTATCTAAGTATTTTTTCGACGAGGAAAGGATTCGATTAAGGCTCGGTTGCTTGACTTGACTTTAACCGAATTGTCATAGTTAAATATGGCGGCCTGACTCTTATGTATTTCGAAATAAAGGTCAAACCGCCACATTAACTATAACGTTTCGGTTAAAGTCAAGCCAAACAACCCATCCTAAGTTGTGAAAACAATTCTCACAGTCAATCTAAAAGAAGCATAAGTGTCGTTACGGTGAATTTTAGTTTTTACACCTTTAGAAAGAGCAACTCAATTTCATATTTTGTAATTTTTCATTTTAAAGCTCCTGTAGCATACCTACCTCTTTCAAATGATATACTGTTAATAAATTCTATATAGTGCTGAAAGTGAATCTCATCTTAATTAAGAGTTAGAGACCATTCTTGAAAGAATTGTGAAATAAACGTAAATAGAAGGAAATTGACATAATAAGCTGATTATTTATTTTCGATGGTTACTAACTGATCCGACAAACGTTGTTTTGCCATTACGGATACAAAAATAGCTTGCGACCTGCTCTCAGACCTACCAAACACAGAAAATTTCATAACATTCGTTCGAAATTGGCACGATAATCTTAAATAACATATTAGAAAAATAAATAATACTGTAAGGGTACATTGATAATAATTGTTCTAATAATATACAATAAAACCTTTCTTTGTCTTTTTCTGAGTACGTGCAGTTTTCTTCCAATTGGTATGAAATACTTTGGGGGCACGGCAGTGCTCCCGCCAAGACAAATCAAGCGAAGCACAAGGCACGGCACACCTTTCTTTTCTCAAAGCGCTTCGTCGATTTCCGAAAGCCGAAATTGCTACATAAGGTAGTATTAGTACAAAAATAACAAAAAGTATAAAACCTTGAACTTTTACCACTCAACGCCCCTAAACTAGGGGGTGGAATTTTGTATGAGACATCGACTAATTTTAATGCTAGATGTGTGAAGATTGATAACTATTTGTTATAATTAAAAATAAAACAATTTTTAGTAAATCTCTTTAAATATGGGGATGGAGGCTTGTATGGCTTTTTTCATTCAAACTTACATTATTTCATGTTGTTTCACGTACCTAAAATATCGATATTTTTACCGTTTTACTACCTCACCAGTAAAACCAAGCCGCATGTTCCTTCAAGGTAGGTTTAGGACATTTGGTCATCCACATTATCTTATGGGTAAGCTTATGTAATACTCTAGAGTGACTAATTTGCAATATGTTCACCTTATAAATATTGAATTTAGTAGCTTTTTAATATTTAGTATTATAAAGCTATTTAGTATTATAAAGCTTTATAATATTTAGTAGCTTTTTTTATAGCAATGGTCAGCTGTAGCCGAATATACTTACTCGCGTAAGAGCCAAGTATCGTCCTGATCTATCACATATGTATACAGTGATTATAGTTATGTATGATTTGTAGTTGAGTTACAATATTATGTTCACACAATTTATAGAATAAGTAGTTCACACAATTTATAGAATAAGTTTTCATTGTTAATTTCTCATTAAGTGAAATTATTGTATTTCTTTTGAGAATAAACATCTTTAAACCTAGTAAGAATGTCATCATTTACATCCGTAATTTTTTTGGTTTTTATGGTACTTTTTCTTTAAAAATCCGGGCTATACTACCTACTCTTTCATTCGACAAATTCGATAATCTGACACTGCCCTTCAGAACGTTTGTCAATTTATCGGGGGTTTACTGAGGTTTACTGTATAACGAACAGCTGTGATCCAATAAAAAGAAAGTTGACAGACTGTGATAAGGCATCTCTGGTATGAAAGAAAAACTCCCCATTGAAAAAAATCTCTGCAAATTACAAAAAGGGGTAGAATCCTACTAAAAATATTTTCATATAAAATACGAGAGAATTTGTGGCGCTTTCAAAAAGTTATCAGATCTTATGTAAAGCCAAGCTTATAACTCTACAAGCCCTAACTTGACAAACCTTGACACCTTATAGTCAAAACTATTTAGTAGTTTGGTCGTTTTGCCACTAGTAGTTATTAAGGTGAAAAATGTTTTTAACGCTCATTGTTTTTATGCTATAAATAGTTCCTGTAGTCACAAAACGGTTAAGCCACATATTATTTTTACTAAGATGTAGTTTGCGAAATTATGGTTTGTTGAGTTAAGGCGCATAGAGTAAGAACCTTGGTTCTACCTGAGACACCGGATCTTGTTTGAAAAATGTGAACCCAATTATGGTCTCGTCTTGGCAAACATTTTACATGAGATTTTTTTTTTCAAATATAATATTTCAAGATCTTCTTTAAATCTAAGATACCATATTTATTCGTCAAAAATGTTTGATAGGCCCTAACGATTTAGTTCATTAAAATACTGATAATGTACACGTTAATTTCCGGCTTTACCAAGCGTTCTTATTTAATAATTTAATGCAGTTATTCTTCAATTTAAAAACAGAAAAGTTTCCTTTTAGTTAAACTTGATATTTTCAATAGCGTAAAGCGTACTTTTTTCCTCCATACCCGTTGTTTTTTTATTCAGCAAAGAAATGTAGCAAAACAAGTCAACATCCTTTTCCTGACTGTTTCGACTCTGTGACTTATTGAGTCCAATCAAGAAAAGAAAAGAGAGTGCAATTTACTTACATTCACTAAAGAATAAGAGAAAGTAACAAAACTTGCTTATGAAACATCTGTAGGCACTTATAACGTTAAGAATCTCCGTTTCATTCATGTTATTCCTTAAGGAAGGGCGGGCAGTGTAGGGCGGTTCCGGACATTCCGCCCTATTTGACATTGAAAACTTTTTAAGCACCTCGCAAAAAGTTTTGATCTCTTCTCAATCGTGAGCTTTCACGAACTTTGCTCGGAACATTTGTGTGAATGACATTATTAGGGTGGTGTAAAGTTGACATTGAATTTCTGTTTGAATGTAAATTGTTTACTAAGTATGCATGTTTTAAAGATTGTTTTTGTGTTTCTTCGGTAGCCAATTGAACAAAATTAAAGTTTATATGTTAGTTTGTTTTAGTAGAAACCTTTAAAAACACCTTAATTAGATCCATAAAGATACATTTTTAGGTAGGTTCCGTACACAAAGGGTAAAAACGGGACCCTATAATATTACTAAGACTTCTCCTTCTACTTAGACTTGTATCTTTTGAACCGCGATAGCTGCAGACTTGAAATTTTCACGAATGAGGTATTTCTGTTGCCGCTTTAACAACAATTACTAAAAAAATAGAATAAAATAAATATTTAAGGAGGATCCCATAATAGTAGTTTTTGTAACGGTTACATAATACCTAATTATGTAGAGTTTCATACATTACTTTATCTACGCTCATATCATAAATCCAAATCATAAAATCTTGCTTACGTTTGTCGTAAATCATTGCAACTACTAAGATGTCAGGTGGAGTGAAATTTTCTTTAGTAGGTTTCACTGCTAGACATTTTTCAGCGCAAAGTTTTGACTAAGTAACAAAAAAAAATTCACTGCTAGACATTTTTCAGCGCAAAGTTTTGACTAAGTAACAAAAAAAATTGGTTGTCTGTAAAGTCGGTTCACGGACGATAGATGTACGAGATAACGTCATAATCGTTATCGTAACCGTAATCGTAATCGTAATCATTATCGTAACCGTAGTCGTAATCGTAATCGTAATCATAATCACAGGCCCAGGTGGAACGCTACGCGGAACGTTAGACATTGTGTTGTCTATGGTCAATCATGGCCCATCCCATACTCTCGGCAATGACTACCAACTATATGTTGTCTGTGGATTCACTTAAAAAAATATTACATAAAAAATATTACCCCAGATACAAATACAGGAATCCAGAGCCGTGTATCGTAATGGAAATTAAACAACTTTCTTTAAATATTTCCATAGTAGGGCGATGTTATACTTAATGAATAACTTTTTAATAAATTTAGAAGTCTGTGAATAAAGTAGGTAATTATTTGACACATTTCGATTTCATAATTCGAACTTTAAACAATGAGCGTAGATAAAACAATATTTTGTTGTATATTCAGTTTAAAAATAAATAACTCATTTATAATAAAACAAATATTTAAGAGGGTCTGCCATACAACAAATGTAAATCCTTTCTGAATCGCTCGTTTTTCAATTGGTGGGCAGGGATGTTTAGTTTACTTTAATACTCTTGAGTATTAGTCTTGATAGTACGGAACCATCAGTGCAGAAGCCTGACTCGCACTTGACCAATTATTAAACATTTGTTTGGTGCTGCTGAAAATGTATTAAATTTATAATGAAGCAAAAGCGTTATTTTATATGCATTTAAATGTAATTGCGGTATTAAAAACCGACAAGTAACCGACTTTATGTAAAAGCAAAACAACAGTAACACAACAACAACTTCTTGTTCCAACGGGCAACAGCACAGACATGAAAAATGTTAATGTCACACAAAAGCTCGTTTGCCCGAGCCTTATTGATTGATTTTATCATTCTGATGGAACCGTCCGCGTCTTTGTTAAAGGTCCAGATAAAATAGACCGGAAAGATGCCAATGGCACCATACGAGTATAAATTATGTATGTATATGTAAATTTAACAACACAATAATATACCACATAATAAAAAGAAATTAAGGTTTTCATATAAAAGTGTTTTTTTCTCGATGATACGGAACTCTTCGTTCACGAGTTTGACTCGCACTTGGCTGGTTTTTCTATCATACACAACTAAAAGGAGATAATTAGGTACTAGGTCCGCATATTTATTTGAATTTACTCAAAAGCCTATAAGTGTTTTACTTACATGTTCCTGAAAAATTATACGAGTGATAACTACTAAACAGATTTTTGTATTCATTTGAAAACATGGTGATGTGACTGCACAACTTCACACATATACCTACTTAACAACTTTTTATTAACTTCTTAAAATTTTAAGTAGTTAATATTTCACTGGACCAATTCAAAGCTTTAGACACATGAACACTACTTAATATTTAAAACAATCCAAGAATATGTCCTCTTATGTTCAAAAAGTATAAAACGATTTTGGGTTCCTGAAATTGTTCTTGGAAAGTTGGCTTAACTAAGTATTTGAGTGTCGTATTTACTTTCAACTTGTCTTACAGTTTAGAATGCTCATCTGTTTGGTAGGGAAGGAATGATTTTATTTGCTCGTTATTAAATCTGCTTTTTGCCATTTATTTGAGCAAATTCATACTTTTTATTTAGAAAACAATGTTATTGAAAATGTATTATATATTACGAGTACTTTACTGATACCTACGAGAGACCGAAACGTTATGTTTTAGGATATTATGTTAACTGTGTAACAATAACTGCACCTTCAGCACTCACCGCGACCACTACGGCCGACAAATCTCAGGTCGTTGAACTTCGCCACCTGGTTCTTCATGACCGCCGAGCTGTTCCGCAACTCGGCGCAGCAGTTCTCGTCGTTGCCCGCCCTCACCGTCACCAGCGTGCCGTCGCCCACGTCGCCCAGCGCCACCACCTTGAACGCGACCGGCAGCGTCTTGTTGGAGCGCCAGTGCGGCGGCAGCACGGTGCACACGAAGTGCGGGCTGCCCGTGCGCACCAGCTCGCCCGGGTGCTCCGACAGGAAGTCGCCCAGCGTGCGCTCCGCGAGGATGTCCGACGTCATCTTGGTGTACGTCTCGTGCAGGAGCGCGGAGCTGGTGTCGGGCGACACGGCGCCGCTGGACGCGCCCGGGAGGTGCATCCTGGCGCGCGCGCGCTGCGTGCTGCACATGGAGTCCGCCGCGTCCGCGCCCGCTACATCGCACTTGCCACTCCACACTGGTCACATCCACACCCGCCCCGCGTCACCCGGCACCATCTTGCACGCGCGGAACGCTTCCTTCGAGGACCCTATCGTGAGATGCGACACGTTGCTAGGGAGCGAGCGCGTGGCCGCCGGATGTGACGTCACACGGCCTTGCCACACTTTTTTCCCGGTGAATGAAAGGTTCGGCGGGCGGGGACGCGAGGGGCCGATTTTTTCCGGCACCGAGGGGTGACTCCCCCGCGCTGCGAAAAACTTTTCACTAGTTTCAATGACGGCACTTTTTGCGCTCCGTATTTACGATACGCACGTGGCTCTCGCTTTCGGGGACTTTTTTGTACTTTTTCGGGAAGCGGGAATGCGATTCGCTTTTCGGATTTTCACCCTTGTCGTGCACGCGTGCGGGGCGTGCGCCTGGCGGCGCGGCCGTGATGCGACTCGCGTCCGCGTATGGCGTGGCGTATGGCGTGGCGTGAACCGCTCGGCTGCGGTGTCCGCTCGTGGCTATTAATACGCGGAGTACGTGCGCGCCCGTCGACTTCGGAGCAAGTTTCGCGGGCGAGTCGGTCGACGGAGCCGCGGCAGCGGTGGCGGCTGGCGGCGAGGAGAGACGGCGACGGCGCGGGCGCGGCGGGCGGCGGAGCGCACTTTGCGGTCGGGGTGGGTTGGGTTTAAAGCCGCCGAAGGATAAAACATACAAATAAACACGTGTTCGCGCCGGCGCGAGCGAGAGGTGCGCGAATGCCGCCGGTGCGAGCGGGATGGCGGGCGCTCTTTGCGGCATTTAGCATCCGAGCTGCTGGCCGGCACCCGCCTGCCGCCCTCCGCGGCTGCCACTGACGCCGTCCTCGATGCTCCTGAAGCAGCGTTCCAAAGACGATGTTGATGAAAACATATAACAGTGTGAACAGTGTTGTGATGAAGCTTTGAATTTTATATTTAGGAAAGCTCGTTTAAAAGCAATAATAACAATTTTTACAACTTTAATGTTCTGGGATTAATCAGAATAGGTAATAACGCCTTAAATTTTTAATTATTGCGTTACCTAACTGTAATACCAATAGACTATCGAGTTTGTAAGGTCAAGTATTCGTGCGTACCACGGAATAGTAAATATCCAAGGATCATACTTAGTGCAAAAGCAATATTTGTTCTCAGGAGCACGGACAGTCAAAGAATGTTTCAATACCTGTACGACGATGCAGGCATCTCTACCTACTTGTACAAACTACATAATATGACTACGGGAGCTAGAGTCGAGTATAGGTGTTCTAGGTGGTTGTTTCAAGCCACATTGGCTTGACGAGGATCGGAAGGGACGAGGTGAATTTACTTAATGAAGCCTGTTAAATACAGGCGCCCGCCCGTCTTCAATTTGCATGCACAGCATCTAGGGTTAGCTCTACCGTAGTCTAAAGATTGGAGATTCGCACACTTGAGGTTATCTATTAAATATTTTCTCGAACCTATCTTAACCAATTTCCTTTTTTTTAACCCATTTTTTCACGACTCTATAAACGATAAACTTGGGTATTAAGTTAATAAAATCATTGCACTTAAAGTTTACAAATTTTATTTATTTGTGTAGGTATGGCTTATTGAAACTATATTTTGTATTTAAATAAAAAGTTCATAAAGTAAAATGTATATGTGTCGTATATAATGCAGTCGTGCGATAGAGGTAAATAGATGTTACCAAAAATTTTATCAAATACTAAGCAACGGAGATTTTACATGTTAAGAATAAATGATCCATTAACTTGAAATTACAGAATTACTTCTCCAGATACAAAACTCTAATTACAAACGAAACCGCACAAATATCAAGTTTTAGTAGATACACGCTCGATGAATCCTACGACAGTCCATTCTGGGCCCCTTCTCTATTGCTTTGCGCGTTCAAACTTTAGCCATTGCATTGTAAGGGAAAAGTAACTTTACGTCCTCGGAATAGGGTTGTTAATTTGTGTTTATAATCAAATCTCACCCATTTCATTTCGCGTCATGTAGCTGCTGATAGCCATTAGTGCCGTTCGCTGCAGCTGTCACTTCACAAGCCGCCTGACTCAGACTTCACTATTAGATACAAGTTCTCGATGCTTCCATGAGCAGACCCTAATGGTTAGAGCGAATTTTAAAAAAATTAATCCCTCCATAAAAACTAAATGGCTGAGTTATACTCGTAGGTACCTGCTATAAATACATATTATACTTATTGACCCAGCATATGTTTTTTGCCTTAGGGGATATAAAAAAATAGCTTACGACCAAGGTTTCAGATCCATCGAACACAAAGAAAATTTCATAACAATGATTTGAGCCGTTTCGGAGGAGTTTGGTAACAAAATTGTCATGAGAATTTTATATTTTCGTGCCCATTTTTTTTGTGTACCTACTTAGATCTGAGAATAGGTCGAAAGCTATTTTTGTATTCTTAATGGCAAAACAACATTTGTTGGATCAGCTAGTTTCTAGTGTCACAGTGTTTGAAACAAAACGCCTCCGAAACGACTTGGCCGATTTAAAAGGGTTTTTTTTTGCATACATATTTTGAGGGTCCTTTTTTTCATACCCCTAAGTGAGAAATAATTAAATGGCAAAACAACGTTTAATGGGTCAGCTAGTTTAAATATAAAAATATATATATTTTATTTTACACAATAAAAGTAGGTATGTGCATAGCTACCGGCAAGAGCAAGCCTTCAATAAAAAAAACTGCAGTACAAAGCCGGACGACCTCAAAGCTACTGTAAAGTATAATAAAGGTATGCAGATCGGTCCGCTCCGCAAACACTGGACCCTTACAACACGAAATCAAGCCTTTCATTTTACAGGACGACCACACTAACGACAAAATGACGTAGGAAAAGGTAAAGTGGCATGTGTAAGAGAACTTAGTAAGTATACTTGACGGAAATCTTCGATAAACTGCTAAAGCCCTGTGTTGAATAAAAAACGAAGTCATGAACCCTAAAAAAAAAAATTTTTTAAAGTTAAGCAAATGTACAGCGCAGAGCATATGATTGAAAATGTCCCTGACCAGGGTCGATAATTTTTGAAACCAAAAAAAATTACAGTAGGACGAAACCGATTAGAAAAGGAGGGGACTATGATCCGAGTTCGGAAACAGGGGGGGAGGGGGGGTTTAATGGTAAAAAATGGTTTTCCTTGATTCCCGGCAAAACTACAAGTCCTATGGAAAAAAGTCAAATGGCAAAGTTGTAGGTAATAAAAAGATCTACAACTTTTGTATTGGCAAATATTTCCATAACCTCAAAATATAGGTGAAAAATTCAAAAAAAGAAGTTTTTGGTTTTTTATTTAAATCTTTTTCAAAAAAAAATTTTTTTCTACGAAATTTGGTGAAAACTTACCTTATTATGTCCCAAATACACTGTAATTTATTTGATTTAAAATATTTATTTTTTCGCCTTATTTTAACTTAATATCAAAAAAGCACCCCAATTTTCAATCGAAAATTCTGACGTCAAAATATCAGCTTTTTTCAAAAAGTTGGTATGTTTTCTGTTCGTTGAAATCTCTACTTTCCGATGGTGAAAAAAATATATATGTTACTATAGTAAAAATACTACACTTACTACAGTATAAATTGTTTACCCTTAAACCCCCCCCCCCCCCCCCCCTGTTCCCGAACTCGGATCGACCGTAATTTATTTTTCCTTTCATTTTGATCATATTCCCCTCCTTTTATAATGGGTTTCATCCTATATACTGTAATTTTTTTTCACTTTTTATTATTTTTAAAGGCTTCTACCCTGGTCAAAAGAACTAAAGATAACAGACAGAAAATTCCTGAATTAGAAGGCTCTATATCTGCTTTTCTTCTTTCCTGAACCAATAAACTGAACCTTAATTTAGTTGTTAAATAGTCTTGTCACGCGACAAAAAAATAGTTTTTTTTTGAAAATATTTTTAAAATATCGTTCAACGTAATCGTATAATTTTCTCAGAAAACCCTTTAATTTTATAGGAGTGCAAAAAAATAAATAACTCAGCCATCTTGGACCGTCCGCCGGGCTTTCATTAGTTTTTAGAAATGAAGCCATTTTCTTATAGCCGCCTATTTTTTCCACTGAGAAAAAAGTGTCTAGTACGGTTGATCCCTTAGAACACAAAATCAAACCTTTTATTTAAGTCCTTGCACACAGAGGGCACATTGTTTGCGAGGGTCCGAGGGAGATAGTTCAACAACCCTTTCGCTGACCAGATAAGCAGATTCTGTGAACCATTAGAAATTGTATTATCCTTTCATCAGACCGTTCGGATTCTTCTAATTGTTCTACTATGAATAATTTATTCTGAAATTCCGCAACGAATTACAAAGGTTCTACGAAATAGGATGGGAATACAGCTTAAAATAATGTTTTCTTAAGGATGACGTTGTTGTAACAAAATCTAACACAGTTATTTTATATTACCATCATCTACAAAAAAATGGTTTAACTTTTTAAACATTTTTTTTTAATACACTACATACTCCAATTATGTATTAGTATGAATGTTTTTGTAATCGTTGAATAAACCGACATATGTTTTTTTACTAATCTAATAAAAACGCAATCAAATTCGCACTGCCTTCTCCTCGCAGTGTAGAGCCGCTACGCACATGCTACGCCTGAGGTCGACGGAGTGCTACGAAAATTCAGGACAAGTTTGAACAACAAAAACCCTACTCGTAGGCTATGCTTTAAGTCTACTGTATATGTATGTATGTAACTGTTTATTTATTTGCTTTAATATAACAATTAAATCTGAAGAACCTAAATGGATGGGCGCAATCCGGGGACTAAAATCCGGTATAAGAGAAGGTCGGTGTAAGCCGGGTCAGTATAAGCAGCATTTAGCCAGATTGCAATAAACATAGCGCAGTGGACGCGCAGCACGACACTGTGCCGGACACGTCAGGGCATAGCGCTATGCATGGAGTTGAAATTTTCAACAATGGGAAAACATTGTAGATGGATTATAGCTAAATAATTCTAATAAGATAATAATTCCCTAAGATTCACTTGCATGGACTTAGCTTGTGACTCTGAGTTACGTAGTAAATTTGGGTTAACTTTTCAAAAATGTCCATAATGTAATAGACGTAAATTCTAGTTTGAAAGTGTAAATCTTTTACCCACTTTTTGGCTCAAGTGCTCGTTTTTAATTTCCTATGGTTACCCGATACGATATACACAAATACATTGTGGTTTGTCCTAAGGATACGAGTGAAACCACAGAGTGAAACTATTTATCCCAATAAGAAAGATCAATTTAATTTATTGAGGCATCTAAAAATTGAGCTCTCCCGATGGACGTTGATGAGTTAACCAGTGAGTGGCTGTGTAATTCACCAGCCACAGCCATATGACAATATTTGCGAAAGTCGCAGAAAACCGTCAATCGCTCAAATGTATGGGAATTCCATATCCCATCCCTAAATTCATCACAATATGAATTCCGCGCAAACATAGCACAGTAATTATTCTTATACATTTTTTAATTTTGTTTCAATTTAGCGATGGATATAGCTTCTGTGATGATGGCTAATATGTAATAAGCTGCTTGAATAGACGTATACATAGGATCCGGCAGACCGCGTGAAAAAAAATGTCGGCAGTTTACTGGTGTCAAAAATGTTTGTTTTGACACCAACATCGTCAAGTACGCACGCACGCACGCGAGTTTCCTAAGGGACAATTTCCGCCAGATTGTGGCATATTAGCAAAAATTTTGACACTTGGCGCTACAGATTGTGGCATATTAGCGAAAATTTTTCTTGTATGAAGAAGGTTAAGGTAAATTGTTCCGATGGGCTCACCCTCAGAATCATAACGGTAGTTGAAGGACTTATTGCAGACATATTTAACGACAAAGGCGACTCCACGGGTGTGTTAGAAGTGCAAGGTCCCAGTCGGTCCGTCGCTCGTTAGAGAAGCTCAAATTAATGCGCGCCATTCTCCGGCTGACGCCCAGTTGTTCTTAAATCTAATTGCTCGCCACCACTACGCACCAACTGATTAATCGGACTTGCTACTGTAATGTTACTTTGACTGTTATATACGGAGGCCGTTTGGGTTGTTCCGACTCTGAGGTGTGTAGTAATGTGCACTTTATATCTACGTCGGAGTAAAGGAGTTCTATTTCTCCTAACTTCCTCATAATTCCTTGTATATTATAAAATAGGTTAAAAAATCAGCCAAGTGCGAATCGGACTCGCGCGCTGAGAGTTCCGTATACAAAAAGTAATCCATAAGAATTACTTTTCTTACCCAACCGCAAACTTAACTTTGTTTTTTGAAGTTATTTAATGTTAAATTTTATATTATTTTTTAGTATTTGCTGTTTTAGCGGCAACGGACTTAAGGCGCTGTGATCAGTCAACTTTGGCAAATTTCGTTCGTATAGCATCGTTTTATGTAAAATCTACAGATCTTATTACTGTTAAAAAAATATGTGGATACAATTGAAAGTATTTCTGACATGGTGGCTGATGCCGAAACACGATTTCGCAAACTTCACTCGATAGAAAAAAATGCCAAAGTTGCCTCGGCAAATACATAAATCTACATTTTTCTCAGAAATGGTTACATGAATTTTTGTGAAATTAAATTAGGTTGTGTGTTTAATTGTGACAGATATAATGGCCATTTTAGATTTTTTAAATAACGTCTGCATTGTCATTAATTTCAAATTTTCTTGTTTTTTCGAACAAAAACTGCGGTGCGACATCCTTGTCTCTCGTATTAAATTAGACAGTGACCGCGAATCCACTGTTCCCCGCGCCTTAAATCATCTGTGATAATTTCAACGGTGTTACTATCACGGTTTAAAAAATACAGCCTGGTAACAGACGGACGGATAGATGGACGGACGGACGGCGAAGTCTCAGTAATAGGGTCCCGTTTTTTACCCTTTGAGTAAGTACGGAATCCTAAAAATATGTACTATCCGGACATAGAATATTAATTTAATGTTAAATAGAGACTCGGAAAATACACCTACTTTCTACTTATATCTTAAAATATAGCTACGCGTAAGTGGAAAAGATCTTTTCTCATATTCAATCGAAAAATATTTCGTTGAAAGCTAACGTGAACCTTTTATTCATACTTAAACCGTGCAATTAAAGTATTTAACGGAATTGCGGGGATAAAGTGAAACGAATCGGTGTTTTAAAGTCCCGGGCGAACTTTTTGAAGTTCCACAAACATGCGAGGATGCCGCTAAAATAGAAGTTTAGGATTGTTCCGACGAAAAAAGGGGAACTTTAATTTTCTACGTTTTAAAACAAAAGTCGGTTTCGCTCCAGAGATAATGGCTGTAACGTGTTCACCCTTTGCGATTCAGACGAAACTTTGACTGTATGTGAATGTTGTAAATTACTTATTTACTGAACAATTATTTTTATAAGCCCTCTTCAGCATTTTGTTATGTTTTTTCAGCCAATTAGACAAAACCTATCTAAAGGCAGTCGTACCTAATGGTGAAACTGATACCACGTTTCTGATACGAACCGCTAAGGTGCGGAACGCCCTTCCAGCCTCCGTGTTTCCAGCCGAGTTCAATCTGGGTTCCTTCAAGAGAAGAGTGAATAGGCAGTGTCTAGGCGAGCGCGCTTCAACCTAGACCTCATCATTGCTTTCAATCGGGCATCAGGCATGATTGTCGTCAAGTATCTTCAATAAAAAAAAAATCTATGGTGAAAACTCAGAATACAGAATAATCTGAGGGTGAAAAGTATATTTACAAAGTAAGTATTGATTATTACATATACTTATTAGTATTACTAAAGCTATATATAAAAATGAACATTTCGCAGTTGGTCATAGATCGCATTTCAAAGCACCTAACACCTATAACACCTATTTGCTGTAATGTAGAAAGAGACAAAGAAAAATCTCGAAGCAATTTCAACAAGAGATAAGTACTCGTTTGAAAGCTGTTACAAATAATACATACTCTTCTCAGAGTATAAGATAAGGGCTAATTTAAAAGTGCATTAGACGAAAATGCTATCAGCTTTCGTAGACCGTAATCATATTACCTTGTTATAAAGATACGGAGCAGGTATATACAAGCATGCAGCGAAGTGTAGGTCTGCTGTGTGTTTTAAAGCTGTTATAAATAATACTCTTCTACGAGTATAAGATAAGGGCTAATTTAAAAGTGCCTTAGACGAAAATACTCTCCGCTTCCGTAGACCGTAATCATATTACCTTGTTATAAAGATACGGAGCAGGTATATACAAGCATGCAGCGAAGTGTAGGTCTGCTGCATGCTTCGCGTGGTTTCTTGGGCGGAATGTAGCCCTGCAGCAAAAAGTGCCTCCCGCTCGCTTCAAACGAAAGGGTCACTGGACTCACCCTCGCCTCTCGTTAACATGGACAGTGTTTCTCAAATTATAATTATAATTAGGATTTCTACTTATTCACTATTCAGGAACGTAAAGTTTATGACACTTGCAATGTCGCTTACACACTTCACACTCAGCCCTTCAAGTGTGGAGTTGATATTTGTTTGTTTTTTTTTAGGGTTCCGTACCTCCACAAAACCGGAACCCTTTTAAGATCACTTTGTTGTCTGTCTTAACATATAATGGTCCGACGTCATAACAATCATAAAATAACTTTTTTTGGTATTAACAATTAACCTCAAACAATGCGGTTCGGGAAAAAAGTTATTTCTATGGTTTTACTTCCTCTAATGTATATGGAACCCTCGGTGCGCGAGTAGGACTCACACTTGACCTATTTTATTTCATATTACGATTGATAAATATTCATGACTTATCGTTTTGACGTCGCAACTTCTAAACCACAATTTGGCTGAAATTTGAACTGGAGATCCCGGAGCACATAGGCTACTTTTCTCCAGGATATGGTTCTAACAGGATTTGTGAAAAGCCAAAATTCTCGCGGGCGGGCTCGAGTACACAGGACTTCACCTTTCCAAGGCAAAACCGCAAGAAGCCGAGAGAAGTTGTATCTTTATGTGGCTGATTTCCAGCGAATTCGAACAAAACATTTTTAATCCACGTTTCTGATATATGTACCTACTGCTAAGGTGTGGAATACCCTTCCAGCTTTTGAGTTTCCAGCCAGTTCAGTTTAGTTCAGTTCGGTTCTAGAGAAGTAAGCGCGCCCCAGCCTAGACCTTATTATTTTTGTCCATTATTGGAGTCATGCGAAAGCTTAATAATAGAAAAAGAAAAGAGCTATAGTGTTCTAAAAAAACTGAAAGTTAGGAAAAATTACGCAGTGTTTTAGAATTCGAATTTCAAATATGTATATTAATTAGGCGATTATTATTTAAAAGAACTTTGAGAACCGCCCCGATTTGCATGCTGTATAAATCTACGTATTCTA
This sequence comes from Coenonympha arcania, assembly GCA_036785405.1. Taxonomy (NCBI): domain Eukaryota; kingdom Metazoa; phylum Arthropoda; class Insecta; order Lepidoptera; family Nymphalidae; genus Coenonympha; species Coenonympha arcania. Next base: position 5,545,242 of record CM072072.1, on the reverse strand, counting down.
ACGCTTAGTTGCCTAATGAAAATGAGCCCTTTCTTCCGGCGGGAACGGTCAAGGGGGCCCTCGGACATCTCTGCGGGTCCGTAATGTTCGTGTGTTTTAAATGTGAATCGTAGGTACTCGCGATTTATGTGAAAGGGCTTAGAAAATCGCTCCCTTGCCGTATTTGTGCGTGTTTGGTGATTTTGGCCGGCGAGGTGCAGATGGGCATCGTTATTTATTAATCAAGGAGCTTAATGGTTTTGTACGTGCATCCTCTTTACACAAAATGTTGGTAGCCCCTTAAAATTGTTACGTTTAAACTTACGTTACCTTGTCAATTGTTACGTCTCTCATTGGACAATTTTGATATCTTATTCTGGGTTAGCGTGTTAACTCTGGGTTAATACACCAACTCGAGTTACTTATTACTTGGCGTATGCTTATGTTTATACCTTATAGATTATATTTTTAGGATGGTCTCGACTTTTTGTACAAATTTTGTGTGGGACAGATCTCGCATGCTTATTTATCAGAGCCATTTTCGTCGTTGATTTTTCAACGTAGAATTTGTAGATACATATTAATTAGAAAGTCATTAGACATGAGTTAAGTATAAAGGTAGAAAAAGAAAATTTTGTAAAATAATTTCATTTCAGTCATTTTAATTTGAGTCAGTTTCAAGTTTTACTACAATTAAGACTTTACTACAAATACGAAAAGTAATGTTATACACGCATGTTAGGTATATTGCTTGAAAGTGATAGTTATCCAAGGAAGCCCAAAAAATCTGCATAGATTTTTTTTATTTAGTTTGGAATAAATAATTACTATACTTACATACTACTACTTATACTTTATAATTATTATATACTACTTAAGTATTAAGTAAAGTGGGATTTTAATAGGTTCTTTTATGTATGCTTTTTTACGCTACAAGTCCTAATTTACAAAGTAATTTGTCAAAATATACAATTTAATATACCTATTTGTGAATAAGCAAACCGCAAAAGGCGTCTCGAATAAACCGCTCCATCGAAAACTAATTAGTCGCGCGCTCAGCTTTACAAGTCTAATTAGAAATTCCAATTAGATATTTGGCGGTGCCTCCTTTCAGATTCCGGTTCAAAATAATTATTATTATTATCGGCAATCAGGGCAGGGACGGGTTTCATCAAACATTAAAAACAGTACCTAGTGCAAACCCGCGGCTTCACCTTCTACATCAACCTTTTAAATTAAAATTTTAGCTACAGACGTCTGGCGAGACGTTTGAGTACCTACTAAATCTCTTACTAATGTGGCAATGTGCATGATTAAAATTTTAGCTATTCGTAAGTATACTATGTCCATTCGTTTATTTTCTTTTTGACACTTGAGAGATAATATAGCAAAAGCGAGAGACCAGAGAGTGACAATGGTAAAATGGTCTCTTTTTAGGTACTATATTTGTTTAGTATACTATCGCAAAAAGAAAATAAACGAATGAACAGGGTATAGCTACCACACAGTGTCTTTCTGCTTCTTTCAGAAGAAAAATAAAGCACATTTTCTTTTTGAAAAAATCTGTCATCGTGACTCCTGAGCTTATGAGGTTTCATTATTTTGAATGATCTTGAAAATGTCGTTCAATTCATGAAACGAGACATTTATTGGATTTTCTTAAATGTTGAAACATTTTGGATTTCGGGCCATACCGTAGGTAATAGTTGACAGCCCTACTGACCACCCAAGCAGATGCTTTGATTCGGAATTATTTCGTAACCAGGGCCCGCCCGGGAGGAATGGATATCTTTTTGATGTAACCACTTCCTAGCTCGTTAAACACCCACCTATCTACCTACTGTTTTTTTACATGACGTAAAAATACCCGTGAAATAGTGATTCACTAAAGTAATGCGTTTATTCTTCGAGTGTTCAAGTAAGACACCAATAGAACAATATAATTATTATTCCCATTTAACATACTCTCTAATAAGATTATTATTTTTGACACAGCTTTCATGATCCAATAATTTCATAGATATTGAAAATTTCGCATTCCATCTATGAAAGCTTGTTGAGAAAGGAAAACTGTGGATAGGAGTTCAAAAAGCGACGTGTTCTGGAGCTATTATATAGCGTCCCCCGCACCATATATAGAAAGGTAGGTTCATCCATACAATAAATGATTACATAGCATAATGCATAATGCCGTACTAGTGTATGCCGATCTAAATCGAATATGCAATATTGAATTTTGAAACGTTCATAATTACATGAATCTTGGTTTGATTTTGTTTTGGTTTGATCCTTCGTAATTTGTATCATATTCTTGAAAAATATATTGAATGAAGGAGATCAAACGAGTCAGTACAAGTATAGCTGCAGAGGGGATTGATTGAATTTATTTTTGTCTTTCTCACTCTCACGGAGATTTGGTAGGTGCGACATGTAGCGTCGCGGAAGAATATAGCAGAAAAACGACGTTTTACCTAATTACTCAAAAACTAAGCTGGTTATCAAAAATCCGTTCTAAGTGTTTTAGGATATTATTATTACCGATACATTAAAACAAAAATTACAATTACATCCATTGTAGTTTCCGATAAAATATAGAAAAACTGAGATTTTGGAGCAACTTTTGGGAGAACTTTCAATCGAGAAAATTTTATCCAATCGTGTTTCTGCTTCTTAGCGATTTTAGATTAAAGACCCAAAATACATGACGTGTAAATTTGAAAGTAATTTTCTTAATAGTTTTTGCATAAAACTTCATTCAAAATCACCTAAATACGGCTTGTAGGCCGTTAAGTGCCAGTTGAGTTTGTGATCCATTGGAGTTTATGAGAAAAGTCATCAACTTTTAATCAAAAACTCGTGTAACCATTACAAATAGTGAGTCTGCTAAAATCCCTTCACACGTTCGCGTTTATTATTTGTTTATACGCTTCACTATTGATATTACGAGACTCAATTTTATTGCTCACCAATGTAGCTCAGTATGTAACACTTATGCGTCGAACATTTCCGTCAATCATAAAATTAACATCGTAAAGACGTGTAAATCGTTCGTAAATAAATAATCTGACATCGCTTAATGTTTTAAATACTTACCATGACGATTCTAAACGTGAAATTGGTCTATGTTTAAAATTGCAGATTATTCGCTGTTAACTTGTCAACATTATACCCTGTGATAATGATGAATATACAACATGGCATCGGAAAACGCAGCTTTGCTGTTATCTCTAGCTAGGTGGACTGCTGACATCAATAAAGTCGTGTGGATGGCTTGATCCAAGCACTTCGTGGCAAAGTTTATGAAATATTTTCGTTTTTATATCTATACCTACTTACTCTTATGAAGATTATTCCCGATTAAATAACTTATGCTCAAGACAAGTTTCCATATAGTCTTGAACCAATTGAGCAACCATTACCATTCTTAAATTTAAAAAGGGCGTATACGCCAACATTATCAAATTAAACTGAATTTTATGAGACCATTGAAATAGAGATGACTTTAGATTGCTTTAATGTAGGAACGTGTAGTTGGTGAAGCGATTTTGAGTACAAGTTGAGAATTTACATAAGACGCTGTCAGGTCCTCAGAAGGGGTAAAATCTCGAGGGCTTTCCTTGATCCGGGAGGCTTATCCTGATAATTATTTCAATTGTTTATGCCTGTCGACGGTGCATTTAGATGGCGAATTATAGTTTGTAGTGTTGTCTTCATTACGCCGGAGCTGTCGAAGTGATGTACGGCTCGGCACTTTGGGATTATCTGAGAAAGGGGAGGCTGTGACCTAATTATAATAAAAGACGAAGTAATAATTAAATCGTTTCCACTATGCTACAATGTTGGATTAAGAAAAATAAAAACATCCCTAGAGTGCGGTAGTTATCAAGATGACTAAGTTGATAATACATATAGGAGTGTATTTACCAGTTTCTGTAATAGGAGTATCATATTTTTTTTAAACATATTTAGATGCTTTTTTAAATCATCCATTCACATAAAATCTGATATGAATTTTGAAATTTTTTATACTTATGTCATACCTTATTATAAAAATAAAGTCAGAAAACAGTCTATAAGGTATTGAAATCTAAATATAACCAAGTTCATTGGTTATAGTTAGATTTCAATACCTAGGTTCGTAGGTGAAAAACTGACCAACTTTTTGATTCACTGGCCTAGTTTTCATAAATTAGTATTTATATGCCAAAAGACAGGTATTAGGTATACCTATTATGAATCCCTTAACCACACCAAAAAGGGGTAGGTACTTACCACCTTTATGATATTATCGTACTCTTCTCAGGAAAGTTATCTACTTACTTTAATATCATGCAGAGTTTCCACGTGTTCCCATTCTCATAATAAATTGTTTCCCCTCGCTTCATTAGAGTAAGGAAGTCGATTCTTCAAACATTAAATATAAGGAGCTTCGGCAATAATGTCTCATTATTGCTGAGAATTTTATTAAATTTAGGTAGGTATAATAAATACATGGGCATGTACAGTATACACTAAATTTTATTATAATTAATAAAATTAGCTTAAATTGAAAGTAGTTATAAAATTTAACTATAAAAACTAGTTACAAAATTTAACTTTATCTAAATTAAAAACTACATGTTAAACTAAAATGTTAAAACAAATTAATCTAGTAGACCGCTGTCAGAGGGAATTGTCCCCTAAATGCTAGCCCCATTGCCTCGTTGTATCACGATACTAATTCTTTGGGCAAAGTAGAGGCCAGCATTTTTGTCACGCGTTGCATCGACCAGGCGTAAAGAAATTTCTTTAAATATTTTCTTTGCTCCCGGTCCCCACAGTCCCATAGTTTCGACCCCAAAAGGCTCAATCAAATATTTCACACTAAATTAGATGTGTAAGTTGCAAGTAGATACAGCTATTTACCTTGTATTTGACCCTTAAATAGGTAGGTACAAGCTGCATAAATAAACAAAAAATATTAATGAGTAATAATAGGAAAAAGAGTCGATCTAAATGGTTTCTAGGGAATTAATTTAATTGATTAAACTTTTTTTTCCGGTAGGCCCAAAAAACTCTATCATTAAGGCCCTCTTGCGTCAACCCGGGTTAGTTGTTTAACTCAGAGTTAACACCCTAACCCAGAGTAAGTTGTCAAAATGGTCCAGTTAGAGACGTTGACTCTAGGTTTCAAAATGTAAATATTTAACCTCCGTTTCGCGCAAGTAGACCTTAGTAGTAAAAATAATCCAAGTAAAAAAATATAAAGACAAGAAAGAGCAAGGAAACCTTGACAATAAAATGATGTTTAATGTTAGAAATACAAGCAAAGGTGAAATCATGTCCTGTATCGTCCTTCGTTGAGTTGGTCACCTCACAGTCCTCATACGAGGGTATAATGGCATTATTATGAATAGGAGCCGGTTACCTACGATACAATCTGATCCCGCGCCTCGACAGGCGACCCGCGCCTCAAGACGGCTTAATTAACTTAATAAATACACACTCCATTTCATTACGCGCATACGTCAAATATCAACTTCGACTGTATTTATGATACAAACAAACAGACTCTCATATCTTTATGGGAGGTATCTCGTTTAATGATGAAGGGATTTGCGTTTATTAGTCACTGCGTTTGTTTATATGCAACGATGTACGTAAACAGTACGTACGGTTATAAGAATTTAGGTATTTGTTTATGGAGAAAAGTTAATAGGCAGGTAAATAAAGTTTTTTTAGATAGATATATGAAATCAAATGAGATCAAATACTTATCTGTATTATAAGTGCATGTTAGTTAGGCCTATGTGAAAGACATAGGCCTAACTGACATGCATGATTTATGAATTTATGTCGAACTTCGGCACGTTCGGTAAGCACGGAGAAGAAAGAATAGGCAAAAAATTCGACACTTGCTCTTTTTAAAAAAAAATTTAGAACTAAGTATCTTATTCAGATTTTTAAAATAGCATCTTGTGATAAGACGGAATTATACGGACATAATACACTTACTTTCAACTTCCAAGAGACTGTCATTTAAAAATTCATTTTCTCAAACTTGCATGGAAATATTGTTAATATTTTCAAAAAAAAGAAAGAGGAAAATAAGATGTTCAACATAATTAAACTTTGGCAGTGCGTCTTCGCTTTAATTCAAATTAACAGCTGATCATGCCAAGGCGTTTGACAAAATAGGAGTTAAATTCATCCGTATCATTGTGGCCTGTTTTTGTATTTTATTCATATTCTCACTACAGTCTTCAAATTGATTGAATTCCATACAGTGCCATATCATCATCAATAGAAGAATATGCAGGAAAACCCTGCAGTATCACGGATTCTTATTAGGAAGAAGGAGAGCAGAAAGCTTAGTCGAATTTCAACGTATGGATGAGACCACTAGGTTATATTGTTTCATATACATATGTCATGCATTGTCGCGCCGATGTCCGTTCACAAACGATTTAGAAATTCGAAACTAACAAAAACAATCTGGCCGCGGCAGACGGCGTGGCACCAACTTTTTGCATAGATCCTAAAACAAATATGGCGCACGCCGCTGACATGTGATCGATATATCAATGTGTCGGAAATGGTCACACGAACTGGCGAATGATGCTAGTTTTTGTGGGGAAGCGCGTGGGGTTGAACTTGGCCAAAAAAAGATAGGAGAACTAGTGATTTTGCTCGCGTTGGACTCTATCCCCTTTAAAAATAAACATGCAATAGAAGTGGAATAGTTACCTAATATTTGGGGGGCTGGCCAAGCAACCTCCACGAGTGCCCGAGTGCTACGGTGCCCCTCTGTAGCGCACGGGCCGGTGCTTCCTGGTAACGTCGGTCAGTAACCGACGTATAAATTCGCCAAATGTATTTCGAATAATGTCTAAGGATGTAAATAATAAACTCCAAAAGTACGGACATACAAAGGGGAGTCACAAATCACAAAATCTAACAAACACTTCAAACTCAGCGGCCAAAAATTAACCCTTGCGGGCAAACAGAACCATCATTTTGACACGTATAATTTCGCGTTCACCGGCCATTACTTGGCAGGACTGGCCCGGGTGAAAAGGCATGAGAAAATAACAAAATGCTTTAAGGAACATTCACGAAGTGATTTATAGGTATATCCAATATTATCTAAAGATGTGAATAATAAACTCCAAAAGTACGAACATACAAAGGGGAGTCAGAAATCACAAAATCTAACAAACACTTCAAACTCAGCGGCCAAAATTAACCCTTGCGGGCAAACAGAACCATCATTGTAACACGTGTAATTTCGCGTTCACCGGCCATTACTTGGCAGGATAGGACAGGCTCTGGTGAATAATTGAGCCGCGTGAGATCGAGCTCGGGGAAAATATGAAATGATTGTGTCCGGAGTTTTGACCTGCGTGTCCGCGCCCGACAAATGGCCTTCTAAATTGTCGGATTTATGTACTTTGCTACACTCACGTTCACAGCGGCTGGCGACATGTGGCTGGTACTTGTTTGTGATGAATTATTTACATGTGAAAAATTAGATTTGTTGTGACATACTTGAGCTGCCCTATCTACTGTATTTTCTGTTTATGCGAAGATACCTCGAAGATACCTACTTATTTCGAAGCAACGGTTGCCTGCTGCTTTGTCAACGAAGATTTCAAAACTAATCCCTTTTTCATACTTAAGTAGGTACCTATAATATGTTACTCTCTAGTCTCCACGGTTTAAATAATCATACTTAACAAAACTCATCCGAACCGATTAGACCGATTTTATGTTTTTTTTGTGTAAGTAGATACTGAAAAACGTAAACTATATATTTTTTTTACTTGTAGGTACCCCTAAGTGAGAAGTATAATTTACAAAGCGAAAGAAAGTTTTCCGGGTAAGCTAGTGTTAATAAAAATGTACTGTCATGTTGCAATAACGCCTTTTACATTTAGATACTATTCTTATTTGTTGCCCTTAAGTGTTACATATTAATCTGTCCCATACTAAGCTACTACCTATACGCAGATGAATAATTACCGAATCAAACCTGAACAAACACCATAAACTCCATAATCCCCATATAAAAAAGCTCGCACACGCCGCGCCGCGGTGCGACCGGGAAGCGAACCTGACACCGCGGCCGGCCACCAAGGAGCTTCCTAGTTTTTGTTACCGCGATTTATTGTTCCGGCCACCCCGCTCACACGTGGCCGAAAATATAGACAAACTGCCGTACGTGACGATATAATCCTAATATGGACGTAGGAACTGAGGTAGAAACAATGTAGGTACCAAAGAATAGGTTCGTATTTTGTGAAACAAAAACTTTAAATGCCGATCACACCGCCCTCTTCGCTTATTAAACCATGTCGGAACTAACTTGTAAGCTTACGGGTTAGTCGCGGTTCGGAGCTTTTATACTAGATGGCGCTTTTAAAAGCTTTTTCATGTTATGCTGTCAGTGAAGCTTCCGTTCTAACGCAATTTAATAAGAATCAGATATCAACACGGTATGAATCAGATTGTATAATATTATTTAAGATAAAATGAATGTTTACATTAATGCATATATATTAATAATATTTTAATAAAAAAGTTACAGATGTGATCTTTGTTCTTACACCGAAAAACTGCAAATTATGTGACTGAGCCTTGTATAATGAAATAAAAATCCGATTTTCTAATTTTTGTTACGAAGTTACAGGATTTTTTTTATTTCTCAATTATATTTTTCTCGGTTTTAAATGTCTTTTCTAGAGAGTAGAGTTGTTTGTCGGCTTATTGATAAAATTACGGTTATACTTATCAAACAAAATGTTTAAATTTGTTATGCAACTGACGTTTCGGAAGCCTTTTATGTTTTATTGTATTTTATTTTTCTTATGCACACAAGATAAATAGCATAAAATTATCAGCGGCCCATTTTATATTTTATTCGTTCGCGGACGCGCTAAAAAGCGTCCATGCATAATTACCTCCCGTGAGGATCGGTGGCCGGAGCGTGGTTACGGCCATGTGTAGAGTCGACAGAGATCTCAAAATTTTAATGATTTTTTTATTTATTAAATTTTTTTGTATTTGTTTTTGTTTTAGAAATATTTTTGAGTTACGTGACAACAACATATTCTTCTACGTACGAGTGTGTTTAAAATAATAATGTGCATTTGACGTATCAAACGGCCACTGATTGTAAGAAAACCGTTGATAAATATCCAATAATTCTGATTGATTGAATAAAACGTAAACAGGTTATGATATATAGGCAGATTTTTTGCATATTACTTACGATTGCGATGAATACGATTTTCGTATCCCACATAGCTACCAGAATGTGTTGATCTTAGTGGCACACCTGTCTTGAACTTATAATACCATTTACACGATAAACTTATTCATTAATAGAGAGATAACCTTATGTAAGTTTTTTCTATAAAAAGGTTTAATGAGTGAGCTGAGGGGGGAAACTCTAAGCCGTGTGATCGCAATAACGCTTTTACACACAATGCAGTCATTAGCCCATCGAGTCTCTCACAAAATACAACCACTACTAGATATATTGAACTAAACTATTCTATTTTTTTTGCCTATCCTATCAACTTCTAAAGAAAGGTAAGGCATACTATACAATGAATTAATGATAATTATAGAGATTGATAGCGATTATAAGTTTAAGAGTATCTTAAGATAGCGTGACAAAAAATTTACTCAGCAGTGAGGTAGGTACCTATGAAAAGGGAATCTGTGTAGTCTTTTGAAGTACTTATCCCTGTAATGTAACACAGTTATAAAGCTGTATTATTTTTAAATTTTGTCAATTCCAAAACATAAGCTGGTTATTTTCTACATAGACTGAGTGTAGTTTCGATAAATAAGTTGTTCTTTTGTGGCTAAATTAATAAGAGTTCCAAAAATCGAAGGCAAAGGATATTATACCAGGCGGGAGTGCGGTGAATACGACAGTGAATCCCGTACTCCCGCCAGCAGGTCCGCCGTGGAAACAGACAGTTTTTAGTGGGTGCAAGCCCCACATAACCCATCCGTTTCCCCTGACGGAGGGGTACGCGTTAGGCATTTTCTGTCTATAAAAAAAAGGCAAAGGATATTATGATTCTAAGAATATGACACAATTTGTTTTATACAAAAGAATGATGAAACGAGCGAGACGTTCACCTGATGGTAAATGACACGCCGAATTGATATAAATCTGTTCAAGACTCAAGTGGATTTCACATTTGAACCCTAAAAATAACACGCTCTTTTTTTAGTCGGACGTGTAAAATGGCTCCACTCCGCGGCCGCCCTTGTCCGTTACGGAACTCTTTTGTATGCATTTATCGGTGAATTACAACGTCGAGCAGCAGCGAAAATACCCGGCACATGCCTATTATGTGCCTCGGTATATAATGTTATGTACTAACGAACACGGAGGCCGAAATTTTTTAACGATGTGTCTCCGTTGTTTTGAGCGATATTTTTTAATAAATAGGTATAACTGGACGAACTGGCTTCCACAACTACGGCCGCGTAGATTTTTGAAATTAAAAAGTTGTCAAGGTTCTCATAGAAATTGAGAATTTTCTGGAGGCTTCAGTCACTGCGGCAAAGACAAGAACCGGCAAGCGCTTTAGCATTCCAATGCGCTGCCGTGTAGCAACCGTAAGGAATACTTACGCTAACAAGTTACTACGATAACATCATAGGCTGTATCGTCACTTAGAATCAGGTGTTCTTGCAGTTTACTTACTTGTAGTATGTGAAAAAGTAGGACTTGTAGTGTGGAAAATTTAGATTAGCCTGACCTGAGCCATAGCCATGACGTATTTTTTCGCGATCGTCCCAGAAACCAGTCGATTGCTCATATGGAACGAAAGACTAAAAAAGTCATGATAATGACATATCCGATCGCTGAATTGATCAGTCTAAACTGTCAGTCTCATACATTAATAGTAAGTAATCGACGGCTTTCTGTTATGATCGCTAACAAATAAGTAGTAATTCATAGGTAGATACTTCTACGACTGCTTGATAGTATTTAAATATAAAATACACATCATGTATCCTTTTCGGTCTGTCGATAACAAGGAAATTACAGCTTTTTAGGAATAGTCCTAAACCATGGACGATGTTGACAATGAGAAAAATGTCGCTAGTTTACCGGTGCCAAAGATGTTTATTTTGACACCGACAGCATCAGTAGTAAGCCGACAGCAGTATTATCTATAGACCGCGGTCCCCGCCACAGATCATTACATTGTCAATAGTCTTCACGCACGTTTCCATGGAGACGGTTTCCGCCATAATTAAATGGAAAATTTTGACAGACGGCTCTACAATTTCCTTGAAGAAAATTTGCGTCAAATGTTTTTATGACCATATCCTTAAGTCTCTTATCGGTGTTTATAGGCTTAAATATACCAACCCACTTAGATATAGGTAGCAGGTTAATATGGCAGGTAGGATATAAAAGCTCTTGAATATCTCGAAGTCAGAATCCTATCACACTCAACTTAATTAAGTGAACCTGTCCATTTATACGTTCCAACCCACCTTGTATATATTCAGAAAAAAGAGCCTAAGCAAAGGTGGAGTAAATAGAATAAAAAGGTAATAAAGGGGGCCACCGCGAGCATAACCGAATTACCGCGTAGCAGCCAGCCCGGCGTTCATTAGCCGTGTTTGTACAAAGCTTTTGCTGCCAATTAATACATTTACACGATGACTATTAAATCAATGAACACGCCCACCGTCTGTATTTGTTCGCCTACCCTCTAAAATCTACGTGTTAATTGCTTGTTTTTAATAACATTCAAACTTTGCAAATATCAACTGTGGAAGATTGAAATTCACTATGCTGTAGAATGAATGAGTTGACGTTAAAATAAAGCGTATTATATGTAGTTAGTAGGTAACCGCCCATTTTGTTTTCTTTTACAACTTTATATTTTATACGGCAGCCTAGTTATATGAGTTGCTAGTAAGGTGGTAACTAGCCACGGCCGAAGTCTCAAAGACCAGATCTATTAGAAATTATAACATTTTAAAAGTGGCCTGTGTTACTTAAGAGGGTCGCGGGAAGTCGCTGGATACAAGTAGCGCAGAACCGTGTCGGTTGCAAATCATTGCAGGAGGCCTTTGCCGGCGGCGTCTGTGATGAGAATCGAACCCGCGACCTCCCACTCACATTTGAGCGTGTGTCATTGCGCCAGGGTTATCTAAAGTTATGAAGGATGTCGTGTTTCTATTCTAAATTTTTCCAGTGTATGTTGATTCGCGGAATGGGAAAACTACGAAAACACGTTCCGCTTCGCCGTTTGTATTTTTGACGGAGCACCTCAACTAACTACACAGTCACGCCACAAACCCGAAAACCTACATCCGTCCGATTTCCAAAATAAATAAACCGTATGGAGTCGGTAGTGCAGCCGAACTAAATCGATAGGCGCTCGAATCGTCAAACTTTTGTAATATCGCTCGCGTCCTCATCTGAAAGTCGAAAATGCAGCTCGTAGATCCATTTTTAAAATGGGTATCTACTTTGTAGGTGTATTATGAACTGAAGATAAAAATAGTCATTCTCTTGAACTCTATCTGTGTGATCGGGAATTCTTCATACTTTTTGTAAAACTTTCCTTTTTTTTTTCAAAATAAGTATAGGAGAGAGGACACATTAGGAGCCCCTTCCAAGTTAGTACGGTAACATCTTCAACTGCATTATCATTTAACATCAGTTGAAAATGCAACTCCTAGATTTACAAGTGGATATGATCTAATTTGTCTTAATTTGAGAGGACACATTAGGACTACCTTCAAAATTAAGTACCTACGGTAACACTTCTGGTTGCATCATCATTTACCATCAGTTGAGATTGCAGTCAAGTACTACCTACCATGAAAAAATACTTTTAGAATCTACCTACAGTCCAATATTTGAAAAAAAAACTTATATCAATTCAAAGCAAATGTTTATTTCGGTGAGCGTAACTAAATATGCTCTTCTAATACACCGAGACGCACAAAAGAAATATAACTCGCATTCGAATCCAAAAAAGCGTGATAACTCGAGGCCTTTTTTGGTGGAATATATCCCCAAAACTAGGTTAGTAATACGGTCACAAAGGGGCCCATTGAACAATGCATCTCTGACATACCATTACATGGTGGATATAATTAGTTATGGTGTATGGATTTAGATTTTGTTGTTGCGATAATTTTCGCTGAATGCAGAACAAACATCTGTTCGAGATTTGCGATTTGACAGACGAACGGACTTATTGAAACGTCATGTAAACTGATACGTATAGGATTCGCACATACAATGCTCCCCAAAAAATGGTCAGCCAAGAATATCAATGGATACGGCGAGATGCATCGTGATAAAACGCTTTTTACTCGTATTTTGGATATGGGAACTGGTAATTATGAATGGTTGTAATAGATATACCTATATTCTAATCTCTATTTGGTTATAGTTATAAAAACTATTTTTTTTCTAGATAATTATGTGCGACTAAATACCTGTGCACATTAATTATGACTAAATGCGCAACTTTTATCACTCTGAATATTTTTTTTCAAACCCAATGGATTTTAAGAAAATTTCAGTATTCAAATGGATCAAACTGTCAAAATACATACTATCATATTCTAGTCAAATCAGCGAGGAGAATCTTGTGCGCTTGTAAAGGTGTAGTTGTAGTACCTAGTATTATTTATCTAATAACAGCACACCAAGTTGATTGGGCTGTAGTATAGGTAACTACTATCTGATGTTGAAATTGTAAACAAGCCTTTCTTCATCAAACATTAGTTAGGAATGATTAATTTTTCTCTAATATATAAAATTCTCGTGCCAATTTTCGTTACCAAACTTCTCCGAAACGGCTTAACCGATTGCAATGTATGTTCAGTAGGTCTCAGAGTCGGTCTTATGCTATTTTTTTATATCCCTAATGGCAAAACCACGTTTCAGCTAGTTAACGATAAATAACTAACGCGTCGGAGGTGTTAAACTCAAAAATAGGTGGTGAAACATTCGGGTATCAGAAGAGAACAAAAAAAAATTAAATGACTTTGTTCCGGCACGCGTCCCGCCATCGCTAGACCTTCGTCAAACTGACAGATTACGCGTATCACTGTTATGCAATATGGAGCCAGTAGACCGGACATTTATTAAAAACTAGCTTTTACCCGCGGCTTCGCCCGCGTGAATTTCAGGGTTTTTACAAATACCGTTGGAGCCAAGGATTTTCTGGGATAAAAAGTAGCATACGCGATAGATAAACAGTCAACTACTACAACAACTAAAACAAACATCGGCTTGGTAGTTTTACTGCTCTTCCCACTTGCGTCCTTAATCAGTATAGGTTCAACTACGGGGCTCAACTAAAACACACATTGTTAGCGGCGTAAGCGTTAGTTTTCAGTGACCTGCAGTTTACAAACTATAAATACTTTCAAATTTATTTTGGGCCTTTAGTACAAATTCGCTCTGAAGCAGGAATACGATTGTTCTCTCAAAAACTGCTCCAACATCTACATTTTTCTAATTTTTATCGAAAACTATAATAGATGTACTTAATTGTAATTTTTGTTTTAATGTGTCGGTGATAATAATATCCAAAAAACCGCAGAACGAATTTTTGATACCTAGTTTAGTTTTTAGGGCCGATGTTTCAATCGCCAGATAAACGTTTACTAAAGAATAAATATGACGTTTTGACAGATTTTGTATGGCAATCTTTCAAATTCATTGCTCAGGTAGTCTATCTGGCGATTGAAAAATCGGTCCTTAGAAATTAGGTAAAATGTCGTTTTTCAGTAATATTCTTCCGCAACGCTGCATACTAATCTAACCTAACCTAACCTAACCTGAAGCTCTTGCAATTTGCAAACCTATGTAGGTACCCATTTTGACATATTACTATCCCATATCCCATTGCTCATCTAAAACACATAATAGCGAAACAGTTATTAGTTCAGAACCAATATTAGGCACCCATTTTCACGTTTATAGCATTATACTAACTTTTGCTCGCGGCTTCGCTCGCGTGAATTTTGGGCTTTTACAAATACCGTGGGAGCCAGGGATGAAAAGTAGCATAATTAAATTGTGTTCAGGACTAATGCTAGGCAACCATATTCAGGTTTATAGCATTATTAATGTTACATATTCTATTGCTCAACTAAAACACGCATTGTTAATAGCGAAACAGTTCTAATTTCAGCATCTATATAGGTATCTACCCATTTTCACATTTACAGCATTACTATCCCATATCACATTGCTCATCTAAAACACATATTCAGAACGAATTGGTGATAACTGGCTTAGTTTTTTAGTATTTAGGTAAAACGTCGTTTTTCTGATATATTCTTCCGCAACGCTGCATACTAACCTATCCTTTTTTTTTTTACGCTGGGAAAATGCGTTTAAACCTAACCTAACCTGAAGTTCTTGCAATTTCAGAAGCGATGTACCCATTTTGACATTTATCGTTATACTTTCCCATATCCCATAGCTTAACTAAAACGAAAATTTTCAATAGCAAAACAGTTATTAGTTTAAAACCTATGTCATATAGGTACCCGTTTTCACAGTTATAATATTATTAACTTGTATATTATTTACTCATCTAAACTCATCTATCTCAACTAAAACAAAAAAGCTTAAGTGTAACAATGGTAAGTCAGAATTTATATAGGTATTAAATATTACAGTTACATTATTACTAACCCAAAATCTCATTGTTTAACTTAAACACACAATGTAAATAGCGAAACAGTGATAAGTTCAAAACCTATTTAGGTACCCATTTTCACATTTATAGCATTATAATCCCATAACCCATTTTTCAGCTAAAACACACATTGTTAAAAACGTACAGTGCTAAGTTCAGAATCTATATGGTGCCCATTTTCACATCTGTAGTGATCAGTAGAAGTAATATCAGATCTGTAGTATCATTAGCTTTTGCCCACCGCCCTGCCTGTGTCAAATTCGCTTTTAACATCCTGAGGGAAACATGAATTTCCCGTTCCCATTCAATATTCCAACCTTATACCTACTTTCAAAGAAGTTTACTTTAGCTATCTACCTATAGATGTAGCTATAGATTGCTGTAAAAATTTAGGTTTTTTGAATATCCCACGGGAACTATGGATTTTCCCGGGATAAAAAGTACCCTATTATTTAATCCGGACTTCTAACTTTACGTCTGCAAAATTTCAAATCAATCGGTTCAGTAGTTACGGCGTGAAAGCGGAACAAACATACAAACAAACTCACTTTCCCATTTATAATATTAGTAAGGAATAATCCCATAACCCATTTTTCAGCTAAAACACACATTGTTAAAAACGTACAGTGCTAAGTTCAGAATCTATATGGTGCCCATTTTCACATCTGTAGTGATCAGTAGAAGTAATATCAGATCTGTAGTATCATTAGCTTTTGCCCACCGCCCTGCCTGTGTCAAATTCGCTTTTAACATCCTGAGGGAAACATGAATTTCCCGTTCCCATTCAATATTCCAACCTTATACCTACTTTCAAAGAAGTTTACTTTAGCTATCTACCTATAGATGTAGCTATAGATTGCTGTAAAAATTTAGGTTTTTTGAATATCCCACGGGAACTATGGATTTTCCCGGGATAAAAAGTACCCTATTATTTAATCCGGACTTCTAACTTTACGTCTGCAAAATTTCAAATCAATCGGTTCAGTAGTTACGGCGTGAAAGCGGAACAAACATACAAACAAACTCACTTTCCCATTTATAATATTAGTAAGGATAAGGATACTGACGCCGCGCCGTCGTATGGATATCCGATATATGCATTATTGGTCGATTCAAAGATTCCCTCTTCAAAGCTTTTGATATTGTAATAATTAGAATGGCAGACGTTTCCGGTGCTTGTGTTGGCATTTTTTTTTCGAAATCGTTGTACTTTATTTCACGCTTTTTTTTTACTCCATACAAGTTATTACTTGACTGCGATTTCACCGGATGGTAAGTGATGATGCAGCCTAAGATGTTATCGTACTAACTTGGAAGGGTAAGTAAATTTACCCCAACGGTTTCTACGAGCATCGCACCGGAACGCTAAATCGCTTGCCGGTGCGTCTTTGCTGGTAGGTTGGTAACTAGCCACGGCCAAAGCCTCCCACCAGACCAGACCTGAGCCAATTTAGAATAAAATTCCAAAGTGGCCCGTGACGGGAATCGAGCCCGCGACCCCACTCGAATCCGAACGCGCCGCCACTGCGCCAGGGACGTCATCAAAACGCTATAATCATCATATTATAACTACCTAAAATTGAAAAACAAATACTGATATTAGACTACGATTGCATTTATAAACAGGTAATGATTTATAGAATACATAGCTTTGACATTTTTATTGAATAAATAGTTTGATTTACATTTCTAACACATTAATTATTGTGATGTATAGAAGTTGTGTATGGATTTATTGCCATCACTTTTTAGGTAATTGGTTTTCAAATTTTGAAAACCTGAAATATATATCTAGGTCTAAATACGTGCATCGTGCATGTTTAAAAAATCGGCCAAGTGTGAGTCGGACTTCCACACTAAGGGCTCCTTATGATAACAAAGAAACTTGAACAACACTGCTCTAAGGGAATAATAACTCTAAGACCTTAGTATAAAGTTATAAATTTCAACTCGATTATTTTTATCCGTATCTGAGAAAATGACTCGTGATTGGCAGATATCCGGACCACAAAGATATATAAAGATTCCGTTTTTGCTGAGATACGGAACTCTTAAAAACTGATATAGAACCCTGAAAATGAGATAAAAAAAAATTACTAAATATTTTAAGTAGACAATTCCTTTTACGATAAGATTATATAGAAGGGTTTAGGTATATATAACAAAACATTTAAAAAGAATCTTTCTATGTTTCAAAAAAGTCATAGATTTTTTATCCAGTTAAAAGCCGTAGGCTGCACTATCCCGACTGTTCGATTGATTCAATAGTTTTTTGTTTCGTTTTTCAGTAACCACACGAAAATCTAGCTCTTTTTATTTAGAACCTACGAGTATACTAGCTTTTAGACTTTTATAAGCTTGTTGCAAACCCATCATTTTTCTTCATCAAATCAAATATCAAATCAATCAAATATTCTTTATTTGCAATAAAATACACGGTATAATGCGATCTTATAAAACTAAATATGGTAGCAGTGTATTTGCCTTATCAAGGCGTGCAAATTTTACTAATCGTCATTAAAATAATAATTAATATATTGTCATATCTATTTCCTATTAAAATAATCTTTAATGTCATATATTCCATCATTAAGTAATTTATTAAAAATATAATTCTTAAATTTATTGCATGGTAATTCTTTAACATGGTTCATGTAGGTACTCAGCAGAAATATGAGCTTATTTTCAAGAAGTGTTTGACGGTGTTATACAATAATTTATCTACATTGAGGTAATTTAATTTTAAAAGTTTTTATTATTTGTATTTTATATTAAAGTGACTATTTTATAGATAACTTATACCTACTAATAACTAATTTTCGTACATTCTATGTCACTGGAAAATTGTTTTATAAGATGCGTCTAACAAATAAATAAAATGTCAAGCAGTTATCTAGATATCTTCTAGTAGGTACCTATAAGTTAGTACCTACCTATTTCGTATTCGTATTGACTACAGGCTTCGATTAAAGAAAAGTTCATGATGCCTATGGTAGAATACTACCTACTTAGTCCTTTGCCAAATTACTACTACACTAAATTATAAATATCAACAAATTAGAGTTTTAATAATGTTTTTGCAGAGCGAATTCTGAAACTTAAAATAGTCTTAGAAGTTTTATTCTAATATTTGAGTTTGTAATAAATTCCAAGAAATATTCAAGTGTCGGAAACAAGTAATCGTTCATACAGAATAATTTATTTGTACAAACGTTAAAAGCGATAAATTCGTTCGTTTAATTCAAATTAATGCGCGTCAGGCCAAATTGGGCCCAAGAAACAATCGATTATCATTTCACGGGTTAATTGTGCTTTCGAAAAAGTCTGGCGTCCTTCTGCCGACTAATGACGCCATAAACTTGGAAATTATACGCTCCGTTAGCCCGACCATCCGTTGTTTTACTGATACGATATGTGTAGTTACCCATTACCTATAGTTATACCGTATGAATTTAGCTTTATCTTGAATCTTTGTCCTTTTCTATCAATAGAAATATATTTTTTTGTGTTTTGCGATTGTCGTAGCTAAAAGCGTAGCATAGCTATAAGCGTAGCGTAGCACATTGTCGTTGGTGTAGCACAATGGGTTAATAATTTTACTATGACTTTTTTTTTTTCAATAACATTAGAATTCTTATTTATGTTAGGTGTAGTAGGGTAGGTACTGTACGCATATTTGATTAATTTAGTTACTCCATAGGAAATGGTGTTAACTGTGTAAGTATTCATTAACTAACTGTTCTTGTTTCGTAGAATATTCCGTAAGAGGTAGAACAAGCAATAATTACCACGAAAGTGTAGGTTTTCTCTATATTATTCTCTGACAATACCTATTATAATATAGGTATGTATATTATATTTGTGTTTTTAATTTGATTTTAATTGGATACAAAGTTTGCGAATAGAGAATGCACATTGCACACAAATTTAAAACAGTACCAATCTAATGTAATACCACATTCCAGGTATATACAGAGTCATTTTGTCGCGATTTTTCTTTTATCCCGTACCCGTACAAAGACCCATCTTCAGTTGAGCGTAGGTATCATTCAGTTCATCGGAAGCGGTGTCGTGGCACGCCGACACTCACCGCTTTGACTCACATCCTTATAGTCTAAGAGACTCCGTCCGGGATTTGGCATCAATATGTCTTTAAAGAGTTCCATAATCGAAAGTTACAGTTTGTTTCACATATTACGTATAATATGATGACGGCCTTCCTCTCAGTCTGCCTGATTCGGTAGGTCGCGGATAAAATTTCCGTCACGAGCTGCTTTTGAAAGGACAATGATCATGGATGTAGATATGGAATCCCGTATCAAGCTGAATCAAATCCAAACTTTATTTTTTATAGACTGTTTCCACATTAACTCCTACAATTAGTACTTCTTTATTAACATCCGGATTCTAAAGTTTTAAACAAGATAAGAAAACAAAAAAGTTGTACTTCTTGAAATCAGTATGACACGAAATGTGAATGGAGAAAAAAGTAACGTTTTGTATGCAAAATTAAATTCCGGATATGAAAAATAAATTCCTAGTGCCTAGATGGTTCTTAAAAACATAATTTTATATTTCTAGACTATTTCGGTTTTCTCATGTATAATTTTTAAATTGGCTTAGATCAGGTCTCGTGTGAGTTTTCGGCCAGGGCTTCTTGCCATTACCAGCAAAGACGCACCACCAAGGGTTATACATACCATACCTTATTTCCAGTGTTCCAAAATGATTACTAAACGAAAAATCTAGTCTTATACAGAATGTTCACCATCATCTTTGAAATTCATGAAAAAAACAGTCCATAAAATATAGTTTGGCTGTACATAAAGAGCGGGATCGCGGGATCTCTGAGACTATTTCCCTGCAAACTCAGCGTGCGATCCTATCAGTGGCGTCAATTGCCCGTGCCAAATGCCACTTCCCCTCCCCCGCCCCCTCCTCCCCGCGACACCCCGCGTCTTATCTGCAACAAGCCCGCGTGATTGAATGCTTCCGTCGATGCTGAACTGATAATCTTCCGTGGAGTCAGCTGGGACGCGCGGTTGATAACACCAAACACGAGTCGAATAATTCCAGCTTATTTCACCATTATGTAGCTTCGCATGTTTGCTATAGATAGATAGATTAACACTTTACTGCACACCACAGAATAAAAATTTAAAAAAATCAAAACACAAACTTAGGAGTACAATTAGGCTATAATGATGAGTTGTTAGTTAATAATATATAGTATACTAGCTGATGCCCGCGACTTCGTCCACGTGAGATAAAAACTATTCTATCTTTTAAGTTGGACCAAATGACAGATATTCACGAAGTTTGAACTAAATCGGTTCAGTAGTTTAGGAGTCCATCGCGGACAAACATTGTGACACGAGATTTATATAATATGTACCTATGTATACTAGCTGACCCGGCCACGCGTTGCTGTGGCTAAAGTTTTTGTTATATTAATAAATTAAAATTGCGACTATAATTTGAGATTTAAACTATCCTATCTCTCAAGTTGGACCAAATGACAGATATTCACGAAGTTTGAACTAAATCGATTCAGTAGTTTAGGAGTCCATCGCGGACAAACATCGTGACACGAGATTTATATATATTAAGAAGATTAAGACTAGCTGATGCCCGCGACTTCGTCCACGTGGGATAAAAACTATTCTATCTTTTAAGTTGGACCAAATGACAGATATTCACGAAGTTTGAACTAAATTGGTTCAGTAGTTTAGGAGTCCATCGCGGACAAACATCGTGACACGTGATTTATATAAATTAAAAAGATAATTTATATATATTAAATTAAACAACGTGACACGTGATTTATATATATTAAGATGATGAGTAGTAGTTGGAGTATAATTATAGCTAGTAATGATTTTACTTATAGCTATACTTACCTATGCATCTATGCCGGTCATATGACATACGAAGCAGAAAGTGGACACTCACGGAAGGCTTTGTCCATAAGTTCAAAGTCGCTCAGCGTGCAATGAAGAGGGTTATGTTTGGTGTTTCTCTGAGGGATAGAATCCGTAACGAGGACATCCGTTAGAGAACCAAGGTAACTGAAATAACCCAACGGATTAGCACAAGCTGAACTGGCAGTGGGTGCCGGGCGGGACATATCTGTCGCAGAACTGACGGCCGTTGGGGCAGACGCGTTCGTAGTGGAGACCACGTACAAGTAAGCGCAACGAAGGATGACCTCCTGCCCGCTGGACCGACGACCTGAAAACGGTTGTTGGTAGTGGGTGGATGGATGGAGGACCGTGCATTCACCGTGAGGAAGTATTAAGTATATAGCAGGCAGAGGTCTGAATCAAACCATCACTGTTTTATAGGAAGGTAACCTACCTACTATCTAAATTGCAATAATCTATGAAATTTATAAATGTGGAAATAATGTAGTCAAAATACAATTCCATTCCAGCAAACCAATTTCAATAGCTCAGAAACCAAAAAAGCTGAAAAATGTGTAATCGAATGTTGCACGTTAGCGTAATGTCGCAGCAAATGGCGCGGCGCAGAGCCGGCGCGTATTGGAGGCGGCGTCTGTGACAAACTTGTTTTATCAGCGCCGATAAGGCTCATCCCATTTATACCGAACCTTTTGGTTACTTCTCCATTCAGTATTTTAGATTTTTTTGGTAAGGGTGTATTGCCACAACCATCTCTAGTTCCTGAAAACTAGCTTCCCAAAAACTAGGAACAGTTTTGATTTCATAGAAACTCATTTTCGATTCAAGGACTGCATTTCAACACACCTACCTAATAACAATCTATGTATCTATAAAATATTATGTTAGGATTTTCATATAGTGCACTTTTTGATTGCATGCCACATAATTATTGTACTTATTTTTTAACGAAATTACGTACTAGGTGCTCATAGTGCACTTATTCGATTTTGATAGAATTGCCTTATTCAGAGACGGTAACATGAACTTTACATACTGGCGCATACCTAATGCTTACGCTTTGGCGAAAATGAAGAGTTAAAGTAAATGCACTGATATTGTACTAATATGACTCGTCATAAGTGCCTATCAGCTAAACGTTTATGAAACAAAGTATATTTTGATTTGATTTGTGCAATGTGCATCTTCTGATTTTGTTATAAGTTTTCTGTTTGCCTCTCTCTATAAAGGCAAGTTTTAAGACGTGTGCAAGTTAAACATTTAAAAGCTGCCTATACTGATAAAATATAATCACGGAAGCACAGCGGCGAGTGTGTAACAGGCCGCGGTTAGCTGCGCGGTGGAGACGCCCGCGACGCGACCGCTCCGCCCGCAGCGCTTTGTGGCTCCCGGGAGAAGCGCTGAGGTGTGCACGCTGAGGAACTACACTAAGGACCTAATATATAAAATAGGCATATCAAAGATAAGGTAAATTTAAATAAATATGAGAATGGCATAACCGATCGCTAAATTGATCACTTGACTTCTGCGCAGACAAATGTCCATCTCATACATTTCTTGAGTTTCATTCCACTTGAGCGAACGACAGATTTCTGTGACGAATGAATAGACAATAGACACATACCCCAGGACATGGCGGACGGCTCGAAAAAATGTCGCCAGTTTATCGGTGCCAAAATGCTTGTTTTGCCACCAACAGTAAGGCCACGCTGTAGTTCGCTCAGCAGCCACCTATAGAATTTTGACAGATGGCTATTATATACAAACAACGTGCCAAACAAACGGCGTGACAAACTCCCGCTACGGGAATCAAAAAAATAACCATAAAATGGCGGTTTTCATTTTTGAAATTATGGCGCATGTGGCATCTCTCCCGCTCCGGGACAGATAATTATATGGCGAACGTGGCGGCCGGCCCGCTGCGGGAGCTTAGCTAATACCTTTTTTCAAACGTGCCACAAGCCGGTTAGTAAGCATTCTCCACTGCGCCACTTATACTGAAGCATACATAGAGAACAAAGATAGACTACAGTGCAACAGAAATGTCAACAAGACATTTAGTAAACTGAATGTTCACTGTTTCATGGGCGGGTTGTGTCCTAGAGTATAAGACAACGAACTTCCGTTCATTTTATTTAATTCACGTGTGTTTCAGTTGTTTTTATGACTGTAAGTATGTTTTAAATTAGGGTATATTATTGTAAATAAAACACAAATTTTGACGAGAAAAAGTATAAATGAATTATTGTAGATTATTTATCGAAAACTGGAAAAAAAACCATGACCCTATCTTTACTTTACGACATTGTTTTATTTTCACACTATATATAATATGTTTACCGTATGCAATATGATAGCGTGCTTAATAAAGAATCTAAAATGCTACATTTTATTACGCATAGAACAGAAAAAATTGTAAAATTTAAGTTTTTCTAAACATCTAGACTGACTAGAAGACTACTTTCCTAGGCCTTTGCCACGTCAGGTAAAATTTTCAAAATGGCGGCTGCCAAACCTGGCCCCTTACTTTCTCTCCCGGAGCGGGACACGCGCCATATGTATGAAATGACCAAAATGGCGGCCGGCACGCGAAGCGCTTGTACGAAAAAGGTTTTAGGTACGTAAATCTCATCGGTGGACGAACGCAAATACGAGTGGGTCTAGGTATAGGTAGGTATCATATACTCGTATGGCTATAGTACAATTGCTGACTTAACTTTCCACTGTGGATCCACACAGAAAATAAAAGACACTATAAAGTTATTCCTTGCTCTGTGGTTGGATCGGTTAACACTTGGAGATATCTAATGTTCACATTATTGTATCTTGAAGTAACCCTGCAAGAATACGGTAGAATTATTCATACCGATAGATTTTTTTTTCAATTTCAGCATCAATCATTTTGCACGGTTCAGGTTAGGCTGCCAACGGGGCAATAAAACTTTCTTGTTGCCTAGAATCGATAGGCCTGCAGTAAGCCCTATAAGCGCGACAGAGATCGCAAAAAGCTTCCTATATTTTCCCATTTCATCGTCCCGACGGTCAACGACTGTTTCACAATATCATAATAATGTTTACTTTCTGACAGTGAATCAAGAATTTATATATTGTAACATTTGTATGAAGGGTTAAGATTTTTTGTTCAAAAACACAATAATATCATTATAATATGTAATTAACGAGAGATAACAGCAGGTTGAATAGTAATCGTTGTTAATTGCTCGGAGTGAAACAACAGATGCGGACGACAAAAAACCGATATTCCACCTGTTACAGTTACATTTCACGGTTTTATTTGTTTAGCTTTAAAAGTAAATGATATCATTAGGTCAGCCGCAGGAGGCGTTTATGTCTTTATTGGGTTTTTATTGCAGCCATAGATTTAATATTCCGCATCCATGGCTTCCTTACATGCTTTTAAACTGTATATTTTATTTTTGATCTTTAAGAATTTAAGAATGTAGAGACTCGACGACTATATTATACCTATAGACGACTATAAGACGTATAGTTAACCATAATATACCTACCATGACAGAAAATTGAATCGTATGTTAGTGTGTCGAAATACCCATAATAAATTTTCTTGTGAAAGTCAACAAATATCATGTTGAGTTTTTTTTAAGTGCCTGTAAGTTAAGCCTTTATTAGATTATGTCTTTGAAAAATTCCATTAATTTTTCAAACGTTTAATAAAAAATTCACCTCTCTTTAACCTTTATCAATATCACCATTATTAAGAGTCGTCTTTTTCGTATTTGGTATTCGTGTATCTACCTACGCTAATAAAGAAATCTGCGTGGGAAAATTTAACCTTCTATGTCCACCGGCTGTAGATACTTAGGTTAGCACTACTGTAGTAATATCTTTCTTTTCTTTCTAATATATGAAATTCTCGTCCAATCTATCTCTAATGTCAAAACATAGTTTGTGCATGTATTATTTCAATCAGTCAATCGCTTCTTTATCAACTAATCAATCAACTATAAACGTTATGTTATACATTGTAGTTTGAACACGGCTTACCGACCCGATAAAATGGAATGCAGCCATCGAAATAATCAAACAAATCTGCAAACTATTGCAATCTTTACATAGTCGTTATAAGTACCTAGATTGAAGTAGATATGCCAAGTAGGGGAAAGCTATACCTACCTACGAGTAAACTATTTACCAGTTCTTATGTGTATCGGCGGCAACCAACGAAGCGTTGCGATATGGTCACGAAACATTACCCCACACGTACCCCGGGCATTCCGGTTAAATATAATTGCTGCAATTGCCGATAATTTCCCCCGCAGTAATAAAATGCCCATTAAAAAGAGTTCATGGTTTTAAGGCTTTAAAGTGAGGGGGAGGTAGGAGGTTTACGTCACTATATGTATGTTAAACACTATAGTTGACGCAACATCTCGCTGCGCACGGTGCATTTAATGGGAAGACAGAACAGCGCCTGAAAGGCTTGCCGTAAAACCCGTAAGTGCGGCAAAGAGTGCAACACATTTTATCGCATCACGGGTGGTGAGATATTGCGACCATTATTACTGACAATTAGTTCGCTATATCTCTCATCTCTAATCACAGTCTCTAATCTTCTAGTATATTAAATTCTCGTGCCAATTTTTGTTACCAAACGCCTCCCAAACGGCTCAATCGATTGTTATGTGTATGTTCTGTAGGTCTGAGAGTACCTACATCGTAAGACTCGTAAGCTATTTTGGATATCCCTAATGGCAAAAACGTTTGCCGGGTCATCTAGTAGTCCTATATATTTAAAACCCTCGTTCCTACCTATATATTTAAAATTCTCGTTCCAATTTTTGTTACCTAACTCCTCCATAACAACTCAACCGACTGTATGAAATTTTCTGTGTGTGTTCGGTAGTTCTGAGAGTAGGTGCTTAAGCTACTTTTTATATCCCTGATGGCAAAACAACGTTTGCCGGGGCAGGTAGTGTATAGTAAAATATCCTGTAAGTAAATATTATAATCAAATATCCACCACACAGACAGAAATTTACGAGTAGGTAATTAAATTCATTAGGATAGGGGTATAGAGCCGTGCAAAACAAAATATTGAAAAGCTCGCGTCATACAAGCGCGGTGTGAAAGGTGAACTCACAAAGCCGCAGCAGGGCCTCGCGACGTGTTTAGCCGCATTGTAGGGCTGCCACAAACACATTAAATATTAATATCAAAAATGTTTTTTCTTTATTGAAAATTTATAATGAAACTTATCTTACTTATGAACCATTGGCACTAGGAATGTGGTTTTCATATCCAGAATTTAATGTTGCTTACAAAAAGTTACTTTCTTTTCGATGCAAGTTTCGTTTCATACTGATTACCAAGAAGTACAACTTGTTTGAACTGTGAAGAAATGACAAATCCGCACTCATATCGAAATGCACTATTAAAGCCACACAGGGCAATTTACACTTAAAATATGAACTCAGTAGGAAAGACTATAATTTGTTTGTTTTGCTACAATCCGCTTCTTGAAAAGATTTTGTATGGTACAATATGCAGGAACACTGTCCACATGAAACACCACATAAAATTTTCCAACACTTTCTTCGACGTACGTTTCGTCCGGGGCATCCTCAGGAGATGTTATAAATAAATAAATAAAAATAAATAATAAAGATGTTGACTTCACAATGCAAAATCTTATAGCGCTTTATGAATCAATGTGGATTCGTTCTGAGATTGACTTAACTATTATCATAAACTTCAAGATCGCAAAGGCCAAAATTTCTGGTGTCAACTGTCATTAAGATAATTGAGGGTCGTGCAGAACAAAGTATTGAAAGAAGTCATGTCATATGCGCTGACAATGACACAGCGGGATGTTTAACTGCAGCACAGGGTTAGCACGTACGGAAAATGTATTCAAACAACTGCCCAAGTTTAAAAAAATAACAAGTTAGGTTAATTGTTTTCATTCAATATATAGAATTTCGTTCATATGCGTGAAAATAAGGTTCCTTCCTTTTAACAGCTTATTAGGCTATTAAACTTAGATACGAACAGATTACAGAGGTCATCAATTAATGTGCAAGGCAGGATTTTCGCTAAACTTGTCATAAAAAATTGTTTGTAAGTATCTCATTTGTTAAATAGACCAACTTTTTGAAATGCAATATTTTAGTTACATTATCATTACAGGTGGTCTGGGAGTTTTTCAATATTTATAATATTTAAGTATATATATTTATCAGTTATCTAGTACCCATAACACATCATAGCTATCGCTTACTTTGGGGCTAGATTGCAATGTGTGTAAAATGTCCTGATATTTATTAATTATTTTGTTTTGGGCATGACACTATATCATCATTGCAAAATGTTTGTAAAAGAATTTTATATAGATAAAATAACATACTATTAACGTCCTCCTCCATTTTTTTGTATGTACATTTTTTGATAACCTAGATAGAGCGTGTGTGCCTCTGTATGCGCTAGTGTTTTATCCGCAGGCAACGGAGCGGAAACTGCGCGCCCATTGTGACAACCCTCGGCCGCGCCTCTCGTGAGAATTCGCAACTACTATACTTTGCTGATTGTGTTTTATATTTTGCTGATCTCGTTCTAAATCTAAGCAATCCAATTTTAGGGAATAAAACTAAAATGTTGCCTTCATATAAAATATTTATACCCAATACTTAATACTTAATTAATGTAAAGAAGATTTAATAACACTGCTATGATGGATTAGTGCAGTAAATATCTCAAATTCCTTTTTGGTCCAAAGGCTTTGTGCGAAGACTTTTCAATATACGTCTGTATAATTCCATATATTTATCAACGCAGCCTAGTGGGTGATTTTGCCATATGGTCTACACACCCACTAGGGAAGGAATTTTATAAGTTCTAGCCCTAAAATAGTAAATTAGGGGACCGATGAACGAAACCGTGAGCGCCCATTATTTTGCCTAGTATTTTAAGTATTATGAACAATATTTTGGTTTCCTCTCTTAAAATAAATACTTAATTACTTTCCAAAAGATAATTATTGTAGATAGGTTCCTATGTTAATAAAAATATACCTATACAAAAGCGAAACACTGGAATGATTTATGACCGATTCTGCAGCGAGATAATAACACTACTATGGTCAGTTAGGGTAAGAGGAACACAGGGGAAAGAGGAACACTAACATATAGCTTTACTACGTTCCTCTTTCCCCTGTGTTCCTCTTACCCTAACTGACCTTATAGTCGGATTTGCAGTCGGAGCAACGTACGAGTTTATACTAATGTAAATATAGGGATTTATAGTAAGTAAACGTAAGTATAAAGTACTGTAATGTTGATCGAAATTCGAAAGCCGATAAACTTTTTGAATAATATAGGTAGGTACTATCGGTAAATAGGTAAATAGTAGGTAAGGTAATATAGGAGTCTTGGAACTCTAGCCATACCATGGCATTGTGATCCGAGAAATGGAATGAATATGAAACGAAATTCAAAAAATCTACAAGAATGCGGGGAAGTCGTGTCGTGTCACCAATTTGGCGATCATATTCATACATTTTTTTAATTTCGTTACATTTCCGCATTCCATCGCATTATTATGTCATATGGCTAGAGCTGCTATACAAGTATATAGGTATTTCAACAACACGGTCACAATCAGAGGCGTCAGCTAGCGCAGAAAACAAAAGCGGCAGCTTCTAATCTCCATTAGGTAATGCGAGGTGAGATGAGATGCGCCGTAACCCGTGAGCTGTGCCCGCCATCCGCGCGAACAATGCTCCGGCGACAATGTGACCACCGGGCGGAAACGGCTGCTTTCCGCCCTCGTTGCACTCCACTACACTGAGATGATGAAAGTGCTGTCACTATCGAAATGGAGCGCTTTTTAGTTCATCAATATTTTCAGACACGAGAGGTTTTAATTTTATCGTAATTTATACTTACCATATAGGTACTCTAGTAAATTCAGCAACAGTATCTACCATATAATTTGTAAAAAATATTTTTAAAGCATAACTAACAAAAGAACAGCTGTGACTATGGTATAACCAACATACCAACACAGATAAAACTCATTCTACAATTTTTCACCCGGTAGGCAATTTTGACTAATTGAATTAATCAAAACATTTTCGTAATCTAAGTAGATAGGTATGATATATAGGATTGAGCCATATTCCCAATAATAACGCCTACCTAATAAGAAAAAAAAATTTACATGATAAATATAATTTCGTGGGTAAAATATAAATACCTAAGTATGATTGTCGGATATAAATAAGTATGGTTGTTCACGACTTATATTACTTACATCGTCCTCGATATATTTTTTTACACATTATTTTTTTGATCGTATTAACTATAATATCTAAGCAGGGGTCTAATTGCGTAAGAAAAACATATTCCTGCTGATTGGTTCCCTGATTTCCGCCAGCCAGTCGGGGGGCAGAATTCGTAAACGATTACGATACCGATGAAAACTTTTTTCTTACGCAATCTAGGGGCAGGTATATATTATCTGTCTAAGCATTTATAGTAGTGTTATTATCTCGCTACAGACTCGGTCATAAATCATCCGAGTGTTTCGCTTTTGTATTTCACTGCTGAGCTGCACTGATGCTTTTGTATTTTATAGTGAACAACAAAAGCGAAACACTCGAATGATTTATGGCCGAGTCTGCAGCAAGATAATAACACTAGTATAACTGTACATGACGTAGTTACGTATTTACATTGAACTGTACAAACAACTATTACATATTATCAACACTACCACTAGTTAGTTAGTTCTCTACAATTTTTATTTAATTGCCCTTTGAAAAATCCTACAAATAATAAAAAAGCAAACATTAAAGCGCATATATCTCGCTTTGGAATTACGCAGCTATCGAAAAAATGTGACGCTGTAAATCAAAATAATCAGTACGCGCGGTGTATGTGTGAAATTCCATACTAACACCGGGGGAGAGAGGGCGCGGGCGGCCGGCGAACTCATTACTGGCACGTGACACGAGTCTCACCGCGCCCACTCGACCCCCTCGACTGCTACAGTCGGCAATGAGTTATTGAGTGTTCCGAAAGCTCATGTGTTAAACCGTCACTACTCATGTTGCGTTGGAGCTGCGAACTGCGACGCGGCGCGAAGAATGCGCTACGTTATTGCTGTTTTGCCTGACAGATATTACGTTTATTTGCAGTTTGTCCCATAAGTATACAGAACAGTAAGTTGATAATCACTAATACTCGCATTTTAATTAATCTTCAGTTTCAACTTACTAAATAATTTAAAATTTTTACTTTCTGAATAAGATACTTAAGAGCAACCATAATGTACTAGTGCCGTCATGGTATATAATTTAATATGAGCAATTTATGCTACTCCATCGTCTCATTTCAAGTCTTGACCAATTTACCACCTCTCTTAGTTATGTATCGAGCCGTATTATAGGCCTCTTATAGGGATCGCCATCCAACACAATTTAATGCTGACAGAATTTTATAAATTTCGTCTTGACATCCAAGAGGGAATCTGATGCTTACTGAGGTAACAATGCATGCACGTTCGTCATTTTATTCATCTTGTTTCTATTTTTTTATCGCTCTTGAGAGTTATTCGAGGTCGCTGATCTCGTCATATCTGAATGATATTCCGAGCATAACCCACTTCATCTCTCGCTATGTGAGCCGTGTAACTTGGCCTATAAGGCATTTATAGACATCACGGAAACCGCGCACTATCTTTATTATTAGACTTTTAAGCCTTATATCTGTGATCTGTGATCTTCAGGCATTTGAGAATATTGCGATATTATGTAAGTATGTTGGGATATCAAGGCTGTTTTTTTTATTTATACAGAAAAAAAACATTTATGAAAAAAACGAATAAAACAAACTTCGTCGATGCGGCCATTGTTAATTGCAGTTGATTGATGACGCAATACGAACCGTCAAATTACCCCCAAAATGTGACCCGCTTCAGTGGAAAGGCGACAAAATTCAACGGGTTTTCGCCAGAACGTATTTTTCTAATTGAATCATGTGTGATTTATTATTGGTCTGATGATGTATCATTCTTTCAACAGCAGCCGCGGCTCACCCCATTGCGGCCCGAATTATTGCTACAAATGTTCACATCCGCGCTTTTTAACTGCACACAGCAGCGCCACTCCACCCCCACTTCCCCTTCAGTTTTTTATTAAACTGAGTAATCGATTTTTTGGAGACTTTATTGAAGTAGGTACCTATCGTCAGACGCGAAATGCGTTAAATAAAAGCGATTACGATTTCCGATGGTTTGGTATATCCACAGATTTATAAACTAAAAATCTCTGGTTATATCTTTTAACTTTTTAGTGTTATGGTAGTCTTTCTTCCTGGCCTTTGAAGAAAGACTACCATAACACTAAAAAGTTAAAAGTTTTTAGTGTAATGGTAGTGAATGAGCTTAATAATTTAAGCTTTACAAGAAGGAATATTTGTAATTAAACCAAGCTCAATTTTTAGGGTTCCGTACCAAAATGGTAAAATGGAACCCTTATGGTGCGACTTTCTCCGTCTGTCTGTCCGTCTGTCCGTCTGTCTGTCTGTCCGTCACACTCGATTATTTCAGTAACTACCGACGGATTTTCTTGGATTTGTAATTATACTGATAGGTTCTTAGTTCTTAGTTCTTACTTTCCTTTAGTCGGGGAGTTTCAAAAAAATTATTTAATCCTTTTTCAATTAAAAGTCTGCAAAAGTCGTGGGTGTTTAAAATTTTTTTAATTTTCCACTTGTTTTATAATTTTTCGATTAATATATTAATGTAATTTAAATGATATTATTATTAAATAATGAAAATTGATCTTCAAACTAGCCATTAGCTCCTCTAGCAGCGTTTGAAGGCATCATCCCTTCCAAGTCATAAAGAGGCGTTTATTGTGGCGCCCCCTGCTGTTCAATCGCAAGAACAATTATCTATGAACCATTGCCAATGACTCACTAATATTTTATACAAAACTGTATCCAAATCCGTTCAGTCGTTTTTGTAATAATTGAGAACTTTCGTTTGCACTGTAAATGTTTTTTATGGCGCCCCCTGGTGATCGATGTTCGTAACAACTATCTAAGAACCATCGCCAATGAATACCAAACATTATACAGAAAACTGCATCTAAATCAGTCAAGCCGTTTTTGAAATAAATGGGAACATTCGTTTGCAATATAAATGTATTTTATGGCGCCCCCTGGTGATCGATGTTCGTAACAACTATCTAAGAACCATTGCCGCTGAACACCAAACATTATACAGAAAACCGCATCTAAATCGGTCAAGCCGTTTTTGAAATAAATGGGAACATTGATGTGCACACACAAACAAACAAACCAACAAACAAACAAAAATATTTTTGCATTATTGCTTTTGTGAACAATTTAACATATAAACAACATAACATCTCATTAATAAAGTAATGTACAAACGGTCTCTCACCCTAAACGCATATACCCGTACTCCGTTCCGTCGTGGGTAAATATTAGCATTCACTTAGACAGTAATTTAGTATTAGTATTATGTATATGTGACTTAGAAACTATGTGCTTGTGCTCTTTTTAATTTTTATGGTATATCTTCCGAGGGAGAGAACACATATCCATAAAATCTAGCTAGGATAGTCAGTTCTTGATCTTACTTCATGATTTTAAGTTAAACAATAAGCACCTGCCACCTACTATATGTATAATGTAAAAGATCAAGCTTATATTATTGTAAAAATTTGATGGTGAAAAATAAAGGATTTATTTATTTATTTATTATAAGTTCGCTAAAGTTATCTACAAGGTGTGCGAGAACGCCAGGGAGCGTTCAGATTGTCCGATTTTCAAACACAGCGAGGTTTTCCTCTATCCGGTGACGTGGTTTTTCTACAGTCACTTGTTTTGTCCATACATTTTATCTACTGTCTGTTACTTTGTCTAGCCCCGTTGTACTGCACATTATACTTATCTGCATTCTGCATTATACCTGCTATAAACAGCAACATTACAGTTATTTACAATGAATATAATGGCAACGTAAATATTACATAAGTGCATTTCCTGGGTTCAATAATGGTTCAACACTCAAAATTACTTCAACATAAGACCTTCAGTGCGCACAGCCGCGGGCGATTACCGGATTTACTCTATTTATACAATACCCGAGGGAGAAAGCCCATAGAGCTGTTCATATTATAGAAAAGTCAACCGATTATTCGATATTGGATACAAGCAGCCGCTGCTTTGCGGAAGTCTGTAACAATTAACAACTGAAATTATTTTGGAATACAATATGCAAATATCTATAGTTATATACATGTATGATGTACAACAAACAGTAAGAGCGTTGATCGGCTCTCTGCAAAATGATTAAACAATAATTAACACCTATGTGTTGACAGAATAAACCCAAAATGAGTTTGTTTGCTTTTAGGTACAGCAATAAAGTTAAAACAAACCGCTCTTGACAAGTGCAGCCTTACCGGTGGCGTTGCAGACTTTTGTTTGCTTTGAACGGCTTTGTAATAATTGAAGTCGTTATAACATGTATTATTATTGCCGCACTTACCAAGCCTAAGAAGGAAAATGAAATTCCCTCATTCAGGCGATTCCCTGATACACGAAAAATATATGAATATTTTTATACCATAAGTACAAGTTAGTACTTGACTGCGATCTTACCTGATGGTAAGTGATGATGCCGCCGAAGATGGTATCGTACCTACTGGCTACTAACTTGGAAAGTGTAAGTAAACTCATCCCAACGGTATCTACACAGTATCGCACCGGAACGCTTAATCGTTTGGAGGTGCGTCTTTGTCATTGTGGTTTGCTGGTTTGCTGCTGTGTTCTTGCATTTGTTTGTACAATGATAACTTAATACATTGTTCTTGAATCGCATAGGAACAAATTAATCGAGACGATTAGTCCAAAACTTGCGGGATACTTTTAGTTATAGATATTTAAAAAATCTTTATTTCACTCATCAAAAAGTATGGGTTACAGCCTACAGTTATTAAAATCCAATTAGTTAATATTAATTATAATTTATAATATAAGAATCTTAAAACTAAATATTATTGCCAGGTCTAAATATTTCCTGTATCTACATCAAAACCGGAAAGGTTTCCTTCAAAATTCAAGTGGCCAATTATGGAGTTACGTTTTGGTCTTTACCTCTTGCCAACATTTTGAGAACACTTCACCTTTTGTACTGAAGAAAAGTTTAATAACATTGCGCAGTGAGTGTTGCCAGTTCGAAGCAGCGGGATCTTTCTATAAAGAACTAACTTGCTGAGCACAAAGGGACACCTACTTGAGATTCAAGATTTTTAATGGATTTTACTTGCAAAACTATATAGGTACCTACTTGAAATGTAATATACATACATATATTGTATGTTTCTGAATATGGCACTTAGTTATAATTTATTAATGTGTATGAAATATGGTTATATTAAAACTGCATATTATATTTTTGATGTAGGTGATCAAGAAGTAATAGGTACTTTTATAAGAAGTACATATAGTGGCTAATTACTTGGTAATGGCAAAGAACTTTTTAAATCTCAAGCTTTTTGACGACTTACTAGGGCACAAGGGCACAGCCTACATGGGCGCGAATCTTTTCTCAACTTCTGTCTTGAAACTTAAAGTGCTTTATTTGTATCTGTGAGATTTTAAGTGTCTGATAACTTAATTATAATTATTAATTAATTAATTATATGCAACAAAACCTGGAACCGGATTCATAGCTAGGTTAAAACACCGATCGGTAACTCTCCACCGAGCTAGTGCACAATTAAATAAATAAAAAAAGTAAAAAATAATCCCAATCAAAACACATGATATTTCAATTCCGTTCCGTTCCGATTGGCGATTACATCGAGCTTCTGGGTATCACCATCTCACCCAATCTCAATTTTGGGAAATGCATCGAAGCTAAAGCAAAAACAGCTGCTAAAAAACTAGGAATCCTCAACAAGGTTAAGCGGTACTTCACGCCCGAACAGCTTCTGACGCTATATGAGGCTCAGGTGCGTTCCGGCATGGAGTACTGTAGTCACCTTTGGGATGGTTCTGCCAAGTATCAGCTCGATGCATTGGACTCAGTTGATCGCCGCGCTCGCAGAATAATCGGCAAGGAATCGCTAACGCGGGCAAAACTGCTCAGCTTACAACATCGGCGCAACGTTGCCTGTTTAGCGGTTTTTTACAGGATATACTTTGGTGAGTGTGCTCAGGAACTACATAACCTTGTACCTCCTTCACCTTTCTACCATAGGACTGCAAGACGCCGAGAGCGGTGGCATCCTTATGTGGTTGACGTCCAACAAACTCGCACGAAACGTTTTTCCTCCACGTTTCTGATACGAACCGCTAAGGTGTGGAACGCCCTTCCAGCCTCCGTGTTTCCAGCCAAGTACAATCTAGGTGCCTTCAAGAGAAGAGTGAATAGGCATTTTCTAGGCAAGCGCGCTCCATCCTAGACCTCATCATTGCTTTCCATCAGGCATGATTGTCGTCAAGCGCAAGCCTATCTACAATAAAAAAAAAAAAAAAAAAAAAAAAAAAAAAAAAAAAAAAAAAAAAAAAAAAAAAAAAAAAATTTCTTTTTTTTTTTTAATTGCCATACCAACAGTTTAGTTTAGTTTGAATTTGTAAACAGCGTGCTCAAAATGATTTGCAACTACACGAATTTGGCACCGACTTCAAAAACTAAATAGTTATACCCAGATTTATTAGAAAATTATTTTGTGCTTTTCAGTGGGTTTGTTTTTTGAAGGCGGTTCCCTTTTTTATTAAAAAAAAAATTGAAATATCATGTGTTTTGATTGGGATTTTTTTTTTACTTTTTTTATTTCATACTTTTTAGTGATAAGTAGGTATGTACTTTATCTATCTTAGGTTTTGGGCTAATTACTACCTTATCAATTTATTTTAGTGTTAGGATTTTAAGTAATAATCTTACTTAGGCTTAGTACTAGCCTAAAACTTATCACTAAAAAAACATACCTATGCCTAATGACGAGGATGAGGAATGTTCTTTCTCGATAGATCAAATAGATCGGTTCAGCCAATAGCGATATAATCGAGGACAAACCGAAATACCAACATAGGGATTAAACTGAGAACCTCTTATTTTGAAGTCAGTTAATTAAGACAATATTATTGTCAACTTGAGAATCTCCTTCTTCTTTGAAGTCAGTTAAAATCTACACTGCAAACCATTATACTGATCGCAAGCGATTTACTCTTTTCCGTTGAGGAGTTCCGCTCTCCATCTCTGAAGATATTCATTATATCTCAATGAAATTGAAACGAGACTACCTCTTATGTATGGCCTACCTAAAAAAATATGAACCGTCAAAATAGGTGTCACCGATCTCGAGATAATCGTAGACAAATTTAAATACAAAAATATCGATTAAACTAAGAACCTCTTATTTTTTTAAGTCGGTTAATATACTAAAACCTTCTCCAGAATGTAACAGATACTTTTCTGAAAACCGCATCAAAATCGGTTCAGTCAAACGCTAAATAATCGCGGACAAACATACATACATACATACATACATACATACATACAAACATACGGGTCGAATACAGAACCTCCTTCTTTTTTTGAAGTCGGTTAAAAATACCCATCGCTCAGTACTAAGTAAGTGGCGTCATTTGGACGCAATTAAAGTGATGTCTGATTGTTTCAAGTTGCTCGCGCGTCCTGCACTCGTGACGTCCTTCGTTTCCGCTCGGCAACTCTACCTACTGGAGAATGATGTAGTGTAGACATTATAAACTCACCTTTTAAAAAATATTAATTCTACCAATCAATACAGTAGACTTTCAGTGTGAGCCTTTTTAGGCATTCATACTGAAAGGTATTGAAGACTGAAGATTGGCAGATTTATTAAGTCCGTAGGTAACTTTTTATTAGATAGGCTTATAGCCTACCTACCCAATAAAAAGTCTAGGTTTTTGAATTAGACTGAAAGTTTATCCAATTTTTATAATAGTTAGGGAACTAGTGTTATATCTATTTAGCTATTCAACATTATAAGGAATATGAGGTACCTATACCTATATATTGGAAAGTTTATGAGGTAAGTATACCTAAATCACAATCTCGTTATTTACGACCAATATGGCTGGCAGTTTGCCTATGATAATAATAATTAATTATTTATTAATTATCTACTTTGCAGTCGTCTATAGGTACCTACTGCAGTAAGGCCAAAACCGATCCTTACCGACGTAACAACCGTGCTACGAACTTAGTTATACGTACCGAAGTTAGCATTTAGTTTGTCCAGAATTAAGAAAAACGTAATAAGACCACACGTAGACGATGTAATTGCATTTGTGTCCAATTCAAATAACCCAATATCGAATTTGAATAACGTACAAAAATTGAGTCGTCAACTGAGCCGGCTCGCTGATTCCTTTCAGGGAATCGCTCTGCTCAGATTGAAAGCCACATTTTTTCAAAAAACGACGGCAGCCCTTCAATATAACAACCCAAAAGTCGGTAAATAGTTAACAAAGGGTCCACAATGCTCCAATGCCAATGTTTGGGCCAAAATAAAGGAATATCTCTGAAGGCAGAGTCATTGTGCGCGCGCGCATTGTTCCGGGCTCGCTGAGGGTTGCACAAAACCGATCGGTAGCTGTCGGCTGCGCTCTCAAAGGGCTCATGTTTGCCTACAATATTATTTTTATTGCAGTAATTGAGAGAGATTCTTTGACAGTTGCCTGTGAGCGACCGACTCATGAGTTTTGTCTGGACTCTGGACTTTCTAGTTTTATGATTATTGCCCTTTGTGGCTTTATGCGAATCGCTATCTTTATATCAGAATCTTTCTCGTGCATTTGTGTTTTGTATGAATATGATGGATAATTATTTTGAGTCGCGCAGAAAAATATTTAATACCTATAGGCAAACCATCAATTACTTTATACAGTGTGAGTCTTCGTGCACATATTGAAATGAGGGAAACTATGCTTAATTTTATCGACGGAAAACATATTAAAAAAAAAAAAATTTTTTTTTATATTTTTTTGGAATTTTTAAAATTTTTGTTCGCTACTTTGACCCTTGCGTAAACAAAACGGTGTAACTTTTAAACTAAATAATCTATCACGATGAATCAAACTTATTAATGATTAATTCTTACCCATTATTACTTAATGGTCCTTCGTCATGAAATGAAAATTGTGGAAAAAAATTACCCTCAATGGAAAATACACGTGTTTTTAATAAAATTTCTGTTTTTTTTTCACTAATTTTTACAATAATCGTAAAATTTCTCAATAAAATGCCCCCATTGTGTGCCTTTTTTATAACTTTAAATTATTCCTCATCGTATTAGCTAATTAATTGAGGGTAATTTTTTTTCCACAATTTTCATTTCATAAGGACGGACCATTACTTCCACTCATTAATAAGTTTGATTCATCGTGATAGATAATTTCGTTTAAAAGTTACACCGTTTTGTTTACACAAGGGTCATAGTAGCGAACAAAAATTTTAAAAAATTCCAAAAAAATGTTCAAAAAAAATTTAGATTTTTTTAAATACGTTTTCCGTCGATAAAATTAAGCATAGTTTCCCTCATTTCAATATGTGCACATTATGAAGACTCACACTGTATATTAAACAACACTACAACATTACAATACTATAGGTATTATTCTACCTTGCTACATGCAGTGGATGGCTAAATGTAAGATAGGTTTTTTGTAGGTAAAACAAAAATGTAAGTATCATGAAGATAATTTTAATTTTACGTCATTTTATAAAACCTTTGATACAATGTAGAAATTCATGCGTAGGAAGTACTTACTTTGCACATAATAAATATATTTTTTGAAAGTGGTACATTAGCAGTAAATTATAATGAACTTCCTAAAATTTGTTATTTTAAATATAGGTGTAATTGTACTTGTACCTACTTCTTACTTAGTAATTAGGTACGTTAAAGTGATTTCCGATCAACTGGAGTCAAAAATATGGGTATACCAATAGAACTTAGGTACGTTTACCTATATTTAAACAAAAGCTTGTTGTTTTATTATCTACTTTTAATAACCCTAAAATCCATTCATATAACAACCAGGCCATAGCGAATTTTACCATAATAAACATTTACTATTAGCAAAATGTCTGTAGTGTTGTAAAACTTTTTGGTTTCTCTATCTTATCTGTAGCCGTAAAAATACCGAGGTAATGAACAAGATGGCGACCAATCGGGCGTGGATCGTGATTTCAAAGAGCGCCGATGTGAAACAATATGTCGTAAAAGTTATGGTCTTGTTTAGGGCAATAGCTACTATATTGTTTCTTTAGAAGAGGCCGTCTTCAGTCTATAAAATTAGGTTGGTATAGGTTACCTACCTGTAGAAAACATTGACCTGACTTTCTTTACATTATTGTTCCCTACAGGGATTTGTTGACAAGACTAGGTATTTAATTGTATTTTTGCGATTGGTGATAACTTGGAGGCTAAGCTATTTTAAACCATCATTTATTGATTAGGTTTGGATAAGTATTTACAACTTTCTATGCATACCGAGCGCACTTACTTATTTAAATAAATAAATTACCTATAACACCAATTTCTTATGGACTCATTAGGTATATGCCCTTTTTATTACGTATTAAACCAATACGACATGAGTAGCTGGATAAGATTTAAAAATCATTGAAAAAATTGGTTGCCTGTAAAGTCGGTTTACTGACGATAGTTGAACGTGACAACGTCTTCTTTGTCGCTCGTTCCGCGCTTGCGAGGTAACGCCGGTAACGCCGCATGAGCGAGGTAACGCCGGATGAGTCATGTTTTTTCGTGCGTGCAACCGGCTCTATCGATTTATAAGACGTTGTCACGTCAAAAATCAAACGCAAAAATCTGCAAAAGAAAAAGCTCGCATGAAAAGTTAGCGCACGTCTACACGTATCGTAGAGCTGACGTAGAGCGCGGGAAACTCCGTCCGAAGTTATGGCCAAGTTTGTTCGCCCCGCCCTCGCGCCGCCTCTCACCCGTCCCGCTCGCTCGCCGCCTCGCGCCGCACGCAACTTCGCATTTCTTTGCACTTCGACAGAGCAACTTTTGAAAGTTCGCAACAAAAAACTTTTACACGTTAAACTTATGTTGCTTAGGATACACCACAAGTAATTATCGTGGTGTCAATGCGTTACAATATTGCTTATGAGTATAATAATATTTAAGTTTTACCTACTTTTCATACTTTAATTTATTAATCAACACGAGGTGGCAGTCAATGATCGACGTGATCGGCATTCCGCGCGTACTTTGACACAATGCCGCGCCACCCCACGGCGAGCTTGCGACTCGAACATGAAAATCATAATTTTTCATGAGCTCGTTGATAGGTTTTCGCACCGGCCGCGGTTTCCCGCCGCCCCGTGGCCTAATTACCGGCGCCTCGCGATACGTCATCGCGGTAATTCAAAAAAATCCACCCATCCTACTCCTACCCGGCGATCGTCGCGGCGGTGTCTCGTTCGCGCGAGTATTTTTATAAAAACGCAGAGACCGACCGCGGCCGTCCCGTTCGTTCCCGCTGCGGCTCCGCGCCGCCCGCGCCCTTCGTCTCCTTCCCGCTTTTTACGAGACGTAGGGGCCACCACCCGGGTGGGGGCGGCGACCGCGCGAACGCAAAATATTGACCATCGGAAAAAGTCGCGTCGTATCGCAGTCATCAGTCGAAACTGAGTCCCCGCGAGCACGCGTCCCTCCGCGACTTCGGTGCGCGTCGTGCGTCTTCGGCTTGCGGTGTCGCCGAGTCGCCGCTTATTTTTCCCGAGTCCCCCGCCCGGCGTCTTGTCCGCGCCCAACAAGTGGTGCTCGCGAGTCGCGGCTCACACGGCGTCTCGCGCCCATACTTCGCACAACTTTCCGGGGTGCGCGCACGACACCGAGTTCGTACTTCGCATCGCGTGTTCGAAACTTTCGTCGGAGTGTTCGGAGGCTAGTGGCGTGACGGAGAACTTTAGTGGCGTGTCGAGGGTCGCTGGAGGGTGAACTGGAGTCGATGCACCTTCCGCACGCGAGTCCCCCGGCCCCCACGATGGCGGACGTCTACTCGCACATCCACGAGTACTACCGGCAGAGCCACGGAGACCTGGTGCAGACCGGCTCCCCGGCCGTGCTGTGCTCCGCCTTGCCGGGCCACTGGCGGTCCAACAAGTCCCTGCCGGTCGCGTTCAAGGTGGTCGCGCTGGACGACGTTCAGGACGGAACGCTGGTCACGATCAAAGCCGGTAACGACGAGAACGTGATGGCCGAGATGAGGAACTGTACGGCGGTGATGAAGAACCAGGTGGCGAAGTTCAACGACCTCAGGTTCGTGGGTCGCAGCGGGCGCGGCAAGTCCTTCAGCCTGACTATCACCATCAGCACGTTCCCCAGCCAGGTCGCCACCTACACCAAAGCCATCAAAGTCACAGTCGATGGACCAAGAGAACCTAGAACTAAGCAAAGTAAGTTCTTATTACTAATACCATAATTATACGAACCTAGTTTTATGTGTTAAGTCGTTTTTGAGATAGACCCCGAAATAAAATAGATCTAAAAAAGCTACTTGTGGGACCCCCAAATTGTCAAGTATTTAAATTAAAATTAAAAATAATGTGTGTTCTACTCAGATAATTCTATATGTGTATCTAATATGTAGATACCCCACAACTACATATAGGTAAGATTATTTTTTACCAATATTTTTTTTATTGGTAATATTCGGCTTTGGGCCATCAATAAAATATCGCTGTAGAAGTTGAACTAATTCTGTTCATTTATTCAGAACTAATATTAAATCACTAATAACGGAGGAACAAGAGTAAACCTACTCAAGTTAACTCAATTAATTGATAGGAATAGGAAAAATAAGAAAGTAAATTCAGGATAGGAACCTTTGGCATTTAAGCCCACAGATAGAACCTAGTCTAAACTTTCGGATGCCATCGAGTAAAATTTAAAACAAGCTCTAATATAGCTCTAAATCGTAAATGAAGCAATACATACAAAAATTTGATTTGATGCAGTTGCATCTTATCCTAACGGAATTAAATTTCCTCACTTCTAATTTATCTTGCAAGAAATGATTTAAATTCTAAACAAATCTAAAACTACATACAAATATTGCAAGTTAAATAAAAGCCTGTAAAAAATCACTGCATTCCAGAATTTATCGACTGGTGTGAATTCCAGCATAAATTATAATCAACATTCTGCGAATAATCGCGAATAGCATGCGCCAGGAAGCTATTACAGAGAAAATATCTCAAGCATAAAAACTGTAAAGACGTATTCACATGCGCTAAAGATCTATAACTCATGTAGTTTTTATGCGCACGCGCTGGCTTCCTGCCAGCCCACAGTCCAATTTTGCGGCGCCGAACTTTTGACCACATTCAAAATACTTTTATAACCATTGGCAAGCTTTTAATTCGGGCCATTTAGTCCAGTCAATGAATAATCTAAAAGGGGGTGTAGAGTGCATGAGAGGGGACCTAAGCAATTTCTTCTGAAACTTGTTCAGGGTACTTAGGAAGTTAACATACTAAAAGTCCTGACGTCTCGGAGGTGAGCCGGAGTGGGGAGGGGGGGGAAAAGGTACCACTTTTGGGTTTTTCACTAATATCTCAGAAACGGTGCGTCATAGAAAAAAAAA
Organism: Coenonympha arcania; assembly: GCA_036785405.1. NCBI lineage: Eukaryota > Metazoa > Arthropoda > Insecta > Lepidoptera > Nymphalidae > Coenonympha > Coenonympha arcania. The sequence continues at coordinate 5,501,955 of CM072072.1, read as the reverse complement.
ATCTGCTAATAAATTAAAGCTCATAAAATTATCTAAAACTTTGGTCTTATTCAATTTTGCCGTATTCCTAACCGTTTCCGAGCCACACGCTCCGGAAAAGTTAATACTACAAAAAAAACCTTATCGTATAATAATCCGGTCAAGTTAGACATAAAAATAGTGGTCAAATAACAATAATTCCGACAGAGCCAAATCTTCGTAGAGACTAGAGATGCCACGAATATTCGGCTACTATTCGGTATTCGGCCTATTCGGCCACTTTTTTTGGTATTCGGTATTCGGCCGAATAGTACTAATTATTCGGCCGAATACCGAATACCAAATCGTGGACAAAAAAGACACATCATATTACTCAAGATTTGTATTTATTACCAAATTACAATATTTTAATAAGTAAAATTAATTAGCGTTAAGTTGTGATGGATAAAAACAAGCTTTTCAGCATTTGATGGTAGCAAACGATAACGCTTTTCATCGTAAATGATAGCTTCAGAAAACAACCTCTCACTATACAGGCTACTTCCGGGAGAAGAAAGAGAAACTTTAGCAAATTTTGAAAGGTTTGAACTTTGAATATGGCTTTTTATTTGCTGACCACCACTTGTAAGGATTAGCTTTCCTATCTAGGCGAATAGTTTTCAAATAAAAATCTATCTCATTTGCCACAGTATTCTTTTCCATGTTCTCCTCATTATTACTATTTCGCATAATATTGTCAGTAGCGACTTCCAGTTCAAAGCGACAAAGCAGTTCCAGAAACTGTCGTGTATTTCAAATGTCTTACCATTTTCTTTCAAGTTTCTTTTCTTATGAAGCGGAGAAGAATCTTCATCAGTAGGTACTAGTAGATTCATCATCATCGACAAGCATGTACTTAATGCCGAATGTTCGGCGGCCGAATATTCGGCGCTTCGGCCGATAGCGATGCCGAACATTCGGTATTCGGTATTCGGCTAAATCACTATTCGTGGCAACTCTGGTAGAGACCTTAGGTTTACCACAAGGAATAAAGTGTCAAAAGTCCCCATCAATCCTATGTGTGCAACAAAAGTTATTCGGGGTCAAATATCAAAATTTGAGGTTTTTTGGATTTTTCTCGAAAACGGTAAGTTTTCTCAAGAATAAATTCAGGCCAAAGTTGTAGATCTTAAAATTATCTACAAAAATGGTCCTTATGATTTTTTCCTGAGAGTTAACATTCCTGAGATATCGCGATTCTAAGAGTCACATTATACATGATATGCACATATACATAATCAGGCAATTACAATTGTAGTTGCTGAAGATATTGATTTCTTAGTAGTTACTACTTACTGCAAGGACTCCAATGGATAAAATAGTTTATTTTCTATAACTTCCTAACATTAACCGTTTATGCAGTGTACGCAACGGAAACTCTCAATATGGAACAAATTTTCCCATTTTTGCAACATTTTTCATTGATGCTCCTATTGTATTGGTCGTTGCGTGATGTTATATAGCCCATAGCCTTCCTCGATAAATGGACTATCCAACACAAGAATAATTTTTCAATCAGGACCCGTAATTTCTAAAAAACAAACACGTTGATCCGCTCCTTCGTTTCAGCGAAATGGCGATTGCCATAATAAAAAAATTATAGAGAGTCAAACTTAAAGATAGGTATTTGCTGTTGTGGATTATTTTTTAGAACTATTAAAGGAGATCAACTCCGCAATACATGATTTTTGCGAGACTTTAGCCGTTTACGCAGCGTACGCAACAGAATTATGGCAATCGCCATTTCGCTGAAACGAAGGAGGGGATCAACGTGTTTGTTTTTTAGAAATTACGGGTCCTGATTGAAAAATTATGCTTGTGTTGGATAGTCCATTTATCGAGGAAGACTATGGGCTATATAACATCACGCTACGACCAATACAATAGGAGCATCAATGAAAAATGTTGCAAAAATGGGAAAATTTGTTCCATATTGAGAGTTTCCGTTGTGTACACTGCGTAAACGGTTAATGTTAGGAAGTTATAGAAAATAAACTATTTTATCCATTGGAGTCCTTGCAGTAAGTAGTAACTACTAAGAAATCAATATCTTCAGCAACTACAATTGTAATTGCCTGATTATGTATATATATGTGCATATCATGTATAATGTGACTCTTGGAATCGCGATATCTCAGGAATGTTAACTCTTAGGGAAAAAATCATAAGGACCATTTTTGTAGATAATTTTAAGATCTACAACTTTGGCCTGGATTTATTTTTGAGAAAACTTACCGTTTTCGAGAAAAATCCAAAAAACCTCAAATTTTGATATTTGACCCCGAATAACTTTTGTTGCACACATAGCATTGATGGGGACTTTTGACACTTTATTCCTTGTGGTAAACCTAAGGTCTCTACGAAGATTTGGCTCGGTCGGAATTATTGTTATTTGACCACTATTTTTATGTCTAACTTGACCGGATTATTAAATGATAAGGTTTTTTTTGTAGTATTAACTTTTCCGGAGCGTGTGGCTCGGAAACGGTTAGGAATACGGCAAAATTGAATAAGACCAAAGTTTTAGATAATTTTATGAGCTTTAATTTATTAGAAGATTTTTTTTTCTATGACGCACCGTTTCTGAGATATTAGTGAAAAACCCAAAAGTGGTACCTTTACCCCCCCCTCCCCACTCCGGCTCACCTCCGAGACGTCAGGACTTTTAGTATGTTAACTTCCTAAGTACCCTGAACAAGTTTCAGAAGAAATCACTTAGGTCCCCTCTCATGCATTCTACAACTCCTTTATTGATTGGACTAATTAGGTTCTAAACGATGTGATTATTGCTGATGGATGATCTATTTGAAAATCTATTGTAAAATCAACTCTGAAACCAAAAACATACCAGCTTGATTCTAAATATTGAATGGAAGCAGGCGTTATTTTGCGGACATCCTTATCAGGACACAACATTTTGTTTTGCTATAATCCGCTACTTGAGCAAAATCTCTATGGTCCAATGTGCAGGAACACCATCCAAATAGAACACCACACACAATTCTTCCAACAATTTCTTCGACGCACGTTTCGAGGACCGGAACATCCTCAGGAGATGTTGACTTCACAATGCATAATCGTAGAGACTCTATGACACATGGATATCTAATGAAATATAATAGCTCCATTTCAAACAATATTGTTCTGCTATAGCTGTTGATCGCTATTGTTACAACATAATACCATAATAATTAGTACCTATACCTTGTTTGTTTATTACTGAAATAATTTCGTATTAGGTTTTAAGAGCGCAATTTTTATGCATTTGGGTATTTCTTTTTAAACTTTTACTTTCTAGATACTTGCTGTAAGGTATCATTTCTGTGAAGCATGTCTAGTCACTTTAACATATCATATCAAAAAACCCTAAATTTTTGTCATTCGTATTATTAAAAAAATGCTATTTCATATTATAACAAAATTTAATATAGTTGATATTATCATCATTGTAATAATAAACACCTTCGAATAAATTTATAGAGGTCGTTCAAAGTTTTAAAAACGTTATATTATTAAGGAATACATATACATAATAAACGTTATATTATGGAATATATTAAGGAATACATATACATAATAAACGTTATATTATGGAATATATTAAGGAATACATATATTCTTGAATGAACTTGATTACGTAGCTCACGCATAAAAAAACATTGAATAATAAAATAGGCGCTAAACTTTATGACTGGAATTTTAATATTCATGGCGTAAACTCTACATACCTAGAACATAGTGATAAAATGCTATTCGTTGCAAATTTTGCAAAAAACCTTCAATTTTTACATGCAAAATATAGACGTAGGCAAGTTTTCCCCTTATCATTATAACTAGAACAAGGGTTATAGATAGCAGTTAATAAAGTTGATAACTGTCTTTTGTTTTTAGGGTTCCGTACCTCAAATGAAATGAACTGTAGGTTGGTATAGAAATGATTGTAAGGTCACTTTAGCCTCAACAACTAGCATGATAATATATTGACATGATTGTCACTTGTCCAAAAAGAATGCAAAAATAGGATTTGTTAGTTTTTTGTAACTGTTTTGTTAGTTGACAAGTGACAGCCCAGGGAGGGTTCCTTACTAACAAATTTAATGATACAGAATCAGCCCACTGGTAGGTAGTATCAAGTGGAAATTGATGTAAAACACCTAAGTCTATGTCCCTTGACTTGACGGTACAATTAAGCTAATAAGTAAAGGTGCATCTATACAAGTGTTTTCAAAATATGACTTCAGGGGTCTGATTGCGTAAAAAAACGTATTCATCGTTATCGTAATCATAAGCGAATTCTGCCCCGCGATTGGTTGACGCAAATCAGGAACCCAATCAGCGGGCAGAATTAGTAAACGATTACGATAACGATGAATAAGTTTTTCTTAGACAATCAGACCCCTGAAGTCATATTTTGAAAACACTTGTATAGATGCACCTTTACTTATTAGCATATTTGTACCGTCAAGTCAAGGGACATAGACTTAGGTGTTTTACATCAATTTCCACTTGATACTACCTACCAGTGGGCTGATTCTGTATCATTAAATTTGTTAGTAAGGAACCCTCCCTGGGCTGTCACTTGTCAACTAACAAAACAGTTACAAAAAACTAACAAATCCTATTTTTGCATTCTTTTTGGACAAGTGACAATCATGTCAATATATTATCATGCTAGTTGTTGAGGCTAAAGTGACCTTACAATCATTTCTATACCAACCTACAGTTCATTTCATTTGAGGTACGGAACCCTAAAAACAAAAGACAGTTATCAACTTTATTAACTGCTATCTATAATCAGGAACCCAATCAGCGGGCAGAATTAGTAACCGATTACGATAACGATGAATAAGTTTTTCTTAGACAATCTAGGGGCAGATAAATTATGTGCTCTATAGTTAATTGACCTAATTACGTTAACGTTGCGTATCAGTGTATTGCTCAAATCATATAAAAACGCTGCATTATGCATTCTTTACGTTAAATAAAAATGCGTGCAATACACAAATCCGTAAGAATTTAGACCGGATAAAAATAATCAACCGAACATCTGTACAATAGTGGGAACGTGAGAATCATTCAATCACACAGACATTAATTAGATGTTTCGAAGAGTTGGAATTATCTCTGAGCCACTCGTTGAAACGGTGCGTCCAGAAATAGCCCCGATTGTGTTGTCTGAGTAGACTTCAATGCGTTTTGACGTCGACTTATAATGGTTATTGGTTCGCTTCTAAATATAATACTTACGACTGTCTTGTTAGTGGTTATTGAGCCCGCTTCATTGACTTAACCGTTGCCTTGGTATTTTTTTTCTGACTAATCAACAAATTTTCAAAACAGTATCAATATTGGAGGTTAAATTTTTTTCCATACCCCTAAGTGAGTGAATATGGCGAAACAAAATTTTCCAGGTCGTATTTTTCTACATCTTTACTGGCTAAGAATCTTTCAACTAATAGACAAGTATTGAATCTCATAAAAAAACAGTTTAGTAAATTTCAAGATGATTTGCTAATAGTTAGGTTTTGTGGTTAGGTTTCAAGTGTTTGTTGAAGTTCTTGGAGTTTTATAACTTTTAGTTTTCTAATAACTATCTAAGTTTTTTAAAGAAATAAGCAATTGTTAAAGATAGGTAATAAGATCTTAGGTACTTAGAACTTTTGTTTGTACTTTGAAGTTTTATCATAATCATCATCTTTAATTTTAATGATGAATATTACTTACTAAATAATTATTAAATTCTTAGTTACTTAACTATGAACTTTTGTTATGAGTTATCTATTTTATACGTTCAGCAGCAAGATCTATTCTATTCAATTTTGAAAATATATGAAGTAAACTTAAAAGTAACCGCAACTTAAAAGTTTCAGGCTTTAGTACCTTTACCTACATATAGAAGAAAGTTTTCTCTTGACGATTACATATTCATTTCCTGCAAATTATATAAATACAGACGCTACTCTGCCGAAGTTATGATAACCATAATATCTTGACAATTAGACAAATTAATAAAGTATAGTAAGTGGCAATTAAGTTCACCCAAAATGGCAGCTGTCTCCACGGGTACAGTAATGTACCTCCTTGCCTTATTCGCTTTCCCTCGCGATGGCCTCATACGTGTACCGCACCTCAGATGTTAACACTCGAACATTTGTTCTGTTTAGGGTTCAACTTATGCGCCATTTACTATACTTGCCAATAGTCCATCTCATCAAGCATTCGTTCGACGATGACGATGATTCCATTAATCAACGCCGTCCCGCCATCGAGCGACGCCAATGATCGTTGTCCCGCCTTTGATGTTTATCGCCGAGGATGTTAGTTTTTCCGCATACTGTCGTTTTTATTATTGACCAAACTTTGGGCGCATCGGTTTGTTTATACAGACCAGTTACGGTGCGACGAAAATAGTCTGCGGTGTCAAAACGTTATGATTCCGGCGTGATTTGTGGACGGGCTGAGCTTTAATTGAGGCTTTCCGTTCCGTTTTGACTCATTCGTGTAAAATGGGGTTACAAATGTTCTAAACTCTTTTCTGTTAACTTTTCAGAAACTAAATTCAGTAATTCCTTACACTAAATTATTTTATCAAATGTCATTGACTTGAGTTGGCCATTATAATCACATGTAAGTATAATAGTTTTTGATACAGGAAAAATTTAATTAAGTATCACAATATTTTTGGTTGATGTGGGATTGAAAAGAATACATAAGTTCTGCGTATAAAGCCGTAGATCCTGCGTCTATCTCCCTAGAGCTGGAGTTGCTATCCATTAGACTATGAGGGTGAGGGCATATCGAATACACTTGTGATCACTTATGCACTATACCTATCTCCTGCGAATTCGTAAATCTACTGACAGGTACTTATAGGAAGAGATTGTCTTCTGTAAGCGAATCGGTTGGGTTATTGTCATTATTAAAACCAAATAATTGGACCTGTTTAGTTACGAAAAAGTATAATACAAAGAAAAACAATAAAAAGTATACTTAATATTATAAGTTTGGTCACTTGTATCATTTGTTACACCTATTGAAAATATCGATGCGTTTGGTATACATACCTAACTCAATTTCAGAAAAAGTGTGTAACTCTGTCCAATTGAACTACGCTCTTTAGAGTAAAAGAGTATGTATTTGGTAAATGTAAAGTTGCAACGACACTTGCCGTACAAGCGGTTAGCAAGTTGCACGCAGCGGCCGCGGCAACAGATGTAAACAATCTCGGGGCCCGTCGTAAAGTCCGTTTGATCTCCCGCCCCCGGCTCTAAAATATGGATTTTATGTGTCGCTGCTGAAATACCGCATCCAGCGACCCTCATAACCGACGCATGCTACCGCCGATGTTTGCTTTACGAACTTACGACTCACGATTCACTGCCGAGGAAAGTGAAAATCAATCCATATGAGCCCATAAGTTATCCAAGCTTTAGACTAATCCAAAAAGAATGGAAATTACGATCCAAAAACTAATCATCATGAAAAAGGACAGGAGTATGAAAGGAACTCGTTATAAATATGATGATAGGTATCATATTTTTATCGTTAATAGAAGTTTATATGTTTGTATTATACTACAAATGACAAAGCAGTGGATTCTAAGCTCTGTGATTACCTACGTCAAATGTTTTATCGCTTAGGTATGTGAAAAGTCAAATTCTACAAAATACGAAAAAATATGTTATTACTAGCAAACGCCCGCGGCTTCGCTCACGTTGAACTTCTGCTTTACTCCCTCAGGCGTTTCCAAAATTCTTGTAATAACCATTGTTATGCCATTTAATTTAATTTTGATCACTAAATATTTCCTTATGCTTGCTGGTTATAGTTATATACCTATTGATTTTGAAAAAATCGATCGTCACATAAAAGCTCAATATTGCGGCCATTTTTAGGGTTCCATACCCAAAGTGTAAAAAGGTACCCAAGCAATCGGCCAAGTAAAAAAAAGTTCAAAATGGCGGCCATTTTTTTATTTTGACCACAAATTCCTTCTTTATGCTTGCTGCGATAGTCAAATATCGATTTTCAAAGCAATCGGCCCAGTAACAAAAAAGTTCAAAATGGCGGCCACTTTTTTTAAATTTTGACCACAAATTCCTTCTCTATGCTTGCTGCCATAGTCAAATATCGATTTTCAAAGCAATCGGCCCAGTAACAAAAAAGTTCAAAATGGCGGCCACTTTTTTAAATTTTGACCACAAATTCCTTCTTTATGCTTGCTGCCAAAGTCAAATATCGATTTTCAAAGCAATCGGCCCAGTAACAAAAAAGTTCAAAATGGCGGCCTATTTTTTAAATTTTGACCACAAACTCTTTCTCTATGCTTGCTGCCACTGTAAAATATCGATTTTCAAAGCAATCGGCTCAGTAACAAAAAAGTTCAAAATGGCGGCCACTTTTTTAAATTTTGACCACAAATTCCTTCTCTATGCTTGCTGCCATAGTCAAATATCGATTTTCAAAGCAATCGGCCCAGTAACAAAAAAGTTCAAAATGGCGGCCACTTTCTTAAATTTTGACCACAAATTCCTTCTCTATGCTTGCTGCCATAGTCAAATATCGATTTTCAAAGCAATCGGCCCAGTAACAAAAAAGTTCAAAATGGCGGCCACTTTTTTTAAATTTTGACCACAAATTCCTTCTCTATGCTTGCTGCCATAGTCAAATATCGATTTTCAAAGCAATCGGCCCAGTAACAAAAAAGTTCAAAATGGCGGCCTATTTTTTAAATTTTGACCACAAACTCTTTCTCTATGCTTGCTGCCACTGTAAAATATCGATTTTCAAAGCAATCGGCTCAGTAACAAAAAAGTTCAAAATGGCGGCCACTTTTTTAAATTTTGACCACAAATTCCTTCTCTATGCTTGCTGCCATAGTCAAATATCGATTTTCAAAGCAATCGGCCCAGTAACAAAAAAGTTCAAAATGGCGGCCACTTTCTTAAATTTTGACCACAAATTCCTTCTCTATGCTTGCTGCCATAGTCAAATATCGATTTTCAAAGCAATCGGCCCAGTAACAAAAAAGTTCAAAATGGCGGCCACTTTTTTTAAATTTTGACCACAAATTCCTTTTCTATGCTTGCTGCCATAGTCAAATATCGATTTTCAAAGCAATCGGCCCAGTAACAAAAAAGTTCAAAATGGCGGCCACTTTTTTAAATTTTGACCACAAATTCCTTCTTTATGCTTGCTGCCATAGTCAAATATCGATTTTCAAAGCAATCGGCCCAGTAACAAAAAAGTTCAAAATGGCGGCCTATTTTTTAAATTTTGACCACAAACTCTTTCTCTATGCTTGCTGCCACTGTAAAATATCGATTTTCAAAGCAATCGGCTCAGTAACAAAAAAGTTCAAAATGGCGGCCTATTTTTTAAATTTTGACCACAAACTCTTTCTCTATGCTTGCTGCCACTGTAAAATATCGATTTTCAAAGCAATCGGCCCAGTAACAAAAAAGTTCAAAATGGCGGCCACTTTTTTAAATTTTGACCACAAATTCCTTCTCTATGCTTGCTGCCATAGTCAAATATCGATTTTCAAAGCAATCGGCCCAGTAACAAAAAAGTTCAAAATGGCGGCTACTTTTTTAAATTTTGACCACAAATTCCTTCTCTATGCTTGCTGCCATAGTCAAATATCGATTTTCAAAGCAATCAGCCCAGTAACTAAAAAGTTCTAAATGGCGGCCACTTTTTTAAATATTGACCACAAATTCCTTCTCTATGCTTGCTGCCATAGTTAAATATCGATTTTCAAAGCAATCGGCCCAGTAACAAAAAAGTTCAAAATGGCGGCCTATTTTTAAATTTTGACCACAAATTCCGTCTCTATGCTTTCTGCCATAGTCAAATATCGATTTTCAAAGCAATCGGCCCAGTAACAAAAAAGTTCAAAATGGCGGCCAAAAAATTCAAAATTTTTCCTCCTCAAAATTTGAATCTCGAAAATCCCTTTCTGAATACGAATTCATGATATACCTAATACCAACCTAGGTACCAAATTTCAGATCTCTACGACTTTTAATTTCGCTGGAATCCCTGGAACAACGCAAAAATTACACTTTTGTATGGGAAAATCCCTTAAAAGTAGGATTTTTATCCCTTCCAATTTGAATTTCTGGAATCCCCGTCTTAGTACGAATTCATGACCTAATATCAACCTAGGTACCAAATTTCAGATCTCTACGATTTGTAGTTTTCCGGGAATCCCTGGAACAACGAAATAAATTTCACTTTTGTATGGAGAAATCCCTAAAACCAACGGTTTTTACCCCTTAAAATTTGAATTTCTGGAATTCCCGTCTTAGTACGAATTCATGACCTAATATCTACTTAGTTACCAATTTTCAGATCCCTACGACTTGTAGCTTTTCGGGAATTCCTGGAACAACGAAAAATATTTCACTTTTGTATGGGGAAATCCAAAAAACCAACGGTTTTTACCCCTTACAATTTGAATTTCTGAAATCCCCGTCTTAGTACGAATTCATGACCTAATATCAACCTAGGTACCAAATTTCAGATCTCTACGACTTGTAGCTTTTCGGAAATTCCTGGAACAACGAAAAAAATTTTACTTTTGTATGGGGAAATCCAAAAAACCAACGGTTTTTACCCCTTACAATTTGAATTTCTGGAATCCCCGTCTTAGTACGAATTCATGACCTAATATCTACCTAGGTACCAAATTTCAGATCCCTACGACTTGTAGCTTTTCGGGAATTCCTGGAACAACGAAAAAAATTTCACTTTTGTATGGGGAAATCCAAAAAACCAACGGTTTTTACCCCTTAAAGTTTGAATTTCTGGAATCCCCGTCTTAGTACGAATTCATGACCTAATATCTACCTAGGTACCAAATTTCAGATCCCTACGACTTGTAGCTTTTCGGGAATTCCTGGAACAACGAAAAAAATTTCACTTTTGTATGGGGAAATCCAAAAAACCAACGGTTTTTACCCCTTAAAGTTTGAATTTCTGGAATCCCCGTCTTAGTACGAATTCATGACCTAATATCTACCTAGGTACCAAATTTCAGAACTCTACGACCTATAGTTTTGGCGGAATCCTTGGAACAACCAAAATCACCAAAATGCCTCATTCTTTTATATATATAGATAACATAGTACCTACTTAGTAGGTACTTTGGTATTTTATATAACCGTACCTACAAAACTTTCTCAAACTCTTGGGTCTTTAGATTGTTATAGAGATTTAGAATTGAATTTATTAGGGTTTCGGGAAAATACTAATATTATATTATTCAACAAACTTCATACGCTCGTATAAGTAATTGTAAATTGTAAGGAAAGCTTGGACACTGCCGCTCTGAATAATCGACGGATGCTCTTTCCAAACCAAAAGTTTGGAAAGACTTTTCCAAAGAAAAGACAGTTTCCAAACTTTTGTAAGCTAAGTAAGGTTCAAGATTTATCTTTCTGCAGTCGGTCCTCCTTCGACACCACCTTCACTTGTATAAATAGTAGGATCTCATGTTCACATGCCCGAAATACTCCTGCTTCTTTTTTGACCCTCTGTCCAAGGAGATATATTTGGGCCTTTTTAGATCTTCAGCGGATTCAATCGCAAATGGGAGCACCATAGATATATACTTTATTACTAAGGATGACGGGTCAGCGCTTAAAAAGTGTCCGAACTGAAAGAGAGATGAAACGCAAAAAGGGAGACAATCTTACTATAGCTAGTTGCAAGTAAAATTAGGCTGTATAGTAATGGTTTAATTACAATGTTTTAGTTTGTTTATATAAAAATACAAATACCCTCGTTTATATACAGGTTTTCTTGGGACACATTTTTCGTGAATTTTGTATTACACCTGGGGTCCTTAGATAGTAAGTCAATGGCTGCTCTAAATAAAACGATAAACTTACACAAAATCTAAGATAGTCATTCTATGCTAGGAATGTAGGTATATTGGAACTATGAACAGCCATCACAAGTCATAATAATGAACATCAATTGAAATTTTGATATTGAGCTGTTAGAAAAATCTGTACCTACCTAATACCTAAAAATACCTAATTATAATTTTCCGGCATAAAAATGTCGCTGTGACATGCAGCTACTTATGAATAATGTCTCGGACTGCTAGTAAATCAATAACGTCTTACAACACAATCAAAACTAAAAGACAATGATAATATAAATGTGGTGTTTGTCATAAGACGCCGACGCCCAAGTTATGGGCCATAACTCGGATCCCTATATTACTTGCGCCCAACGCTTCGTCTACATTAATTTACGAGTAACAAACGTTAGCATCTTAGTCGAGTTATTTAACGCCTATTTTGACACTTGTGTATTTGTGTTATTTACCATCTTTTACTGCCATTGTGGCACCGTATTATCCGTTTAATAATATTATGAATTTAAATGATAAGAGTAGGTAGTATTGTTTAATGAGCAGAGATTTCGGGACTTAGAACTTTGAAGTGTAGAGAATAATCTGCAATCTTTAAGGTGTTGTCTTAAACAGCAACAGATTTTGTTAAGGTATAAGAAATATTTAAAAAAAAATCAGCATATAAGTACACTCTGATATTGAATTTGTTAAAATGCACCTTATCTACGCCTACATATAGAACTCTACGATTACGATTACGAGTAGAGACTCTACGATTTCGCATTGTGAAGTCAACATCTCCTGAGGATGTCCCGGTTCGGGACGAAACGTGCGTCGAAGAAAGTGTTGGAAAATTGTGTGTGGTGTTTCATGTGGGCAGTGTTCCTGCATATTGTACCATACAGAATCTTTTCAAGTAGCGGATTACAGCAAAACAAATTAATCTGTCCTGCTAATTATGGATTTCCGCAAAATAACGCCTGCTTCCATTCAATATATAAAACTTACTCAAGAAAACATTGAAAATTGAAAGTTGGATTTGATTGTAATATAGACCTTTCACTTTCAGACTTCGTCCTTTATACATTAGTCATAATTTAAAACAAGCTACGAAAGCTTGGGGCAACGTATCATTTATTAATCCAAAATGTCTCCTAGCAGTTAGAACGGCTCTCGTTACGATGTTAATATTCAGAGCCCCGCATGTGCAAAGGGTTGGGGAACCGAATTTAATTGAATACTGGCATTAACAAATGGAGCGGACCATTTCCGAGTTCCACATTTAACTTATTATGTAGGTACCATGATGGCGGAGCTTCGCCGGATTGCCACGTGACAGCGCGACGGGCCATCCATCACGGTCTCAAATTAAAACACCCGCGATTTGGGAAACGCTCTCCCGAAACAGTCGCTAATCTCGGAACGGATTGTGTGTACAGAAATAAAGCGATCTGCCTCTGTAAACATTCTTAAGAGGCGCGCCATAAAAGTGTCTACACACCTGATTATTTACGGGAAAACAAAAGACTGGCGCGCGGACGCGAGCAATCTGTTCGCGTCGAATTAGACCCGCCTAATCAAAAACTTACGCAACTCCAAACTTCATAGGAGACACTAAACGTCCGTAATTCAAAACAAAGTAGACGAAGAGCTCGTAAACAGTTAATCCCGTAATAAAAACGTCGATACACCTGATCGCGATCGAGATGGCTCGCGACCGGATTAAAAACGCCCGTTAAACTAAAATAGACGTCGGCAGTGGCGTCTTCAGTAGCCTATCGATTAAACAAATAAAAAAGCGTTTCGCTAGCTGAAAGTCGAAAGGCAACGTGATGGCGGAGGGTCGTAAAAGCGTATGGCACAGAGATGCCGGCTATCTGCAGCAGTAAACCGGCTCGTTATGTATACAGGCCCCTTGTTACAGTCGGCGAGCGCGGTAAACATTGCGCGGGCCGTGTGTCGCCGCCTTTACGGCCGGTCTTTGTGATGCTACTACTTGCGGACGTAGCCGAGGTTTGACCTCGACTGCTTCTTATTAATGCGCATATCATTCCGGTCAGGGTAATAAAATCTTCATGCTTACTCTTTGTTTAAAGTTCGCCTCTTATGGAGATTGCAACTTGCAGTAGGTGTACAGAACATCCAAAAACTCTTGAAGCACCAGCTTATGCAGCGTGTGCCCGTAGAGATAATTTTGTCTACTTTTATCGATCTCTTTTCCATGTCTATCACATGGTTGAGAATGAGAAAAGAAACCGACAAAAGTGGACAAAATTATCGCTACACGCACATTCTTGGGCTCCTAGAGTTAAGTAACTGAATACCTAATACGTACGTCGTATTAGGTATTCAGATACTTAACCCACCTACTAGAAAAAATTGCTTCTGACTGTAGCTAGCAAAAGCTTATTAGGTTTAGTAGGTAGGTATATTCGATGTTATAGGAAGGCAAATTCAGTACCAATGGTTGCCGGAAATCCAAGGAGCTTTGGATGGCTTGAGATTTCCTTTAATTTTGGGTTACTAAACCCTCATAACCCTTAAGCTACGAAAGCTCTAAATGATATTTTCTTTTGTTTCAGATTACGGCTACGGTCACCCTGGAGCGTTTAACCCGTTCCTGCTAAACCCAGGCTGGTTGGATGCGGCATATTTGAATTACGCCTGGGCGGACTACTTCAGGCCACCGCAATTAAGGGATCCGGCCTCCCTGGTTAAAGGTAATTTACCTTTGCTACTTACCTTTACCCTTTAACTAGTACATATTACTTACGATCCAAAGATCCGACAAAATATTTACATAAAAATAATTTAGTCTTTTCAAAAATTCTAATAAAAAATATATTTTATTTCATATAGGCCTAGCTACAGGCACTTACGAGAAGTAATTTTTCAATATTTCTACCTAATGGTAATAATTACTATTTCAAGAATTAAAACTAAGTTTACGAGGGTTCGCAAACGAGCCGTGCCCCTGACATGAAGCCTAAAACAAACTTATATTCTTTTATGTTATCACCATATAACAACAATTAGTATAAATACTGAAAAAGCTAGTAAAGCTAATGATTATTAATTAAAATAGGTGATAGGTATCTAAGTATGCATTTTTTGTATGTTACATTAATTTAATATTTAACTAATAATGTAATGTATGTATGTATGTAATAATGTTATTCGTTTTCGATTTCATTACTTCTTTGAACATCCAGTACCTTTTCCATGCGTTTGTAGTTCGACGTTCTATCTTTTTGTTTGTTGCGTCTTCTGTTGATACAATTTCTCCAAGGTAAACATAATCCTTATGAGCCCATTAAGAGTAAACAAATACTTTTCGATACCTGCATATTACCTATATTAACATATGGATGTCAGACATGGTCTTTGACGCAAAAACAAGAGGAAAAATTAGCAATTTGCCAACGCTCAATGGAACGTAGTATGTTACATGTTAAAAGATCACATAAAATAAGAAAGGAAACACTGAGAAAAGAAACTAAGATATTAGATGTCACCGTAAAAGTTAGGAAACTGAAGTGGAAATGGGCAGGGCACTTATGCAGACACAGGCAAGACAGATGGGCTAAAATTGTGAATGAATGGTACCCAAGAGATGGAAAGAGGTCACGAGGAAGACAAAGAATGAGATGGAGTGACGAGTTTGTCAAAATGCTAGGCACAACCTGGCAAAGAATGGCACGTGACAGAGAAGTGTGGAAAAGACTGGAGGAGGCCTTCGTCCAAAGGGCGTACTGAGGAACAAAAAGGCTCTTAAAATAAAACTAATATAAAAAATATTTGTAAAAATTAGTAATCTTAGAATAAGTAATTTTTTTTGTTAATGTATTTTCTTTTCTTCAGTAATAAAGGCTTTATTTATTTATTTATTTATTTATTAATAATGTTATTTAATATATTAATAAAACTGGACGAAGTCGCTTCGAAGAATGTACACTTTAAATTTTTAAAAGGATAGTGATTACAAAAATGAAATGCATATCAAAAAGTTATGCATTATGAGATCAGTAGGTACTAGATATTCGATTGTTTCGGATGCCTATTAAACTTCCAACCGACGGATTATTTGGCATTCGTTAATTTAAAAATTCCCGATTTAGCAAACAACACTCGAAAACATGTTCTCGCAACGGAACCACCCCTCAAGGCCGTACAGCGCGAAGGCTCAAATAAAAGAAGCGGCTCTTGAGCGCTGCAAAACAACACCGGTCCGACCGAAGCAAAACCACCCGCTGAAGTCCGTCCGCCGGGGGAAGTGGGGGCAGAGCTAAAAAGTACAAAAAACGCCGCCTTCACGTTCGAGAGAGTGTGGAGTCAATTTTATTCCAATGTAGGCGACCGCGCCACCAGCTACTTTTTGTTTCCGGCGCTGAAACGCGAGGAGCGTTGTACTCAAACACCTACCCGCTTTTATTAAACCTTGCCCGGGTTCGTTTGCACAAAGGACAAACTTAACTTTTTAATTTTTACTCAAACTAACGATATTGCGAACGAAATCAGGCCCCGAAATCCTTCCGCCTTACGTCCGAACTCCGAAGCAAAAACACAAAACTAGTTCTAATCTTTTTCAAATTTAAAATATTCAAAAATGTGCTCTTACTTTGACGTAAAGGCATTATAAGTATAGAAGCGATTGATCGGTTAATAAAAATTAATTAAATATTAAGGTAAAGGTAGTGTAATCGCAAAACAGTTTCAAATCTGAGCATCGGGATCACCTCAATCAGGCGCGACGCCGATATTGGCCCCCACCTCACCAAATTACCTCCTAGTTACGGCCCCACCCACCCCCGTTGCCTTTTAAAGTGGTCTGTGCACCACTGCCACTGCTGCAAATATAAAAAGTGCAAAAGAGATACGAGCGCCGCACCACCTCCGAGCTCTTTGTGGCCCAATCTGCGCCTCCATCGTGTCCTTTTTATGCGCCCGCTTCTCTTACACTTATCGAGAATCAAAGCTCGTAGCTACAAGAACTTTTGAACACGAATGCTAATGAAAATTTCACGTTTCGAATCCTCTTTGTCCGCCGCGCACGGAGATAGCGAGCTTCCTTATCGCGACGGATCCGGCTCCGTACCGCATGTGTTCGCTGCAACGCCTCGAGTGCCCCGCATGGCTAATGCGCTCCCACAGCTCTGTCAGAGTAGAGTAGGAGACGTATCGAACCGAATTAACGTGGAATGCCGTGTCTGGGTCGTAAAGGACGACATCGCGCTCGGATAAATAAATATTGCACCCTCGCCCTCCCGATATCGAAGTAAAAAAAACATCCCTTTCTATGAAGCCGCCTTTAAACGCCTACAGATTGTACATTATCCTTACTACGATTATGCACCCTCGTTGTTCGGGGACTCCGCGGAGTGCCCGCGTGCCTCGGGCTGTCCCTCGAGGCTCGTCTTTCATATTACGTCATGTCGTCAAATCAGACAGCAGAAGCTGCGCTCAAAAGCGTTATTTATGATAATCCAATAACTAAATCCTAATTTCTTTTGTCCACAGGTGGGGCTGCACCCATCACGACGCCCCCGGTGGCGTTGCCCGGAGCAGAGCTGTTCCCGTTCCCACCGGCGATGGCGAGTTTACCAACGGGAGGGTTGATCCCTCCACCCGGAGCATTCCTCCCGCCGAACGGACTGCTGGCTTTCCCTGCTCATCCTGCTGAACTCGCGTTGAAGTCGTTACCACCGGAGCTGACTTTAAAGAACGGGGTGAGCCCGTATGACGCGTTGAGGCATTTCCAAAGTAACGTTTCGTCTATGGATACATCGAGCGCTCGTTTATCTCCAACGAGTAGCAGACAGAGCGGGAGTCCGAGGAGTATCGTGAACGCTAGTCCGAGATCGAAAGCAGATTCTAAGTCGGAAGTCAATTCGACTCACGAAGCGACAATATCCGATGAATCCGACGAGGAGCAAATCGAAGTGGTCAAGTCGGCGTTCCACCCGACGCGGCCTGCAAATGTAGAGCTGCAGGAGATGAAGCAAGTCCAGGCTGCGGACTCCACCGTGGCGGACCGGCCCCGCACGCGCTGCGGGCTCAAAGCGCCCTCACAACGAACCACACGTGTTCTCTCCACGAGCCCTACATCGACCAAAATTACAAATGGCAGCATATCGACGCATAAATCTGTGTGGAGACCATATTGACGTTTTTAGTGTTAGTGACTTTATATATCCGTGCGAATCGGAGTTATTGAAATGTGATAAAACGAGCTTGTAAATATTTTAGGTATTAGTAAATTTAAATATTGAGATATTTATTTATGAATAGACATAGCTGATATTTAGTAGATTACGACTTCATTGTTCGGAGTTGTAGTAATGTAAATTGTAATTACTGACGTAAAAGTTGCGGGCGTTGTTAAAGCTTTTTTTGAATATTGATAGGTGCATTATAATTAAAATGTTAATAATATCGTAAAATTAAGACGATTTTATGTAGATCCTTATTACTGTGTAATTTAAAAAAATAAACCCATTGACTGACTACCTATTATTATTATAGTGCAACAGATGCAAATCTGTCTTTTAATGTAAAATTAATGTAAATGTACTTATATTTATTATTTTGTACATTTGAATTGACTCGCAAATCGCAATTGTTTTAACGAATTATTAAATGTACATATGTAATATTATAGAGTACCGAGATAAAGTATCATTCGGAAAAATTAAACTGCCTTTTACTTCATACTGCAGAATTTTTGACCCTCAAACATTTATCCACTACGAGAACATACATGCAGGGTACAGTTCAAGTTCATATTATTTTATAGTTTATACCCGGCAAATGCTGTTTTGCCATGTAAATTATTTCTCACTAGTAGTATCTACATATTATAATTTACGTTCTATTTTCAGACCTACCGTATGCATAAAAAAATCATAAAAATCGGTAGAGGTTAGATATTATGTTACAATCTCTGTGACACGAGAATTTTGATTGGCTCTATTGCGACAAATTTAAAAAGTGTTAAACACATAAGAAACACCTTGCAATGTACTTTATTACTCAAAAACATTTAAGGCATTTAACGAACTGTCAGGTAATAAGCAAACGTAGTTTATCATGACTTGGATAACAATCATTCACAACCATCAGAAGCTAACCGATAGGTACGTATAGAACCACCATTCCCCACTGTTTATGTTTCTTGGCTACAAGCCTCAACGTGGCTCGCACGTGTGTGCTTGTGACTCTTTATAAATGCCAACCCATTAACTGTTCAATTGTAGTGCGTACATATATCATTCATGTTCGTTTATTTAATGAGCTTAATGGGACCGCTCGAATCAGGGGTAATTGTGTAAGAAAAATGTGTTTAACTATAGTTCAATTCGTATTATGACTCATTCGAATAGGTACATCTACAATTGTGTGTCATTGGACGGAGTATCTTGGACATCGCACTTTAATTTGTACGTCGATTATATAGACAGGATCTAAATAAGAGAAGAAACCTTGAGCAAACTCAATCTACAACTATATAAGTATAACAGTATAATTAATACTGGCTCTGGTCTGGTGTAACAGCAGTGGTAGCTTGTCTGTCGATAGGATCGGTCGACCTTCAAGGCTCAAGCTATCACCGAGCCATCAAGCTATTTTGCATTCCACAACGATATCTTGTAACAACCGATTAGTTTATATCTTCCAAATCGGTCCTATCTTCTTTGTAAGTATACTATAGGTAATATCTTTGCAATGATGTAGTGACTAAAAAAGCTTCATACAAAACTGCAAATATGCTTAAGGTCTAATAGAGCATAGTTTCATTAAATTAAAATTTTAGGCTACCACACTTAAACAATTGACGGAGACGAATTTTTCTAAAATGTAATTTCAAAAGAGAGTTTACCTACTTTCATCTCTGAATTTGTTAAATACTAAAAGATTGATGTGTTGATTAAGAACGGACAGAGTTGACTACTTATATGATAGGTAAAACAGAGGTGTGTGTCATGACACAACGTGGAAGAGGCGATGGCGCGGCGCTATCAATTGTGTTTGCGCCCAAGCTGATCCGGTTAGCTGATTGCGCCCTACGCCCCGCGGTCAGCCGCCCGCTCCTCAAACAACGCCCGCCACACAGACGCAATAGCCTGCTTATACTGGATGAGACTGCAGAAAGTATACTCTTCAATGTCATGGCATCACCTCAAATGTGCTGTGATGCAGCAATGTCAATCGTGTTGGCGCCCAAGCTGATCCGGTTAGCTGATTGCGCCCTACGCCCCGCGGTCAGCCGCCCGCTCCTCAAACAACGCCCGCCACACAGACGCAATAGCCTGCTTATTTATACTGGATGAGACTGCAGAAAGAATACTCTTCAATGTCGTGGCATCACCTTTAATGTGCTGCGGTGCAGCAATGTCAATCGTGTTTGCGCCCGCGTTGATTCAGTTAGCTGATTGCGCCCTACGCCCCGCGGTCAGCCGCCCGCTCCTCAAACAACGCCCGCCACACAGGCGCAATAGCCTGCTTATACTGGATGAGACTGCAGAAAAAGTTATCTTCAAATGTCATGGTATCACCCCAAATGTGCTGTGGTGCAGCAATGTTAATACCTACTAATAATAACTGATACCTACTGAATAAGACTGGCAAAACAGGAAAAAAATTCTTCAATGGCATGACATCTCCAAGTGTTAGCAGTTCGGCAATGCCAGTCGTGCGGCAGTACATCCCAAGGGTTTATATAAGATGCATTGCTTCATGCACTTTTGCCAGTACATCTTCTAAAATGATTTCCTCGCAGCATTTATCTTAGGCGGTTGGTCTTGATATCTACTTATCAATAGAAAATTAATATCAGTATATGTACATCACAAGGCCTGTGATATGTACGTCACATAGGTATATTCTGCGCAGACATTCTACATTATAAAAATATTCTTTGCCTCTTTTCTCGAATGAGTATATAGAATGTATAATATGGTAAGTAATTACCTTTCACATATCGAACGTTGTCTTATCCAGCGCATCGTCACGTACGGCGAGGGCTGAATAGCGCCTCCTCATTATGTCGGCCTTTGATTCCTATCTAAGCCGGACTTTATGATTCACTTTTTGGTGAAAACGACTCTGTGCATTACATTTCCCTATTTGGATGTATTAAAAAGCTGTGGCCAGACAGACGGCCTGCGTCAGTGGGTGTATTATGAAAATTTTGTATGAACGCGAAGCTTTTGGGATCTAAAATATTCGTATTTTTAGCGTAAATGGATTGACTTACCACTTTAGACTTGAGTCTATAGTACCTACTTTCCTTTTTTCTGTATTAACTCAATAATTAATATTATCTTTTGTTGATTCTGGTAGTGTAACTTTAAGTACTAGCGTACGTGTGCTATTAATGAGGTTTAACTCGACACGACGGTCTATTGAATATAATTGGACTAATTTCTTATCAATGTACAGAATGCAGTAAAATGTTTTAGGGTTAGGTATCCTATGAAGTGCAGCCATGGTATATAAAAAGGGTTTCATTAAGGTTTGATGTACTTCAGTGGATATCATGGAACGAAAAAATACTTTAGAATCTTTTCCATATAATATCTATCTACATTGTCGCGTACAGACTCTGACCCGCGGGCGAACTAAGCCGCGATCCCGTATCGGATACAGTAATTCTGACTGGGTAAAACCTTTTAAAAATACCGGATATCCATAGGTTTTTGTGCGATTTTTGTTTATATTTTTTGGGTCCACAAAGTAAAAACTGCAAGGCCTATTGTATATACTTGTCATCGGAAGGTGTGTTGCCTACAAGAATTAAGGCAGTTTAGATAGGTATACCTTGGATTAGAGTGTAAAATTGAATGTATTTCAATGCAGGAAATACAATCCCTCAACCTTATCACGCATTCAATTTCATGACTCTTGACCACGTTGCGTTTTGACACACATTCAATTTTACCCTCTATATCAATAGTCGTAAAATTATTTCTTCAGTGTTAAAAAATGTTTTAGTCTCAATATCGTGTGCTTATATCGTATCGTAAAATCCATCACCTAATTTTTTTTAGCTTTATTACAATTATTTAGCTACATTTCACTTCACGAAATGTAGCTGACGTGTTACGTGAATCCTACCTACCATTCATTCGAACATTCTCACTAGACCAGAAATATAAAATCAGAAGTGGCCAGTCGACGCCGCGCCGCATAGAAATCCTTCGACCCTGCATCCAAACGCAAATATCACCTAATCCAAGCCCACCCCACTTTGTAAGCCAACATTATCTCATGTTATTTTTCGATATTACCCCGTTTTACGGGGTCCGGGGGCGCGTAAATCAAATTTATGGCCTTTTTATACAGGCATTAAAATTTTATCGGCATGATTTCTTTCTATGCCATTGTCCAGTCGAGTTTCTGTCATCCCTTATCCATTTTTGGAGTGGTGCCGTAAATAATATTAGAAGCTTTTATTTTTCGCATAACGCTTATTCCTACCTCAATATACATATTGTCAATATAATACGTAAGCATCTAACTGTGATTTTTTATTGCGAAAACTGTTTAATCAGGAGATTTTGGGTGTTTTTCAGTATATTGTGTTTATGGATATTAGTATGTATATTTATCAGTTATCCCAGTTAGTACCCATAACACAAGCTATCGCTTACTTTGGGGCTAGAGTGCGATGTGTAAAATGACCCGTATATATATATTTGAATTAAAACAACTATAGGTACCCACCGAGCTTAAAAGTTAGTATTTTTATGTTAAGCTTATAATGCTACCTATCTAACGGTTTCAATTTAAGATCTATATGTATGTAATATGTACACAAATAAACGAATTTTGCTCAGGGGCTAAGCAGACGTACACGGCCGGTGTAAATGCTAACATCAGGTATCGATAAGGCCGGTGCACGTGGTTTTATTGTTTCAGGAGAGGAGAGATGGCCGCCCCGGGCGCCTTTACGTTCAAAATGGAACGGCAGAATGCGAGGAGGTGTAGGCAATCGGGGACATTGCGGATTTTTACAAATATCTCTTTGATATTCATGCAGAATTCTCTTAAGTGCTCACTGTTTCAATCCCGCGATGTAGTTAGTTGAATGCTGATAATATAGTAGGCTTTACTATAAAAATCTTTTTTTTATTATGTCGAAAAGAAAAAGCGAAATGTTATACATGGGCCTTAAGAGGCGTTCTTGATTTGTCGTTTGGCTTAGGTATATTTGCGTTCGGAAGATACACATTCGAAACTGCAAAATCGCCCCCATGATCATAAGGTCTTCTTTCATACAAATCTAGAACTTTTAATGTTATAATTATTAAGTTAATATTATTTTCATAAAGTAACATAGGTACACTACCTACCTACTATGGCACCTACTATTTGTTTTCGTAGATAGATAAGCAATTTCCTATAATATGGTTAGGTTAACAACTATAACAATTTTATTACTAGAAAACCAAACTTTTTAAGAAAGCAAAGCAATACATTTTATTTTATTCGGAACAGACAAAGAAAACTTTTGGTGCAGGTAAGTATCGACTTCTTTCATCTTTACTTACGGTAGCATTTTTTCTGTAACCTAGGAAGAGGCCCATTATATAAAACAATATTTTTTGGAGGTCAGTTTATGCTGTTTTATTAGTCCTTTATGATGCCGCTTTACACAATTGTAAACTTTCTTTCCGATATTTTGTTGGAAATTTTAGTTTAACCTAGTTTTTACCCTGTATCTACCTAACGGTCATTTTCGGGTCTAAGGGTTACAGTTCTATAGATAAGTATTTAGGTTCCCAAGATCCAACTTTAATTAGGTAACTGGTTACGCTCTACCCGTAGAACTAGGTACCTTGGATCAACTTAATTGTTTAGGGTTCCGTACCCAAAGGGTAAAAACGGGACCCTATTACTAAGACTTCACCGTCCGTCCGTCCGTCCGTCTGTCACCAGGATGTATCGCTTGAAACTTTCACAGATGATGTATTTCTGTTGCCTCTATAACAATAAATACTAAAAAATATTTAAGGGAGCTTCCATACAACAACCGTGATTTTTTTCTGCTTGTTTTTGATATGGATAATCGAAACAGGTAGACGCTTACAATATTAACAGAATTACTAGTTAAATTAAATATTAACAGAGTTACTTACTAGTTAAATTAAAATAAATATTTAAGGGGGCTCCCATATAACAAATGTGATTTTTGCTCGCTTTGAATTTGGTTGGTAGAGGTGTTTCGATTGGAATTCTTCTTGATAGCACAGAACACTCAGTGCGCGAGCCCGACTCGCACTTGACCGATTATTAGTTAAATTCTTTTAGAGTCACGACTATCTTAGCCGGTACATGTTACCGGTAATGCCCTTTAATTTTTTTTTACATCAAACAATCTCAAAGAAAATCTCTTAATTCCGTGTTCAGCCAAGTGCACCTCTCCGAGCATTACCTATTTATTCGCTTCATTATGGGTTTGAAGTATTTCCTACGGATTTTATATTTTTTCCCTGATTCGGTTCGGTGTTCGGACGCAAGGAAGGAATAAATATTAATAATAAAGGAGGGTTTGCCTACGGAATTACGCAGCGGAGGCACAGCGTGTTGACGACTCCTAATTTGACGTAATTTACATAGATTATGCCGGCTCGCTGAGTGCCAATCTTTTTAAGTGGCTTCTTCCACTCATTTTGCGTTCCTTCCGCGGGTCTATAAGAAATTTATTATTTTCAACGTCCTTTACAAACATTTCATACATAAATTTCTGGGTTGGTTAGGTTTTATTGCCATAATGGAATATGCGTTGGTTGACAAGCAATTTTTCTTTTGGAAATGCAATATTTAATATGGATATCGGTAGGTGTGATAGCACTTGTTAATTAGAAGGATTTTTATCAAAGGCATTAATTTCAAGAAATGCTCGTAACTTTAATTGAGTTTTGGTAAAATTACAAAACTAAACTTTAATAATTTCAGGGCTGAAAACCCGATAAATTAACGTCCAAATAGTATGGATTGGTATACAATAAAACGCAAGTGATGCCACATCTTACATGTTCGGTAACATAGCGTGATAATAGTTATTTCCAAAATCGATACACCACCCCTACACCGCCCAAGAAGTTTGTAGCCCCCATAAATCATAACAAATATCTTGCTAACCCTTCGGATACCGGCCGCCCAAGTGCAGTTAATTGGCGACCGGCGGGAAATTGGTCTGCTGTACTTGCTTCCGCGAGTTAATGACTACGCCCAGTGGATGGACGGCAAAAGCCATTACTGCCAATTTGTAGGTGGGGATTAGAAGATTTGGCCGTGAGCGGTCACAGGGTTATAGATTTGAAATACATTTATCAATATACTAGCTGAGCCGGCAAACGTTGTATTGCCATTAAGGATATAAAAAATAGATACCCGCTCCCAGACCCAGAGAATATACACTGAAAATTTCATAACAATCGGTCCAGCCGTTTCGGACGAGTTTGGTAACAAAGAAAAGCGACAGTTTTTTTTATATTAGACTAGCTGACCCGGCAAACGTTGTTTTGCCATATAATTTTTTTTCTCACCTAGGAACATAAAAATAGATAACAATCCGCTCCCAGACCTAGAGATCATATACACTGTAAATTTCATAACGATCGGTCCAGCCGTTTCGGAGTAGTTTGGTAACAAAGAAAAGCGAGAAAATTTTATATAAATATTAGGTTCTATGTACCGATTTATACACATACAATATAGGTACATACATAAAATAACATCTATATAATTCATGTTTCCCGTATCTATCTCGATGTCAATGGCTGTTGTGATTTGGAAGAACTAAATAGCAAACACCCACAAACATAAGTATCTACAAACTTATAAAAGTTTGTAGATACTTAAGTAAGTTAAGTAGTGTAAGTTTGTATAATATATAAATATTTAACAACAATAAAATAGAATAAGTTCGAGGTATACCTACTTTATGGATGTTTACCTACCAAACACAATTTTAGGTCCATTAAAAATCAGTAGTATAGATAGGCTAGGAATTATACTGCATAAATGACAGTCATACACTTCTGTTTATTTATGCCGCCCGCAATTATTAACCCTATCCTGCAGTAGTGGCCGTGAAGCGTTTTTTTCCATTCCATCCCGCGCCCGCAACAAATTGAAATTCATTAGCAGGCGGCGCCATCGCGCGGCGTTAAGGAGAATTAACGAGGCATATATGAATTAACACCGACGCACCGACGAGACGGCATGCGATCGATAGCAATTGGTTATTTTTTTCAAAAAGTATTATGCTGTCCTGTAAACATGAGCCAAGGCAGTTTGGCGAACCTATAGTAGTAGTGTTATTATCTCGCTGCAGACTCGGTCATAAATCATTCGAGTGTTTCGCTTTTGCAGTAATGCACAACTCAACAAAGAACAACAAAAGCGAAACACTCGAATGATTTATGACCAAGTCTGCAGCGAGATAATAACACTACTATAGTATGGCGATATTACGACGTTACTGTAACTGAGTAACTAACTAATAATAATTAATTAACACCGTCAGCTGACGAGACGTTTCCAGATCGATAGCAATTGGACAGTTTTTCAAACATAATGCTGAACGGCGCTGCTATTTGCGGACGAGGTAATGAGCTACGGTCATACCCTAATGCGACTGCCATACTATTCCCCGATTGGCTGAACGCGAATTAATTATTTATTGTTTTTATTTTCATCTAGTTAGGGCCTAGGATATAAATCTGCGTGAAATTCAGATTTTCCGAAAGTACTGTAATATTTCTCCGAAATACGATATATACCTACCTAAGTATGTAATGTATATCGAAATATGTACTTACATTTTTTGAATAAGTAGAATGTTGCTACTTGGACTATTCATGTTTCCATTAAGCATTGGAGTAAAACGTAAGGTATTTAAAGTTCTACGCCTATACAATCTTTTAAACAATTTTTTTTCAAATAAGTTTTTTTTGGAAGAGACACTTTCTTACCGCAGCTGACATTATTTTAAACCAACGACCCGTTCGTTTATTTGAGGCGACGCGACGGACGCGTCCAAATTTAGGCAAAAGCCTCCTGCAATAGACCATATCCTGGACAGGGCGGACGGTGAAAAAAAATTACGTTTGTTTATCGATGGCAAAAATGCTTGTTTTGTCACCAGCAGTAAGGCCACGCTATAGTTCACTCAGCCACCTATAGAATTTTGACAGTTTGCGCTACTGTTTGTTTGTACGAAAAAGGTTTACGTTAATCGTTCGGCTGCCCATATCCTCAGGTATATTATCGGTGCCTCATGCAAAGTTTTTCGACTTACGTACAACAGTCCTACACCACTTGCATCCAGGGTCTTCCTGCGACTCTTTTAACATCGTCAGGCTAATTTATATCTCATAAGTCATAACCCATATAAAACAGTAATAACTATCGTTTAAGTAGGTGGGTATAGCTTTAAAAGTAAACGACTCCCCTAAACGTCTATAATCCTGATCGGAGTGCATAGGACGTCTGGGCTTACGGCGATTTGTCTTAAGATCCTCGCATTAGGGGGATGTCAATCTGTTGTTCTTGCCCTTGTAAATGAATAGAGAAATCACGGAGACTGTGCTTGATCAGGTGGGTGTATATTTGTATTTTTAAATATATATAACTCTACGTAGGGAAATGTATAGAGTGAACATATAAAATTAAAGTTGAGGGTAGTACCTATGTACCACACAATACAAAAAAATGGTCAAATACGGGCTCGCGCACGCAGGGCGGCAACAGAAATAATATACATCAACTAAGCTTATGAAATACAACCTGATGGTGGTTACAGACAGATAAATATATAAACAGAAAGACGGACAGACAGACGGGCTGACAGACGAATTGACAACAGAGTCTGAGTAGGTACCTAATAGTCAGCCGTTCCACGCTTTGGGTAAGTACGAAACCCTAAAAATAAGGTAGAAATTTGACGTTTTTATTTTTTTCATTGATTACTAAGAAAAAAAATTCAAAAATATTTTAAGAACTTACAAGTAATACATTCACCTAATTCCTAAAACACCAAACTTGTATAAGTTTTCGCTACGTGGACTGCTGAAATCGGCCATAAAAAAGTGAATATAACAACTTTTCCCTACCTATCCAGTAAAATCTACTTTTTTACTCGATAAAATATACAATATTAGCTATACAAAAGTAAACCACTCAATTTCAATATTCCCGCAGTAAGAATGCTTCATTCATATTCGCGGGCTCACCTGTTAGCAAATTGAATAATGTCGGAGGCGCGTAAAGTTATGATAATGTGAGCGAAGTACCTCGTGCTCACTGCTGTGCCGTTCTATGGAAGTTTTCCCGCACCCTAATGTTGTTTATTAATAAAATAGTTTGCGGGGACTCTATTCAACATCCGGAATCCTTAATTTTCAACAAAAAATTAATTTTTTTGGGAAGCGTAATTTTTGTATCCCACATCCGCAGCTGATAGAACTGCAATATTCAGTAAGCGTTGCAATTATGCCTCTCTGGTTTCGGCAGCGGCCAGGCTGTCGAAACCTGTGGGCGCGCGGTGAATACGATCAGTGAATCCCGTACTTCCGCCAGCGGTTCCGTCATGGAAACATACAGTTTTTTTAGTGGGTGCAAGCCCCACCCTATAACCCTTCCGTTTCCCCTTACGGAGGGATATGCGTTAGGCATTTTCTGTCTATAAAAAAGTATGCCTCTCTATTTGAAAGTTGCATAAGTATTTGTCCAAGTGCCAAATAATTCCTTTGAAAGCTTTCCATTCTTTACGCCACGTATCAGCCTAGATGTTCAACGTGGAAATGAACAGTGGCGTGCACTCCATATAGGCATAGGGGCAGTGCCTACCCTAGCAAATTAATCCTATAAACCAAAAAAAAGAACTGAAAGTTATTATTTCTAAGGCCTTTTGCTTATAATTATAATTATATTAACATTTAATTAATTATTATAATATTATTATCTTATTAATTAATTATAATTATTATTATATTAAGGTAGGCACTAGGGTAGGCACTTCCTTTGTGCCTGTATGGAGTGCACGCCAATGGAAATGAACCAGTATTCCTTGCACCATTCCACGCGGGCAAGACTTTTATAGTAAAGGGGATAAGCTAGTGACAAGTTTCCATGTAACATCTTAAAAAAAAATCCAAAACCAAACTATATTTTTTTCCAATAAGTTTAGTCATGTAACATGAAATATAGGTACCTAATTTATTACGTCTTACTTATTAAACAAATATTATTATTTAATACAGCTTTCAAATTATTACTGTACCTGTGCTAGAGCTAAATTAAGGTTTTCAGTTTCCGAAAGCTACGTACTTTACCCGTTCCTGATTAAAAACAGGGCACAATTGGGCAGGGACAACAATTTGATGAGTGGGATGCTAGTTTTACCTTAAAATTATTATGATCCACTACATTAAATACATGACATCAGGTAGGTCCTTTTTTTTTATAGACAGAAAATGCCTAACGCATACCCCTTCGACAGGGGAAACGAAGGGGTTATGTGGGGCTTGCACCCACTAAAAACTGTCTGTTCCTACGACAAACCTTCTGGCGGGAGTACGGGATTCACTATCGTATTCACCGCGCTCCCGCCAGGTCTCGACCAGCCACCTCAGCAGCAAGTCCCATCATTGTCGGCAGCCTGGCCGCTGCTGGAACCGTCTGAAGGGCGCGCCTGTGTTGCTCGCCACCTCATCAGGTAGGTCCTAGTTATACTAATATCTCGAGCAAAAAAGCAGTACCGTAACTTACTCTATTTACCTAAGGTTATAGCTAACTTACTTTATTTTTTTACTGTGACGTAGTAGCACTTCTTACGGTTCCATTCTCAAACAAAATAGTTATTTTAATGTTTTATGCAAATGTTGGTTTAGTTGTAATCGTTTCGGTAATTATTCCATTTAATGGCCGGTCCCGTTGCCCCATTTTTTTTAAATTTCTTCTCCTTCAGTTGCACAATATTTACATACAACGGGTCTGCAGCGAAAGCTGTTTATTGCTTCCAAAAAAACGCTTTACTTTGGGGCTCTACTTTTTACCAATTGAGAGCAAAGCTTTGAAAGGCCGCCCTACTTTTACCTAAGCAAATAAAGAAATTTTTATATTGCTTTCAAAAATTTTTGCAATAAAGTTGTCCCGTTACACTTTGTTTTAAGCTCGTTACCTTTGTTACTGCAAAAAGTAGTAATATAATACGTACAAGGCTAATAATATAACACATTTTCGAAGTAATAATCTAAAAAAGCACATTTCTGATGCCGTAGTTTTTTTAAGAACAGCGTTCAGACTTAATCATAGCTGACTAACTTTGTTGAAATTGGCTACCGAGGCAAATAATATATTAATCCTTCCTACTATATTATAAAAGCGAAAGTTTGTATGAATGTTTGTGTATTAACCGTGTATATAATTATTTGTTACTCCCTCACGCCGCAACTACTGAACCGACTACGTTGAAATTTGGAGCAAAGATAGCTGATTTTTTATCTGGATGAGCGTATAAGCTACTTTTTATCCCTGAAAAATTACTTATTTCCACAGAATTTCCTAAAAACTGAAATTTACGCGAGCAGAGCTGCAAAAACAACTAGTAAAAGTTAGTTATACGTGAAAATTGGTGTATTTTGATATTTGCTAGTATATAATTACTCTTTTACGCAGAACTATCGAATATTTTCGCTGAAATTAGGGCCAGAGATAGCTGGATTAACACCAAGGCCACTTTTCTTTCGTGATTCGTAATAAACTGGGCAAATTCACGTGGCAATGTGAAATCTCGTTATTTATAATTATGGCCTGTGGTTCTGACGTTTGGAAGAATAACAATGTTTAAACCTAAACAAACAGTGCAATTAAAACATGACCGCCGTAGAAACAATTTTTGTGTGTTGTCGTCACCGATAAGAAACCTGAGGATATGGTCATCTGAACGATATATGTAAACCTTTTTCATACAAGCTAACTGTCAAAATTCTATAGGTACAGGTTGCTGAGCGAACTACATTCTTACTGCTGGTGACTAGACAAGCATTTTTGCCACCTGTGAACTGACGAAATTTTTTTCGCGCCGTCCGCCCTGTCCAGGATATATGTCTATTGTTGTCGTACACCGCGCTCCCTCGGCTTCGGGTAAATTATTGCAGTAAACTGCGGTAAGCCGCGCCGGGCTCGCTATAAACCTAAGTTATTTTTACAACAGGACATTCCGAATTACACATCCAAACATTATAAGCCCACATGAACATTAAAAATTGGACACTAACTTAGTCTCAATGTCACAGCGATTAGTGTGCAGATTCTAAGCTTAGGTGTGCTTCTCTCTCACTCCAGCTTTCATCTGCTGAAGATCGTGGGCCCGGATTCATAATATCGCATTGTGACGTCAACATCTCCTAAGGATGTCCCGGTGTCAGGATGAAACGTGCGTCGAGTGTCGTAAGAGTTGTGTGTGGTGTTGCATGTATCGTGCTTGAGTGCAGGGAGGCCGGGCGGTGCTTGGCCCGTTACTGCATAATATAATTGATTGAGTGATTGTGTATTTCTTTGTCCTCCAATAATTTAGGGTCAAAGCAATTCATATGATATGGTAGTCGGTACCTATCCTCAGTACGATTACTATGTATTAGATAAGTATGCCCTAGATATGTACCTATAATGCGTGGAAGAAAGTGCAGGCAACAACTGTTTGCTTTAATTATATCTGCCTGCCTTAAAAAACCAATATCTAAAAAAATCAATCAACCTAACCTAACCTAATAACCTTCACGATTAAAAGTTTTCTTTGTGTGGGCTTCTTCTCAATGCAGGGCACGTTTGAACCTAAACTTAGTTTTAAGTCGACTTGTAGTTATCACCATACATATGCGACAAATATCATATTGACGTTTTACAAGAGCCTGTACGTTAGGCCAATGTGAAATAAAGATATTTTGAATTTGAATTTTGAATTAGAACTTCATTGAACAATATATTCGTGTTTATCATCAAGTACGTACGTACGTATGCACAGTTCGTTTATCCTCATCAATATTTGCCGAGAGTCGTCGTAATTCTGAGGTAATTCTATGAGGCCGACAGATTGCAAACATTATAATCTCTACTTATCGCCACTCCACGGCTAACTTATGCTATATGCAATAGTCGCTACACAATAGATAGGTACTGATACAAAAGTTTTACAAACAATTAAACTATCATTGTCCTTGATTAAAGGTAAATAAAATACCTATGCTTTTTTAACTCGTTCAACTAGGTACATTTCTTAAGTGACCTATATAGGTGTCACTAAAAAGATTTGTAACAAATAAATGAATAATAATTTCAATTAATTGCTTGCTAATTTGTTGTTGAGTATTTTAGCTAAAATTTTCTGAATTTATAGCGCAGCAACCTTAGCCATAAATTATTATTACCTATTTACGATCGATATAGAAACCTGATGGAACGAAATTCGAAAAATGCATGAGAATGACACTTGAGTTCGATAAGTCACATGATTTTTTTCCATTTAGAAAATGGAATAATTAGGTCGACAGGTTTCTATTACGATTGTAGATAAGTCATCTAGCTAGGACATAGGACAGTGAGGACACGCTATATTCGATTTCATCCACGCCAACAATTCGAACATTGATACCGAGTGAAACAACAATAGATTCGTCACGAACATCAACTAGGAAGTGGACAACTAGACCACGCACCCTTTCGGAGAAAGTTCCATTGTTACTTTCTTCCCTTTCAAGTAACAGCAATCTTTGTATAACTGTTACCGATATTACGGTGCCTTGTGTAATTATTCATAACTGTTCAAAGGGTTGCTTCAATATAGTCCACTCGGACCGTTAGTTTATGATAGCGAAGGGTAACGGGATGCCGCGGTGTGACGTAGCATGGTACAGTTATCTAGTTTTAATTGTTTACAGTTTTGAGCAATAAGGAAAGAAGAAAGGCGGTATTGAACTATCTCCGCGTGTAATTGTGTCCGTTAGCTGAAACAAAGCAGATCGCAGTGCTTTTGTGAAGAGGAAAGTGGATTGTCTGATTTGGTCTAAAGACTACAGTTGTGGTTTTGTATGTCCATAATTTGGATATCGAACGTCCAGAGTTTACAAACACAGATAGGTACTTACCTAATTACTTATAAATTAAAAAAAAATTCAAACACAACAAAAAGTAGGTATCATTTATTGAATTTATTTTTGTCTTTCTCTCTCACGGATACGTTGGTAGGTGCGACATGCAGCGTCGCGGAAGAAAATAACAGAAAACGAACTTTTACCTAATTACTCAAAAACTAAGCCAGTTAAGTACCTATCAAAAATTTGTTTTACGATATTATTACTGACACATTAAAATAAAAATTAGAATTACATTCATTGTAGTTTCCGATATAAATTAGAAAAACTGACATTTTAGAGCAACTTTTGGGAGAACATCGAGAAAATTTTATCCAATCGTGTTTCTGCTTCTAAGCGATTTTAGATTAAAGATCCAAATTTCATGGCGTTTAAATATGAAATTATTTGTCTTTATAGTTTTAAATAAAACTTCATTCAAAATCGCTTAAATACGGCTTCTACGCCGTTAATTAGAAAGAGTAAAAACTTATGCTACCAGAACAATGCTTATTACGTTGCATAGTGTTTAATAGAAATTATCATTTTGTCGGATGTTGTTGGAAATTTCAGAAATCCCCTTAAGTAATTAATAGTAGTACTTACTTCACCATTATCATGATCCACAATTAATTTGATAAATAATAATTAACATAAGTAACAGATACCTAAGAAAACTTTAGCATTTACGTAGGTGTATAACAAATAAGTTTCTTTAAAAATATGAAAGTCTGAATTAATAAATCAAATACGAGTAGGTATAACCAAAGTAAAAACTTACGGCCTAATGTTCCAAGAATATTTTTTTGCCAAAAGCTTCTGTAGTCATAAATGCCATTGTTTTGTCGCAGCCACTGGTGTTACTTTACCTATCGTTTGTGTTTCGTATTTGCAATGGGGTCGTAAAGAATCTTCGATTTCTTACAGCGTGTAATCATGTTTAAGATTATTTTCGTTACTATAATTAGTGCTAGGTTAATAGGTCCTTTTCTAGGTTTTTCAAGCAGATTCTCCTGCGTGAATATCAGTTTTTTAGAAACCAACACAGATATCTGTGGAAACCAAGCAGTACCTAAGTTCGTATCTCTATTTGGAACAGTTATATAGTTTTAACATCCAAACATCGTACATATTTTTTATAACATTTCAATGATGTTGTACGTCAGTTTCTTTGATTTTTTGTGACGATACCAATACCATTAATACCTAATGAGATAGTATTAATAGTTTAACTAACCACATAATTAAATTGACACCAAATACGTAGAGCAAATCTCGTAATTCAAATAATACTGAGGTTTCGATACATACTTCTTAGAATAAATGTACTCGTCAAATTACTTAAATTCTGCGTAATGATGTACTTATATAACAAATCTCTGTATGAACTACCACCTTACTTACTTGGAATGTACCTATTACGGATCAAGATTCATGGAACATTGCCTATGCTGCCAATGTTAGGGACATTGGTAGCATACCTAGCCAACAAATCTCGTACCTTTGAATCTTACAAATATGTGTCACTAACATCCATTAACAGTAGATACCCAAATACCTCAATCAAGTTGACAGGTTCCTGCCGTCTCTAATAAACGAACCAATTCTACGCAACTACAACATCCCATACCATCTATAGCAGCGTGAAATCTCCAACAAAGCACACAAAAACACGTACAATAGAATTAACTACATTTAACTTCCTAACAATCACACAAAGAGCAGAAAATTTTAAAAACAATGCGAGAACAATGTTATTTATACGTGACAAAGGGATAGAATTCTTTAACAGTTCAACCGTTCCGAGTATACCTAGCTGTTACAATGACAGATTCCTTCGTTCTAATGACGTGCAGTGCTGGCCGCATTGTGGGAGCTTTATGGCACCCACGCGACACCAAAATGGGAAATTAGTTACACTGTTTTGTCAACACCTCGTGTTCCCCGAAGCATGGAGAAAATGTCTACATCACGTTATTAAAAAACCGTACGCGTGCCTTACGCTAAGTCGTTGTGAAAAGCAGAATTTTTAAATGCAGATTGTATTGAGACGAATATAAGTACGTACAAAGCGCTAAAGGGCAAATCATAGTCTTAATTTTTTCTTTCACAGAGAAGCCGAATAGCAAAGGCCTGACTTCAAAATGAGTATAAGCTGGCCACTTATTTCGTCATATACCGCCTCCTATCCCTTCATTCCCCTCGGAGATCTTAGCAATCCCCATTGCGTAGGTACTTTTACCCGACCGGTGCTCTTACCACAACGTACACCATCAAAATATGGTCTAATTACACCGAATGACTAAGGTATTTGTCGTGACCCGATCTTAGAACTGATCATTTCATAAGAAGCCGACCATTTTATTAAATAGGTTGATTCGTCTTGGCACGGTCTTAAAATTAATCACTTCATGATAAGGTTAATCATTTTTGACGAATGGTTGCTATTCAAATTTTTGTGAAAAACTGTTGTAATTTTTAATACATCGTAGGTATATGAAATTTGGCCCGGAAGAATACCTAGATGGTCAGCAAAACCATGAAAAGATCAATCTAATGATCTGGTCACGACATGATATTAGGTAGGTAGGTATATATTCGTATATGCGAGTATATTATACCAATGCTAAATTGTTTCGTGCTGTATTGTTTCCGTGCTGGGATCATAATGCAGTTCAAATGTTTCCAGTAATTGTTATTGGAATCACTATTGAACTGCACTTTTATTGTCAATGCTGGATTGGATTATAGACAACAATTAAAACTTCAAATAAAATATGGCGAACTCCAGTAACAATACGTAATACCTATACTTGGTGGCGCGTTGAGATAATTTTGTCTGCTTTTGT
Source organism: Coenonympha arcania (assembly GCA_036785405.1). Classification (NCBI taxonomy): domain Eukaryota; kingdom Metazoa; phylum Arthropoda; class Insecta; order Lepidoptera; family Nymphalidae; genus Coenonympha; species Coenonympha arcania. The sequence goes on along the minus strand of CM072072.1, from coordinate 5,466,079 downwards.
CTTTTGCCTTTTCTCTTTCTAAGCGATATAGATCGACAAAAGTAGACAAAATTATCACTACATGGGCATGCTGCATAGGCTGGGCAGTGTACTCAGGATCTTGTGATCTGCAATCGATCATGCTCACCACTAGACCAATGAGGCACCTTTGTAAAATGACCTTACATACAAGGAGATAGTAAAGTAACACGTTCAGTAAATTTCGGTAGCGATTGCAATTTGCGAGCTCCTCGTTAACCCCCGAATGTTTGTCGGGTGACGGCGACGCATGTCGAAAATACTTAGTGGGGCCGCGCTCATTATAATCCCGCACAAAGCGGGCCCTCCGCGGCTCAGGGCTCGGCCATACTGCGAACACACTGTGTGGATTCGGTTTCCTATGGATTTCGATTTGGATTATCCATCTTAGATATCAAAAGAACGACGAAAATATTTGATAAATCAAAGTGCAGATCCTGCAGAAAGGGGGTTTATATCATTAACTTTGATTGTCTTCATATATTTCGTGTGCCAGTAATAAAACATAATGTTTTAGTTTTTATGGTTATCTAGAATTTTTAAAGTAAACGTGAGTCGGCGAAACTAAGATTTGGAACTTTAAAAACTTTATTTTCAGTCAATGTGTTAATGCAAAGGACGCGAAAAGTATACTATATTTGTGAATTAGGCTCCCGATTTATTCATCGACCGAATGGCGTAGCGGTAGCGATCCTACCGTCAGAGATCGTGGGGTTCGATTCCCACAACTGGAATTTTTTTTATGTGATGAGCATGGATGTTTTCATGTGTCTGGATGTTTTCAGTAAATTATAATAATCAGTTATCTAGTACCCATAACACAAGCTATCTCTTTCTTTGGGATCGCAATGTAAGTAATGTCCCGATACATATATTTATAGCTAGCAATTTACTGTTTCAAGTTGTGTACACTTTTTTTGCAAGTCGGTAAAAATATTTGATTCCACGCATAGCACATCCACATTGGCGTGCCGAAATCAGTGAGTGTTAAGAGGGCGCCGAGCGGTGTGCCATTGTTATAATTTTCAATAAGGGGCGCGATCGAGGGGCATCGATCGAACGCATCTCGTGCAGCTCCCGGGACGCAGCACGCAGCGTGTGCAGCCAACTATGAATATCCGCCGAACTATAACTCAAAACACCACCGAGTTCTGCCTCTGCTTTGTGGCAGAAAAACTAGAGAAAACACAAAAAATTCAGAAAAATATTAGTATTGGTTAGCTTCCCTGGTCCCATAAGAAGCTGACTCATTTCTATAGTAAAACTAGCCGACGCAGCACGCAGCGTGTGCAGCCAACTATGAATATCCGCCGAACTATAACTCAAAATACCACCGAGTTCTGCCTCTGCTTTGTGGCAGAAAAACTAGAGAAAACACAAAGAATTCAGAAAAATATAATTATTAGTATTGGTTAGCTTCCCTGGTCCCATAAGAAGCTGACACATTTCTTTAGTAAAACTAGCCGACGCAGCACGCAGCGTGTGCAGCCAACTATGAATATCCGCCGAACTATAACTCAAAACACCACCGAGTTCTGCCTCTGCTTTGTGGCAGAAAAACTAAAAAAAAAAACAAAAAAAATAGAAAGGTATAATTATTAGTATTGGTTAGCATCCCTGGTCCCATAAGAAGCAGACACATTTCTTTAGTAAAACTAGCCGACGCAGCACGCAGCGTGTGCAGCCAACTATGAATATCCGCCGAACTATAACTCAAAACACCACCGAGTTCTGCCTCTGCTTTGTGGCAGAAAAACTAGAGAAAACACAAAAAAATCAAAAAAGTATATTGAGAAGATTCCCTGGTTCCATAAGAGCCGACACATTTCTTTAGTAAAACTAGCCGACGCAGCACGCAGCGTGTGCAGCCAACTATGAATATCCGCCGAACTATAACTCAAAACACCACCGAGTTCTGCCTCTGCTTTGTGGCAGAAAAACTAAAAAAAAAAACAAAAAAAAATAGAAAGGTATAATTATTAGTATTGGTTAGCATCCCTGGTCCCATAAGAAGCAGACACATTTCTTTAGTAAAACTAGCCGACGCAGCACGTAGTGAGTGCAGCCAACTATGAATATCCGCCGAACTATAACTCAAAACACCACCGAGTTCTGCTTCTGCTTTTTGGCAGAAAACCTAGAGAAAACACAAAAAAATCAGAAAAATATAATTATTATTGGTTAGCTTCCCTGGTCCCATAAGAAGCTGACACATTTCTTTAGTAAAACTAGCTGACGCAGCACGCAGCGAGTGCAGCCAACTATGAATATCCGGCGAACTATAACTCAAAACACCACCGAGTTCTGCCTCTGCTTTGTGGCATAAAAACTAGAGAAAACACAAAAAAATATAATTATTAGTATTGGTTAGCTTCCCTAGTCCCATAAGAAGCTGATACATTTCTTTAGTAAAACTAGCCGACGCAGCACGCAGTGAGTGCAGCCAACTATGAATATCCGGCAAACTATAACTCAAAACACGACCGAGTTCTGCCTCTGCTTTGTGGCAGAAAAACTAGAGAAAACACAAAAAATTCGGGAATATATATTTATGATTGAGAAGCTTCCCTAGTTCCATAAGAAGCCGACACATTTCTTTAATAAAACTAGCCGACGCAGCACGCAGTGAGTGCAGCCAACTATGAATATCCGGCGGACTATAACTCCAAACACGACCGAGTTCTGCCACTGCGTGGTGTGGTAGACAAAGTAGAGAAAACAATAAAAATTCAAGTTCAATGTATTTATTCAGAGTAGTTTCCCTAGTTCTCATAGAAAACCGACACATTTATATCGTAATAACCTGTCAAGTGCGAGTCGGACTGAGGGTTCCGTACTACAACCGGAGGAATAAAACCATAAAAACCACTTTTCTTATCGAACCGCAAAACTAACTTTGTTTTTAGAGGTTTAATGTAAATATCAAAAAAACTACTTATTAGATCTCGTTCAAACCAACTTTCGGTGGAAGTTTGCATGGTAATGTACATCATATATTTTTTTTAGTTTTATCATACTCTTATTTTAGAAGTTACAGGGGGGGGGACACACATTTTACCACTTTGGAAGTGTCTCTCGCGCAAGCTATTCATTTTAGAAAAAAATGATATTAGAAACCTTAGTATCATTTTTGAAGACCTATCCATAGATACTCCACACATATGGGTTTGATGAAAAAAAAAATTTTGAGTTTCAGTTCTAAGTATGGGGCACCCCCAAAATTTATTACTTTTTTTTAAAATTTTGTATGAAAACCTTAATGCGGTTCACATAATACATCTACTTACCAAGTTTCAACAGTATAGCTCTTATAGTTTCGGAAAAAAGTGGCTGTGACATACGGACGGACAGACGGACAGACGGACAGACGGACAGACGGACAGACGGACAGGCAGACATGACGAATTTATAAGGGTTCCGTTTTTTGCCATTCGGCTACGGAACCCTAAAAAGATGTTCCTATCCGTTTTTAACATAGTAAAAAATAATCGATGAGGGATACGAATTTAGTTATATTGTTTGAGAAAAAATTAACAACTACGATCGGCAGCGATCCTGCCGTCTGCGACAGAGGCCGTGGGTTCGACTCCCAAAACTGCAAAATATTTAAGTGTGTAGATGTTAAATTGAAAATTACTAAAACTCAGAATTCTACTCAAAAAGTGGATATTTAAGTATATTTATCAGTACTCTAGTACTCAAAACACAAGCTGACGCTTACTTAAAGACTAAGTAGATGAAAACATGTGTAATCACCTGATGATACATTTATTCATTAAAAAAATATGTTCTCCACGATATTCGGTCTACTTTTCTATTCGGTCAACCTAGGTGGTTACAAGTTGTTGGATAAATCTCGATTTAGATTGGCTATAGAATGCATGCATGGAACTAGGAAGTAACTTCAAACGTATAACGTCCAGTAGCTGACGAAAATTGTGTAATTTTTTGCATCTATGACCAACAGCTACATTAATAAAAAAATTGGTTGCTTGTAAAGTCGGTTTACTGACGATAGTTGAACGTGACAACGTCTTCTTTGTCGCTCGTTCCGCGCTCTTGCTTGCACTTCAAGCCTTACATGGAACGCCTCAGAGCGAGGTAACGCCGCATGAGCGAGGTAACGCCGGTAACGCCGGATGAGTCACGTTTTTTCGTGCGTGCAACCGGCTCTATCGAATTATAAGACGTTGTCACGTCAATATATCCATAATATAGCTTATTGCTAATTAAGATTCTGTCTGTTATCACGTAGCTTTACCCTATGGGCCTATACTCTACATCAATCCAACGATTCATATATGTGTAAACGTTTTACTCGAAATACTTTTTCGTCACCAGGGACTTCATCAACCTAAAGCTGCAATCAGCAGAAGAAGAAGTAAAAACAAAACACGAACGCATAGCATGCGCTAAGCCAAAAACAATTCACAACCCCAGCATACATATTTCAGCTACGCCGTAGAACAACGCTACGCATAAACCACCCGGGGCGTATTCTATCAAACAATGCCTTACCCCAACTAATATGTGGACTAAATCCCTAATAAGTATGCCATTGTGAGAGAGGGACGCGGCCGAAGCGACAAAGAACACGTTATACCGATCTGTCAGATTTATTATTACGTACCGAGCTCGTACTATTCGTCAGTGCTCGCAATTATAAGTCTTATATTAGGAGTTGTTAATGGATACATTAGCGTGGACGTTTTTTGTTTGTTAGGATGTTTTGTTGGTGGATTGATGGGTGCTGTACACGCCGGAGTGTGGTGAGCGTCTGGCCATGGAGGCTCACCGAACTTGCCGCGCTCCCCTACCAAACTAGATTTGCAGTCCGGTTATAATACTGTGCCATTCATTACATGCGCGCTCCTGTTCTATGTAGATTTAGGTATAATTGCTTTTCGGGAGCTTGTTAGGATATTAATTAATTAAGTTTTTGAATATTTAGATTTATTCTGCGATTTATATATTTAGTATTCAGTGACCTAACAAACTTGCTCGATAGTTGAGGGGAAGAACTCGTGACTAGGATATATTTATTTTGCTGTAGTTCACAATATAAGATGAATCTCTACATAGGTTTCGCTCCGACACTGCATCGTTATCGAGAGATATTGACTTGACAAGAATTGCTTGTATAAAGTGAATGACACTACACACGACTAGGTGTAACACAACGTGTGCGTAGTATCTATGGTGTATAGTTTTTGAAATTTGTCTAACTTTGGTATTCCATTACTCCTTTCGTTGTTTGAACTTAAAGAACAAATTAATCTTGAGATTTTTAAATATCCCTTGGAATTTCCTTGAAAAACCTTCCATAACGAGTATTGTAACAAAAACTTAAGTAATCTTAGCTAAAATCAAAAAGAAGAGAAATGCACGTGTTGTTTGTCAAATAGCCAAAAAACGTGTATAAGAAATCCTACTTCTAACTTAAATCCTATATAAACCTCGCTCTTCTCAGCGACTATAATTAAGACCGAAAAACAGAAGATCAGCTCAGGGAAAAAAGTATTCTGTGTTGTGCATGCTAAATACGTGCTAATGAAGACTTTTCAGAGCATTTTTAAAACAACAATTAACGCGAAAATCGCCCCGTTCGGCGAATCTGAAGTAGAATCGGCGGTAAAGTGTAGTGTCAACAGAGCTAAGTGTTTCCCGTGTACGTCTTTGTGGGGAGCGAGGCTTGGGCGGCAGACTCACGAACAGTAACGGAGTAACTGCAATATTTATTCTGTTCATTCATTATTCTGCTGTTTCTGTGTACAGTTAAGATGCTTATCTGTGTTTTTACATTTAGATTGGAGTTCGTCATGTAATTGACAAACAAATAACGCGATTTCCAAAAATAAGACATGAAATGAATGCTTTATTAAACCGAAATTAATTGATTACTGAACTAGGGTCTATAATTTATAATATTTTTAGTAAAAATGTGAAAATCATACTGATCGATTCGAGTATAGAAAACTCTTATCAGCTTAGTTTTCCGTATGTATGTGTTTAAATTATTGTGGATTGGACAATGCACTGATTAAAGAAAACAGTTTTTTTTTTACTATTGTTGTCTCAGCTGATCGACGTCCAATGAGTAACAAAAAAGCGAGTTTCAGAGATGCAGAAGTACAATTGTTGATACAGTAAGATTATGGCCGTGTATTTCAAAAACAAGACGAACATTCTACAATGGTAATAAAGTCTGTTATTATTATTAATTACTGTTAATTACAGAATGAATTACCATTGTAGAATGTTTGTTTTGTTTTTGAAACATACGGTCTTATTTGTCACTAATGAACCAAATAGAATGTGACCATTTGGTCATTTAACTTTAATAGAAAAGGTAGGTAAAGGTGACCAACTGAGTGACTGACTAATCTATCAACACACAGCCGAACCACTTAAAGGATTGGGCTGAAATTCACCATACAGATAACTATTATGACGTACTACTAATAGCATTCCTTCCGAAACGTTTTTTGATAGTTTAACCTTATAAAGCGGTTAAAATGGAGGTAATGTGAGGGAATCACAGGTGCCCTCTACTTAGTTAAAAGATACATTTTGCTGTTTACACCGTTTTGCCGTCTGAGTATCCGATGCAAGCGCACAGGGGCGGTGAGACAATAGCGGCTAACTACCCCTTTCTTGTCCCGGGCGGGGAGGCGCGGGCTTAACCAAGCATACACTGCGTTTTGGGTACCCTTGCGGGGACAGTCGAGTACACAAGTATCGAAATATATTACTAAGCAGCTGCTATCAGTGGCTTTGTTTGCATCCCACGGGAATTGTCTTTTCCCGTGAATTTTCCAAAACAATCTTTTTTTTTAATAACCATGTCCCGATACTCATAAACATACATAATAAAAAAGGTTCTTTGTTTGGTTGTACATGTAGTCAGATATATTTCTCCACAGATATCGAGTAAGCCCAAAAGTCTAATGGCCTCGATAAAACAAAAACTTCCAGCCTTAAATTTTAACAAAAATTTCCGGCTTCTTTTCTGTGCTACATCACTTTTGGCTTTACTAAACTTGTATCATCTTCTGTTAACTTTATCAGTTTGATAAAAACTTAAGTGAAAAAACTTCAAATAACATTTGATGTGGAAGTATCGAAAATGAAGAAATAATAATTTTGTACCTATTTCACTAGAAAAGAAAAAAACCTCGATGACAATGAAAATGGCCTGTAAAGCATCTATGGTTAATTTGTGCGCGTCTGTACCCCAAACTAGTAGCACACGGGGTCTCGCAGACCCACAATGCAGAATTCGAAACAGGGGCCGTAACCGGATCACCAAATTGAAATGTTTTATTTCGCCCCCCAGCATTATGCGCATAATGGCGACTTTTAAATTGATAACCGACAACGCGCGCTTCGTGACAAATCTTTTTTTTTCACGAATAATATTTGGTTTGAGTTTAACCGTAACGTTTTAAGTTTGTCCTTTTATCATTTACGCACCTAATTTAAATAATATGAGTATGTATCAGGACATTAGCATAAGTCTGTAGTCTGTACCGCCGTCAGTTTTGTATTGAAACTACCTACTGCATTGAAGATGTTTTGTATGTTTTCTGACCGAAGTGTTTGTGCCACCGACTTACCCGAAAGGTGTTGTACCATGATGGATTGGTGTGACATTTTGCAGTTAATAAAGTTTTCAAATAGCTTTGAGTTTGTAGAGACAGTTGTAATAATTTTAAGTTTTATTTTATTACATGTCGTTTATATTTATTGTAGTTTTGAATGGTTACTGAACAGCGAAACGAATTGACTTGGTACAGTGTCGTAATTATACCCTAGTATACCTACCCATAACACAAGCTATCACTAACTTTGGGGATAGATTGCTATGTGTTTATTGTCCTGTCCTTATTAAATTATTTTTTAATTTTTACTTATATTTCTCAAAGAGTTCCCATACAACCAGCAATAAAATGGTAAAAGCTACGTTTATATAAAATATTTTTTTATTACGGTATAACATATTTTTTATTACAAATACGGGTATTTTAGACCGTGATTATGATGTAAGTACTACAAGGGTTAATTAATATTTTGTGAAGATTTTGTCTAGTTTTTGTTGGGATTAGCCATCTTTTTATTTGGTATCTACCCTTTGACATGGTGCCTTCTACCTAACAATACCAATTATTTAAATATTAGGATGATTTCGATGAACTATAAAATGATTTTGCAGATCGAAGTGTAAGATGAATCTATCTCCTTAAAGTACGTACCATACCGTATACAAAACCTCGTCTTGACAAAGTTTGTAAGTAAAATATCCAACATTGCGAACTACAAAATAATTTTATTATTCGTCGATTACCATCCTTCCGCAAAGTAACACCTGCTTAAATTCAGTATTTACAATACATATTTTATTGCCGTGTGAGAAGACAAGTAATCGGATATACCCCTGTGAAAAGTAGGTACGGAGGTCCACGGTCGGCTGGCGGCTGCCGCGTCCGCCATATTTCGCTTTCCCGCGTGACGGAACCGCGCGTCGATCGCGCTGTCCCTATTATCGCAATGATATCGCGATCAATCGAGGGGGGGCGAGGGGGGAAGGGAGGGCAAATAAATGTATCGCCGGGCGGCGGGCGGATAAATACGCAAATAATACGAAACTACAAAAATCAAAACCCATCCGCCACTGTGGAACAAATGCGACGGCATGGTGTGTGCTCTACTATTTTTAAGAATTTTAATGTGTTTGTCTTTCTACCTTTTTATGTTTTTTAGTTACCGCTACATATTTCAACAGCTTTAGCTGTAGTGAGGTGCTAACTCTCCAAAAGCGAATATTAATAATTAGGTAGTAAGTACCTAAGTAATTTACTAATCATAAATACAAAATTTTCACGCCTTCTCATAGCATACACCTAAGGTTAGCATTTGTCACTTTGTTAAAGATGAATGGAGACTAGCAGGTAAGTAGGTGATACAGTTTAATAATATACTATGTATTACTATAAACGAGATAGGTACTCACAATGGATAGAGCAAGCTGTGCCAGTACAGGTTTTTAAGAATGATTTACGTTAGATCGTACCGAAGCAAGGCCGAGTCCGTGACATTCTTCTTTGTTCTTTTCTACATAATATTATGTGTACACAGTGCCTAATCATTGGCATGGCTCGGCAAAAGGGCGGTGTGATCTTTAAGTAGAGTAGATTTTTTTATTTAAATATATTCAGAATAGCATAATAAAAACAGCATAAATGCAGAGCAAAGCTGCATAATAAATGCAGAGCATACTTTAGCCGTGCAACTCAGCCCGCGAGGCCATTATCAAGCCTATAGCTATTTGCCCCGAAAAACAAACTTTCGCGGGATGGTTGCGGGGCGGGGGCGGCGCACAATGCAGCCAACTGCGCGTTCACAGCCCCCTCATTTGCATGCGAGCTCCGAACTGTTCAGTGTACACTGCTGCAGCTGCCAACTATACTCATTTCAAATTCCCTATGATCATTAATCAATCTGTATTATTTCAGGAATTATTGTATCGCACTGGCAACTCCGAGACTGGAAGAATTTAATCCTGGGGATGTGTCTGTGGATACCAAAAAGCAGAAGCAACCAAAGGAGCTACTAAGAGGGTCTCATCTGGTAGGTACTCAAATTATGATAAAAAGTCTAAAGTTCATGAACACTGATAGCGTAAGTCTCTAAAGCAGAAAGTCGTCTGCTGATATTGCAAATTCAAAAATTGACGTTAGAAGAAACAGTTCATCGCCTTCGTCGTCGTTTTAGCCAATGGACGTCTTAACACCCACAGACTTTTTAACACCCCACCCCGTAACTCCCTTGATGTCGTCCGTCATCTAAACAACACTGCGCTTTCCAGTGCGCGGCCGCCATTCCAGCAAGATGGGTTCTTAACGTCCATCGGTCCTACGAGCAATATGCTGAGCCTATTTATCCCTTCAACTTCGTGACACGTTGTGCTATGACAGCGATCTGGTATTTTACGGATCTCCTTATTTCTGATTTAATTGCGCAAAGACACTCCGAGCGTAGCTCTTTCTAATGCTCGCTGTGTGACTCTGAACCTTCTTATGAGACCCATAGAAAGAGAAAGAGTCAAACAACACAAATCTTGCGCGGCCAGTTTATGTCTTTGACGAAATTTTCAGGATTCATAGATTGAAATGAGTACTTCTTACACTTATGAACTGAAATTCTTCATCAAGAATCAAGATCAGAGACAAGGAAGAAGCTTGAAGATCAATGAAGGTCTGTTTCAAATAGACATAGATCGTAGGTTCCATGGAAATAGTTGTGATAGAATAGTATTCTACCCATAGATGGGCTGATTGTTTGGGTGCGACAGCGTGGCGAGGCGATAGCCGGATCAACGAGCATATTTGTATTACGGACGCGCGGTTGTTATAACCAACCAAACAGGCTGCATGTCAGCGATACTATTTTTCATAGTTAAACCCATCTATATATCCTTTAACTATACGCATATATTTTCCCTTTTATTTTGGAAAACGACCGTTTGTTTGATACTCCAAACTGAACTGGAATCTCGCCTGATGGGAAGTAAAAATGCAAATGAAAGAATACTAAGATATATACTTTTATAGGTAAATCACTATAAACTTTACCCTCCTGATGGTCTGCGGGACGCGGGGCGGGTGATGCGATTGGCTATAATGATACGGCAGCGCTGTCAGCGGACAGTGACAGACTAGCTGATTGGTTGAGCGGCTCGCGTCGCGTGGCCCTCAGACCATCAGGAGGGGCAAGTTTATAGCGGTTTACCTATAACTTGCTGTTGCTTGCATCGAAACACTAGTTGGTTAGGAACACGTTAGGAAGTAACGAATCTATAAATATTCACAATTACGAGAATCTTGTGGTGATGGATGCATATATTATGCCTACTATCAAATGCAAAGATTTACCAAAGCCCAACTTAACCAGTGGACAAATTCGGCTTGGGAAAGGTATTATTATAGTATTTCGTGCTTGGGCATTGGTACTATTTGATATAGGCACCCGAATAATGAATTTGTGTACATTTAATCGTTGAGGTAAAATAGTGAAATGAAATACATCTAAACATAAAATTCGTAGCCCTTTAATTAAAAGAAACGTGAATACAGAAATGTGGTTGTGGCATGATTTTATGTTAATTACACACTAAATTAATTGAGGTAACTAGTTGCTACCACAAAGTAAAGAATATATTCCGCTGATCAATATTTATTTTCACCCACGACGGAACGGAGTACGGGTATATGCGTTTAGGGTGAGAGACCGTTTGTACATTACTTTATTAATGAGGTTTTATCTTTGTTTGTAGGTATGTTAAATTGATCACAAAAACCAATAATGCAAAAATATTTTTGTTTGTTTGTTGGTTTGTTTGTTGTATGATAGGGTTTGTCATTTAGACGTCAAAGTAGCCCGCGTCAGTCGGCGGCATATTTCGGGGCGCGCGTAAACCAGATTTATATTTGTTTGCTACTCGCTTTATTGAATGTGTGGAGAGGGACGTTTTATGGGCTCTTTGTGTTTTGCACTCTGATGTATAACTGTGGACGTATCTACGTCATGTCGATTACCGACGTGTTAATTTACACATCCCTTATCCTACCTAATAAAGATATTAATGTAACATAAATTCCATTGTCATGTATTTCTACGTCTAGCAAACCATGGATAGATAGGATATTGGCAATTATTGTAAAGTGAAAAAAAAATTTCCTTACACAAACACATATACATTACACATACATTATATCAAAACCCACGACTGGTATGCCCACCAACGTGAACAACAAGAATAAGGAATATTGCATTTCCATGCCTAACCTGAATTGTTATTCAACTTGCTTGACTTGTAATTGCCATTTTCCCAGACAAAACAAGCGCTTAAATAATATCTCGTAATTAAGCTTTGTTGATATAGGTATGTCGTAAGTTATAACTTACATCTTTATTCATTACAAACAAGTACACAATAAAGCTGTGTACACATGCATACCGAAATTACTTCATAACATTATACAGAAGCAATCCGCACACACACAAATGAACTGCACATATTCAATAAAGAGCGGGGGCCAAACATACATAAATCTGGTTTTATGTGCGTCCCAAATTATGCCATCAAATGGCACCGGTAACTGTGACACCCGAATGAGACGTTTTACCAAATTTCCATACAAATCGCTTCGCTACGGTGGCAATACAACGAGGACGGGTGACCCTCGAACTGAGTCACGCTTCATACATTTTGATATATTAAGTATGCTCATACAAAGTGTCTTTCCTTTTCGGTTGCTAGTTAAGTAGTCATGTACGAAAATAGCGATTGCACAAAGCCCTCCAAAAATAATAGTATGGTATATTACAGCCGCTAAAACGAAGTCTCTTTGTAGGTCTCAGTATCTAAGTAGATATAAATATATATGTATACTGCTACTATCTTGGATGACTGACATATAGAAAGAAAATAATACTTACGAGCAAATACTGAAATCTTCAAAAAACTCGACCTGGATTGTTTTCTTACAACTAGGCGTAGGCGTGTCAGCTCTTTCTAACTAAAAACTCATTATAGGGCATTGAATTAAGGAATTCTTAGTGTAAAACACAGGTAAGTACCCAAGTAAATTAAATTATTAGATTTTATTTCTCGCTTTGATAAACGTTTTGCCTCAGTCTGTAGTTTACTACCAAAAAAATAATCGAGACTACACGATTGCCGACAATCCCTTCTAATTATATGAAATTCTTGTGTAACAGTGTTTGTAACCAAACTCCTCCGAAACGGCTTGACAGATTTTTATGAATTTGCTTGTCTACGTTCGGTAGCTCTGAGGTCGTGAGCTATTTTTCATACCCCTTAACGGCAAACAATGTCAGCTAGTATTAAAAGAATCCATATTGGTGAAAGATTTTGCCAACGTAGAAACTTACTATATGCACTCAGATTACAATGATAAGTTTGCGATGGATATACGTAAGCAATTTGCGCAAATGGGCATTGTTTATGTTTGTATGCGCAAGGACAATAATAAGAGGGCCATAAAGGCGCTGCCACACGACGGATATCAGCCGATCTGCGCTGCTCAATGGAGGTTATTTACATAGCAATAAGACGAAGATAGCGCCGCATCGCGTTCGTAGCTTTATAAACGAAGAGTCAGCGAATTTCAACTTTTAAATATTTAAACTTTTAGCTACCTTATTTTATTTTATTTCTTTGCGTTTGTAATTTTCACTAGTTTGTTACCCACGACGGAACGGAGTACGGGTATATGCGTTTAGGGTGAGAGACCGTTTGTTTGACCGACCATACATTACTTTATTAATGAGATGTTATGATTGTTTGTATGTTAAATTGTTCACAAAAACGAGTTATGCAAAAATATTTTTGTTTGTTTGTGGGTGCACATCAATGTTCCCATTTATTTCAAAAACGGCTTGACCGATTTAGATGCGGTTTTCTGTATAATGTTTGGTGTTCAGCGGCAGCAGCAGCGTGGTCTTCTCCGGCGGGTGTGATTTCCCTCCGGGGGGTACGGGCCTCGAGGCAAACCTCCTTACCCGGGCGATGTGTCGCGGGGGCGCTGTACGCCCTCGGTGTTGATCTTTAAGCCCCCTGGTTAGGGAGCTAAGGCTCCGCCATCTTGGCTTTGGGCCTAGGGGTCAGGTTACGTCATTGGTCCTGTCCAGTGATGATCCTCGCGTCGTCTTCCTCGTCTCCATCGCTACCCGTAAAATGCCGGGAAGGGGACGGGGACCGTAGGAGCTCGCGAGGTAGGGGACGCCCTTGCGGTGGTCGATCGAGTGTAGGGGCAATCCCGTGGAGGTGTGCGCACGGCCCGTAATCCGCGCGAGCGAACAGGCGTTGCGCCAGAGTACGGACAAACTCCTCCACGGTGGGCGTCCTGGTGTCCCGATGGATAACATCGTTTCTGACGTACCTCGGGGCTCCCACGATCAGGCGCAAGCACTTATTCTGTTGTACCTGCAGCCGGTGCTTCTGGGTGACTGAACACTGTTGTTACGAATATCGATCACCAGGGGGCGCCCTAAAATACAATCCAAGAAAATCCGTCGGAGGCGGGTTTTCTTGGATTTGGAGTCCACCTCCGACGGATTTTCTTGGATTTGTAATTATACTGATAGGTTCTTAGTTCTTACTTTCCTTTAGTCGGGGAGTTTCAAAAAAATTATTTAATCCTTTTTCAATTACAAGTCTGCAAAAGCCGTGGGTGTTTTAAAATTTTTTTAATTTTCCACTTGTGGACAGTGATGTTAGGTCCGCATTTCTCCAATTCCATTTCTTTTGAACAGTGATTTAAGCCTAGGTATACTTTTAGTTCCAATTTTTTAGTCACTTTTGCTCAGTTGAGTAAAAAGATAGGTACCTATTAACACATTTTTACTACACATCCGTACATTTCAATATCGGATAGGTATATGCCTCGGTATTTATTGCTAGGATCATCATGATAGGAAAAATACTTTATATTGTGGAAAATTTGAGAAAATTGGTAACAACAAACGACATAATAGCCGCTTTACCCAATATCTATGTTATTGCCTTGTTGTTCTACGATTGCTATTGGGTCGAAATATTAAAAATGTATGGGGATCACATATTTTTTGGTCATTGATAAGAGCGTTTTCAGATTATCCGATCCGATATCGGTGTCGGACGACAATAGCCGACATCCGATAGCCGACACCATGTGCTATTTTCACATATTTCCGACAAAATCGTTCCGGTACGGCCATTTGCTCGATAGCTTAGTGCGGGCAGGTCATCATGGTGGACTATAATAGAAAATTTATTTGCTGTATCTATTATATTTGAGACGCAAAAAAAGATCTGTCCACAGACAGTATTGGATACACCCCATTGTGGAAGCTAGATATTCAGAGGGAGCATTTTATACTCTTTTTAGCAAGCTACAAAACGCACCAACAAAGTTTTTAATTACTTCCGTATGAGTATGATTAATGTAATTATATCGTATTTAAATGATGACGACGCCATGATGACAACCAAATTAGTAAACAAGCTCAAAATGGCCGCCGCGCATCGGGCTCTATGCACACAGAGACAATAATTTAGATACACGTATAGCACACATACAAACATTATCGCCCGACGGCTCACGGGCGTCCGATGGTGCCGCCAGGATATCGGTGTCGGCTCCGATATCCGATATCGGAACGGACAATGTGAAAGGCAGGTACATATTTCATACATTTTACTTACCCCGATATCGTATCGGCGGCGTCCGGTACCGATATCGGATCGGATAATGTGGAAACGCTCTAAGTGACGTGATTAATTTGTCGATCGGATTAATCAATACGAATTTATACCTCTGCCAAGTACGGTCGAATCTTCGACTAAGGTATAGTGATAAAAAGTATATTATTGTCACAATAATTCGGTAGGTATAGATATTTTAATCCACGACGTCGCGCCCCACTCTGTCAAAATCACTTTTGTTTTATTCGATTAGTATGGAGTTTGACAGAGCGGGGCGCGCCATCTTGGATTGAAATATCTATTTCTATCTAGGTACTGTTGTAAACATTGTAAAAGTTACCAGCTCTTAGAGTATTATCTGTGTTATTGGCTGTGTGCACGCGGCTTATGGTCGGAGAGAAAATGAACTGGGGTGTCAGGGAAATAAAGAGTCTTTAAACAACCTCGCCTGATTTATCCGCGGAAGGTAACACATATCGGAAGGATCTCGTCGGAGGTGGAAACCAAAATATTTCCCAAGACAAGCGTACGGTGAAAGAAAATCGGAATAACGTGGTTACGTATTCATTGTTCGTATATCTTGGATTGTGCTTTAGAGTTCATGCGACATCTTAGAGCCGCATTGTAATCATCTCCTAAGGATGTCCCGGTGTCGGGACGAAACGTACGTCGAAGGAATTCTTGGAAGAATTATGTGTGGCGATTCGTGTGGGCGGTGTTCCATATTGGACCATACAGATTCTTTCAAGTAGTGGATTATAGCAAAACAATTTAATCTGTCTTACTAATTATGAATTTCCGGAAAACACCTGCTTCCATTTAATGTTCATAAGTTTGTAAATGTGGTAATGCTACCAATCTTACTTCGGCAATCACAGTAAAGAAGTTATAATTATAAATCCGCAAATTGCATTTGTTTTACTAAACGAAAATGGTTATACAAATAGCAATTCACCTATTATTATTGTTGTGGCCAAACATTTTTATTTTAATTAAACTTAGATCTTCAAATCTGCTTTAACATATCTAAGTAACAATAAAGCTCATAGCATCTAAGCCTTATAAATGTTTTCATTCAGATATTTAAAAGCAGAAACAGAAATAATATTTTTAGTTATCATTTCGCAAAATAAATGTTCCATTGAAAAATCTCCCCGAGCGTCCGATGCGAAATCGATCGTTATCAGCCAGGTACCGGTTGTATCAATGTACACTAGCATAATATCAGCAGATAAAATCGTATCATTAGTTTAAAAAGCCCCATGAATTACAAACAACAATAACCCGGAATGGGGAACCAAAAAACTTGACAATGCCGCGTGTTTTTTCCCTGTCCGCATTACGGGATGATCCGTCATTGTGCCGTCGGCGCACAGATGGCGGTGATAAGCTCATCGCTTTATTAAAATAATACGACCAGATTTTGTTGAACCTCTACCCTGGCTATTAAAATTATTGAAGTCTGCTGTAAGCCTCTTGCAAAAATAGCAGCGACGACCTTACATCTATGTAGCTGATTGGTTCATGCTTGCATCAATTATGCAGCCAAGACACCAATTGGCTGGTGTTGGCTGCGTTGCTATGGTTGCCGCCAATGGTTGGCCGATGCATACAATTTTATATTTTCGAGAACCACACTCCTGGTTTGGATGGAAAGATTCATTTTAAATAATCTTTCATAATAAAGATGGTTTGTTCGTTCTGAAAAGTTCAGGAGGACAAGTAGTAAACTAACCAATTCAAACCTCAAATAGCATCAGAAAGCTAACAGTTCCTTCAAACGCAAGTGTTCCTGCGTTTTCCAAAGTCCTTGTCCTTAGGATATTCATATAATTCACCTGGGAACATCTAGGAATTCTTTAGATAAGTAGATAGTTATTTAGAACGAATAATGCAAATATCTATTTAATTCCTGTACCTACTTATATCCGTCAAAGATTGAGGATACGATTACTGAAAAGTTTACTACAGCCATACTAAAAACAAACTAGAGTCTCCTGTAGGTAGGAGGTGAGGTCACGAGTAATGCAAATATCTTTTTAATTCGTGTATGTACTTATATCCGTCAAAGATTGAGGTTACGATTACTGAAAATTTTGCAACAGCTATGCGGAAAAACCAAAAATAGATTCTTTCCTGTAGGTTGGAGGTCAACATAAAATGGTCTGATCATTCATACCACTATCACAGGCAGCGATCAGAGTTGCAGTGGTGTGCACTCACTCGGGATACTTAATACCTTCCCATGAGGAGTGGAGTATTCAGTATGGACACACGCGCCATCCGTGGGAACATGGGTGTCGCCATTGAAATCTGCCATAATCATAGCCAGCTTACTTACAGGTGGATGGAATGGGTGGTAATTTAGTTGTGAGGTAAGTACTTAGCAGTTGATTTAGAGATTTTTTTCTGGCCTGAAGTACAGTCAACAAAATCATTCAGTTAGCAGCTCTAAGTATTAAAGATGATACTTCCTTAGACTTCGATTTAAAAACAGTTTTGGTTCTATGAAGATTTTACTAAATCAGGGTTTTGAATAAAGATCATCTTTAAAATTATTGGCATCTTATTTAATTAGTTAACAACATAGAACAAAAAACTAAAGCACCCATTGTCATGTAAATCGATTGATGGTTAGAATTTAATTCTTACGAGATACCACTTCATTTGTGGATGTAAGTAATTAAGTTTGCAGCTGCTAGCACCTATGTGCGATATCCACGAATGAATATCGTACATAGGTCATCTAAGAATCTAGAATGAAAGTTTATCTTACTAGAATAGACATATACCTACCTTGGACGGCGCGAAAAAATGTCGCCAGTTTATCGGTGCCAAACATGCTTATTTTGCCACCAACAGTAAAGCCACGCTATAGTTCGCTCAGCAGCCATCTATAATAATCATCTTAATAGTACCTACCTACACTTAAACACTTCGATTTATAATAAACGAAAAAATAAAAATCACATAGAATTTTGCTAGGTGGTGCTACTATTTGCTTGTACGAAAAAGATTACGTAAATCGTTCGGATGCCCATATCCTGAGGTTTCATATCAGTTCTTACTAGTAAACAGAATGAGCACGCATGCAATCCCGTATAGAGGTTTGATTTGATACTACGCTTTATGACGAACTTGTTAGCGCGAGCTAACTGAAGGCAGTGCCATATTATATCGAGCGATGGGTTATATTAGATATTATTACACATGAAAATATAAAATAGTGTTTTTGGTATTATTCCAAATTTTGGTTCTACCGAGTGCTCCGCGACACTTATATCTTTTTAGGGTTCCGTACCAAAATGGTAAAATGGAACCCTTATGGTGCGACTTTCTCCGTCTGTCTGTCCGTCTGTCTGTCCGTCTGTCCGTCTGTCTGTCCGTCACACTCGATTATTTCAGTAACTACCGGAGCTATCGATATGAAATTTGGAATAGTTGTGTATATTAGTGGCCCAATGACACTGGAATAAAAAGAAAATGGAAATTATTTTTGTTCTTATTTTAAAAGGGGGGAAAATCGGAGGGATGAAATTTAAAAGTGAGATAACTGTACTGTGTGGGGTATCATATGAAAGGGTTTACTTTGTACATTCTAAAACCGATTTTTAATTATTTTTAGTCATGATAGTTTTTGATTTATCGGGGAAAATGTCTAAAAAAATACCGTCCCCCCCCCCCCCTTATCTCCGGAGTTTACCAATCGAAAAATCTCAAATAATTATGGTCAATAGGAATTTACGTATATTTTACAGGAAAACTATAGCCAATGCTCTAACTAGCATAGTTTTTTGATATTAACAATAAACTTCTACAAACAAAGTTAGTTTTGCGGCTCATTAACAAAGGTAATTATTACCGTTTTACATCTTTGGTCGTTACAGTTTTGGTCGTGTTACATCTACATTAGTACGAACGAATCTTAAAAGTACCTAGCTATAACTACCTAAGTTTATTTAATGTAGTACGGAACCCTCGGTGCGCGAGTCCAACTCGCACTTGGGCGGTTTTTTTTTGTATCAAATTACTTGAATTTCAATCCACTTCCTATAAGTGTGGACCGTCGTGGCGCTACTATTTTTTCTACTCTTTTTTGCTAACTTTTAGGTAAATACATTAATCCGTGCTCATATAAACCTATATCTAGATAAAATACCTATATGATGTCAGCGACGCTCTTCGAACATTTATTAAAAGTTACAGGGGTTGTAGGGAAGCCGCACGAGCCCTAATTAAGCCTTTTTTACAAAAAGGCCGAACCGAGGGACTTTACCCTTCCGACTCCTTAATGAGCTGTTGTTGCCCACCTATAGTGTGGATTACAAGGGGCATCTTTGTTTTATTATTGCGAGATTTTTTTTTTGGAGAAAAATTCGACGAAATTCACAGCAGGAAAATGAAGAGCTTGTTTATCAGCCATCTTTGGTGTGGGTGGAATTACTTATTGCTTCGTCGTATTTTAAGGGTTAGATAAAATACTTAAATGAAGTTAAAACAAGCTCGCTCTATTTAAGTAGTTATTCGCACACTGCCGCAAAATCAAAAGGACGAGGAGCTTATTTAGTTCACCTACTATAAAATTTTAATGAAATTAATTACAAAATAACGTATTAAGGCGCGGTGAACAGTGGATTCGCGGTCACTGTCTAATTTAATACGAGAGACAAGGATGTCGCACCGCAGTTTTTGTTCGAAAAAACAAGAAAATGTGAAATTAATGACAATGCAGACGTAATATAAAAAATCTAAAATGGCCATTATATCTGTCACAATAAAACACACAACCTAATTTAATTTCACAAAAATTCATGTAACCATTTCTGAGAAAAATGTAGATTTATGTATTTGCCGAGGCAACTTTGGCATTTTTTTCTATCGAGTGAAGTTTGCGAAATCGTGTTTCGGCATCAGCCACCATGTCAGAAATACTTTCAATTGTATCCACATATTTTTTTAACAGTAATAAGATCTGTAGATTTTACATAAAACGATGCTATACGAACGAAATTTGCCAAAGTTGACTGATCACAGCGCCTTAATAAGACAGAATATCTTTAAACTGCGGTATAAGACGGCATAAGTCACAACCAGATTAAAGCATTACTTGCGCCAACCAGTCAAATCAGTGTTGGTCATTGGTTCTAATGAGCTTGACCCATAGAATAAGCCTCAAGACCCCTTTTAATTCCTCATTCATCCCTTAGACCCCATCCCACGTACCAAGTAGAGTTAAAATCAACATAGTTCACAAATATTGTGTGCATTACATTGGCAGGTTAGCTACAAATTTCAGCATCCTTACTAAGTAAACCGTGCCATGTACATTGTGATAATGAAAAGTGTTCGGGACTATTCATTTTATAACAGGTTAAGGAAATTTCAATGATCAAAGGATTACTCTGCAAATGATTATAATAACTCGTAAGCCGCTGGTTCAAATTCAGTTTGTTTTCATGATCCTTCGAATTAATTATATTATTATTCTGTAGAACAGGACGGGGGCAATTGCGAAAGAAAAAATATCATCGCTATAGTAAGCTTAAACAAATTCTGCACTTGGCTGGGAAAATGTAAACAACAGATTCAATGCAGTTATCTTACACAATCACCTAGTAGCTTCGTAATCATGAAAGTGATATAAAATGTGTTATAAAGTTAACTAGGATAATATTATGGGCTTCTTTTCAGGTCAGGGCGTGTTAGGACCTTCGTAAACTTAGTTAAACAGTTATCACTATTTAATAGTACATTGTTACCCTAGGGATGAAAGTAACTTATTTAGTCCCGTGACGGGGTTTGGCGCCCGAGCGTAGCGAGGGGGCCTATAGTTCGAGGGACTAAATAAGTCTTTATCCCGAGGTAAACACTGCGCTTTTCATTACGAATATAAGGAAAGTCAAAATAAAAATAGAAATTAGCTAAAGAAAATTGAATAATTGTGTCAATAAAAAAACAAAACTCTACAACTCGAAAAACAAATGAAGATCGGATTGCCGCTTGCCACTTTCCCGCCTTTTTTTTTTCTTTGGCCTAGCCGGCGGGCTATGCATTTAGCTTTTTATTAGTCAAGTATTGTCTATGATTGTCTATGAATGTCTATGAATCAGTTGTCTTTACTTTATGAATAAAGTCTATCTTTCTTCTTGTCTATGGATGCACTCGGGTATGTCGTGTTTCATTTGAACTCCAATAAAAATGTGACAACTAGTTTTTTTTTTAATTATTTGACAGCTGTCAGTTGAAAACGATTCTCCCTAGGGCTGCAAAGTATTACTTTCAACCCGCTTCTCAGGCAACTTCAGACCTACTTTCCGTGTATGAGTGATAAAAAAACTATAACTATTTCCCGGCTATTCATAAGTCCTGTAAATAAGGCCTTTAGGTATCTATAATAAATCATTTGAAATAGTTATCACCATACACAATAACCATATACATAGATATTGTATAATATACGTTAATCTGAAACATTATTAAATTAACAATAAACTCTCATCAAACTACTGTTGAATACATCCTTTCTAGGGCATGCAAAACCGGTTCCGGTTCTTAATTTCGAATTCCCGGTTCTGCACTGAGCTCAGAACCGGGTACCCGGGATTTCCCGGTTCTTGGTAAAATGTTTTAAAATTTTAATTAAAAGCATTATTTTTAATATTCCTACAAAAGGGGCTATTACGATTTGTAGTAAACATGAAATAGAAAATTATTTCCAAAAAACCGACTTCAAATGCCACTACAAAGAGTGAAATATTTTTTAATGTATACCAATTTGACGTCAGGCGGTTGTTTATAATATTATCGTCTTTTCTTCGCACATGGAGTAGGTATTAGGAAGGACTATGATTGTACGAAACATTCAAGTGTTCTTATAAAATTTGAAGATTTCCCTCGATTTCTCCAGGATCCCAACATCAGATCCTGACTCGATGACTATGAAACCATCTGGAAAGTAGGTATACTCTTTCAAACAAAAAAATAATTTTCGATTAAAAAAAGGAATAATTGGATTTTTTTAAAGAACCGGGAGAACCGGGAAGTCATATTCAGAACCGGTTCTTTTAACACCTTAAAAATCCCTTAAAAAAAGGATTAAGGCATGCACCCGGGATTTCCCGGTTCTTAAAATCCCGGGAAATCCCGGGTGCATGCCTTAATCCTTTCCAATAAAAAGTTTGAGACTTATATGGCTTTCTCATGGATACCATATTACCATATCATCAGGACCACACGGGAAGCGTCAGCTTTCTAATAAAAAAAGAATCATCAAAATCGAATCAACCAGTCAAAAGTTTTGAGGTGAGCAAACATAAAAAACATACAGTCGAATTGAGAACATCCTCCTTTTTGAAGTCGGTTGAAAATGAAATGACTCATCATAAGCCTTGCTAGGCCGATATGGAATTAAGTTTTTTCTGTTTTGAACTTGTTATTTACAAGTAAAGAAATTGGTACAGAAATAAACGTAACACACATATTTTGGACCACGTATGTAGTGGGCTCAAGGAGGGGGACGTCGTACCGTCTTGCGCGGTGAATGTGGCCAAATTGGAGGAACGGAAGCCAGCGCCGCCCGCGACTTGACCGGAACTGGCCTGCCTTCACGCCTTGGAGTGAGTTTCCACTGCGCGCCTGACGGTTTTTATAAGGAACGTCTTGGAATTAAAACACTATGCGGCTTAAAGTATATAGGCAGAAAACATGATTTTAATGCATATTCATCCATCCCAGTTATAGGAATGCACAGAATGAAATATATAGATGGGTATCATTTAAATACCTAAGGAAAAAATTTCCCTGTGTCAATCACCTACTTTAAAGTAGGTATCATGTGTAAGCAGAACTTTTTTTTATTGTATTGATTAGGTAAACAATCTCACCTGACAAAAAGTGACACTGTGTCGAACGTGGAGCACAAGAAGATGCCTACATTAACTCTTTTTTAAAGAATATGTAAATCACAAATTTCGGGAGAGCATTGCAAACCTGAGTATTAGTCATGCGTGGTATTAGAACTGAAGAAGGAAAACTGCTTTGTGCGCACTGGTGGTATATCAACGACATAGGGATGAAAGTCTAGAAGAGCACAGAAGAGAATATGAACAGGCACAGAGGAGCTTAGAAGACCAGATGCAAGTTAGTGATAACACAAAATTGTATTACAGGTAGGTACTTCACACATTAATTAAGAAACACATCGCATTACACAATCAAGTGCAATTAAACCAAACTTACATTAACCCACAACCACAACCAATCAGAGAAGTTTAACCTACAACTTGCCTCTCTTTCCATCGCATGTCTCTAACTCTTCCTCACTGCCGACTTTGGGTCATCCGCTGAAAGGTCGCACCACGTGCTTATTTGCTACTTGCAATTTCAAATCTAAAATTCGGACTAGCCTGGCCTGAATTGACGATATTTTGGTCGTCCCACACTACAATGGAAACGTGCTCATAGTATAGTAGCCAGATACAGCGGGCAAGCTTATATTCGCTCGCCCTCATTGAGGTAGCCCGTTATTACATTGCAACCTGATTTGGGTACATTTGGGCCCATGTAGCAAATATTTGAACGTGTTTTATGTACATTACATGCATTTACATAATTTTTTCCACCCTTTATAAAAGAACGTTTTGGAATAATAATTTTTATATAACGTAACGGAAATATCTATTTTCCACATGTTTTTTTGCGTATAAGAAAAGTTCTTATACTGACTTAAAATGTATTTTAGTATTGGCTGGCCACGCGGTTTTAGCGTGAAGTGGGTTGAGACATACAGAGAGCCGGATGACATTTTGATACCTAAGTACATGCGTATAGGTCAAGCTCAGAAGTTCTTTAAAATTAATTTAAAAATAAATATACCTACCGCGTGTAGTGCAGTGTATTTCTTTACGTGCTTCTACTAAGTTTAATATCTTGATCAATCTTATAAGTAGGGAAGTATTTTCCATTCGGTCATAAAATGAAGAACCTACTTTTCGTTTCATTTTAAAATCTCTAAATACCCTTGAGAGGTATGCAACGTACCAAAATCTCAAGCGTTATATGACCATTGATCGGTCAATGGCACTACAGATATGGTCAGAGCACAATAAAGTTCAGTCGGATCTGGCCATACATCTGCCCGGGTCGTGCCCGGGGCAATGGGCGCGAGGATTTAGCTCTCCACTCAATGTACTGCGCCTCGGCTTTGTCTAAGCTACGAGTATCTTTATGTCCACTCTCTGTTTGGTTCGGCCATTCGGCTTGATATAATTGTCGCCCGTTACAGGGCTTGGTACTTAGAAAATACATGTACCTACCTACCTAAAACCATAGCATATGGAACAGCGTTGTCACACTTAACTTGGATAAAAATCGTTAGGTAATTTTAAGAGCTGTACCTAGATCTATGCAAAAATTGGAAAGTGTAGATTTTTGCATTTGTACGAAAAAGGGACATTTCGTTCAGACATCAGCAATTTTTAAAGTGAAAACTTTGATGCTATGGGACAGCGCTTTGTGCATTTTTTGAGATAGGAAAAAGTCATTGAACTTGCAATACAGTTACCGTAACCGACACCTCACGTAACTTTTCTTTTCTGTTGAGACTCCCGAATTGCCATGTTATTTCTTTTCACTAGTAGGTACCTATATCTCAAGATTATTATGGCATACTAGCTGACCCAGCAAACGTTGTTTTGCCATTACGAACATAAAAAAAAAATGCTTAAGATCTACTCGCAGGCCTTTGAACAAACACAGAAAATTTCATAACAATCGTTTCGGAGCAGTTAGGTACGAGTAACAAACACTGACACGAGAATTTTTTCACGCATAATTTGCTGGCGTGCAACGTTACAAAATAAACAGGAGCAATGCATAAGTGCTGATAGAGCATCGCAAAACCCTTTTAACGCCGGCGATCGACACAAAAGCGCCTCATCAAACGTCCATCTCCCGGTCTGCGCCCTTGCGTCTTCGTTTTGCACCCCAGCGGACGCTAGTGGCAAAAAGACCGAGAGTATGTGCTGACCCGATCATTAAATAGATTGATGGCACCTGGGCGCAAGGCTCGAGCGATAAATAGTGGCGATTCGGGTAATCCTGCCGGCGGCCGGTGCCTGCCGATGGGCGGCATCCATTCTCTTTATTGCACCGTGCTTTATAGCAGCCCAGCCTTGCCTTGATGCCTACGACGCCTAGCGCCTAACATATTGGCTGCGTTACTCAATACGACCTCCGGGAGAGTCAAATGCGCTCTGTTGCGAACACAGCGATGCTCCCGACGTACTCACGAATCAAACTGACCTATCTCGTTTTTTCGACGATAAATCGGACGTCGCTAACGCGTAAATTGTCTTATTCTGTGACGTCTGTTTCTGAACGATTCTCAGGCGAAACACATTTAAGATGAAGTTTCATATCTTTACACATTCTACCCATTAACGGTGTAGAAGCCGTATTTAAGCGATTTTAAATGAAGTTGTATGCAAAAACTATAAAGACAATTAATTACTTTTAAATTTACACGTCATGTATTTTGGGTTTTTAGTCTAAAATCGAAGCAGCAGAAACACGATTGGATAAAATTTTCTCGATAGAAAGTTCTCCCAAAAGTTGCTCCAAAATCTCAGTTTTTCGAGTTTTTATCGGACACTACATTAGATGTAATTGTAATTTTTGTTTTAAAGTGTCGGTAATGATATCCGAAAACGCTAAGAAACAGATTTTTGATAACCAGCTTAGTTTTTGAGTAATTAGGTAAAAGGTCGTTTTTCTGTTAAATATTCTTCCGCGACGCTGCATGTGTCGCACCTACCAAATCTCCATGAGAATGAGAAAAAAATAAATAAATTCAATAAATCCCCTTAACAAACGCATTGCATCATATCATCAGAGAAATTAGTATTTTTTAACAGAAGTTATTACCACATTATTGTAATATTATTTTAGGGATACCCCCTTTTTACAATATTTACTAGACATTGCCATTTGCCCGCGGCTTCGTCTGCTTTTAATCTATTTTTTCACTAAACCTTCGGGAACCGTGGAGTATGTAGCCTATTTGCTATTGATTTAGTAGGTTGCGGCTTGAAGGAGTATCAAACGAACACACAAATACACATCGCCTATGTGTACCATTAATGTGATAGGTTAAATAAGACATAAGAGTACTTACTCCTACTCAAAATATTATAGACATGTCTATAAGTAGGTATATCAAGAGTACTCCTACTCAAAATATAAGCCAATTAGCATTTAAATTAAATATGTGGTCTTTACAGTATAACGATTCGCCTTAACCTTACGTACGAGTATAATCATTTGAGGGTGTTACAAAAACCCTTATCTATTTTATGGTTTTCGGTAAAAAGTTGGCGTCAGCGGGCAAAACAATGGCAAATTAGCGATGACGGTTAAAAATGACGTTCGGATTGGTCGGGCCGGTAATAAATGCGGCAGTCGAAATCCGGCGACGCGCCGGCGGCGTATTAATACAACCTTTAAAATATGCACCGTGACACGGGGATGCATTTTATTAGACTGGGAACGTAAAAAACACATTTATGAAGAACAGCTAAAAATCTAAGGTGGTCCGGTCTAGTAGTACCTTAATAGGACCTAAACGTAGGAGCCTAAAATAAAACATATTATGTTCAATATTACACCATCTCTAAGCTGCTATCATAACGATTATGCCTATGATATATTTCAGATTTATGCTTACAGAAAAGGTAGGATAACACCTAGAATTATTCCATAGTGTATCTAATCGTAGAGCAATCAACAAAGCTTACGTTGTATACCCATTCAACCATGTCGTATTAGGTAAGTACCATTATATTCACAACTACCCCATTGGAAAAAAAATATTCAAATCTAGTCCCTACTAATATATAAATGTGAATGTGAGTTTGTTGGTTTGTTGGTTTGTTGGTTTGTTGGTTTGCTGGTTTGTTGGTTTGTTTGTCCCTCAATCACGTCGCAGCCACGCAACGGATCGATCTGATTTTTTTGCACAGATATAGTTCAAGACCCGGAGAGTGACATAGGCTACTTTTTATCCCCGAAAAACAAGCCTATTCCTGTGGGATTGCATTAAAAGTGAAATTTTTCACTGTTTCACAACATACGTATACGTAACTATACTCACAATATATGTTGCACCATAGACTCCATACACTCGAAACGGTAATCCCTACTAATATATAAATGTGAATGTGAGTTTGTTGGTTTGTTGGTTTGTTGGTTTGTTGGTTTGCTGGTTTGTTGGTTTGTTTGTCCCTCAATCACGTCGCAGCCACGCAACGGATCGATCTGATTTTTTTGCACAGATATAGTTCAAGACCCGGAGAGTGACATAGGCTACTTTTTATCCCCGAAAAACAAGCCTATTCCTGTGGGATTGCATTAAAAGTGAAATTTTTCACTGTTTCACAACATACGTATACGTAACTATACTCACAATATATGTTGCACCATAGACTCCATACACTCGAAACGGTAATAGGTTATAAATATTCAAAACTCCATATATAGCTCTCAAAACCGTAAATATGTCATAAATACTTAAGGCTCAATAGAAGTTCAATACCGACACTCAAAACTGAAATAGGTTGTAAATACTCATAACACCATACATAGCTGTCAAAACCGTCATAGCTCTCAAACCGTCAATCTGTAATCTGTAATAGTTCATAAATACTCGAGACTCTATCGACACTAAAAAGTGTAATCTGTAAATCTGTAATCTGTAAATAGTTCATAAATACTCGAGACTTTATCGCTGAAAAGTGTAAATAGGTCATAAAAATAAGTTCGAATACTCAGTTTCAATTTGGACAGAATATACTCAGTTCTGTAAAGGGGTCATAAAATGCTCATATTTTTCCCTACTAATATATAAATGTGAATGTGAGTTTGTTGGTTTGTTGGTTTGTTGGTTTGTTGGTTTGCTGGTTTGTTGGTTTGTTTGTCCCTCAATCACGTCGCAGCCACGCAACGGATCGATCTGATTTTTTTGCACAGATATAGTTCAAGACCCGGAGAGTGACATAGGCTACTTTTTATCCCCGAAAAACAAGCCTATTCCTGTGGGATTGCATTAAAAGTGAAATTTTTCACTGTTTCACAACATACGTATACGTAACTATACTCACAATATATGTTGCACCATAGACTCCATACACTCGAAACGGTAATAGGTTATAAATATTCAAAACTCCATATATAGCTCTCAAAACCGTAAATATGTCATAAATACTTAAGGCTCAATAGAAGTTCAATACCGACACTCAAAACTGAAATAGGTTGTAAATACTCATAACACCATACATAGCTGTCAAAACCGTCATAGCTCTCAAACCGTCAATCTGTAATCTGTAATAGTTCATAAATACTCGAGACTCTATCGACACTAAAAAGTGTAATCTGTAAATCTGTAATCTGTAATCTGTAAATAGTTCATAAATACTCGAGACTTTATCGCTGAAAAGTGTAAATCCCTACTAATATATAAATGTGAATGTGAGTTTGTTGGTTTGTTGGTTTGTTGGTTTGCTGGTTTGTTGGTTTGTTTGTCCCTCAATCACGTCGCAGCCACGCAACGGATCGATCTGATTTTTTTGCACAGATATAGTTCAAGACCCGGAGAGTGACATAGGCTACTTTTTATCCCCGAAAAACAAGCCTATTCCTGTGGGATTGCATTAAAAGTGAAATTTTTCACTGTTTCACAACATACGTATACGTAACTATACTCACAATATATGTTGCACCATAGACTCCATACACTCGAAACGGTAATAGGTTATAAATATTCAAAACTCCATATATAGCTCTCAAAACCGTAAATCCCTACTAATATATAAATGTGAATGTGAGTTTGTTGGTTTGTTGGTTTGTTGGTTTGTTGGTTTGCTGGTTTGTTGGTTTGTTTGTCCCTCAATCACGTCGCAGCCACGCAACGGATCGATCTGATTTTTTTGCACAGATATAGTTCAAGACCCGGAGAGTGACATAGGCTACTTTTTATCCCCGAAAAACAAGCCTATTCCTGTGGGATTGCATTAAAAGTGAAATTTTTCACTGTTTCACAACATACGTATACGTAACTATACTCACAATATATGTTGCACCATAGACTCCATACACTCGAAACGGTAATAGGTTATAAATATTCAAAACTCCATATATAGCTCTCAAAACCGTAAATATGTCATAAATACTTAAGGCTCAATAGAAGTTCAATACCGACACTCAAAACTGAAATAGGTTGTAAATACTCATAACACCATACATAGCTGTCAAAACCGTCATAGCTCTCAAACCGTCAATCTGTAATCTGTAATAGTTCATAAATACTCGAGACTCTATCGACACTAAAAAGTGTAATCTGTAAATCTGTAATCTGTAAATAGTTCATAAATACTCGAGACTTTATCGCTGAAAAGTGTAAATAGGTCATAAAAATAAGTTCGAATACTCAGTTTCAATTTGGACAGAATATACTCAGTTCTGTAAAGGGGTCATAAAATGCTCATATTTTGTACTAGATTATTAGCAAGTATTCTGTATCTGTAAAAGACCACTCCTTTTAATTTTGCGTTCACAGGTTGCTTGCCATATAATATGGTACTTATAAGTTGCCAGGCTCTTAAACAATTCTTACGTCTGTCGTTTTTAATCCAGCGCAGTTTATTTTTTCAATATTTATCTTTTCCATAAATGACGCGGGCGAAGCCGCGGGTATAAGCTTAAGGCTCAATAGAAGATCAATACCGACACTCAAAACTGAAATAGGTTGTAAATACTCAAAACACCATACATAGCTCTCAAAACCGTCATAGCTCTCAAACCGTCAATCTGTAATCTGAAATCTGTAAATAGTTCATAAATACTCGAGACTCTATCGACACTAAAAAGTGTAATCTGTAAATAGTTCATAAATACTCGAGACTTTATCGACACTGAAAAGTGTAAATAGGTCATAAAAATAAGTTCGAATACTCAGTTTCAATTTGGACAGAATATACTCAGTTCTGTAAAGGGGTCATAAAATGCTAATATTTTGTGACAGATTATTAGCAAGTATTCTGTATCTGTAAAAGACCACTCCTTTTAATTTTGCGTTCACAGGTTGCTTGCCATATAATAATTATGGTACTTATAAATTGCCAGGGTCTTAAACAATTCTTACGTCTGTCGTTTTTAATCCAGCGCAGTTTATTTTTTCAATATTTATCTTTTCCATAAATGACGCGGGCGAAGCCGCGGGTATAAGCTAGTACTTTAATAATTCATAGTCTTTCTTCAAATTGCCTGTTCAATTTCACACTTTTTCAATCATGAAAAAAATAATTTTGCAAGAGCGTCATTTACAGAATAAAAAAAATAGAATAAATGACGATTGAGCTCGTCAAGGCTCTCTGGACCTTGGCAGGCGGCTAGAAACAAGGTATCTAAAAAAACTCACCACCATTAGCTACCTGCAAATTTTTTGGTGACAATATTGATACTGGTCCCTAATGTAAAACGTCACCGTAGCCACTTAATTAATGACCATGACATAATGGCGTTTCTTCTTCCACAGATTAGCAAATGCAGACATCAAGATCGTCGCTCCATAAGAATGTGCTGTCAACTCCCGTGTACGGAGAAATAAGTCGGAATTATGACAAAAATATAATGTCCTTAAAAATTAGTGCTTTTTGGGACACGATTCAGCTAATTAATAACAATAAATTCTTGTAATTTTTTTCATCATACCTCTATACGAAAAACGACAATTGGCTGAGATGAGATAGATATAGGGATGGTGAAAGCAAAATTCAACGTTGTTTTTATGGGAGTTTGCGCTTTCTCTCTTCTGATTGGTCCGAGATCATATTAACATCGATCATATTATCATCTTGTCATTTGTTTTTTTTTTTTCAGAATTTTCACGTGACATACGAATTTTTAGTAGAAGATAGGTAAGAGAAGGTGCTATTGGTTCTTTTCCCATAGGAAGTGATGAAAAATATAGCGTGTGTCACTTGGTACAGCTCAAAATTAATAAACCGATTTTGCCTTTTGTAATATGCCTTTGTATGTGATATCCTGAAAAAAATTACTAAGACTAAAGCTGAAAAATTACTAAGATAAAGCTGAAACTGAAAGAAGAGACGCAAGTAAAACTAGTTACATAAAAATTACAAAAGGAATGTTTAAAAAATAATAATAACGCAGGGGCCAATAAAGGCTGGATGAAACGGGAGGATAGCGGATACACTCGGGTATGTATAATGTACTCGTGAATTTTTTTCTTTCGCCATGAAAAATCCCGATCGCGGTCAAAATAGTACATGCGAGTGCAAGTTTGAAAAGCCAACAGCGGGATACATATTTTATAAGTTAGCTTCGGCCTTCGATTGTTCCGGCATGAGGTTTTAGTTTTTTTCGCGTATCAACCCGCGGCCTCGTCGATGTCCATCGACACATGGTTGGGGTTTTTTTCTTGTTTCAGCATCCCCGGCAGGATTGTTTGTTAGTAAGTGCTTGTGAAGTGATGCCCTGATACAGCTAGGTACGGCTTATATCGGCTCAATATAGAATGGCATTGGGCTCAACACTGACCAAGTATACACATACGGTCATATCGTTTTGCTGTATAATTTTTTTTTTATCTAGGTATCTGTAATAAGGTATAATATGTAGGTCCTATAGTATGTTTAGGATATTTTTGAGAAAATTGGTACAGTAGGAGTCTAAAGTTACTGAACTTATGACCGTTGACCGTAGATACTTACCAGTGATAATTTTTTTAAATAACTCTTCTATGAGAAAACCCCTATACTTATTAGTATATTGTATTTTTTAAAAGAAGGGTATAGGTAGCCGAAAGATCGGTTAAAACGTTGCGTTACTAAAAAAGTGAGAGAGTTAAAAGAAATTTAATTACGTTAAGAGTTTAATTTAATTAAAATTAAGTTCACCTTAGGCATTTTAATGAACTTCGCTGTTTTGATTTTAGTATTCGGCTTTTACAATAGGTACTAGATTCCAAGGGATTCCAAGGGAAGGAACTTAAGGTTAGTTCAACGAAAACATTTCTCTTGTCCACACCAAACTGGCAAAAATGGTAGCCTTTTTTAAATGATGTGCTGAAAGATTTATACGATTCCATAGTAAAATACCTACGCGTATATTATCGAGGGCCAAAACAAAAGATCCATCCGCTCTGTTTCACAAAAGTCGCATGGACGTTCAGATATTCCCAGGGGTAAGGTGGAGTCGTCGTACATCAGCGCATTTGTCACCCGAACACATTACATAATATTTATAGTTAAAATATCATTTGTTGAAATTGAGCCAAATTTCCGGCGCGCTTTCAACGGAGCTTACAATAAAATAGCCGGCCAAGTGCGAGTCGGGTCCCATTTTACGGCAGGGCTTCGCGACCTTGTTATATTAGCACAAAAGTTTTAACTATATGGAATGTATAAAAGTCACCGACACATCCGATAAGTCAGTTAAATATAATTTTATGCTAGAGTTTAAAGAAAAAGATTCAGGCGTATAGAAGTAGAGTCAAATATGATGTACATTTCTGGATAAATACTTAGTACCTAATGAAAATATACCGCGTTAAAGAAGCCTACTCCTTCGTAACTCCTTAGTGACCTGAGGTATCATACGAAACTACTCAGTTCAAGACACGCGGTTAGCGTGTCAAGCCAAGTACAGGTATACAGTACTGGCAAGCGCACCGTGTGTAATTTTACACGAACCATTTGGAGCCACTTTTGACACCCTCATATCTCAAAAACTATTTGACATAAACTTATCAAATTTGGCTCATGTATTGAAACTTGCAAGATACATATATGCTCCAAATTTCATAAACACATCTCAAGCGGTTATTGAGATATTAACGTCCAAAAATCGTCATTTTTATCACTGACCTATAGATCAAAACTATAACCTAGTTCCAGATGACCTAGAAAGTTCAAATTTGGCATGCAGGTAGGTACTTGCGTGAATACAAAGGAATAAATCTAGTGCTTTAGTCACGGTCAAGTATATTATTATTGTAAGCCCATTTAGACCATTTATTTATGTTGGGAAGAAAATAAGCAATCTTTGCTCAGGCACTGACGAGGTGCTGTTGCTTTCGAACAGGCTTATGTTTACCCTCAAACTCCGGGACACAGCCATATTATGCATGCTCATTGCCCAGAGGAGTTTCAATTATAAACCTGCCAAGGGGTTAATGCTGTTATTTGCGTCAACTGGATGTCTTTACTCGGAGGGATGTCACACTGCCAGCAATGGTTGGGTTCCTTGTAAAAATGCGGAACCCCAAAAAGCGCCATAAATTGGCAAATAATCCCCCGCATAACGCAACCTTTGTTTGCCCACACGTGCGATTAATATCTGGCGCATCGCGATTGTTGCCGCGGCTGGCCGGATTTAGTCTTTGTGCTCAAGCAAACAGAAATACTCGTAAAAACTTCCTCCGCTGCGTACGCGATACGAAATACTAGCACGTATTCTGGGAAAGTGAGACAAGTCTGATTTTAAATTTTTGTTATTACACACATCGCAATCTAGCCCCAAAGTAAGCGACAGCTTGTCTTAAGGTTACTAGATAACTAATAAAAAATAACACCCAGACACTTGAAAACATTTATGATCATCACACAAAAATATTTTCAAGTTGTGGGAATCGAACCCACGACCTCCGACGCAGACGGTTGGATCGCTATCCCTGCGCCATTTGGTAGTTAGAGAAATATGGTACTAAATGCTATGTCACAGCAATCACTCAGTTTCTTATAGTCAATTTCAGCAAAGTTCAAAATTTGTAACCCTCAAAACTCGCATAAATAGTTTACCTACAAAAATTGAAAATTTGTGAGTTTGTATGTTTGGATGTCTGTTACTGAATAACGCGAGAAATTACCAACTACGGAACTGATTTGGCCGAATTTTGGAATGTACACAGAAGGTTCCTGGGGAATTGGTAAAAAACTGAATTTCAGGCGTGGGGAGCCGCAGGCAAAACCTAGTCATTTAATTTTCTGCTACGTCAAAATGAAACATAATATAGGTTCTTCTGCAGTTTACATATTATGTGCACAATATCTGCAGTTTTCGAGATATGTCACTTTAAGGATAGCTGTGAAAAATATACGTGTTAATAAATATTATTAAACGCAGCTCGCACAATGCACAGCTCTCAGCTCTCTACAGTAATGTGTCGACACAATCGCGCGTCGAATTTGTCATGAAACTGACGTGAAACTGTGCGCTTTTGTTCGCATGAATGCCGCGTGAGAAGGAACAGCTTCCGGCCCGGGTTCGATGCCGGATCGATGCCCCGGGCGATATCTTGCCGTCACCATTCAATACTATTTTTTACCCGCTTAGTTTACTTACACGTACGTCTATTCATAGTTTACATTCATACGTGTGATCACTTGAAATGTGTAGAGAGAGACAATTTTACTCAAAAATTAGAATGATATATTATTCATTTCTGAAGATATTTAACAAATTGGACATACCATGTATCTCAGAATATATAATATTCTGTCAGTGTATATGTTACCTATAACCTACCTATAAAAATAACATAATTACACGTAGGTTTATATAAGCAAAATCTACAAATCTCAACTATTTATGTTGGTACTTACAATCACCATTATTATGTTCATGAAAAGGCTAAAAACACTATAGCCATCGAGTTTCGGCACGGAATAGGTACATAATAGTACCTTCCGGTACGATGTGCAGCGACCAGTAGACGCCATAAATAGATACTCCTTCTGATTTGTCCCTACGTTCAATCTAAACTAAAGTTACGGCCTTGTACGTCGTTTATTTTTCGGCTCCCAAACTCTTAACTTGTAAGGTACTTAACTACTTACCTACTCCTCATTCACCTAAGATGTAACTTGAAGTAGATGGTAGATCTTTAAAGAAACTCTGGACGCGACTTGAGAGTCCCACCCATCCCCTCTTGGTTGGGTTTAAATCTTTTAAATCGTAGGTTATGAGAGAAAAAAAAGTATTATCTCATTATTGAAGTTTAAAACCGTAGCAAGCAAACCAAATACAGATAAAGTCAGGTGCACATTAGGTTGTCACACAAATCAGTGCGGCCAGCTATTAGAGGTGATAAAACTTTACGACGTGCCTTCTGCCTTGCTCTCTGAACCGCGCCGACGCGCGACGCCTGTGCCCTATGGTAGTCCTTCCTTTGGTGTTATACATTCGGTAGGGCTTACATGCGGCAAAACGTAACAAAACTTACTTTTACTACTTTTACTATTTGAATACTTATCAAAATTATTTAGACTTGTCTTGGTATCAAACAGATACAATATAGGAAACAGGTTAGGACATAAAGGAAATAGGTAGGTTGCAATAGAAATTGTCAGTGTTCTAATGCTTTTATTTCTTCACGCCAATAATTACCAATTAGATTAAAATTTTGGAAAATTGATAGTTTATACTTTGTATTAAAATAAAGGCCCCGGCAATTTTTGTCTGCTAGAATACAAAGCAAACTCTGTATTTTATTTTTCCTAAAAATCAACTAGTTTTTGTGTAACTCGTGATTACTAAGTTCTAAATGTGGCATATATTGTTTTTTTACAAACCCCGAGGACACCTGCACCGATATTTCTTGCCTATGATGTTAATCCAGGATATAGTCTGTCTCCAATCCCAATTTCAACCAAATTCGTTGGTCGCTATGGTAAAGAGTTACAAACGCATACAAAATTTCACCTGTATAGTATTATAGTGCGTTTAAACTTCAATCCATATACAGTGAGTTAGGAAAAAGTCGATCAAAATTATAGTGAGTCAGGAAGAAGTGGAGCGCGTTTCCGTGGATTTAACTTCCTAGCTTATTTTTGTATTCGTGTGTGTAACAATGAAAAAATAGTTTTTTATAAAAAATTCCTGCTCGTATTCCCGATCAATGTAAGCTCGCCATTATCACTCTATTCCGTCACACTAATTTTAGAGTGCATTAGGCTGCGATTATTTTGGAAATAGTCTTACACTTAATTACCCTTGTTTACGCCATTCGTCCAAATAGTCACTATTTGAAAGCAGTATAATGCGATGAAAACGTGTAGAAATAGCGTCGAGGCGGGCTGGGGGCGGGGCCAGATCTATGTCTTCCGTTGATCGTAAAATCTAACGATATTCCTCGATGATTAGTACCGGCCTTTATTTGATAAAGGAAAAAGTTATTAAATATAAAAAGTTATTACATTTTGAATCGTTTTATGAGTTGATTTAAGAAAAAACACTTTCTTGCTAACGTCATTATAGGTAAGTAATTAAATAGCTATCTGTATCTATGTCCAGTCTGAAACGTTCGGACTTCATTGGTTTAAGATCTGAGTTAGTGGAGCAGTTAGTCAATCAGTTAGCTTTGCTTCTATAGATGGATAATATTTAAAAATGGGTTGTATGGGAGCTCCTAAATATTTATTTTATTTTTTTGTACTTGTTGTTACAGCGGCAACAGAAAACATTATCTGTGAAAATTTCAAGTCTGTAGATATCACGGTTCCCAAGATACAGCCTGGTGGCAGAAGAATGGACGGACAGCGAATTCTCAGTAATAGGGTTCCTTTCTTACCCTTTGGGTACGGAACCATAAAAAGAATGCGTGTGTTGTGGAACAGTCGGTTGAAATAAAGTTCACCCACAGCTTGATAGATAGGCCGCTATATCGAATTTTCTCACGGCAACGAGTTTCTCATACAAAATCATAATTATAGCTAGCTGATTGCATGATTGCAACGGCAGATACTTTTAGTATGTAAGCACAATAAACGAGAGTTTCAACTGGGGTATGATGACTGTGACTGGTGGATTTTCATGACGGTAAAGAATCATTTTCTTTCGCTTAGAAAAAGTGCGTGCCCGAGTGCTACGGTGCCTCTCTGTAGCGCACGGGCCGGTGCTCCCTGGTAACGTCGGTTAATAACCGACGGCTAATAGCTTGGCCCGGTGGATAGGTGACGTTTCTTCGCGTGTCCCTCTGAGCCCCAGCAGAGGGCACAGCGTCGAAACGTCTACACCTACCCCGGAGGAGGAAGAAAACCTCATTAAAAATTAAAAAAAACACCGAAGTGGGCGGGAACGCTCGTCGAGAGGGAGAATTACGGTGGCACATCCCTCTCGCAGGAGACGCACCGGTTGCTGGAGGACGAACATCTTTCTTCGGCTTCCGGGTGCGCCGGCTTGCGGGTGACGGACGTAAGGGGCTATGGTGTCCGTTGCCTGAACTCCATCAACAGGCCGAGAACTGTTCAGGACGCGCTTCCCAGGAGGAGTCGGCGGTGGTCAGGCTGCCGGCAGCAGCGACGGGACCTGCCGCTCATGTGGCGGATCGGGGCCTGGCGGGAGCGCGGTGAATACGCAAGTGAATCCCGTACTCCCGCCAACAAGGTCCGTCGTGGGAAGGGACAGGTTTTAGTGGGTGCAAGCCCCACATAACTTCTCCGTTTCCCCTGACGGAGGGGTATGCGTTAGGCATTTCCTGTCGATAGGTAAAAAAAGAAAGATAAGGTCTTTACGATAACAGAGAAACGATTTTCGGTACATAACAGATAACTTTCTCATACTGACATCTCAGTCGGGTGACAACAAGAAGTGTTAATAAATATATCTGCGCAGCGGGAGGAGTACCTGCTCGGTGCACCATTAGACCGATCCTGTTCGAGATTGATATACTTTTGAAACCGCAAACACTTTGCAGCGGGGGGCCCCACCGACTGAGGGTTTTTTCATCCTTTCCTAGTAACCTGTCGATACTCGATTGAAATGTTACGGAGCTAAGTGTCGTGGTGATAAAGATAATGTCTATGTCAGTGATGAGAAACTTTTGGGTACAATGGCATTCGGATAAAGGTTTGTGGTAGTAGCGAAAAAGTGGATAAGAATGTAATCTAATGATGAGCGACATCAAAAAAGATAGACGTGTTCAAATTTTTTTAGAGCTTTGATAAGGCTATAGACCTTGCTTTTGTACACCTACTTATCCATAAAATAGCGGATTTTTCTTTTTTCTTTGTTCTTTTGTAATCATAAACAAAACTTGCTGAACAAATCATGGAATATTAAAAACTCTACAAAAAGTTAAAGCAAAGGGTAAATAGAAACGGGTAAAATTTCTGCAAAACCCCGTAAAAGTGCAATTACTATAAAATATATAAAAAAAAATATTGCGAATTGTATTGTTATTTCCCTTACGGGATATTTGCGAAACGTCAAACAATGAATCATTACGTAAAAAAATAGCTTTTTGCACAACCTTGGCAATTATGAAGGGGTAGAAAATAGTAGGCAATAAAACTAAACCTTTCGGCGGCCAACACACCGCCACCGAAGGGTTAGGTAGGTTCTGTTTATTTCTATTAGCCGACCATTTTGAGTGTGACACTTTTTCATGCAAGACTTATTACACGACTGCCCAAAAAAAGGAGTGTAATGTTTTTAGGGTTCATGTATGTATGTATGTATGTATGTATGTATGTGAGTTTCTTTATTCCACCATAACTTTTGAATGGCTGAACCGATTTGGACAAATGGGGTATCGTTAGAATCCTTACATTATTCCGGGTAACATAGGCTATATTTTTTTTGGAAAAAGTTAATATGGCGACCGTGAGGCGCCAATTTCAAAAGTGGAAATCAAAATGTTTTCTTCAATTATCACAATATGGGTATCAAAATGAAGGTATTAGAGAGTAGTAACCGAATATAATATTTAAAATATACTTTTACATAGGACCGTAGACCATTACTAAAAAGTATAAAATAAAAATAAATAATTAAAAAATTAAAAAACACGACTGCCCTGTTTTAAAACGAACTAAAAAGTAAAAAACAAGTTATTTTAGTTCATCTGCACCGTTCTGAGGAACACCTTCTATTCTAAGAGGTCCCCCGACTGCCATAATATGAGTTTATCTGTTTTAATTAATGAGAAATTTGACCACTTTTCCCTTTGTCAATATGCAGATGAACTAAAATAATCAATACTAACGCATGAAGCGCCTTAAAGTCTCAAGAGATGAGCGCAATGCAATGTGTCGAATGATATTGCAATACAAATAAGAATGACCAAAGGTAGGTATTAAGTTTTCTCATGAACCAAAACCAAAATATTTTAAGTAAATTAAATACTGTTTTAATATGAGAACCATTGACACTAGATATTATTTTTGCATATCATAAATTAAAATTTGCATACAAAAAGTTACTTTCTTTTCAATTCACTTGTTTAATTAAAAATAATAATAATACAAGGTCTTAACGTGGAGACCGTGTGAAAGACTAAAGTTTTAATCAGGTACGGGATTCCATACATCACATGGCCACACATTACATGGCCATTATCCTTTGTACGACGCACTGCATCTAAGGAGCAGCCGTATCACTTAACATCTATCTCATATCATCATTATCATCATTCCTTGCTACAAATAAAAAAAATCTAAACTGTGTGTCAACTGAACGTGGTCGGCTAATATCGGAATTTCAACAGCTCTTCCATCTCAACGCAGTTGTAAATGACATCGCAAAAAACTACCAACTTTCCAATGAAAGCGCGCTCATAAAGTAATTTGCACAAATTCGCAAAGGGGTGAAATTTCGGACGGACACAACTTTTTTATTTTGGGAACCCGTTAACTATAGTTACTTTACAATTGTGAAAAAACGCGCATATTTACAATTATTGTTAGTTTCTAGCTTTGTGACTGTTCGGTTCATTTATGCGACTTTTATAACCACAGCTAACTTGAGCTTTCGTAGAAAACCGGCGGTCCCTTAATCTCTGATCTGTTTTGAGTTTTGACCTCCATTTGGTCTGATGTTTGGAATTTAATGCCCAACTGAACTTTTTTCTACTTCGTGAACTCTATAAAAAAGCATACGCGCCAAAACTCCTTCTTCTTCAGTTTTTCAAAATCGGTGAAAAAAGAAAGAAAATCAGAATTTATTGCCTTCCTCAACAATTTTGATAAGTTTTCTTCCCTTTGATAAATAAGGTATTACAAAAGTAAGTTTGTAGAAGAAAAGATGTAATTTTCTTTATAATCTAGTTGACCGAGATTGCGTAGACGGTAGCTTTAGATTGGGCGCCCGAATAGTAGCAATCAATGCGAATGCCACTACGTGTTCCTATTCCGTAGGTTAGTGTTATAGCGGGAAATAAGCGGGTCGGGGACGCCCGTCGCCCAGCGGTCGCCGACGGGTTTTCATAGGCTGAGAGACCGCTAGCACTAGAATTATTATAACCTACCTAGTAATTTGAATAAGATGAACATATTTAATCGAAATTTTAGGGAATACGAGCTCAGAAGTCAGCTGGCTTCCTCACAGTCTGTTGGCTCTGAGGTTGGCTCATACTATCTGAAAGAGATAATTAGAGAGAGAATGTTGATATTTTTGAAATGACGTAGGTAACTACATCTTGTGAAAAATGGCTTATTCTTTTTTTTAATTGACCATTGTTTTCTGAATGTAGGTATGTCAAAATTCCCCGAATTGTTTCAGATTATACCTAACAATCTGAAACAATTCGGGGAATTGTCAACAAACGACCTTATACCTAATTACTCAAAAACTAAGCTAGTTATCAAAAATGTGTTTTTAAGCGTTTTTGGATATTATTATTACCGACATTATAAAAAAAAATTACAATTACATCCATGATCCAATGTAGTGTCCGATAAAAACTAGAAAAACTGAGATTTTGGAGCAACTTTTGGGAGAACTTTCTATCGAGAAAATTTTATCCAATCGTGTTTCTGCTTCTTAGCGATTTTAGATTAAAGACCCAAAATACATGACGTGTAAATTTGAAAGTAATTATCTTTATAGTTTTTGCATGCAACTCCATTCAAAATCGCTTAAATACGGCTTCTACACCGTTAAGATTAATTTAATTCCCGCCTCAAAAATCAACCCTGTATAAAACTAACTATAGGTACCTACATATCTGCACTTAATTATATAGGTATGATATTCCTCATTAGATTGTTACGCTGCAGACATAGGCACCGAAAATCAACCTCTTTGTTTTTTTAGTCAATATTTTATATATTGACTAAAAAAACATTGATTATTGTTATTCCCTGGTCTGTGTTTTTTCAATACCATTTCTGTAAGTACGCAAGTTATATTAGTTTTTATTAAGAATTTTTTGTTAAGAAATTTTAATAAGAATAAATTATATATGAATGGGTGGTGATAAATGTAAAAATAAAATAAAACAGGGAATAATTAACGTCGGCCAGCTCTCCGCGTATTCGCTTGACCCGCCATCGCCGAACTTCTTTCGAACACCCTTTACACAAATTGATTTTAAACGCCGATTTATTTCCGCCTCATATCGCCGATCCGATCTTACTATGAGTTTTATGGGCGGCTTTATGTGGGGTTAAGGAAGCCCGAGTTATAAAACAGTTTATTTCTTTTCAGGCACGGTAGTTAAGCACTCTTAATTATGCGGGATCAATTTTCCACGTGAGTTTTCTGAAGGCAGACCCTTTGCAACTTTAAACCCTCTCATTGAACACCATTGAAATTGTAACAAACAAACCTAAACTGTCCATGACACTGCCACTTGTACCTTAGTGGTAAGAACGAAGAAAAGTCATTATGAAATCGTAAGAAATCGAAATTCGAGAAGAGATATTTCGTCTACTTTTATCTATCTCTTCTCTTTCTAATCCATTTTCTGTTTTCTATAGGTAGACAGAGAAAAGACATCGACAAAAGTAGACAAAACTATATCTTATACATGCTACGCATAGGCTGAAATCACACAAAAACAAAATAAGTAAGCAGTAGAGGTTGTCAGGTACTCGTATGTTATAGGGGATAACAACAATATAAAGCCAAGGGATAGATAAACATGCTACGCAGTAGCACGTAAACGTTATTCTAGTTTTAAGCATTTACTACTAACTACATATGTAAACGAAGTATCTGCTAGTAATAAGCATGCTTTAATTAACATGATGCCTTGATAGTATGTGCATATAGCTTACTCAAGCTACTTAGAGTAGGTACTTACTTGAATTTAGATTTGAATTTCTTCCGAATATATACCTAATACCATAAAATTTTACGAAATAATTCTAGGTAGGTAAATATCGAGACTGCAAAATGAAATTCAGCAGGTGTAAATTAAATCAACGTTATGAATTTATAAAAATTCACTGCAGCTGAATTTTTATGTAGGTACCTCTACGTCGATGAAAATACTGCGACGGTTTTCTCAATCAGTTTTTATTCGATACTATTCTCGGCGCAGCGAACCGTGATCCCTATGACACTGACAGCTAATATCACCATATAACATTGTAGTGGCGTCACCATTAAATCGGGATCATATTGGGGGCGTCTAAAAATGCCATTTATAAATTTTACGTAGCTTTATACCATTAGTAATGATATTCCGTTGATATTTTTAACAATTCTTAACATTTACAAGAAGTTATCCCAATCTGAATTTATGTTTACGTCCTGCAAAACTTACGTCGTGTGACGTTTATCGACTAGGGCGGCAAGTATCGATAAAAAAATGTCGGTAATGGAAACGAGTGCACAATTTTTCAGACAAAATAAATAAATGGGGAGCATTCATTTTCATGATAAAATATATACTTATATAGCAAAAACGTGTTTACCGGGTTAAGCATTATTAGAAAATAACAAGGTTGGAAACTTTTGTTTACTTACCTACTTAATCTATGCCAAAAATCTTAAATTAATACAACATCAACAAAATGGACATTAAAAATGCACATTGTAATATTTTTTAAAACATGTTTACCAACGTGGCTTAAGTGCAAGCCACGCCTCTGTCGACACGATCTACGACACGATCGACACGACCAAAGACACAACCCATCACTAAACGAACTGTCATAGGGATCATGGTTCGCCGCGCGGAGAATAGTAGTTGCCCGTGACTTCGTCCACATCTCGTGAGAACTGTATAATCCCG
The DNA here is from genome assembly GCA_036785405.1 of Coenonympha arcania. Taxonomy (NCBI): domain Eukaryota; kingdom Metazoa; phylum Arthropoda; class Insecta; order Lepidoptera; family Nymphalidae; genus Coenonympha; species Coenonympha arcania. The sequence continues at coordinate 5,422,760 of CM072072.1, read as the reverse complement.
TGAATTTCCCAGAAAAAAACAATTGTCAAATGTCGCCATGCTTTGATTTAGCCTCGGATTAAACGGTACTTCAAGAACTACGTGTTTTATTTACGCCAATATAATGTCATAGTGGCGCAGTCAGTAGACAGAGTCAACGTATTTCATTGGTCATTGAATTTAGCGTGATAGCTCAGAGTTCATACGCTAACCCAGATCGACGCATGCAGGCAAAATACAGAAAACAATAAGGCTGTAGCAATTTTCCATCATTCGTAGTTGCTCGTAGTTTACAAGGCAGTACAATCAAAGGGAATCACAAAGCAGGCACTATAAAAATCCAAATATCCGTTTATTCGGGGATATCGAAGGTGAAGTAAAAGGGGTTACGGGGCTTAGCCGGGCGCCGGCGGCGTATTGGGGCTTACCGTGATTTACTCGTTACGTCGCCTCGCGGGCCGCGCCGTACCGCCTTTTTTTGTTTACTTAACGGATCACGGGTTACCCTTTATTGGGTAAAGTCGGAAAAGTGATATCCCGCGGCGCGAACTTCCACGGATCCGCGGTGTTTTGTATTTTTATTGTTACGAAGGCGGTTGAGTTCTTACTGGAGTTCCATAATAGACATTACTTAGTAGGTAGGCAGTATGTATTTTATTTTTTGGTCTAATTACCTGCTGGAGAGTGCTGGAGATGTCTATGGAGATTTTGTGATCTTTATATGGGGCGAAATAAAACGTGATAACGTTTCATTTTCACTCAGTTGTAAAATACCTATAGGAAAGTTACCCATTATGAAGTATTGGATCCACTACAGTAACTTTAAGTAATGGGTAAATATATAAACGGAAAGTATACTTATTTGGATTAATTTATTTTTGAATCAGAAAAAAAAAATGAAAATGGTATTTTTTAACAAATATCTGTACCACTGTACATGGTATTATTTTCAAATATAGTATTCACTTCCGTAGATACAAAAGCAAAATGTAATAGTGGTTAGACTGCACTTACTAATCTAGATCAATGTATCAACTACCTACAGCTCAGTCTACTGGACGGATTGGCCAGAAATTCGGCATTCAGAAACCATTTACTAAGAAGGAAAAGGAGATAAAATATGTCTGCACGTAAGCGAAGCCGCGGGTGTCTGCTATGTTTACCTACTAAAATATAATTTATCAAATAAAATTTTACACATTTGTACAACTATCATTAATCATCGGCCTCTTCAGAATGAACGATAAATGGCCGCAAATTTAACTTAAACTCATTGTAATAGTCCGTGAAATCTCCGCTCAAAACTTTAGGAAATATTTTACTAAGTTCGCACTTCTTTCGATACCTTCCATTCTATTCATCTAACCACTATACCATTACAACTTCAGATACCGACCATATATGTTTCAAAATAAAGCTTATATTCGTTTAATTTTTAAATGTATTTTTGCATTTGTAACCGCGTATGTTTCCAAAATAAAATTTATTGCAAAAAGGTGTGAAAAGCTCTTTTACTTATGGTTCCGTAGATATTTAATTATTTCGTCTACAAAAAACGTGCCTATGCCCAAATGAGCGAACTAATGGACGCCCGCGGCTCGTTCACATGACCCCTTATTTATGAGTAGGTACCTATTTATCCCTTTAAATTTTCTCATGTTCTCAATTTTTTCGAAATATTAATGCCCGTTGATTCTGCAAAAATATTAGCTTACATCTATGCAACTGGTTGGTGAATCCTTGCGTCAAATATGCAGCCAAGGCGCCAATTGGGTGGTGATGGCTGCGTTGCTATGGTTACCGGCGGTGATTCAATTGGTCGATGTACAATTTTATATTTTCAGGAATCACACCCTTTTGCCACGCTCAAAGAGTATATAATAACTACGTTTACGTTTTGGTCACGCTTAGATACAATACTTTGAATATAAAAATGTAATCGTTTCTAAAATTATTTATTTTTTTAAATATTTTCAAAATCAAAAAAAAAAGATTTTTGCGTTTATAGAGATAACAACTTATTCTCAAATAAAGTTATACGTGAAAGATCTTCAATGGTCTTTCAGCTTCATTTATTCGGAAGTTTCAGTTGTGCGTTGTCCACCCCTCAATCAGCCAGTGAGTTTTCCTTTATAATCTTATATAATAGCGAAATATTTCTAAATTCTTGTGGAACCCTAGGATCACTCAATACTAGGGATTTTTTGTATCAATTTAAAGTATTCCAGCACATAAATCAGCATTGAACAAGATATTAACGTCCAACCCCGCGCGTTGACAAAAACCTCTTTGTCCAGGGTGTGAATGTGAGTGTGAATGAATTCCGAGATGTGGTCAAATGGCCTTTACTGACGCTGACATTCTATTCACGCTAATGTTCGTCCCTGGGGATTAGCGAGTGACTCTAATTAAAATTATAAGCTTTTATTTGTATTCCAATTTACAACTTATACTTAAGTATTTACTAAGTACCTTCTAAATCCCGAAATAGACCTTGGACATACAGTGCAATTAGGTAGGTCCAATTTCGAGAAAGAGGTGAACCTTCGAATCCAACTCGACTGGGTAGCGTTTGGGAAGCTTCGTGATGTCTTCTCGTCCAACATCCCTCAGTGTCCGAAGTGAGTCCCTTAGTGTGGAAGATTGTGATGTTTGGTGGTCATATAAGGAGACTTATGTCCAGCAGTGGACGTCCATCAGCTGAACTGATGACGACGACGACCATCTGAATTGGGAAAATTGAGGCTGTAGGGTTAAGGGTGTGTAGGTTAGAGGGTGAAATAAATCGCTGCAAAAAATCTCGTATGGCTCCAAGTTTGAAGCCTCAACCTTCACTTGGCCAGCAATTTGGGCAATCGCCATAGGTACTCGTCACAGTCTGAGAAGAGTCTTGCCCGCTGCATTATAATTAGATTGAAAATACGGGAGAAAAATAAACTATATAGGTAGATCCTGCGAAGGATTACACCATAATCCTTTCATAAGTTATTTTAGTCCTCTTGAAAACTGTTTAAGAATCTGAGATCAAAACAAAACACCTATTGCTAGTTAGGTACCAACATCTACTGCCATCTGTCGTCATTAAATTAGTCTATAGCCATAAACCAAAAAGCTTAAAAAAAGCCCTCATGAATTTGTTATTGAACCGGGTTTGCACACATAAGGTGCCCCGCAGCGATATTTTTTTAAATTCAATGAACCATGCCCCCGTATTTTGACAAAAAGCGACGACATGCCTCTAAGTGGATTATTCCTTTGCTTACTGAAGAGATTTCACGTCACATTTATCCTGGCTTTGTCCTAACACAACACAATACGGCTTGTTACGTAGGTGTTGTTCGCAATGAATACATAGGTACCCATCCGCAGTAAACTTTTTATCTGGAGGACTTAAAGAAGTGATATGAGTTGGACATCTGTCTTTCTATGGGCATCTAAGCTTTGAGGACGCCGATGATTATAAAGATTTGGTAAAAAGAGCAAACTTTTTGTATCTGAAGTAGGCATTAAATTTTATGTATGTGATCTTTTCTTTTACTCAACCTTAGGTAAACCCTGACCAGTATGAGGATGCCGCAATGTGTTCGGCCAATCGGGAAGACTGTACAAGACATCTGTAGAAAATACTGTAAAGAAGCCATCCAGTACTGCACCATAAATAATTCCAGTTACTTCCTACACAGGTGAGATCACAGTGATCCACAGATCAGCGAGTGTATTATCTGGCTATTAATTAATTAATTAAAAAAGTACCTAAAGTTACTAAAACTTAAATAAGTTAAGTACTTAATGTTACTTTAGTAAGTTACTTTGTCTGGTGGGAGCCTTCGGGTAGTTACCACCTTACCAGCAAACACGCACCGCCAAGCGATTTAGCGACCCGGTGCGATGCTGTGTAGAAACCGTTGGGGTAAGGTAATTAACGGTACCCTTCAAAGTTAGTATGATAACATTTTAGGCTGCATCATCACTTACCATCAGGTGAGATTGCAATGAAGTACTAACTGTATAGAGTAAAAAAAAAGTAGTAAGTATGATTCGACTAGTAATAAAATTATCTACTCTAAGGAGATACCTGGGTACCATCTGCAGTCCAGCAAGTAATACGTCCTAACAGTAGGTAAATGTAAAAATAAATCTGCCCATCAACATTTTCACCCATGTACTGTATAAGGCCCCTTAACAGTGTGAGAAGATTTTTCAGGATTAAAGCTTATTATTTTAACATAATCGCTACTTTTCCAACAGCTCTTTTAAAAATCGTATCCTTAAAAAAATCAACTAAGCATCGAAACTAGGTTCTGTGAGACAGAACACAGAAGAAATCTTTCTACTACTGAACAAAAAAATTGTGGAAAGATTTATCAATAAATCAGCGCTGTATTCGAACTTCGAAGGCGTAGATATCTCTGAAAACACGTGCAAAATAGGTATCGCTTTTCGCGTCTATCGACCATAAATCAAGCATTATTATAAAGAGGCATATTCGAGTGCTTCATTGTCGCTTTATAGATGTTATTTCATTCATTACAAGCCATTAAACGTATTATAATGTACCAACCACTCTATCTCGACCCTCGCTTCGACAATTTCTTATAAAATGTTTAACGCAAGAAATTTTAGCAAGCGTCAAGTTATACTGGTCCGGTTCACCTCAGCGTGTATTGTTTGGGCGCGATGCGACAAGCCATTGATATTCTATAATAAATGGCGAATGTTGATAGAAAATACTTAACCAACAATAAGCTATGGCCATAAATGTAGGCTGAGAAACATCGCCGCCCTTGCAACGTTGCGTGATTCCTTCGAAACTCTTTGTTGATAATAATTCAATATCAAAAATACACACAACATAATATATAGGTACATCTATAAACAAAATATGTAACCTTCTATACTTATCTATAAGGACTGAAATTTTAGATCTATGTTTAAGTTCAAACTAATTCCACAATAGATAGGTACCTACCTACATCAGTGGCACGTAGGTATGTAGGTAGTACTAGTATCTAAGATATCTTTTATTAATTAGTATTATCTTGACGAACCAGAAGTTCCTATCAGGACATAGGTATTACCGCAACACCCTGACAGTTTAATATTATGTGTACGTAATGCAATTTAATCATATTTTGTAAACGAATAGTTATCATAATGGTAACCGTAATAAGTACTACATACATACCTATACTTATTTATAATCACGATATGTTACAAATACATCGATACCTCGATATATTTTTTTTAACCCAGCAAGACGGATTTCCTTTTTTCATCCAATTAATTCAACTCAGTGTCGACACATACTGTCCACGTATTATTAGTATTCTTTGCCACTATTGTGGACGAGTCTTGCCTAAAAATATCCCACTAAATACGCTGTCCAGAGACTTGCTTCACCAGACAAGCAGGATTCCTCACAAAATCTTCCGACACTGTAAATTCTGTAAAGCTTAACTGATATTAAATTTTCTCATATTCTGCTTGATAATAAAATGAAAATGAAAATCTTTATTTTTCACATAGGCCTAAGTAAATAACAGGCTCTTATGAAAAGTCAAAACTCTACCGCCAGATTCGGAAAGCTGGTTTGCATCGAGAGGAACTGGCAAGAAACTCGGCACTTGCTCTATTCAATGATGTCATTATTTACTTTATCTACGCTCATTGCTTAAAGTTCGAATTATGAAATCGAAATGTGTCAAATAATTACCTACTTTATTCACAGACTTCTATAATTATTAAAAAGTTATTCATAATAACATCGCTCTACTATGGAAATATTTAAAGAAAGTTGTTTAATATCCATAACGATACACGGCTCTGGATTCCTGTATTTGTATCTGGGGTTTTGAAGGAATTGATTACAGTACCGCTATCGGCAATACAACGATTAACGGTTACAATTATCTGGGGTAGGTAATATTTTTTATGTAATATTTTTTTAAGTGAATCCACAGACAACATATAGTTGGTAGTCATTGCCGAGAGTATAGATGGGCCATGATTGACCATAGACAACAACACAATGTCTAACGTTCCGCGTAACGTTCCACCTGGGCCTGTGATTATGATTATGATTACGATTACGTCTTACGATTACGATTACGATTACGATTACGATAACGATTACGATTATGACGTTATCTCGTAAATCTATCGTCCGTAAACCGACTTTACAGACAACCAATTTTTTTTGTTACTTAGTCAAAACTTTGCGCTGAAAAATGTCTAGTAGTGAAACCTACTAAAGAAAATTTCACTCCACCTGACATCTTAGTAGTTGCAATGATTTACGACAAAAGTTAGCAAGATTTTATGATTTGGATTTATGATAATAATATGAGCGTAGATAAAGTAGTGTATGAAACTCTACATAATTAGGTATTAAAACACTCGTATGATACTATTAAAAAACTCGCCTGCGGCTCGTTTTTTAAACTCACACTCGTATTTTAATACCCCCCATTATGTAACCGTTACATAAACTACTATTAATTAAGTAGGTATATGCGCTTCAAGTGCATATACTTAGGCACTACTATGAAAAGTGTCAGATCTTTGGCATTTCTTACCGCGATCATGGCTAAACGTCAAAAGAACCACGGTCGGTAGCCCTTTATCGTACACTAGCAATTTTTATCACAAAAAATAAGTTTATAAAAATACTAATATCATAAAAGAGACATCACTTTTTGCCACAACGCAAATCGCAATCTGCTGCATCTGCCTCATTCATAGACCAGATTAATGTTCGCGACCATTCTGAGCCGACTTTTAGAAAAGTTTATGGCGTGGAAATAACAATTTGCTGTTTGGTGTCGGCCGGACTGACGAGCCGACCTTGGTATTGTGCGTGCAGAGGGCGTGACCGGCATCCAAAAAAAAAAACAATAAAAATATTTTGAGGAACACTATCCAAATATTTACTTTCCCGAAATCTTTTATCTGGTATGGTGTCTGGAATCAGATGAATAGTTATAATGGAACGTCTAGAAGTCAAAGGCTCTTATTTCTTATAGATGAGTTCACCTAACTTGCCCATAGCCGTGCCCATAGCGACCATGTCTTCCTTATACCATTAGGTACGTTTAAAAAAGATACCTTAGTTCTCAAGGATGTCAGTCAAGTAGGTACATAAATGGCTAGCGTGGAGCCGTGGAGGCTATGGCTAAACCCAACTCATTTTGAGCTCAGTTGTAGGAGTTGGGACGTTAAAAGTCGGTAAGACATCATTTTCAGGGTTCCGTAGGTAGGTACCCAAAGACTTCTTGTAGTCGGTCTGTAAATCCGTCCATCCGTCCGTCTGTCACCAGGCTATATCTCCAGAACCATGATAATTATTAATTAGGCACTTGAAATTTTTTACAGATTATGTATTTCTGTTTCAACAAATAGTTACCTACTAAAAATAAAATAATAAAAAGAAGATTCCGACGAATTGAGAACCTCCTCCTTTTTTTGAAGTCGCTTAAAAATGAATATTTTATGGAGCTCCCATACAACAAACGTGATTTTTTTTCTTCTTCGTGCGCGAGTCCAACTCGCACTTGGCCGTTTTTAATTTTGCGAGTTATAATTTTTTTCGCGTTTAGCGTTAGGGCTGCAGACGCTATCTATGGGTAAGGTATTGAAACTTTTGATTAAATTCCTCCATACTCGTTATGCTGCCATCTAGCGAAACACTTGGTACTTATTACGCCATACTCATAGACAGTCATGGTTCGCGTTGAAACACCATGGTCATCCATGGTTCACTTCAGTAGTTCCGTAGATGAAATGCAGACAACGCTCTACAAACTATTTTGAAAGTTCTATAACAGATGGCGGCACTGACAAAAATCACAAAGATTGAACTATGGGTACATCTCTATGTTGAAAGTGATTTACACAGTTCCAAAATCGAAATCAAAATTTTACTTAGTTTTTGCAAATATAATGAGTTTGGCGAGCACAACATTTAAAAATCTATATTTTTTTCATAAAAACATTTCTCAAAAATTCCTATTCACCTAAAACTATTTCCCGAAAGGTTATTTTTTGCAATTTCCCAGTTTTGGAGCTATGGGCAACCAATATGAAGTAAATAACTAGGTATCATTGAGAAAACCTTTAAATAAATATCTACATACATATTATGTGCAAGCGTAACAATATGCTGCATGCATATGCATTGCATATTGTTACACTTGCAAAATTCATTGCAATAAGCAATCTTGTGCCAATTTTTGTAACCAAACCCACCCGGAACGGCTCGACCGATAGTTATGAAATTTTCTCTTTGTCGGTAGATAGTTCTAGTACGTCAGAAGTTATTTTTTATATCCCTAATGGCAAAACAACATTTGCTGTGTCAGCTAGTAACTAAATGTTACACGTTATAAATCAAATAATTAAGAATAATTAATAAATAATAAAGGGCGGGTCCAGGATAATTTAGGTACCTAGGTATATCCTGTTCTGATATCTTGGGGGTTTACACAGATACTTATGAGAAGTAACTAGGTAAGAATATATTTTCTAGTTAGTCTGGCACATGTGTTCTCGTGAAAACCCGCCTAGGTATGACTATGAGCAATGACTTCATTGACTATGAGCGTTATTTATATTTATTTCGACCCTATAAATATTTACAAAGCCGTATTTAAGCGATTTTGAATGAAGTTTTATTTAAAAACTAAGAAGAAAATTACTTTCAAATTTACACGTCATGTACTTTGGGTCTTTGATCTAAAATCGCAAGCAGAAACACGATTAGAATAAATTTTCTCGATAGAAAGTTCTCCCAAAAGTTGCTCCAAAATCTCAGTTTTTCTCATTTTTATCGGAAACTAAATTGGATGTAATTGTAATTTTTGTTTTAAAGTATCGGTAGTAATAATATCCAAAACCGATTACAAACAGATTTTTGATAACTGGCTTAGTTTTTGAGTAATTAGGTAAAAGGTCGTTTTACTCTTACCTATATTTTTCTGCGACGTTGCATGTCGCACCTAGCAACGTATCCGTGAAAGTGAGAAAGACAAAAATAAATTCAATAAATCCCCTTAATGAAATGAGGATGATATTTTTAGTAGGTTAGTGTTTTATCAGAATCCAATAAGATGTAGATAATGAAATAAAAACCAGTCAAGTGCGAGACGGACTCGCGACTACTTTTGTTAACAAACCGCGAAAGTAATAAATATGTTTGTAGATGTTAATAATCATTATTATCAAAAAACTTTGGTTTTAGTTTCAATGTTTACTATAGGTACATACTCAACAATTGACCATAGGTAGGTAGTAGGTAACCTACGGTTTATAGGCATTCTGTCTGTTTGTAAACAATCAAGCTAGTTAGGCGCCGCAGAATTCATAGACGCAGGGCTGCCTTCGCAATTTCCCAAACAATTTCCATACTCATGACGTGTTGTAGCTATAAATTGCGTAGGGGTCTACGTGTGTCTATACCTTCTCTTCATCTGCACACCAGTAGATACGTCGAGAATTTGCGATTCGGATTAATATTGTTGTTTAGTTTACCTATTTCACATTCACAGTTTTTGAGTTTCTAATTTCACATTACCTGCTCGGATTCAAGTGGGTGGTCGCGGGTTCGATTTCCACTACGGGTTCTAGACCATTTCCACTAAGCAAGATTGTCGTCAAATTCAAATTCAAAATAAGTTTATTTCACATATGCCTAACTAAATATTACTACAAGTCGACTTAAAAATAAGTTTACGAGGGTTCAAACGCGCCCTGCACTGAGAAGAAGCCCACAACAAACTCAGCCGGGTTTTGTTTTCTGTTATCACCACTTCACAAAGGCTCTTAAAAAAAGATTCCGACGAATTGAGAACCTCCTCCTTTTTTCGAAGTCGGTTAAAAACTAAATTAGCTAGTATAATTACTATTATTATGTAAATAATTCTTATAGTAAGCATTATTTCGCTTTCGTTTTACAGCCACTTTGAACTTATTGAGGCATAAGTTGAATATTTCATTAGGGAGTTTGTTGTAAAAGCGTATCCCATTGCCTTTAAATGATTTATTTATTTTCTCTAGTCTTGTTTTATGCACTATAAGTTTGTTTTACTTCGTTAAGATATAACTATAAAATGGATAGGTATTTCAAACCACGAAGACGCGCCCCACTCTGTCAAAATCGCTCCTTTCGCGGGATTAAACTATACTACATGGTTTAATCACAGTGTTTAAAGATCCTACTACTTAATCCCGATCCCGACGGTAAAATATTAATTAAATAGTCTTACAATGGAGGCGGTAGATTTGTGACCACGTGAGTCGTGATCCCTTGACCGGCTGTAGCAGCGGCTGGCGGTGGCCCTCGTCGAAGGGTGCCGCTCTGTGGCAGACCCCGACCGCAATGTGCCCGCACTCCGCACAAACGAGCCGGGACTAGGTAAGTGGGTACCTGAGCATCTCAGTCACTACTGACCTATAGATCTTTTAATCCAGCTTCCGTATAACATAGCTTCTTAAAAATACTCCATAAAAAAGTGTGTGCGCATGTGCGAGTATATGTGCGTGGTGCGTGTGTCTGTGTGTGTATCTGTTAATCTGCAGGCAGATCTGGGTCTGGGTCTGGGTCTGGGTCTGGGTCTTACTACCGGGTCTGGGTCTTACTACTTTGCATTTTCTGAGAAGTTTTACTATAGTAACATATATTTTTATTTCACCATCGGAAAGTAGAGATTTCAACGAACAGAAAACATACCAAATTTTTGAAAAAAGCTGACAATTTGACGTCATAATTTTCGATTGAAAATTAGGGTGCTTTTTCGATATTAATTCAAAATAAGGTGAAAAAAATCAATATTTTAAATCAAATAAATTACAGTGTATTTGGGACAAAATAAGGTAAGTTTTCACCAAATTTCGTAGAATTTTTTTTTTTTGAAAAAGATATAAATAAAAAACCAAAAACTTGGTTTTTTAAATTTTTCACCAAAATTTTGAGGTTATGTGAAAAATTGAAAATACAAAAGTTGTAGATCTTTTTATTACCTACAACTTTGCCATTTAACTTTTTTCCATAGGACTTGTAGTTTTGCCGGAAATCAAGGAAAACCATTTTTTACCCTTAAACCCCCCCTCCCCCCCTGTTCCCGAACTCGGATCGACCGCAATTTATTTTTCCTTTCATTTTGATCATATTCCCCTCCTTTTCTAATGGGTTTCATCCTACTGTAATTTTTTTTCACTTTTTATTATTTTTAAAGGCTTCTACCCTGGTCTATATTGATTCAAAAATACATTAAAATGAATCGATATTTTGATACGAGTGAAATACCCTATTGATGATGAAGACTGAATAACAAAATTGGGTCTACGTGTCACTGTGACTGACCGCACTCGTAGCCCCGTAGACCCGTCGTAGCACCGTGCGGTCTGCGGACTGTTGTAGCTCGTAGAAACACCGCAGACAATACTTCGGTTGTGGTGTGGTAAGTGATAGCCTTACACCCGTATTCACAAACATTGCTTCCTTGGGTATAGCAGCTACACTATGCTAAGTACGATGTTTTGCAGTGCGTCCGGTACGTCCGGTATGTCAAGCCTTTCATTTCATAAACAATACCTAAATAACTTTTTGCTGTGAGGACGCATAGGATTAAATGGAGCGCTGTGATTGGTTACCGTTGCGTATCGACTTCACTCGAGTCGACTGACAGGATAGATGACAGAAACAAACGTCAAAAGGAAATTTAAATAAGTAAGTAAGTACCTATATACCTACCTACTGAATATAAGAACTAACTAATATAATATTATTATATAAATTGAGAGGTACCTACTGATGAAAATCGATATGGTAGTTGTTGTTAATTAGGTACAAATGTAGCTCTACTTTGTTTGATTGTGAATTTAAAACTATTGAAAAGTAAATAATTGACTTAAATAGGTAAGTAGTTCTAACCTGGAAACTCCCTGATGAATAAAATCTCAAGGCAGCCAATAACTGGTAAATAGGGGGCACGGGAAGGCCTCTGCTGGTTAACTTCAAAAGGTCTTCATTTATTAAAGGCAAAATAACATTTATAACTATATCTTTGGGAAATCTATATCATCTTTTGAATTCCTCGGCACTGTAATATTCAAAAGAATTTTTTGGAAATCCCGTATCACTTTTCTAGTAATTATAGATCTTAGGAAGTACAATCTCTCAAGAATATAATTATCAAAATCTTCTACATCATTGTAATCCATTGTATTAAAAGCAATAAAATACGAAAAATCACTGGAAAGTTGCAATACAAGCTAACACAACCTAAAAAGTAAACATGCCATAGATAACAACTATAAACCAGCACTATCCGTCGCGAAAAGTACCTCGCGAGCTACTTTACCTGTGCGTTTGTTTTGGTGAACGCATAGTGTCGCTCGACCCTCAAGTGTTGTTTATGATTAGGTTTTCTGTACGCTGTGCGTTCGAGCTCACTATGAGACCTCATAGTAACGTTTGTGAATACGGGTGTTACTCTACTAAAGTAGTTAAACATTTTATTTTAATGTAAATAAAAATGAAATAGTTTATTTTTCACATAAACCTCACTTTAAGCATGAAAAGTTAAATCTCTACCGCTAAGTTGAGAAAGCAAGTTTGCATCGAGAAGCACTATAGAGCAAGAGTGGGCACTTGCTCTTTTCAGAAAGTCAGCGTATACCTAACATATTTTTTCGTTTATAAATATTATAAAAGAAAGACCGTGATATATCTTGCGAGCAAGACGGAATCGTAAGTACCTATCCCTATTCAACTATCCTATCTTCTCACTTACGTATAGTTAGGCATATAATTCCAAAACACTCAGTATCGTTAGGAATTCTTCATTCACTTTTTATTTCCCTGGCTTCTATCATTCGTAAGTTTTTGTTTTTAGACACCGTTTTAAAACTTATAGATATGACCACTATCATATCTATCAAAATTCAAAAGCAGTTAAAAGAAAAATACATAGTTACCTATGTTTTAATGTTCTTAATAGTGTGAAACTCTTGTGTCTGTGACTAACTCAGACTTACACCCGTATTCACAAACATTGCTTCCTTGGGTATAGCAGCTACACTATGCTAAGTACGATGTTTTGCAGTGCGTCCGGTATGTCAAGCCTTTCATTTCATAAACAATACTTAAATAACTTTTTGCTGTGAGGACGCATAGGATTAAATGGAGCGCTGTGATTGGTTGCCCTTGCGTTTCGACTTCACTCGAGTCGACTGACAGGATAGATGACAGACACAAACGTCAAAAGGAAATTTTCACCTGGCTGTCATTGCTTAGTGCTCAAAAGCATTTATGATAGTGTACCTATTCACACATTTAATAATTTGTAAAAGAAAATCTTTTAGGTCCCTATATTAATGAATCATTCGTCTTGTTAATTAGGTACAAATGTAGCTCTACTTTGTTTGATTGTGAATTTAAAACTATTGAAAAGTAAATAATTGACTTATAGGTAAGTAGTTCTAACCTGGAAACTCCCTGATGAATAAAATCTCAAGGCAACCAATAACTGGTAAATAGGGGCACGGGAAGGCCTCTGCTGGTTAACTTCAAAAGGTCTTCATTTATTAAAGGCAAAATAACATTTATAACTATATCTTTGGGAAATCTATATCATCTTTTGAATTCCTCGGCACTGTAATATTCAAAAGAATTTTTTGGAAATCCCGTATCACTTTTCTAGTAATTATAGATCTTAGGAAGTACAATCTCTCCCGAATATAATTATCAAAGTCTTCTTCATCATTGTAATCCATTGTATTAAAAGCAATAAAATACGAAAAATCACTGGAAAGTTGCAATCGACAAGCTAACACAACCTAAAAAGTAAACATGCCATAGATAACAAACTATAAACCAGCACTATGCGTCGCGAAAAGTACCTCGCGAGCTACTTTACCTGTGCGTTTGTTTTGGTGAACGCATAGTGTCGCTCGACCCTCAAGTGTTGTTAATGAATAGGTTTTCTGTACGCTGTGCGTTCGAGCTCACTATGAGACCTCATAGTAACGTTTGTGAATACGGGTGTTAATCTTTTTCTTAGAAGTAAGTATTTAGGTACTAATTTAGTGTTTCACGAATTAAGTTCGTGTGTTCCCGTTGTCCAGTGTCTGAGTGTTTTAGTATAGTAAGTATTTATGTATATTAAATTATATTAAGTACCTATATTAATTTATTAAAACAAGCTATTGCTTATAATACTTGGGGGTAGGTTGCGATGTGTCTTATTCACCCCTAGGTAAATGCTAAAAATATACCTAGTCAAAGGTGATAAATATCTACAACTTATAGTATTTACCATATTATTGTATTTACCTAAATTAATGAAACTTATAATTCTGAGATACTAGTAACGTCATAGGTACAGAACTTATTTTTAACTACATATATATATATTGGGATTTATTTGGAGATAGAGTATCTATCTACCCCAAATATACCCTAACTAATCCATCGTCTTGAAAAGTCGGAAACTTATCTTCAGTGTCGCGGAGTGTCGGTGCTCGGGCCGGGCTCGGCGCGGCAAGGACGCAACAAGTGCGTCATTTTCCCGCGCCGTCTTGCGGGCCGCGGCGCGGGCGGCGGGCGGGGCGCGGCCACGCCCAGCTGCACGCCCACCCGTCTTGAGCACCACTCCACTCCCCACGGAAAATGTCGCTCTTCAGTCTCCACTCTCCATAGCCTGCGATACTAAATCCTCACTGTTAAACCCATTCCCATAGAAAGTATGAAAGGCTGATGTTCAATAGGTACTCTTTCTCGCCACAACTCCTTGGGCCGTACCACCATCTCTTAAAGCAGAAAGTATTGCTGCAGTACTGTTTTAATATTTTCATTCAAACATAGTATGAAAATGTCAAATTACTGCTGTAAGAGATAGTGGTAAGGCCCCTGAACTGATTAGAATGAAATTCGGACCAGAGATAGCCCGTAGGTAGCTCAGATTTTATCTGTTGGCTACATTTTACCTCAGTAAAATCGGTGGTAACTGGTAGCGCAGGATTTGAATATAGAATTCGCGGGCAAAGTGAAGCTAGTTTTTGAAATGACAACAAAATCGGTTTCAACATTTTTTTCTGATTAGTGTTGCCTGGTATTGTTGATACGAGTGTAAACTTACACAGGTACCTACAAGTAGTGTTTGTTAGGCGTTACATAGTGCGCTTACAATTATGTACTTTTTATCTTAGGGAAACACAGTATTAACTACACACACATTATTTTATTATTAAGGTGCTGAGAACTTGTGGATAATTTTCTAATAAGAACAAGTAAATAATTATTCAAATTCAATATAAGATCCATTGCTTATACAATAGATACCTTGAATCTTCTAAAAAATAAAGTTCGTGATTTTTCCCTTATTTTTGATTTCCTATTTTTTTCCTCAATTGAACAAACTTCAAAAAGATCTTAGGGAAAAATCATTTATCCGGAGTTAGTAAAGCCACCAGCTTAAGGAAATAGAACCGTCATTGGCTCATTAGAATAATGTTTACTTGTATGTTTTGTGTATAAAATTATTGTTTTATAAGTAGTTCGACACCCATAGGTATACCTACCTCCTTCCGGTCCCCATCAGTTTAGTATAATAATACGGGGACCTTTTCATATTAGTTCATTATTATCTAATAAGCGAGTAATTGAGCAGGTTCTACACGTTAAAGTATGTTGTTATTATTTCGTAACATCATTAAGCTGCCTGTTTCGCTAATTCACAAGGTCATTGTTAAAATAATAACTACTCATGACACATTATTATTTATTTAATGACTGATAACAAAATAATTTGATAGATGGGTATTTAATTTTGCAATAATTACGTACAACTCGTAAGTCGTAACTACCTACCTAAGTTACTGAAAACTTTCTTGCGAAAAGCTCGTTCACAGACCTAACCGTCTCTATCTAGAGAGATACGAATTGTTGCTACAAATTGAGGAACATCATTATTATTTTATTTCTCATCCAACAATGAAACTAAACAAAATTGTTTGATAGCGTAAAACTTTCCTGCGTTCCGCTCGCACGCGTGGACCGGCGCGCGTGCACGAGCGGGAGGCGAGACGAGCATTTTCCCGGCAAATGAAGCGTGGCCAGACCGCAGATTGACCGCAGGGAATGGAGGCAGCGAGTGACAGAATGGCGGCGGCTCAGTAGTAGAGAGGCTCGCGGACGGCCAACACGCGCACAGCCTCCGACGCGCCGCCGCGTGACTCATCTCGAGTGACGGCGCAAGACGCGCGACCTACGTACGTCGCACGCGGTAAATACCTGTGACCGGCGCGGGACTTACGCTCGACTTTGTTTGCAAAAAATATAACACTCGATTAGGAAACCGGCGCTGACGCAACGCGGGGAAATATCTCCGATCAGCTGATACTGACAGTGACGTGCGCCTACCGCGATACATTGCGCGCGCTTCACCGAACTCCGAGCCAGCGACTCGGATGCTAGAAGATATTTTGGTCTATTCCGCTCCAACCTCGCCCTGTGACTCATATAAAATGACGAAAGTTAAGTTGAAGTCGTCAAGGCCCGACCCGATTCCCACTAGTATACGTAAATATTGAGTTGAGGAAAAAGTCATGTAAATCGTGATTGTTTACATCGCTGAATACTCGTATGTGAGTGGACTCGTGCGTGATAACTTACTGTAGAACTATTAAAATATAATATTAATTAAGTAGTTGATACAACAGCTAGCGTTAACCGAAGATCTCCCTCTCGTGCAACAACCAAAAAAATCTCTTACCTAACAAGCTGTTTAAATATAAAAGAAAACAATCTATCAATAAGTAACAACACTTCACCGAACAATAACACGGAAAATAATCTTGGATCGTCGCCAAAAGTTGTTTTAAGGTTCAAGTGCGCCTAACAATAACTTACTCATCGGTGTAAAGGTCGTCAACGTATGCGGAGACGCGGCGAAAGTAGCGACACTGCATATCATTCTTGCCAATACGACGCTACATTTTATATCTAATTATATCGGGAAGAAGCCTTAGCCTACCTACCAATAGAAACTGAGATCAAATATTAAAAAAAGACTGAAATTTTCAAACCAAGAAGACTATAGAACTGAATAAAAAAGTGACCAAAGAACTACTCAAAGGAACAATCACTAACAAACACAAGAAGCACAGTAAAGCATTGCAGTGCAGGAGCGGGCGTGGTGTGATGCTGTGCTGAAGGATGCACCTGCCCTATGAGTCGAGGGGCCGTCGGCGCCGAGAGATGGCGGACCTCGAGCCTTGGTGGCTGCACTCCATCATCGAGGAGACGAAGAGCGAACACCCAGACCTCGGTGAGGAGCCCTTTGAGGAGTACCTTTTTATTTTAAAATTTAAATACTTAGAAGTTAAATAAATCGGTCAAGTAAGAGTCTGACTCGCGCACAAAGGGTTCCGTACCATTTATAAAAACAAAAAAAAAACACATTTTTTGAATGGGAGTCACCAATATTATTTATTTTTAAAATTAATATAATAAAGCTAAATATTCTGTGAATATTGCAAGCGTCTACCTGTTGCCATTACGTATCAATATCAAGCAAAAACGAGCAAAAATCATATCTATTTTTTAGGTATTTGTTAAAGCGGCAACAATATACATACACAATCTGTAAAATTTCAAGTGGCTAACTATTACGGTTCAAGTAATACAGCCTGGTGGCAGACAGACGGACCGAAGAACGGACATACGGACGGCGGAGTCTTAGTAATAATAGGGTCCCGTTGTACCGTTTGGGTACGGATCCCTAAAACAGACATGGCACTCCGGGAGTGAAAACTTGAACAATTGAGGTGTCGGATTCGGTGACAAGTGGAATAAAGGTTACGGTAATAGTGTAGCGAGTTCAATGTTTCTTCACATCTCAAAAAAAAATCTACGCAGTTAATGACGACTTCACAATCCTGTTATAATTACTCAAATAAATACGAGTATCAGGATTCCCAATAATAAACCCATAAATTTTTTTTTATTCTAATATGGTACGTAAAAACCCGGAACTAAGAACGGAACTGGGGCTTTACATTTACTATAATGTAGAAACTGGTTATGTATATTATTTATTAATCACTATAACTATAAATAGCCAATCACACTTATAAACACAAAAAATACACTACACTCGTAAGATGTCCAAAGACAGAAATAACTTAGTCATGCTTAGTTTACACATAAACTATAGGGTCAATATAACTTGATTACTTAACACTACTTAGCTCTATAATTATGGTAGTAATAAAGTACTAATATGGTTGTAAAAGTAAACGGAAAACGTACCTACCTACCTAATTTTTAATTTGTACCTGTTTAGGGTTCCATACCCAAAGGGTAAAAACGGGACCCTATTACTTAGACTTCGCCGTTCGTCCTTCCGTCTGTCACCAGGCTGTAAGCTCTTGAACCGTGATAGAGAGCTGAAAATTTCACAGATGATGTATTTTTGTTGCTGCTATATATTTGCTTTTTTTTGCTCGATATTGATAATAACGACAGGTAGACGCTTAAAATATTCACAGAATCTAATATATAAAAATCTCTCGCTTTTCTTTGTTACCAAACTCCTCCGAAAGGGTCGACCGACCGTTATGAAATTTTCAGTGCTGGTATATTCTCTAGGGCAGGTTATCTATTTTTTATGTCCCTCAGTGAGAAAAAAATTATAAGGCAAAACAACGTTTGCCGGGTCAGCTAGTATTAGTATTAATATATATTTAATATGTTCACTTTAAAAATAAATACCTACTTAAAAAAAATTAAGGGTGACTCCTGAACAAACGTGATTTTTTGCTCGTTTTTTCTTTAAATTGAGGTGTTTAGGTTGGATTGGTCTTGATGGTACGGAACCCTTGGTGCGCGAGCCCGACTCGCACTTGACCATTTTTTATGTAGACATGGGCTTGTGCTTGACGACAATCATGCCTGATGACGGCAAGAAATAATGAAGCCTCGGTTAGAGCGTGCTTAGAAAGTGCCTATTCACACTTCTCTTGAAGACGACCACTTTGTACTTGGCTGGAAACACGGAGGCTCTAAGGGAGTTCCACACGTGAAAAAAACCACCCACTTCAGACCACTGCTCTTGATGTACCTACCTATATAGGTATCGTCTACCTGCATTATATTTTTTGTGAAATTTAGGGCTTCGTATCCAAATTCTTCAAGCCTTAGAATACTTAATACTGCATCATCATCAGCCCATTTCAGTCCACAGCTGGACTGAGGCCTCTCCATTTGCACGCCATCCGCTTCTGTTCTTAGTTTGCTGTAGCCACTGTCTTCCCGCTGCCCTAACGATATCATCTCGCCAGTCACCATCGTGCAGGTGGTCGGCCGATGCTTCATTGTGATGGTCCCGGTTGCCATTCCAGTAGCGCCCTGCTCCAACGTCCGTCTTCCCTCCAAACCACGTGGCCCTCCCAGTTCCACTTTAAAAGCGCCACCCTATTTGCAATGTCAGTTACGCCTGTTCTCTTCCTGATCTGTATGTTGGGGATCCTGTCCAGTAAACACAGGCCTAACTTAGTCCTACGCCTATATATATTAATCTTTATTGCTTACCTTATGTTTTAAGAGACATGATCCGTACTAATCAGAGATTTCTTATCAACTTTATTTTCTTTTCAAAGTTTACGCCAAGAACTCTAAATTGACCCTCAATAAATAACGATTTACGTTCTCTAAAATTGCGAGTTTAATGCGTTTGACCCGGAATCGCACATAATATTGTGACCTCTTTAGCCCATTCACAAATTAATTAATATTTATATTGGTATTTTATATCTTAAGTAATAAATTAACACGCGACTTGTTCATCTTTAATTAAAATAGAGGATTAGGTTAAAGTTTTTTTACTTAGGTCATCATTGTTTACAAATACCCATATAATAAGCACTTTTCAGTAAGAAATTGATAAATAAAATAAATAAATATCTCAGACATTACACACATCGCAATCTAGCCATTATCTCAGACATTACACACATCGCAATCGCAAGTAAGCGATAGCTTGTGTTATGGGTACTAGGTAACTGATAAATATATATATAATATAATAATTCTCATTTTCCATATTGACATTGAAATTTTAAATAATTCTCCAAGAGCCAAGAGACTTTTGGAAGCGGCGGCCCAACTTTGGACGTCCATCGGTTGGATAGGCCTACAATTGGATTTGTAGCAAAGGGCGTAAAAGCACTCATGGTAATGAGATCGTTCGATGCGAATTAATGAGGTCACAAGTTGTTTGGTTGATCCTAGACCTCCGTACATTTTCTATTTTTGCTTTTGTCTGTATGAATAAATAAAACCGGCCAAGTGCGAGTCAGACTCGCGCACCGAGGGTTTCGTAGCACTACCATAGAAAAATTAAAACCATTTTAAAGTAAAACCAACACACCAACCAAACAGGCAGACAGATAGATATACGGACAAAAGAGTGATCTTATAAGAGTTCTTTTGAGGTACGGAACCCTAAAAAAGCAAGCAATAGGACGTACATAGATAAACCCCCCTTTTATATCCCACGATTTGGGCACGGGCTCCTCTCAAAATAAAAGGGGTTTGATCATAGCCCAAGTGCGGGTTGAGAAGTGCTTCTCACAACGTTCAAAGAGGATATAATCACTACGTTCTAAGAGACGGAACTTCATACATTGATTTTAAACGCTGATCGAGACAATTTTTCACCAACATTACGGTAAAAATCAAGGAACCAACATAATAAAATTAAATGTCATCTCTTGACACATGATTAGGGTTGTCTGTAGTTCGATAAATACTAGGGATGAGCATGTACTTATAATATCGATATCGATAAAAAATATAAAATCAAAATGAGCTCCTACTAAATTTTTTTTATAATATTTCAAGGGATGGGTGAAATGAAACTAAACATTGACACTAACAATTTTATTTAAGTCGTCTGCTTTTTTATTTATTAAATTATATCATAAAAACTAAAAGAAAGAAAAATTACATATTTACAACTATTAACTAAAATTACATATTATATTAAAAAAAAAGTCAACCTCTGACACAAAAATAACAATTTTATTGTTATTAAATGATAAAATGTCTCCAAACTCGTTTGCTTCGGTACTTTTCATGGGAAGCCAATTGTATTATTATTGTTCCTTTATCATTTTAGTAATTATTACGGCAATGTTTCTTAATAATCAATCTATCAAAATTATGTTTACTCGCCCTGCTACTGAGAAGAAGCCCACAACAAACTCAGCCGGGTTTTCTTTTCTTGTTATCACCATTTTACAAGAAAATTAATATATATTTACAAACTACCAAAACTCGAGCCATTCTTATCATTCCCAAGGGCTTATGTCGATAATATAGCCCTCAAAATTATAGTAGTACTTGTTTATAAGTTTAGGTTTGACAAACCCTTTTAATTTATTAAGTGACATGTCGGATACACATTGCAGTAACTTGTCATAAATTCTTATACAGTTGTACAAACAAAAATTATTTAATTCTTTTCAAAAATCCTACGAATCCGAAATCACTTTGGCATTGGAAGTCAGATTTTTAAAAAGTAGTTTTATTTATCCTCCTGCAGTCTGTACAATTGATTAATTCGATAGCACTGCCATCGTATTAACAATTGTGATAATCGAGCAAATATTATATATATTATATTATTACGATGGTCTTCACATGTGTACCAAGAACAATCACAGCTTCCCATGAAAAGTGTTACATAACTTGTGAATATTGCATTCATGAAGTTTATCATTATTTACAATTTCTCGATCAAAAGTTTTAATTGCAGTCTCTAAAGTGCGACAAAGGTTGACCGAGGGGTATGTTAGTGACTCCGTATCTTTCCACCATTCTCTCAAACTTATAGAATAAATAGCACTGTTGGTATCTGCATTTATAAGTAAATGTTTACATAGACTGCACTGGTGACTTTTTAGGGTAGACGCTATGTAGCCGCTTACATAAACAACAGACTGTTGATCTATTTCAGTTAAATCAGTCTCCACTTCTTGTAGTTTTTCAGGTATAGAAAGTACAGGGATATCCATTTCTTCCATTTCATTTTCATTCAAAACTTGGTTTATTACAAGACTGCTCATGTTTTCTTTTTGAAACACAAGCTCATGGAAATTTGTAAGGAGAACTTGATTGTCTCTTTCACAATTAGAGTTTCTGCTATGTGATGTAACAATGAAAAATTATATAAAAACAATGTACATTTCACAATAATTCTGAGTCTCTATCTCGCACAATACAATAATTAGTCTTTGTGGCCCCGACGACATAAAGCAGGAGCCAGTGCTCAACTGAACTTTTTGCGGGAGAAATTGCAGGCACTGAAATAATTGAGATTCACGGAAAATTCAAGAAAAACTAAAAACACCATAACACCTCGCGATTTTCAGCAGAAATCCGCCATTTTTCTACGACATTTATCTAAAGGTTGCATGTCCTGATGGGGGCTGCCATAAAAATAATATATTTTGACGAATACTATTTTAAATTAATAAAAAAATATTGTCATAGTGCATTTTTAGAGCATAATATTTAATTTTGTTTATCGTTTATGCAGCTATTTTATTGTAAATGACGATTTTTTTTTTCTTTTTTTTTAAACTGGCACCACAGTGATTAACTCTTTAAATGTTGGTGGTAAAATGTCCCGATGGCCATACAATTTTTTTTTATAGGGGAGTTACTGGGCACTGACAACGTTGTTGAAAGGACTCTCAGGCATTCAGGTTTTCTCACTAATGTTTTTCTTCACCGCTAAGCAAGTGATATTTAGTTTCCTAAAACACACGGAAATCTCTAAAATTAGAGACGTATGCCCGGGATTCAAATTTCAAACCCCTGAGCACCGGATGACAGACAGATGTCTGAACTCTGAACCAATTGGCTATCATTTCGACCGCGGACGTCAAATCACTCTTATCGGCTGTATAAAAACAAGAAAGCAGGACAGATTACTTTCTGTTGCTACAATGAAAAAATACGCTACTTCAATCTGTATGTTCCAAAATACAGGAATATCGCCCACATGAAACACCACACACAATTCTTCCAACACTTTCTTTGACGCACATTTCGTCCCGACACTGGGACATCCTCAGGAGATGTTGACTTTACAATTCGAAATCGTAGAAAGTGTTGGAAGAATTGTCTTCATATCGGACCATACCAACAGATTTTTTCAAGTAGCGGATTACAGCAAAACAAATTAATCTATCCTGCTGATTATGGATTTCCGCAAAATTGCGCCTGCTTCCATTCAAAAACAAGGAAATTAAATATCTTTGTACTCCTAAATACTCATTCTTTAAATTAATGAGCAAGCCTGATTATAATTAAATCAAGAAGGAAGGTGGACAGGCAGGCGATACGCTTGAATGGTGACATGTAAAAAAACTTGGATCTATTATACCCACTTTCCTGATATACAAGAGAACAGATTTACTCGTGTCTAGCATGTACTCACTATGAAACTATAAGTTCCTTATATATGAAGTTGAACCGACTTCTGATGTTGTCCAAAGTGTTTGCAAAAGAAATGAAAATATCCAAAAACACCGGAATTCGGAAATAGATGAAAGAACTCCTTGGTGTTCGTCCTCATTATCTAAACCGTTCTGCTGAATATTCTTCATTTGAAGTAGGTAGTTTGGTGTCTCGTTGGTGTCTTTTAACTTTTGTGAAATGACAATGAAGATCTTTGAAAATGAAGTACAAATTCATTTCCGACTTCGGGACCTACTCCAAACTACTTGCATTTCGGTAAAAAAAATTGTGATCTTATAGTGTTAGTGAAAATGAACTACTCATTTTCACTTTTCAGGGTTCCGTACCCAAGGGGTAAAAACAACGGGACCCCATTACTAATATTTCGCCGTCCGTCCGTCTGTCCATCTGTCACCAATCTGTATCTCATGAACCGTGATAGCTAGAGAATTGAAATTTTCACAGATGATGTATTTCTGTTGCCGCTATAACAATAACAACAAATACTAAAAAATAGAATATAAAATAAATATTTATGGAGCTCCCATACAACAAACTTGATTTTTTTTGTTTGTTATTGCTGTTCGATATTGAAAACGGCAAACGTGATTTTTTTGTTCGTTTTTTTATTAATTTGAGGTGTTTTGGTTGGATTGGTCTTGATGGTACGGAACCCTAAGTGCGCGAGCCCGACTCGCACTTGATCAATTATTAGGTATTTTCATTAATTTAGATGCTATTATAGTGATCGTCCAACTTTGGATGGAGAGTTCTTTCTAAAGTAAAAATAATCTTTGCAGTGGGTGGGTGAAGCTTAGAAGTGTTGTAAAGCTTAAAAAGAAAAACTTAATTCGCGTACCTAGCTCCTTCAAATAATTGAAAAATAAATTGCCGTAATTGTATTTTAATTGCATAAAAAAAGCAATTTATTCTGAGTAAATCAATTTGATGCGTCGCTTTCTACGAAGATTGGTGTAATGACAGGGAGACTTTCAGCCCTTTATAGAGCCAACCACTAACCCGCACTTAGCGGCACATAATTTGTGTACACCTTCGCTTCCGTAAATAGAGAAACCACAGTTACACTATTAATGTTTTTATTTTCACGCCCGAACCGCTACTCGGTGATTTATTCACAGATTCAACGGTTCAAACTCTTTAACCACATCCTAAAATAGCTCATGGTTTTTTCGAAGATCTAACAACCACACCTAGTACACACCCACATCTTAAAAATTAGAACACTGCCCTTAAACCGCAATGCCGCACAACCGTCATAATACACCAGTTTTTTTTTAATTAGGCAAAAACTTTAAAATTTTCATCAAACATCTTTTATAACCACAGATATCAGTAAACAGTAAGTATAAACGTGTAACAAACAAAAAAAGGTTGTCAAAACTTTATAATTTTACTAGCCGACCCGACCCGGCAAACGTTGTTTTGCCATTAGGGATAGGTATAAAAAAATAGCTTATTTCCTACACTCAGACCTACAGAACATACACATTTTCATATCAATCGGTCGAGCCATTTCGGAGGAGTTTGGTAACAAACAATTTCGTCGGTTTTAAATATGAAGGGTTCAAGGTTCTTCGATAAAATCGTTTTGCCTATTTGTTGCCTCACACGAAAAAATAAAGAGAAATTTGTTCGTCGTTTTTTGTCTTGATTTATCCCAATAAACAGTTAGCGTACACCTATTAGGTACTTATACTGCTATAACAATCACACTAACGTGGTAATGAGAACCACAGCATACGCTTCACTTCATAGAGGATAAAACAATAAAATAATAATAAGTGTATGTGGATTTAGGATTTGAAGGTTTGTGGTTTATTTGTGGCCGACTTGAATAAGTCCTGAGGTTAAACGTCGCTGACCGCGCCCGATAATTAGATTGGTAGCCATTGATATTTCGCCATTGATGCCGTCGCTGCACATCATTGATATTATGATAAGAAGGTACAATTATTTTCTTTATTTTTTTTTATGATCACAAGAAAATTGGAAAAACTTTGGCTGCCAGGGTTACAGCAGATATACAGTTACAGGAACAATGTAAAGCCGACTGTTCAAATGAACACAAGTTGAAGGATAAACGATTCGAATATCCGAAAACTTACCTATAACTCTATCGAATTCATACAGCATTATTGTACTCATATTATCCTGTACCTACTAGCCCTGCTGACCGCCAGATTTTTTAACGTAGTCTCTGTATAGTCCGGTTTTTAGTTTTTTCAGATTTTACAGATTTCTAATATTCAGTAGTCAGCACAGTTCGATACTCTGACACACAACTGGTACATTGAACTGTGACATCAAGTTTATATTATGAATCTGTAAAGTGCCAGGAATCTGTAATAATATTGTTTTTAAAATAAGTTAACTTCTAAATTATTATTAACGAACAAGAACACCACAGTTTGACGAGTACCTACCGGTAACTCAATTTTAAGTTGCAGCATTTAATTTTATTTATTTAGCTACGTCAATATCAATAGTTATCACAAAAACAATTGGATCATTTTAATTAGCAAAATACTTATATCTACAACACAATACAAAATAAATATACTTATTGTATTTAATAAGTTTTCCTTATTAGCCAAAAACTTTTAATAGCCCTTCAAATTGTAGCTCAACATTGAAAGGTCTTATTATATGCTTGCTTGTGTTAAACTAAATGTGCAGTTTTCCTCAATTAATCGGCTTTTTATGGTATTTCCAATTAACTGTACTCCAAGCGTATGATAAATGCAATTGTTGTATTAATAAGCCTGACATAATTAGTTTACCTACTTGATTTTTGAACAAAACATGCGCAAACAACTTGTCATGTACGTTGTTTTAACCGATGGATGTCCACTGTTATCTGCAGACAGACCTGCTAATTAGAATGACCGTTAAAAGGAGGAGGTTCTCAATTCGACTGTATGTTTTTTGTTTATGTATGTTACCTCATAACTTTTGACTGGGTGAATCGATTTTAATTAATGATTCTTTTTTATCAGAAAGCTGACGCTTCCCCTGTGGTCCCATTTCCATTTAGTCCAATTCTGATCATGGTATCCATGGGAAAACCATATAAGTCTTAAAATTTTAATTGGAAAGGATTTATTCAACAGCAGTTTGATGAGAGTTGAAGTCGGTATTTTTTTAAATTAATTAACGTAAATTATACGAATTTTTGAAACCGTAAATTATACTGTAGGTACTAATTTGATATTAATGGCTAA
The DNA here is from genome assembly GCA_036785405.1 of Coenonympha arcania. Lineage (NCBI taxonomy): Eukaryota > Metazoa > Arthropoda > Insecta > Lepidoptera > Nymphalidae > Coenonympha > Coenonympha arcania. The sequence continues at coordinate 5,396,015 of CM072072.1, read as the reverse complement.
ATTGAAGCTTAAGGGCCCCCGGTGATAGACACGGGGAGTTTGTCGCCCGATGCATGAGATGGCCCTATCGGAAAGGTGAATCCGATTGTGTCCACGATGCACCTCTGTCAGTAACTTTTCAAGAAGGAAGGAGGATCTACCTCGGCAGACACCGTAGGCTGGGTAGCGCAATGCTTTTGGTCCCGTTGCCCAACCAACAGGCGACGAAGTGAACAGCGTAAGGTTTTAGTCGGTGCAACTCCGAAACAACCGAAGTGCCTCCCCGTGGCACACCGCTATCCAAAACAGATTTCCCCACGTACAAAAAAGGGTACTTACAAACCATCCCATTTAAAAATCAGCATAACGGGCCAGTAGTTGCAGGAAACTTTTACAGGAAACTTTAAAATCCTTGATTTCGTGTGGTCAACGACCATTACGTTTTCATTCACTGTGGAAGGCTACTTTGTTTCGTCTCACCAAATTCCATGCCGACGAAGCCGCAACAGTGTGGCTGCGCGCGTCAACGGGCTCCCTGATTTTAAACAGGAATTTTTGAAAATCGTTACCCGTAAGAGGGATTTTGATAAAAAATATACTTCTCAAGCTTATAGATATAAGTAGGTCTTCCCGTTCACCCACTTGTGAATTCGTACGAAAATCTTTAGTTTCTGAGGTGTTGCAGGTTTACGGATGACAGTTTCGATTAATCTTACTTTATACTATACTAGTAGAGTGACCGAGCTTTGCTCGGTAGTATTACAGCTGCTTACCAATAGATGGCAGCAGGAGTTTACTGTAATAGTTTTACTTTAGCGCCAATAGATGTCAGGTATAGATTTATATATATATTTTTTTTTGGTAAATACGACATTTTCTAAAAATGAATCCTAGCTAGATCAATTTATCGCCCCCAAAACCCCTTGTATACTAAATTTCATGAAAATCGTTCGAGCCGTTTCCGAGATTCAGATTATATAGAAATATATATACATATATATATATACAAGAATTGCTCGTTTAAAGGTATAGGATTACGGATAGAAATAAACGTAAAAGTGACCTTAAAAGCATTAAAGGATAATGTTATACTGTGTTACTAAATAACCTGATTAAGGGATCTATGGATTTTTCTATGGAAAGCAACATTTAGAAATAGAACGTTATTGCACCTACATTGGGAATTAGGTGTCGTATGATATTGCCAAGCATAAATTATGGGACCCACTGCATCTGACATGGGCATGCTTAACATCAGCTGAACGTCATGCTTGTCTCATCATTCCTATAAGTGTTTAAAAAAATGAACGAAAGATGAATGAAGAAAACTTTATTTCGCAAGAAAATTATGCCACATAAACAATACACCTTACGTACTAAAACGATGCCTGAAGATTCCCCCACTCGGGCAACAAAAACCAATAATTGCCCAAGTGAGGGAAGCACGAGACACCGCCTGTCACATGTGGCACAACCCGTAAAAAGGCCTCAACTCAGCATGGTGCTGTGTGCCCCATATAAGCATGGGAGCACACCGTGCTGATTTTCAGTCGGAGCCTTGGACTGGGTGACGCCACGAACTAAAAAAGAACAAAAAAAAACGAAAATAAATGATAGGAATTATGTTGTCAACAGTGCGAACCGGCAGCCCCGACTACATGTGCTCAGCGCTGCCGCACCACTGGCGCTCCAACAAGACCTTGCCGGGGGGCTTCAAGGTGGTGGCCCTCGGCGACGTGCTGGACGGCACGCAGGTCACCGTGCGCGCCGGCAACGACGAGAACTGCTCTGCTGAGCTGCGGAACAACACCGCCGTCATGAAGAACAGGGTCGCCAAGTTCAACGACTTGAGGTTCGTCGGAAGAAGCGGTAGAGGTGAGATGATTAATCTAATAGCGTCTCATTTCAGCCTGCAGGCTTCCACTGCCAGGCCAAGGATGTGCCCTAGCGGACGCCGTGACGTGACGTGCCGTCAGTAGAGTTAGTACAGGTTTTTGTACGAATTTGGAGTCGACTCCCATCGCACAAACGAATCGAATTCTTTATAAATTCACAGCCAGCGCCATCTATTGACTACCGCATGTCAGCGACTGCCCATAGATGGCGCTGGCTTTAAATGTATGGAGGAATACGATTCGTTTGTGCGATGCGAGTCGACTCGAAATTCGTACAAAAACCTGTACTAACCCTACAGTTCTCAGCTTTTCGCGTCCAGGCAGCTACTTCCCGTTTTTCCATCATGCTGGAAAGCCCTTTCAGTAAGCTTCCTTTCAAATCATTTTCAACGTTCCAACTTCCAGCTCTAGTAACAACTACTCCAATATTGTACTTACATGACCAGCCCAGTGTCTACAAATAAACACAAGACTAACATAACCCTCGGACTTCAAAACTGTCATTTTTCGCAGAAGTTAGCTTTTCATTCATGTAAATAAGGCTTAAAATTCCCATATCAACAACCAAGTAACTTAAAGAACGTGTAGTTTAAATAAAAGGCCACGACTTGGGGATGACTTGCATCCTTTTCGGGGGATGCAGGATTTACAAAAAAAAAGTCTTCACACATCTCTTTAATGATGTTTAATTGCGCTTACGTTCCGTTTAAGTCAATCAATGGTAATTTTACGCTTTACTAAGATTTACCAACGTTCCGTTTCCTAATACACTATTGTGTAGGCGAAATAGCGATTTGCAATCACGTATGTATTCAAAGGTAATACGCTGTAGCTAGTGTAGCACATTTTGAATCTCTAAATCTCACATGGCAACATTATTAGAGACGTTAAGCTAGTTCGCTACAGCTTAATAATTGGTTAATCCGGCTCCGGCGTCCAGCATGATTTACACCCACAATCTAATAGCGAGCTTATGGATTTTATTTTCCGACTACATCTGCGTGCACTACAGTTGAGTTCCAATTGTAACACTCAACTGAATGTAACACATCATTGTAACAAATTACAAAATGCCCAATATACAAGAACTGTCCAACATACTTACAGTCTTCTTACGAGTATGTTAGTAAATATTTGTCCTTGTACGCATGCTTCCAAAAACTGTGTTTTTTTAATTCTTTCTAACCATATAAAATTCTTTTGGTCACAAATCCGATAACATTTCATAAACTCTTTAACCAACTTATTTAGATACTATCAACGCATCTTAGATGGCTCACACTTTCTTCACTGCATTATCTTCTTATGTTGTTATGGTATCTAATATTGGATGAAACAGTCGTCCAACGAAAGGCCATTATTCATTTTTTGCAGACAGATTATTTCTACCCGTTATAAAGAGAATTTTCCTCTGAAAAGAAAATGATGAAAAGCTGCTAAGCGATAATGCGATTAAAGCCATTAGTGTCTAAACAGCATAAACAAAATAATCGTTTGCGGTTAGGTATAGGCATTATGTAAATCACGAATGTGAAAACTTGCGTTTGTCGCATCGCTGCCCTCACGACTATAAGTACGCGCAAGCTTCAACTCACTGATCCAATGTTTAGTGCAATAAAAGACCAAATACAAGAATTTATGTTGCTTGCAACAGCTCATCACGATTAAAGCTTCATTTACGCAATCATATTATTTTGTTGCACAAAACAGTTGCTAGTCAACTACTAATGTTTAACAATTTCTTGCTCAGTGTAAACATTTTCATTTTCGCACAAATCTCTCACTGATACTGGCCACCCGTGCATTTAGGTAATAAAAAGAATTCTTTCTTTTTATCACTATCATAAATGTATTTAAAATGATACTGTTTGATTATAGAAGAATTAAAACAAAATCATATTCTTATTTTATAAAGCAACAAATTTAAGGCTGGAAATATTAACAGGACATCAAAGAATACCCTATATACGTTTTAGATAGCTTTCACTCAAAGGAAGTCTTTTATTTTTTTTAAAGTACAATCAAATATAAAAGTGAAATAGATTACTCATGTCATTATCTCGATAGAAGCTGTGGACAGGGGACATCATAATGATCAAATCGTAACAAACATTGTAGTACCTGGACTACCTGGCTGGTATGGTGGTGTTGTACAATGTACATGGCTAATCTAAATATATAAAAGAAGATACTGACTGATTCACTCATTCACTCATTCACTCATTCACTGACATATCAACGCACAGCCCAAACCGCTGGGTCTAGAGACTTCAAATTTGGCACACACGTTTCTTATGAGGTCTAGGGGTGCACTAAGAAAGGATTTTTCAAAATTCCCCCCCTAAAGGGGTGAAACGGGGCTCCAAAGTTCATATTTTACCAAGCTTCAATACTCCTTCACGCCGCAACTACTGATCCGATTTGGCTCAAATTTGGGATGGAGATGAATTGCATCTTGAGTTAACACATAAGCTACTTTTCATCCCGGGAAAATCCATGGTTCCCGTGGGATTAGTTAAAAACCGAAATTCGCGCGGAAAAAAATCTTCACGCCGCAAGTACAAGACCGATTTGGCTGAAATTTGGAATGGTGATAGATGATATCGTGGGTTAATAACAAGGCTACTTTTTATCCCGGAAAAATCCGTGGTTTTTGCGGGAAAACTGAAAAATTGATATTCACGCGCGAAAAATACTACTTTACGCTGCACTTACTGAACTGATATGACTGAAATTCGGAAAGGAGATAGATTTTATAATGGATTAATACATAGGCTACTTTTCATCCCGGAAAATTTCATGGTATATCAAAGAAGATACTGACTCACTCACTCATTGACATATCAACGCACAGCCCAAACCGCTGGGTCTAGAGACTTCAAATTTGGAACACAGGTTCCTTATCAGGTCTAAGGGTGCACTAAGAAAGGATTTTTCAAAATTCCCCCCTTAAGGGGTGAAACGGGGCTCCAAAGTTCGTATTTTACCAAGCTTCGATACTCCTTCACGCCGCAACTACTGAACCGATTTGGCTCAAATTTGGAATGGCGATAAATTGCATCTTGGGTTAACACATAAGCTACTTTTCATCCCGGGAAAATCCATGGTTCCCGTGGGAAATAGTTAAAAACCAAAATTCACGCGGAAAAAAATCTTCACGCCGCAAGTACAAGACCGATTTAGCTGAAATTTAGAATGGACATAGATGATATCCTGGGTTAATAAAAAGGCTACTTTTCATCCCGGAAAAATCCATGGTTTTTGCGGGAAAACTGAAAAATTGATATTCACGCGTGAAAAATACTACTTTACGCTGCACTTACTGACCTGATATGACTGAAATTCGGAAAGGAGATAGATTTTATCCTGGATTGATACAAAGGCTACTTTTCGTCCCGGAAAATTTCATGGTATATCAAAGAAGATACTGACTCACGCACTCACTGACATATCAACGCACAGCCCAAACCCCTGGGTTTAGAGACTTCAAATTTGGCACACAGATTCATTATGGGGTCTAGGGGTGCACTAAGAAAGGATTTTTCAAAATTCCCCCCTTAAGGGGTGAAACGGGGCTCCAAAGTTCGTATTTTACCAAGCTTCGATACTCCTTCACGCCGCAACTACTGAACCGATTTGGCTCAAATTTGGAATGGCGATAAATTGCATCTTGGGTTAACACATAAGCTACTTTTCATCCCGGGAAAATCCATGGTTTTTGCGGGAAAACTGAAAAATTGATATTCACGCGCGAAAAATACTAATTTACGCTGCACTTACTGACCTGATATGACTGAAATTCGGAAAGGAGATAGATTTTATCCTGGATTGATACATAAGCTACTTTTCATCTCGGAAAATTTCATGGTATATCAAAGAAGATACTGACTCACGCACTCACTGACATATCAACGCACAGCCCAAACCCCTGGGTCTAGAGACTTCAAATTTGGCACACAGATTCATTATGAGGTCTAGGGGTGCACTAAGAAAGGATTTTTCAAAATTCCCCCCTTAAGGGGTGAAACGGGGCTCCAAAGTTCGTATTTTACCAAGCTTCGATACTCCTTCACGCTGCAACTACTGAACCGATTTGGCTCAAATTTGGAATGGCGATAAATTGCATCTTGGGTTAACACATAAGCTACTTTTCATCCCGGGAAAATCCATGGTTCCCGTGGGAAATAGTTAAAAACCAAAATTCACGCGGAAAAAAATCTTCACGCCGCAAGTCAAGACCGGTTTGGCTGAAATTCGGAATGGAGATAGATGATATCCTGGGTTAATAAAAAGGCTACTTTTCATTCCGGAAAAATCCATGGTTTTCGCGGGAAAACTGAAAAATTGATATTCACGCGCGAAAAATACTACTTTACGCTGCACTTACTGACCGGATATGACTGAAATTCGGAAAGAAGATAGATTTTATCCTGGATTAATACATAAGCTACTTTTCATCCCGGAAAATTTCATGGTATATCAAAGAAGATACTGACTCACGTACTCACTGACATATCAACGCACAGCCCAAACCCCTGGGTCTAGAGACTTCAAATTTGGCACACAGATTCATTATGAGGTCTAGGGGTGCACTAAGAAAGGATTTTTCAAAATTCCCCCCTTAAGGGGTGAAACGGGGCTCCAAAGTTCGTATTTTACCAAGCTTCGATACTCCTTCACGCTGCAACTACTGAACCGATTTGGCTCAAATTTGGAATGGCGATAAATTGCATCTTGGGTTAACACATAAGCTACTTTTCATCCCGGGAAAATCCATGGTTCCCGTGGGAAATAGTTAAAAACCAAAATTCACGCGGAAAAAAATCTTCACGCCGCAAGTCAAGACCGGTTTGGCTGAAATTCGGAATGGAGATAGATGATATCCTGGGTTAATAAAAAGGCTACTTTTCATTCCGGAAAAATCCATGTTTTTTGCGGGAAAACTGAAAAATTGATATTCACGCGCGAAAAATACTACTTTACGCTGCACTTACTGAACTGTTATGACTGAAATTCGGAAAGGAAATAGATTTTATCCTGGATTAATACAAAGGATACTTTTCATCCCGGAAAATTTCATGGTTTCCATAATAATAGTGATAGATAATATGCCTTCATGCCGTAATTACTGAACTGATTTGGAATAGAGATAGATTATATCCTGGATTAATACTAAGGCCACTTTTTATCCCGGAAAAATCCATGGTTCCTTCGGGAACAGTGAAAAACAGATATCCACGCGGGAAAAATATTCCTTCACGCTGTAATTGGTGAACTGATTTGGCTGAAAATTAGAATAGAGAAGGCTATTTTTTATCCCGGAAAATCAATGGTTATTTCTGAATATTTGTTTTTCACTATTCCAGCGGGAGAAATACTCATTCACGCTGCAACTATTGAAAACTTTTGGCTGAAAGTTAAAATGGAGATAGATTTCGCTCTAAATTAACACAAAAGTTAGGTACTTTTTATTCCGGAAAAACCGATGGTTCCCGTGAGAATAGGGAAAACTAAAATTAACGCGGGCGAAGCCGCGGGTATCTGCTAGTGTACCATAAACTAAACAATCTATAGAAACTTTTAATACTCATATCTTTTTTAAAGATATGACGTCAGCATAAGGCAAAAAGATTTTTCCAAAGATTAAAAAAAGCTAAACTAAACTTCGGATTTAGTTGGAAGGAATGTTTGATACTACTTTATCAGCATCAGAGCCGTACTTTCTCCGTGCACAGATCAGGACTTCGGATTTTAATTTCTAAACCGCAAGCCGTAAACGCCGTACGCTTTACTGTTCCATTGTTGCTGGCGGTGCGCTATTACAGCCCTCATGAGCGAGGAGCTGTAAAACTTCGGACTTGTTTCCAATGCGCGACCGGCCAATCGTCGTTTCTCGCTAGGTGTTATATACTCACTTATAATGTTACATTGTTGGCTGCATTTTAAATATTTATTTTTATTAGTACACAGCTACAAACTTTGTACCTAAGATTGCTTTAGTCGGTAGGCACTTAGAGCCATACGTAGAGTACCTATCGGTACCTACTCTTATTGATCTGATAGATCTAGACTCTCTCAGTTTAAAATATGACTTCATGATGAAATATAAACTTACTTGGTTTGGTAACGTTTCCGTTAAGGCACTTAATTTTATTAAATAATGAACTTTTGATCAAAATCTAAATTAAGAATAAAATATTTTATTTAAAAAAAAACAGCGGCATATTATTATTAATTAAAAATTTTAAAGAAAATTTTATTCTTTGAACTCTTAAATAATGTTCTTCAGGCCTTTGCAAACTGCATCGGCGCTGTTTTTACAGAGTGCAAACAATTATGACCTTAGCCAAAGTACCATTCCCACTCTACAGGCCATAATATTTTATACCCAAAAGTATGCCCAAGGAATATTTTTCGGAACATTTTTTAAATTTCTTCTTCAATATGTAAGAAATGTATACTTGTGCAATATTAATTTGAACTTTATCGTACAAACCAGTGGAACCTGCTATTTTATCAATAACAAACGTTAGTTTTAATTAAATTATTATTAATCGTGCAATTAACGTAATTTGCATTAATTACTCCATTACTGTTGTTCAATTAATGCTGTTTTGCTGCAATGCAATGCCACTTTGGTGAAATCGGTTGCATTTTGTCACTATATTCTAAATTCAATTATCTATCTACCTATGCATTTATGAGCAAAATTATATATAAGTTATGTAATTTTCAAAACCTTAAGAGTTTTCAAGTATTTTTGAATAAAAACGAAATCTTACAGAAATCTAGATAACATACTTTTCACTTACGTTACCTATCGATATGTGACTGTCCTCAAGATTACAAAATCAACTGCCAAACATCATTATTTCGGAAATGCCTGCACTGATTTCTTCTCAAATACTGATTTGTTACTTGATTTTGACGCTTACCTACAATCTATACAGTGATCAATGTTTTGGTGCCCAAATTAATTAATAACAAAACGACCCACGATCACAGAAAACCTTATGACCGTAGAGACAGAACAAAAACAAAACGATATTCGGTGCACCATATTAATATGGGTGCATTTTTTTCTAAAATCGGGCCTGTAAGTCGACACCAGTAGTAAGTGCCATTGGCTATGACACAGCACAGCTAACGTGAGCTGATTGGATCAGACGCGCGGACGGCCGGCCAGCGGTGTGCACACGTTTTGGATATTGTTGTAATGTTTCATAATATACACTCGTTTTATTTTAAAAATCTCGATTTCCTTTACGCTGCCTCGATTTAGGACACTTACCTCCATTAAAGCTGCTCTTTGAAAGCTTTACCCTGTAGTCATAAGGTGAGACACCTCGAACAACAATTTTTCGAGATGATTGGGACATTTGAGATTTGAACTTATCTACCAATGAAAGAATCGTGAAATGTATAACTTTACAATCTATAGGAAGTATAAAGAATGACTGACTCACTGATCAAATCAAAGCAAAGCTCAAACCACTGTACGCTTAGAATACATATTATCTCCTTTAAAGCTGAACATTACCCTAACTCATACGATGAGACCCCTCGAGTAAACAATCTTTGGAGATGATTGGCACATTTTGGAAGGAACTTATCTATCTACCAATGAAATAATCATATGTATAACTTAACGATCTGTAGGTAGGTATAAAGACTGATTACCTCACTGATCAATCAAAGCAAAGCTCAAACCACTGGCTGGATTGGGCTGAAATTTCTCACACTGATACTCGTAGCTTTGAATATAGGCATCTGCTAAGAAAGAATTGTCTAAAATTGATTGAATTGAAGATCTAATCTGTGGTCTAAGGCCATAAAACAGAAGTCACGTAAACAAAGCCTTTGGTGCCCTAAAATATATCCTAATGAATATTTGAGAATTTCACCACTTCGCGATGTTCTGGTATTGTGACGAATTGAAAATAAAACTGTCCTTAACAGGGCCTTAGGTAGGTACAGCAAATAAGACGACATTCATATTTATTGTACTTTCATGCACTAATAATAAAATAAATAACTAATGTCAATAAAAAGAATATAACTTCCTAATGCTATCTAATCATGCTAAATTCGTAAGAGGTCTTTTCGTAATTCCCTTGAGCAATTCATAAAAAGTAACATCACCTCGTCATCAAAGTGAACACGTAATTAGGAGCGAGCGGGCGAGACGTAAACGCCGTGACCAGAGTGTGACCAAATCATTTTGTACAGTGGTCATCATCATAATATAGTCATAATACAGGTACCGACGTTGTTTCATCACTTTTTGTTCATTTCCTCCCCTCCGCATACCATTTGACAGAAGCAATTGAGATGTCAGACTTATATTTATGAGCCTTTCTAGATTTACGGTTAATTCATTGGGCACGTAATTAGGCTATTTAAATAAAATATCTACGAGTAAAATAATCTGCAAATCAGATCGTAGTCTCGCCCTCCTCTGAATGAGATTCAAAGGTTTTTTAATTATCTTTAAAAATCTTTTAGGAATGCTTGATCAATTAATTGCTTTGCATACGGTATTTCTACAATATAAATTACATCGTTATTATATAAGGTACCGAACACATTTCCACCCTTTAAAGGTGACCGTAATGTATAGGTAAGCTTTCCTTCTGAGGGCTCTCAGAATTTCCCACCCCGCGTCAGCTGTTATCCAATTTATACATAAGAGTCATACCTACCAATTTATATGATGACAATAAGTATGTTAATGTAATAGGAGCTTTAGATGCTCTAGGTTTTATTAGGATTGTGTGTGCAAGAGACGATCTACAACTGAATCGATTTTCCTGCAAACGTGTCATATCCGAGTACCTGCATACATAACCATCGCTAGTCGTCTTCACAAATGTCATTCAGGATTTACGCTCGATCGTAAATCAAGATGGCTGCCCTATTTCTCCCTGCCCTCCCCACCTGCGCTCGCGCACAATAATTGAATATTTCACGCGCCTCTCTCAACACCTTCGGGAACCGATGAGTGCAAGATACAATGTCATGGTTTATAGCTTCTTTATAGCCTCGCGCGTATTGTGTTAGCTCCTAAACCGTTGATGAGTGATCATACAGAGTGCATTAAGTTTAATAGCGATTTTAAATGCAATATTTCACATCGTTCGCGACACGCCTTCGGAGTTTAGCGGCAATGTTTTATGATGATTTGTTTCGGTATTGAAATGTGCCGTCGCCTTCTATAATAATGTTGCTTTGTGACGAGAAAGCGACACCGATATTGAGATCTCACGCGGCCCGCCTGGAAAATATGAAATATGGAATAGGATTTAACTGACCCAATTTCGAAACAAGATTCAATGGATCGTTACTTGCAATATCGATTAGTATTTCTGGTTTTATTAGCCTTTAATCTTATCGAAAGTGTCGAAAGGCGATGAAAGTACCTTCTTATTCGATGCATCCTTATTATTTCAATAAATTACTAACGTGAAATTCCTATTAAGATATAACTTAACATAAAGAATGCTCAAGGAAGGTTTTAGTTACGCCATCTCTCATATAAGTCTGTACGTCTTGTCTTGTCCTCATAACTGGCAGTCTGTGCAATTTACACTTTTTTTTTCAATACATCAGTGGACTGATTCTCGTACCGTATTTCGTCATTGATTTTGTATCGTTAGTTATCAACTCGCACTTGTGTAATAACTAAGAAAACGGAGGAATGTAGCGTAGTGGCCTTAGCACGGCGCATGCTCAATAGTGGACTGATGACAAGACCATGATATCAATTAATAAAAATTAAACATTATTTTTAATTTTTACCAAATAAATCGCAAATAGATAGTGAAACAGTAACACCTACCTATACACTGTTACAGCAAGTCTCAACAGGCATCGTATATCAGGAAGCGCCGGTACGATATGTCATAATTTATCGTTATCGGTGGGAACCGCATGAAATTTTACAAATCTACTCCACCGATCGCCTGACCATTTTTTCACACGGTATTTTTAATTATTATTTTTTGTCTATTAAAATCTACAGGCTCTGAAAGTTATACTTAGCCAAGGCCCAATGCACAGGTACAGGATAATAACAGGAAATGTGGTTTTATAAAGTCACTACGCAAGTGAAACTTTCATTACCGAAGTAGTTATAACATCGCCATCTCTTGAGGCAACAGTTTATTAGTTGTAGTTATTAGAATTAGTTGTGACAGTAAAAGTTTGTTTGTAAAATTGGTAACAGTGAATAGGCATTTTCTAGGCAAGCGCGCTCCAACCAAGACCTCGTCATTGCTGTCCATCAGGCATGATTGTCGTCAAGCGCAAGCCTATCTTCAGTAAAAAAAAAACACTAAAATTAACATTCGTAGAGATGGCGCTATAAAATTCCTAAGCAATTTAGGTGACACCTGCGGGGCTAGACAAAGTAAGCATTTGGCGTTAACGCTAGTCGACAAAAATGTATGGACAAAACAAATGACTGTAGAAAAACCACTATAATAATTACTAAACACGCTGTGTTTGAATAATTAACTACGCCAACTTGAACGCTCGCTGGCGTTCTCGCGGACCCTGTAGATAACTTTAGCGTACTTCGCTTGACAATTGACAGCCGACAGTATCAAACACAGCGTGTTTAGTAATTATTATCGTGGTTTTTCTACAGTCATTTGTTTTGTCCATACATTTTTGTCGACTAGCGTTAACGCCAAACGCTTGTGACTTTGTCTAGCCCCGCTGGTCCGGCTGTAATCCGACATTCGACACGCTTGGGACAGTAAATCAAAGTTTCACTTTAAAAGATCGAGCGAAATTTTCATAGCTAAGTTGAAAGCTCCTCTTGTCCGAAATTCCGAAAAGGAACACACAAATAGCCGCTAAAACCGGTCGAGATGAATCAATCATTTATACTAAATCGAGTGCGCTACACGCGAATTATCTGCATTAGACATGTTAATCCACTCATTTTAACTGTAATTTTATTCCGTATTTATCGGTGCATTCATTACTGCCGACCGCAAATCGGGCGCCCAAAAAGCTCGCTATTTTCCATAGCCGCCCTGTAGGGATGCCACCTACATACTATGCTACTATGCCACTATTTTTTTTAATTTAGTGTATGAATTCGATGTGGTTCGGAGAGCTTTATTTGTTTGGTGACCAAAAAGGATCTTTTCTTCTGAACTAAAAGTTTATGACCCTTATGCTGTAATTTTAACACTTGCAGTGATGGTCGCTGTTGTCTTATATGGTGTATTGAACATTGCGGCTGTAGTGTTTATAACAACAATAATATTTTGTTTAAAAATTTCATTGGATAAAAGTTACCAAATAAGTACCAAAACGAGCTCAGTGGCTGTTCTTTGTTATAGCTACAGTGTTTTATCTGTTTGTTTAACACGTACTTACTAGGGTTTATAATTTAAATTACCTATGTTTATCTATTTTGAAAATAAATTAATAAAATCTATTTTGAAAGCAACCTTGTGCGTTGTGTACCTTTTGGGCCAATCGACTCCAACAAGGGCTTAAAAGTCTTTAAATTATTAGGAATTGATAATCCAGACAACAGAATAATTCAAATTCGCTGAACACAGTTACACAGTTTATTTATGTATTTATTTCCAAAATTAATACCATTTTTGTCTTTTGAGTAGGCAATAGAAAGTGAAGCTGCTATTTTTTATTTTATTTTATTTTTACATCGAGTGTCAATAATAACTCAGTGAAAATAAACAGGCGCATTCACAATTTTTACAAAGATCTCAGAAAACCAAATCAATGTAGATTTTTAATTCAATAAAAAAAATTAAAGTGACAGCCCTAGTCATCCGCAATAGCCCGCGATGTGCAACACACGTGAGTGTGTCATTCAACAAAATTTAACATATGTCAACCTATTTGGAATTTGTCCCAGACTTTAAATTATGCAATGGATAAAGAACCAAATGACAATAATTATATTTATGTGATGTGAGATGATGTTGATAAGGTGGCAATCCTAGCTTCACATAATAGTCCGGGATGTGCAATACACGAAGGGTGATCTAACAATGCATAACATAGGTACATCAACCTATTTAGAACTTGTCCATCAGGAATAGACAAATACCCTGGACATGGCGAAAGGCGCGAAAAAATTTCGCTAGTTTATCGGTGCCAAAAATGCTTGTTTTGCCACCACCAGTAAGGTCACGCTGTAGATCGCTCAGCAGCGACCTATAGAATTTTGACAGATGGCGCTACTGTTTGCTTGTATGAAAAAGGTTTACGTAACTCTTTCGGATGCCCATATCCTTAGTTTTCTTGTCCATCTAGGCCATCAGAGCTCGTATAGTGTGTCTGGCAAGAGAAGGCATTTCTGGCACTTGACGCATTAAACATAATAAATTAAGTTCATCGAAATAAGTACATAATATATTGTATTTCGATAAAAACAAAAATGTATAGGAATCAATCCTACCTAGGTAATATAACACATTATTGTCTAATTCAGCAACGAAATCACGGTTTTTCGCATTTTTTGTTACGGGTTAAGTATTTAGTAAGACATATTTTTTCCAAATAAAAATTTTGAAGGCTAAACACAATCTAGGTATAGTACTCTTTCTATACCTAGAGGTGTTTAAGTAATATCAGGTAGAGCCTGCGAAAAATAAGGTAGGTAAATAAATAATAAATATACGGGACATTTTACACATCGCAATCTAGCCCCGCAGCTTCTCCTTCCTTAAGCCTACAAGAGTACTACAACAGAGTCGAAAACTGCATCCTCAACAGTGTTGCAGAAGCAAAAATACCAAAGATAAAAGAGAAGAAAAACATAATAACAGAGGAAATAAAAGAACTCATCAACCAAAGACACAATTAAGCTAACAAACAGGGGAAAACAAAACAAGAAAAATACAAATTGAGTAAGCTATATAGAGAGATTAACGATAAAATTAAAGCGAACGAACAAAATCACAGGCTACAAACTTTGGAAAAATATATCAATGAGTCAGGAGCTATCAAAAAAGCCTACAAGTGCTTAAAGGGATCAAAAAGCCTCATGTGTCACTTGAAATCGAAGAATGGTGCTTTAGCAACCAGCAGAAAGGAGATAACACACATAGCTACTAGTTATTACGAAAACCTCTATGACACTCAACACCATCCATTAAATATAACACCACCAAACTTGTCCAATGAAGACCCAGCGCCATTATTTATGGAAAACGAAGTAGAGCACTCTATCAAGAAACTTAAACCAGGCAAAAGCCCAGGATCAGACGGAATTAATAACGAAATGATAATAGCTGGGAAAGATGCCCTCACTAAGCCACTAACGGAAATATTCAACCGGGTCATGAGAGAGAAAACAATCCCTACACAGTGGGCATCCTCAGATATTATTCTATTATATAAAAAAGGAGATCCCAAACAAATATCAAACTACAGACCGATCAGCCTAATGTCATGCTTGTACAAGGTATTTGCAAGTACACTATTACGCAGAATAACTCCCAAGATTGATGAGAACCAACTGATAGAACAAACCGGCTTTAGGAAAGATTACTCCACAGTAGACCATATACACACCCTGAAAATGATAATAGAAAAATATAATGAATTTTCAATGCCATTATATATTGGTTTTATAGACTACTCTAAGGCCTTTGATTCCATAAGTCACGATTCAATGTGGAGCGCTTTAAAGGAACAGGGAGTAAACAACGATTACATAGATATATTAAAAGTGATTTATAAAAATAGCAAAGCGAGAGTTAAAATTGACTCACCTGGACAATTCTTCAGTATTAGAAGGGGGGTCAGGCAGGGCGACCCACTGTCCCCAAAAATATTTATATCCGTCCTCGAACACATATTTAGAAATCTTGAGTGGAACAAAATGGGACTCAAACTACATGGTAAGTATCTGACGCACCTGAGATTTGCGGATGATCTGGTGCTGCTGACTGAAGATCACAAAGAACTACAATACATGGTGGAAACTCTCAATGAGTACAGTAACTTAGTTGGCTTAGAAATCAACACCGAAAAAACTAAGGTTATGACTAATGTAACAAAACTACCACACACTGCAATCAAGAAACGTTGAATATGTAGATGAGTACACTTATCTTGGACATCAAATCTCATTTAGCAGTGGAATGGACAAAGAGATCAATAGAAGAATATCGAACACATGGAAAAAATACTGGAGTATGAGAGATATATTTAAGGGTACTCTCCCCAATAAACTAAAAACTAAAGCTATGGAAGTATGTTTAACTCCATGTTTGACATACGCCTGTCAAACATGGACACTTACAAAGAAACAACTCAACAAAATAGAAACCACACAGAGAGCAATTGAGAGAAGCTATCTAGGGATTAAACTAAAAGATCGTATAAAAAACTCAGAGATAAGACTTCGCACTCAAGCAAAGAATATAAAAAAGATTCTGCTTAAATCTAAATGGAAATGGGCAGGACATCTTCAAAGACTTAAGGACGATAGATGGACAAAAATAACAACTAACTGGTACCCACTGGGAAGGAAGAGAAAAAAAGGACGACCATTCAAAAGATGGGACGATCCCATAGTCAAAGTAGCAGGGAGAGTGTGGACAAGGTTGGCTAGAGATCGAGCAAATTGGAAAGTCTTGGAGGAGGCTTTTACCGCTTAGCGGTCCTTACATAGAATAATAGTCTTAATAATTGTAACATATTACGCAGCACTGAGGCAACAGTAGTGGTGGTATAGATGTTTCTTATGTGGTATGATAAAATTGTATGACTATTGTTAGACAAATGTTACAAATGTTGACAAATGTGGATCAGATTTAGACATAGATAGTATGATTTTGTAAACAGATGCATACAAATGGAAGCAAAGAGATGTAAGGATTAATAAATTGGTAAATGTTTATTAAATCAACTTGTGTTTAGTGAACTGTCATTAACGTTCCATCATACATTTGCCATAACTACTTAAACAGAACAACATTACCTATACTGTTTGCTAAAACTAAACATATAAGTATTAACTTTGTGCATGTTAGTCTTAAGCACCTAAATTAGAAATGTTTTGCTAATTGTGTATTACTAAAACAAAAATGTAAAAGCGAAATGTAACTGTAAGGAAACAATAAAAGCTATTTTATTTATTTTATTTTATTAATCTAGCCCCGAAGTGAGCGATAGCTTGTGTTATGGGTGCTAGATGACTGATAAATTTACATACATACTAAATACATAAATATGATATATTGAAAAACATCCAGACACTGGAAAACATTCATGCTCATCACACAAACATTTACCAGTAGTGGGAATCGAACCCACGACCTCCGGCGCAGACGGCAGGTTCGCTACCACTACGCCATTCCGTCGTCAAGTATCGTAGGTACCGTTTAATAGTTTACATGTTCATAAGCTTACAATGCTCTTCAAAATTATAAATCGTCATCCCCTGTCTACTTGCGTGAGCGTTTTCAGGTCGCTCTTCCCCGAGCCAGACCACCGCGATCCTGTGTTGCAGTGAAAGCTCTGGAGGTGCCCTCGTATAACACCAGCTTCTACTCTAAGGCGCTCTACCCACTGAAGACGCGTCCCGCCGCGGTGCGCGGAGTGACAGATTACGCACGCGGTGACGGAGGCGCAGATCTGCCTTACATAGCGGTGTAATCTGCTCCCCCGCGCGGTGATGCAGATTACGACAGCCTCGCGCTAAATAAACTCGTATGTTCACTGTGTTGTCGATCGTCGTGGAAAATGCACGAACTTGTTCAATTTCAAGATGTTGCAGTTATATTGTAATTTCAAGGTTTTGTATACAAGAATGAAAAGACACTGCGTCCATAGAAGATTTTGGACAGTATCAAATCACGCCCGGGACTGCGGAGCCTGTGTGTCATACCCCGCGGCACGCCCCGCGCTCCCGCGCAGATTGGCAGAAACTGCGCGCGGCCGCCTTCCCGCGCGTTTTCGCGACGCCAGTGTGTTGTGCTAGGCGTGATTTCTATACAAATTGAGATACTTGCATAAAATGGTAAAATCTGCCATCCCGCGCTACGCGACGGGGCGCGGTGCAGTGGGCAGAGCGCCTAAATCATTTGCAGTGCTTGCAGCGCGACTGTGGAACTCGCTCCCAAGCCATATTCTCTGTGACAATCCTTCTATTAGTACATTCAAGGCTAGACTGAAACAGCACTATCTCTCGATTCAGGATTAATAATATTTAATTTTTGGTATATCAATGTATATGTTATATATATGTATTTATTTAGTTATGTATTTATATATATATATTTATTATACGTATTTTTTATTATATATTATGTATTTCATTTTTATCACTAGTTATTTATATTGTTTATATATGTATATATATATATAATATATATCTTATATTTTATCAATAGTAATATACAATTTTCAGTACCTACTCAGCATTTCCAAACTTTATTTTTCCCACATTCAAGGGCTCCTGGAAGAAATCTCTCCAGTAGAGATAAGCTGTCCTTTGTGCACGTCTTTTCTTTGTATAATTATTTTTAGTTAAGTTTCTGGTACATAAATAAATAAATAAATAAGATTATTTGTGTTTTTCCCCCTAAAAATTTAACACGAAAATCCCTGAGTCAAATAAATCGTTGTAGTCATTTTATTTACTTTGTCATGTTTCCTACAAGGTTTCCTTAAACAATACAGTTATTGTTCCAGTCATAAAAAATACCTAATAAACTACAGGTAAAAGTTCCTAGGGCGAAGTTCGTCCTATTTTGCAAACGCATTAATTCACCTACTTACTCACGCGTAGACAAAAGGTTAATAACAAGTTATGATTGTCAAAAGAGATACTAAAGTGATTTCAGTCTTGAAGTGCCTAAAGAATACAAATTTTAGATAAGGTGTTTTATGATTTTTTTTAAACATAAAACTAAGTAATTATACTTGCGATCTCCATTGATTGTAAATGAAGATGCAGTCGAAGATGTTAGGGGGTAAATAAGACCTAACGTTTTTAAAAACCATCACACTGGCGGTATACGTTTTTGCTGGTAGGGTGGTAACTAGCCACGATCGAAGCCTCCCAGACTGGTACTGAGCCAATTTAAAAATAACGAAATCTGCTCACACCAGACCAGACCAGGGGGACTATTCATCGTAACGCGTAAACTACATTTCGTGAAATTAATGTTTAAAAAGGTATTAACGTAAATAAGCAGACGATATTCAAATCAAAACCTTATTTGCGAACACTGAAAAATTAATTTTACGACTTTTGTTATAGAGCGTAAAATTGAATGTAGTTCAAAACGTAAGATGGTCGACAATCGTGAAATTTAATTTACTTACCGCGATAAGCTTAAAAGATTGTAATTCCTAAGTTGAAATACATTTAAATTTAAAATTGAACTCTAAAGAGTCTAAACTAATAGATGTAAAGTTAATTTTTCAGTGTTAATTTATTATTTTATTTCTTGATTCTCATCACTCAGTGTGAAAAGTTACGCCCCTCTGAGCTGAAATATTGAAATCTCAAAGTTGTTTATGGCGGGAATCGAACCAGAGACCTGCAACATAAAACGCGGCCACTGCGACATGGAGGTCATCGTATAGAATAGTTTGGTTATATTAATGAAATAAATCGTTTGTTTCAGGGAAGAGTTTTTCGTTAACCATCACGATATCTACGTCACCACCCCAAGTGGCCACCTACCAGAAAGCCATCAAGGTGACCGTGGACGGACCCAGAGAACCTCGTTCTAAAACTAGTAAGCTAAAGCTTTTCTTATTCATACAAATTTCCTCAGCTCCACCTCATTCACATAACCTCATCCTCTTAATATTCTTCAAAATCTTCAAGATAGGTACCTACTCGAACACCATTTTACAAACACACCAGTATTTGTAGTTCTGAGAAAAAGTTCAATTGAGTTCGTATAGTAACAGAAGTTTAAGCCTGACTCTGACTGAGTTTTGATATCTTTATGATAGGTTTAAGCAGCAGATGCTCAAATGTTTCGTTACAAGCTCTCTGTCTTAGCATAATTAAATAACATGACAGATTAATTTATTTTGCTATAATCCGCTACGTGAAAAGAATCCGTATGGTCCAATATCCCGGAACACCGCCCAAATGAAACACCACACACAATTCTTTCAACAATTTCGACGCACGTTTCGTCTCGACACCGAGACATCCTCAGGAGACGCTAACATGTCTGACTCTGTCGCTACAGATTACAGAACAGACTTTCAAATAAAGAATCATGTGTTCAGTGTTCATAATAACATAACAGCACGTCAACAAGGTTGAACCTTGCGAACACGGGAATATTTTTCATTAAAACCGCGCTACCGACTGCATTATCAACTTTCGCCGTCGATGCATTATGTGAATTTTATGTTAAACTAAATAAAACAAATTGATTGGCCATGTCATTGCCCGGGGCGGAAATTTTGTTATTACTCGCCGCCTGTAACAAAAACCGCACGAGAGACGTAAACAATTAAAACATATTATGACCGGTTCTATTATTATCAATATAATTTTCATGCGCGATACACTGCTCGTACCTACATGCTTTGCGGCCGCGCTACTCATATCTGTCAGATAACAGTTTTCTTCCCACGGGACTCGGCACGGCGATATGTCATCGGGTCAGCGATTGCGAAGGACGTTCGGTGACAGGAATCATTTAGTGACATTGATTTTTATTTTTGGTCACGGTTAACAGGCTGCACACTGATAACGCTTTCGCGCTTGACCGTGACTTAGGGACGGATTTTACTTTATACTTTCTACAAACTCTCTATATTATGTTTCAATTGCATTCTCATACATAAGGAAATATAATAAGAAAACAATAATAACGCGCCATAAAAGGTACTTGTCTTCCGTTTCAATATAACCTAAGTCACACGAAAGGAAGGATTGCGATGAATTATTTAAAGCTTTATACACACTTATACATTACCCCTCCACAACTTCATTATATTCTGCAAAGTACTCAAGAGACGAGAGTATAATTTTTTACGCGCCCACTATCTAAATTGGCCTTGGCTAATCTTGCCTTTTCTCTAATATATAAAATTTTCGTGCTATTTTTTGTTATCAATCTCCTCCGAAACGTTTGGACCGATTGTTATGAAATTTTCTGAGAGTAGATTGTTATCTATTTTTATTTTTTTAATTCCTAATGGCAACACAACGTTTGCCAGGTCAGCTAGTTCATTTATAAGGATAGATCCGCTAACTCACTCGACATTATCTAGGGGCTTATCCAACCTTCTTTGTAGGACATAATAAGTATCTAGGCACACTTAGGTACACCTATAGTCACAACCCATAGGTTGTGATCATAATAACGAATGAATGAAGCTGAAAAAGACGACCCGGTGGTCAAACCGCATGTTCTTCAGAGGTTCAAACAGAGGTACATTCATACTACAGTAATGAATTTTCATACCAACACCAAGAACCTACGACTTACGAATAGTATTATAGTAGCCTTGATCGTGCAGATGTGACCGACGCCTAAAGGAGTTCTGTCGAAATTGGCTGCCAATGCCGGGTGAAAAGCACGTTACACGTTACA
The DNA here is from genome assembly GCA_036785405.1 of Coenonympha arcania. Lineage (NCBI taxonomy): Eukaryota > Metazoa > Arthropoda > Insecta > Lepidoptera > Nymphalidae > Coenonympha > Coenonympha arcania. The sequence continues at coordinate 5,374,567 of CM072072.1, read as the reverse complement.
CCATATGGGACGGCGGCCCGGCGGCAAACAATGCCGGAATTATACCAATAATAAGTTGCACTCACGCAACGCAACTGCTACTGCATCGGATCACCTTTGTGCCAACAGGCTAAAAAGACAACTCCAGAAAATAGTACAGGTTTTATCCTCCACCACTGTGTTTTATCCTGCACGCGTCTGTCTTTCTTTATAGCTTGAGTAGTGAAGAGGTTTCTTTGGGTTACCTATCTTTCGAAAATATTTATAAAATTCTCTTGTCTCGTGTTTGTTACCAAACTCCTCCGAAACGGCTTGACCGATTGTTATGAAATTTTATGTGTATGTTCGGTAGATCTGAGAGTGGGTCGTAAGCTATATATATTTTTTTTTTATATCCTTAATGGCAAAACAAAGTTTGCCGGGTCAGCTAGTAAATAGATAAAATACAGATATGGTACAAATTGAGATCATCAATTTGTTGTCATTCATTCAGATTGCATAAAGATTACAGAATTAAAGTCAGTGACTTTTGTAAGGCCGAGAAAAAACAAAATAGGATTATTTTAATTAAAAATACATCATGAAAAATACATTGATAATAATAGATCATAGCGTATAATTATACCGTACCTATATCTCGTCTAAACATAACATAAGTATATTCTCGTAGCTAGAAGTAAGTACTTTAAAAGAATACAAACACACCAATATTTTCCCCATAATACGCAAACAAAATCAACCCTTGCAGACTAATCATCGCTTGAATAAACAGTAAAGCGAAAATCCTGCTTACATAGCGATATATCCCAAAACAAAGAGTTGATGACAAAAGAGGTACTTAGCGTATAAGCCCCAAAGTCTGCAGGACAAGAAAGGAAGATCTCGTGCACAATGGACTTAAAAGTTTGAGTTAATAGACTTAATTTGTAGGTCCAATGTAAGCGGCTTCGCAGTGACCCTCGTCAATTGTGATGTGCTTTCGTCTAGTTCACATATCGAATATCGATAGTTTAATGCATTGTAATAACAGTAGTATTTATTAAATCAAATATTTTTGTTCAATACCAATAGTACGGCTACTAATACTTAAAACAATTCCGTATGCATACCGGGTAAATAAAATGGAAATAATTTAGTATGGTTAATTTCCCTGGATGGAATATGGGCTTACTTCAATTGAAATAAAAGAAAACAGGAAAATGGATTAAGAAAAAATAAAGTTATAGAATATATATGAGTATATATGAAAATTAATTCTTTATATAATAATGAGGTAAAATAAGTAAAGGCTACGATAGCATCCATAGCATCGAATTTATTTCGATGGAGGAAAACTTGAATGGAGAAGGAAGAATTAAAGATGAAAATTTAATACAGAAGAAATATGTAATAATATGTATGAGTAAAATTAATAAAGATTTTTTTTATATATTGTTATGTTATTTAGGGCTAATTTTTCAATCGCCAGATAATCGTTAACTAACGAGTTAACGATTGAAAAATCAGACCTTATCAGAACAAATCAACTTCACTATCTCTCATCAATTTTAGTCCTTTTTGGATAAAATCTTAGGTAAACAATATGATAAATACTAAAACTTTTCAGTAACATTTTTTGTAAACATGAAAAATAATAAGTTTTGCAATATCGATCAGGCACAAGAAAGCACATCACTGTTTTACTAAATAATTAACTCCCTGCATTTGTTTGCTTCGATTTCACAACATAATTGCGGTATATTTCGTAGCATTGTATAAACTCATAAACTAATTATGTGCACTTTTTCGAGCTACGAGATCAATATAATTGCGTCGGTGCCGGTGTTTTCAAATAGAGGCGCTAGCGTTTTCGGCATGCAATCTGTCATTATTTGGATCGAAAAAAATTCTTTTGTCCCTAATAAGGTGACTGACACATGGCTATTTATTATAAACTCAGGAAATGCAATTTTAGTTTTTTCTTCTCGGAAGTTAAAATCAATTTTGTTGGTATGAAATGAACAGACGAGCAGTTTGTGAGGCTAGGCATTAGGCAAGTTCGGTGTAGATAACGTTTAACGATAGGTAATCTAATCAGCTTTTAATCGGATTGTTAACTGTGGGCACTTATGTCCATTCATTATGACCCATTATAAGTTATTTCTTTTGATCTTGTTCTTCCGTCAAAACCATGCAAGTACACACCAATTTAAATTAAAGTGATTATGGACAATAATAACTTCTGTTCTAAAAATTAGAGAATAGGAGCTGGGCTAAAGCTAATTGTGTATTTAATCTGATTAAGATTCGAATTGTTTTCGAAGGCGTTCCATTAAATCAGATTATTTTTGTAATTTATTATTCCTTACTCATTATAATCGCATGCTTCTAGGTACAAATGCCTCGCCCCACCAAATAAGAGCGATAGGCTTCCAGCGGTCGTTCATCCCGAGCTCGTCCATGGCGCTGCGGGAGATGGAGTACAAGTCCTCGGCGAGGAGCCTGCGCGCGCTGTCCCACGAGGAACGCGAGTACAAGACCAACGCAAACCTGCCCGCTGAAGGTAAGCTTCCAGTGGTCGTCCAACCTGTCCTCTTACATGGGGCTGTCGGAAATGGGGTACAAGTCCTCGGCAAGGAGCCTGCGCGCGCTGTCCCACGAGGAACGCGAGTACAAGACCAACGCCAACCTGCCCGCTGAAGGTAAGCTTCCAGCGGTCGTCCAACCTGTCCTCTTACATGGGGCTGTCGGAAATGGGGTACAAGTCCTCGGCAAGGAGCCTGCGCGCGCTGTCCCACGAGGAACGCGAGTACAAGACCAACGCCAACCTGCCCGCTGAAGGTAAGCTTCCAGCGGTCGTCCAACCTGTCCTCTTCCATGGCGCTGCGGGAAATGGAATACAAGTCCTCGGCGAGGAGCCTGCGCGCGCTGTCCCACGAGGAACGCGAGTACAAGACCAACGCCAACCTGCCCGCTGAAGGTAAGCTTCCAGCAGTCGCCCAACCTGACCTCTTCCATGGGGCTGTCGGAAATGGGGTACAAGTCCTCGGCAAGGAGCCTGCGCGCGCTGTCCCACGAGGAGCGCGAGTACAAGACCAACGCCAACCTGCCCGCTGAAGGTAAGCTTCCAGCGGTCGTCCAACCTGTCCTCTTACATGGTGCTGCCGGAAATGGGGTACAAGTCTTCGGCGAGGAGCCTGCGCGCGCTGTCCCGCCAACCTGCCCGCTGAAGGTAAGCTTCCAGCGGTCGTCCAACCTGACCTCTTCCATGAGGCTGCCGGAAATGGGGTACAAGTCCTCGGTGAGGAGGCTGCGCGCGCTGTACCACTAGGAGCGCGAGTACAAGACCAACGTCAATCTTGTATGACCAGTGCTAACCTGCCCGTTAAAGGAAAGTTTTCAGATTATGTTCGTCAAGTTTGGGAAGATAGCTATTTTACCTATTGTTATGTCTTTATTGATGAAGATGAGTTAAGTCAGAACAGCTGAAATACAGGCAGCCTATAGATTTAAACGACAAGTTTAACCTTTGTGCATATAATGTAGTCTGCTTTTACAAAACTTTCCAGAAGTTTTGCCAGGATCTACAGTTGATTTGGATTGAACTCAAACTTTTACTATAGTCACCATTGTTAAAAGAATATTTTATTGCTTCTTACATTATATTATTTTTATTTAGCATATTTGGCATAGACAAGAAATCAGGCAGTTTTCCTAAAATAAATTTTACCATGAATATTGTGAAGTACAACACTTTTTATTTATACAAAATACCTAGGTCTTATTTCATGGCAGCCTAGACTCTCGCTGGCTGGAATAACTAATTTCTGAAGTAATTACGTTTTAAATAACTGCGAGTGTCCCGACCCGCTAAATGTATTAACATCAGCGCTTACTGCGCTCGAAATCACAGCCCTAACTGACTGGCTTATTTGCCGAGCGACGAGCTCTACCACGGATTATGACTCTAGTAGAAGTGGCTACGTGCTATTTAGATGCTTTTTCCAAAAAGGAGGGGTGACATTAGGGAGAACTGGAATGGGACCCTTAGGCTAAGCTATATCAATTACCTACGTTACACCTACCTACCTAAAATCAAAAATTTCTACGACTTCCAAATTTACTTTAAAAATTAGGACTGTTGTGGGATCTTAAAAAATTTTTAATGAATTCTGTTAACCCTTTCTACTATTTTTAAATTAACTTTAAAGATAAGGAATGTAGTAAGAACTCGAAAGTTTTTGAGAAAATATTTAGTATACTGACAATACGAATCTCCTTGTGAATTGTGCATGGCATTTATAATTTAAAAACAGACGCTGTATTTAAGCGACTTACAATTTAAAAATTAAAAAGGCTTTAAAATTTAAACGTCAAAACGTATTAGTAAGAGTGAGCAGGACAAAAATAAATTCAGTTAATCCTCTTAACGGCCTACAAGCCGTATTTAGGTGATTTTGAATGAAGTTTTATGCAAAAACTATGAAGACAATTACTTTCAAATTTGCACGTCATGTATTTTGGGTCTTTAATCTAAAATCGCTAAGAAGCAGAAACACGATTGGATAAAATTTTCTCGATGAAAAGTTCTCCCAAAAGTTGCTCCAAAATCTCAGTTTTTCTATATTTTATCGGAAACTACATTGGATGTAATTGTAATTTTTGTTTTAATGTATCGGTAATAATAATATCCTTAAACGCTTAGAACAGATTTTTGATAACTGGCTTAGTTTTTGAGTAATTAGGTAAAACGTCGTTTTTCTGCTATATTTTTCCGCGACGCTGCATGTCGCACCTACCAAATCTCCGTGAGAGTAAGAAAGACAAAAATAAATTCAATAAATCCCCTTAATGCACCAGTTGCCAAATCTATATGTTTTAGTGTCTGCATTGAAGCGTTTACAAGGCAATCCCAACAGCAGCTTTCATCAGCAGGCGGCGATTGCGCGCGGGCACCTAATGACGCCCATTACGCACATTATTAGCCTGCGCCTGCTCAGCGCCGTCGCAGACGCAGTGTACACTGCCAGGCTCGTGACAACTGTTGATCTTCGATTTGACTATTTGCTTAAGCAGAAATCCTTTTAATGTCTACAGCCACCACCGGAAAAAATATTCGTTCAGAGTTTGAGACGGTAAAAATTTTCCTCTGAGAAATTTTTGCAATTTTTTTTTCACTTTTATTTCAATCACTACTTCCAGTTTGAGTGCCCTTTATCTTATTTGAAATTACTACACTAATTCTCTAAATATTTTCTACGATTCTTTATCCTGATATTAGTAGATAGGTCAGTAGTTGCGCTATAATTGATAACAAGTTTTTCATAATTTTTGTTTCCTTTAACGTTTCACCCCATTGCCTAAAAATATAATCTTCAGACAATTTAAGAGTCTTAGATGTTACAGTCATAACAAATAGGAACACATATAAATTACGCTCTTTACTTAAAAAAATCTCTCTTAAAAAGCTATCACGTTTTGAATAAAGTATTAATAGGTTATAGGTCCACTAACATGTTGTTTGTGGATCAGTAAAAATCTTCGGATTCAGAAGTTGCGGAAATCTACAAACTTTATGGGCAATCAAATTTATGAGAAAATGTATGTTTTAGCATCAATATGTGCTTTTTGGAATACAGGCCCTATATAATCATACAAAATTGTAATCTTCGAGTATACCGCGTATTTATTAAGAAATTACAGCTATAATAGGATCGGCTATAAAATCCATGTCTAATCATCTATTTCCTACCGATAAAATATTTATTGCCAACACAATACTTTATATTCCTTGAACATCTCACAGAATAAAGCTATTACATGAAAACATCTGCAGTGAAATGGCCTTTCACACCTGATTCCGATAGCGTTTTTTTAATAATACTGCATTTATTGATTATTTATTTAACAAATAATCAATAATTATTTGTTTCAACGTCTTGGTTTTGTTATAAAATTATTTAAACCTTCTTTTTGCACGTTTTAGGTCAATTTCTGTGTGTTTTATAATTTTTACTACGTACGCATATACTCGTAGAACGTGATCAGGTTTCGCAGATCGCATTATATATTCTTGATACAAAATAAAATAGAAATGTATTACAGAAAGTACAGTAGGTTGTCTTAAAAATGTAAAAATATCATCATTTTTAAACTACATACAAAAGACCTATTCAGAACAGAGCAAAAAATCTCGGCGTCATTATATTACCGGTCAAAACAGTAGTCGGAGCAATTTGATCAGTACGTGGCTACGAGCATATTATATTCCGATGGCGAGGCGTGGACGGGGCATCGGAACGTTCCAATTATAGGCTGATGGAACACCTTGCCCGGCGATCGGGAATATGACCAGATAAACAATGGTAATATTAGTTCAATCAGCACTACTGGATTGTGGACTGCTTTGCCGTTATAGAATACGAAAATCAAATTTACAGTGACATGAAATATCATTCGTGGTATGGTTAATGGTACCTTCTTATATTTTTGCATCATCGAAATCAAAGGTTTCATAAAATATTTTAGGTATGGTATATACCTGGTTCGTTTGTTCGCCGACGGACATCCACTGCTGGACAAAGGCCTCCTGCAATTATTTCGAACCGAACGGTTCTATGCAACTTGTATCCAGCAACTTCCCGCGACTATCTTAATGTCGTCAGTCCATCTGGTCGGAGGTCTGCCATTCCAACACTTTGGGGCCGCAACGTCCGTCGGTTCTACGAGCTATGTGCCCCGCTCATTGCCACTTCAGCTTCGCGATACGTTGAGCTATGTCGGTGACTTTAGTTCGTCTATACCCTCATTTCTGATTTTATCACGTAGAGATACTCCGAGCATAGCTCTCTCCATCGCCCGTTGACTTCTTAAATGAGGTCCACAGTATGTGACCATGTCTCGGATCCGTACCGATGTACCACTATACTTTACAAAGACAACGAAAGGATTTCAATTTTTAACAGAATGTTTTGGATGCTCAAGATAAAAACGTCGGTATGATTAAATGATAGAAAATATGTATAATCTAAGTAACTATTCACTTGATTCATCTCATTCTGATAAAGTCAGTGACCTCCGGATGGCCAACAAGAGAAAATAATAACAATAACTTCAAATGCGATCTAGAGAGAAAAAACCACGCCGACACAATGTCATTATGGCAGCGTAACTTCGTGTACAGAATTGGAAACGATTAGAGGTGAATAGGATTAATAATTTTTAGGAGTTATTATGACAACAAACGACTGTATATAGAAACAATGATTGGTGACGAAAGTTTGGATCAAAATGACATGTTATTGCTGTAATTTTTTGCAATTTCAAATTTCATTATTGTTATTGATGTCACTGTCTTATAAGTTTGATGCTTGGGGATGGCAAGCCAATGTGTTAATCCAGGTATAGCTCCATGCTTAATTTCAGCGATATTTGTTTAATTGAAAATTGAGCTTTGCGTAAGACATTGTCTAACATTTTAACAAATTGGATGTTTGGGAATCACTAGAGCTTCGCGGCTGGGCCTGTGTCGTATTTAAAAAGCAAATTAACTAAAATTAAATAAAAATTGAGTTTGCGCAAGACGTTGTCTAACATTTTAACAAGGTGGATGCTTGGGGATCCCTAGAGTCTCGTGGCTATGCCCAAGCAGCCCATGCCATATTTAAACAGCAAATAAACAAAAACTGGAGCTATTCAACTGAAAATTGAGCTTTGCGTATGGCATTGTCTAACTTTTTTACAAGGTAAATGCTTGGCATCACCAGAGCCTTGCAATCACAACTCGCATTGTTACTAATTGAGACCTTAAAAATGAATGAAAACATAAGAATAATGTGATTCTCCAAAACATTCAATTTAACATACATAGTATACATCGCACCTCATTTCCGGTGCAGCATTTTCGATAAGATTGATCAATTTCTATGATCAATAATAATCAATATCTCGGGTGCTGAGATTGGCTACCGAGCGGCTGCCGGCAAGTAACAAAGATAATATACGTCTATTTCCATAATTTTACAATACAATACTCGTAGGCGTAGATGGTCGGGTCGTTTTGTTCGAAAAAAGTCGGTGTAACTGGTGTAACCGAGCTTTGTATTATAAAACGTCGGAGTGTCGGTTCGGAAGCGTCGCTGGCGCGTATCGTTGCGGTTACACTTACACAAATAAAGTCAATCTTGGCGCGAGAGAGGGCCCGTGTGAAAATTTGATAACGAAACTATAGATCGATGGGGCTGCAGAAATGGAGGCAATAGCTGCGGTTTCAATCCGTGTGCTGCCGTGATGCAGCGGCCGCCACGAATTAGCCGATTGTACACATAGCTCCCTGCGAAGGGCTGCTATTTGCAAATTGTTTCATACGTAGTCACCGAAAAAGTTTTACAACACGATATAAGGAAAAGGGGCATGATTGCGTAAGAAAAACGTATTCATCGTTATCGTAATAGTTTGCGAATTCTGCCCCGCGATAGGCTGACGTAAATCAGGGAACCAATCAACGGGCAGAATTCGTAAACGATTACGATAACGATGAATACGTTTGTCTTACACAATCTAGAGGCTGATTTTTTTTTCTTTACTCTATACAAGTTAGCGATCTCACCTGATGGTAAGTGATGATGCAGCCTAAGATGTTATCGTACTAACTTGGAAGGGTAAGTTACCCCAACGGTTTCTATAAGCATCGCACCGGAACGCTAAATCTTAATGATAAAAATAAATGCGTCTTTGCTTATAGGGTGGTAACTAGACACGCCCGAAGCCTCTGACCAGACCAGACCTGAGCCAATTTAGAAATTATAAAATTCCAAAGTGGCCCGAGGCGGGAATCAAACCCACGACCTCCCACTCGAAACCGAGCTCGTCGCCACTGCGCCAGGGAGGTCGTCAAAATTTAATGGCAATGGAACCGGTAGGCAAGCACTAAAAAAATCAAAACTATTATGTGGTTTTATGAAACCACGATGCGCGATGCAAGTGAAACTCAGATAGAAGTACGGTATTTATAACATTGCCATCTCTTGATGCAACAGTTTATTACTTGATTTAAGATTAAAAGTATTACTTGTGACAGTAAAAGTTTTTAAGGCAAAAATAAACAAATTCAAGTACCTAACTACCACATACATTTTGGCCCCAACCCGGCTGTAATGCGACATTAAAAGACGATACAATACAAGTGGAAAATTAAAAAAATTTAAAACACCCACGACTTTTGCAGACTTGTAATTGAAAAAGGATTAAATAATTTTTTTGAAACTCCCCGACTAAAGGAAAGTAAGAACTAAGAACCTATCAGTATAATTACAAATCCAAGAAAATCCGCCGGAGCTGCTGTGTTTTGCCTATGACGGTGTTAATGGTGCTGTTAACCAGTTGATGACTAATTCAAGTTTATCAATACTTACTAATTACATTTATTGAAATTGGAAACGAAAATAGCAATGGCAGCTCCGACGGATTTTCTTGGATTTGTAATTATACTGATAGGTTCTTAGTTCTTACTTTCCTTTAGTCGGGGAGTTTAAAAAAAATTATTTAATCCTTTACAACAAGTCTGCAAAAGTCGTGGGTGTTTTAAATTTTTTTAATTTTCCACTTGTTTTATAGTTTTTCGATTAATATATTAAAGTAATTTAAATTATATAATTATTAAAAAATGAAAATTAATCTTCAAACTAGCCATTAGCTCCTCTAGCAGCGTTTGAAGGCCTCATCCCTTCCAAGTCATAAAGAGACGTTTATTGTGGCGCCCCCTGCTGTTCAATCATAAGAACAATTATCTACGAACCATTGCCAATGACTCACTAATATTTTATACAAAACTGTATCCAAATCGGTTCTGTCGTTTTTGTAATAATTGAGAACATTCGTTTGCACTGTAAATGTTTTTATGGCGCCCCCTGGTGATCGATGTTCGTAACAACTATCTAAGAACCATTGCCAATAAATACCAAACATTATACAGAAAACTGCATCTAAATCGGTCAAGCCGTTTTTGAAATAAATGGGAACATTCGTTTGCAATATAAATGTATTTTATGGCGCCCCCTTGTGATCGAAGCTCGTAACAACTTTCTAAGAACCATTGCCGCTGAACACCAAACATTATACAGAAAACCGCATCTAAATCGGTCAAGCCGTTTTTGAAATAAATGGGAACATTGATGTGCACACACAAACAAACAAACCAACAAACAAACAAACAAACAAACAAAAATATTTTTGCATTATTGGTTTTTGTGAACAATTTAACATACAAACAAACATAACATCTCATTAATAAAGTAATGTACAAACGGTCTCTCACCCTAAACGCATATACCCGTACTCCGTTCCGTCGTGGGTAAAAAGTAAGTAATCTCAAAAGGTAACTAAGTAGTAAACCGATAATATAGATCTGAATGGATCACCATCCAGAGAGCATTAAAACTATTAAAACGCGTGGAAGGCGGGGCGCTGCGGGTAACATTAACTTCTCTAGCCACAAACCACAGCTCCTGGATCCAACGGACAGACGGACACGTTTTATCTTCTCTGTACCACTTATATATTGGTAATTGCCCATTCCTGAATCGAATTTGACTATAGTACACTTTTATACATCTTAAAAAATATCGCATGTAAGCGCATTCTTTTGTTTAGGCTTTATAGAAAAGCAACCTTTTTTCATTCATATTTCTTTTAGAAAATCCGTTTCCTAAATCAAAATTGCAAATTACCGCAGACAATACTGAATTAACATCTGTAAAAACTATATGGTTACTGCTAAAGACCTATCTAATGTAATTGATTAATTTTATAAAAGCTGCATATTTTCAAAAGTGTTAAACTTCAATATCAGCTTAAGAAACAAATAATCGCAAAATTAATATGAAATAGGCATCTAATTCAAATTTGCAGCCAATTCAACACTTCTAAACAATACCTGTAGCAATTTGCATAATTGCCTGCTGTGATAAAAGAGAACCTTTTTTTGCAGCTCTTTTAATAAACCCAGTGACTCGGTGCGGAAATACTGACATTCCTTGTTATTTTTAGATAATATTTGAACATTATTAGGATTAGGAACGACATTGATATATTGCTGTATGCTGTTCAATCTTTTCAATTATTGATCTTGCGTTTTTGCCTCTACGAATTTAAAAAGACAAAGAAAAAAAAATCAATTTTATAGTGCCTTTATCGTAGAGTGAAATAGAGTATAATGTATTATTTTCAAGTCTACTTTAAGCAGCACGCGGCATCCGTCTGGCTGCTAATGTCAGCGTATTTATTCATGATATTAGCTAATTTCGCTTTTCCCCTCACTCGTTACAATCGGTCACTATTTTCCACCACATCTTGCCGCTGCAATAAATTCGTAAACACGCGCTCTAATGAGCCGACCGCAAAACTACGGAAGTCCTAGTGTCTTACTGTAGCCTGTCTATTTGGTCTATGAGTCTATGACCACAATCTCGAATTAGAAGCTTATAAGCTATTGACATTTTGGCTTTAGCATGAGACTGCATAGTTAAATTCGTCATTGAAACAGTCGACTTGTATTGAAAAAGCAATTAATATAAGGAAATGAAGTAAAAGAAATAAATAAGTAAACAAACCTCAGAATAATGAAGACACATTGTTTTCATTAAAGTGAGAAACCTTTAGAATTAGAAACGAACAAAGTAAACTTGAGGATAACGGAAAACTAGTAAAATGAAACCGACTTCAAACTCCATATTCTTTTATTAAAGATTTTTCATTTCTATTATAAACTTCTATTCTCTATCAAATAAAACTATAATATTAATCTGTCAAATCAAAAACTTACGTCAGACGATAACCAAAAAAATCTACAGTGAAATTATAAAATTAAAAACAATGTTTTAATTAGTCTTACAACTTAACACATTGAAAAATTATAAAATCAAGAGCCATGTTATAAAACACAAGCAACCATCGAAGTTAAGATAGAGAAAGCTGTTGGACAAAAAGTACAAAACACTCAGGGATTGATAAAATGGACTACTATCCAAGAAGAAATCGTAGACGTAGACCTCGATCTCAGGCATCTAACCAACAAAATATCCCTATACATTTTGTCCAACGTCCACCTTCATGCGGCGTTTTCAGTGGCTTTTGTAACTTCCTCATATTGGCCAGTTTGATGGCTATAATCTATCTAATGCTGGATCACCATTGCAAGATTTGTAGCAAGCAAAACGACGTTCATAATATAACTATGACCATAAAGGACATCGCGCTCAATATTTCAAGATTAAAAGAGTCATATTCTGATTTAGAGAAAACAGTAACGAAGTTTTCCGAAGGTTTTCCCAAAATTGAAAGTCAAATAGAAATATTAGAAGCACTAGCTAACTCTATAGACAGTGGTGATTTCATATGGAAACCCAAGGACGATTTGGCGGCAGCTTTTCCCAATATGAGTGTATTTTTGAAAGAGCCTAATTTAATCGTTCCGAAAGAGTTTGATGTTCAGAAAAATTTTACGGAAAAAATTGTGCAAGCAATGGATCCAGTAGACTTAGTTAACTGACTAAAAGAAAAATCCACACAATCCAACGTTACTCAAATCAAAGATGCAGATTTTTTCGAGTCCACAGAATCATCATGAATTTTCAATAACAAATATTAAAAAAAAAAGTTCATGATATTATTGCTTTTTTATTCTAAAGCTAGCGTAGCAGTAGCGTTCTACGGATTTTTGGCCCTTATTTGATAGTTTTTCTTACTCTGCACCCATTTTTTTCAGTGGAAATTTTCTAAATAGGAAAAGTTTTCCATAACAGCCTGTGCTGTGGTGATAATATATTAAGGAAGTCGGTCTGCGGTTGCGGGCCAGGTCGATTTGCACTACCTACGCATATCAGTCCTCACCTAGCGTCAGATATTTTAACCTATGATACTTATGTAGGTAAAAGTATCATATTATTATGCATATTATACGGCAGACTTCACGGACATCTGGGTTGATATTAATAATTACCACTACCTAAATCGATTTTTTCCAGGTTAAGTTTTAGATTAATGATTGAAATATTGTGTGTTTAGCGTGCGGAAAGTTATTCTTTTCCGCAATAGAAAACCCCGGGATCCGTAAAGAAATGACAAACTTTCCGCAGTATATATATCAATTTGTTCAATGTTGTGTTATCATAACTGAAAATAAAGCACTTGAGTATTGCATGTGTTTACGAAAATCTGGCAACCATCGCTTCTTTGATTCAAATACCTACTTAGTGAGAGTTATACAAAAGTAGCCTATCAATCATCGTCAAGTTCTCATCGTTCCAATGAGTTTCACGCACAAAAGTAGACCCTCCATCCCAAGGTCAGGTCTAAAGCTCGCAGGCCACGCATTTGCGGTCGCGGCAGGATACGAGCTTGTACCGTAATGAGCAGCACATAACGAAACCTTACAAATAATCCAACCGACGAAAAAAACACACCGAATCACGTACTACCCCGGTTTATCCTTCCAAGGAAAAACCATATCGGATAGCACCGTGTATACTCTTTTCTCTTTCCAACCCTTTGTGCGAGAGAGGGAGGCTGTTATGACGAGTCTGATATTGTTTGCTACAATTTGAGGTACTCGATACACATTCAATTATTATTCTACGTGTGCACGGCTACCTTCTGTTGGTGGATTTAAAAAAATTAATCGCTTTATATTCAAAATCCTTGATCAACATGGTTAGCCAAAAAATATTAAATAAATATATCAGGACATTACTAAAACACATCGCAATCTAGCCTCAAAGTAAGCGTTAGCTTCTGTTACTAGAGAACTGATAAAATAAAGACTTAACGAGTAATATACTAATAAATATCGCACTTATAATGAATAGAAAAACACCCAGACACTTGGAAAAAATTCATGTTCATCGCACAAACATTGACCACTTGTGAGAATCGAACCCACGACCTCCGACGCAGAAGGCAATAATTCCACTATACCAATAATTGCGCCAATCGGCCGTCAAATATATTATACGCACTCATGTCATTCATACAACTTAGCTATCATAACGTAGACGTAAAGCTCCTGAAAACTTTAGAAACTTATCAGTCAGAACTCCGTAGGTAGGTACGCTTCTGCAATATGGTCCCGAACTCTGTCTTGGACTTACCTTTGCACAGGTTCAAAGTCACTGCCAAAAACATCTAATAAATCAGGGTTACTATACCATTCAAGAATTTTTAAATAACAGAAATGCAATGATAGGGTTATGCTTCCATCTACTCCCGAGATATCTTAATAATATGCGATACTTTTTCATACTTGAAAACTTGTATGTAATGACATTTTTGAAAAGAGCAAGTGCCAAGTTTCTTGCCTGTTTCTTATCGTTCCAAACCTGCCATCCGAACCTGGCGATAGAGTTTTGACTTTTCATGAGAGCCTATTATAATTAGACCTATGTGAAAAATAAAGTTTTCAGTATGTTTCTAACCTGTCGAAACTAACCCGGTTCTTGTTTAGGAATGCAGCAGTATCGGAGCCGGTGGTACTCGTAAAAAGACACTCGACATTTAGTCCTAAATAGTTGCGCTTGCGTGCTTCGGAGCGACACTAATTTGATTATCCTTCTGAAAGAGCATGAGCGCTGGCTTGAGCAGAAATGTTGATGAGTAGCTTGTTCGTGGTGTGCCGTGTAAAGTGACCGTATACGAGTATATTTTCTACTGGTATTTTGCCAGTCTCGTTAGATGTTTGGAATTTTTCAAGCAATTCTTTAGTCTTGTGGAGTGTTAGTGTTAGACGGTTTTTTTTTGTCCTTCTCGCTCAAGGGTGCGACAGACAGCATTGCTCGAGATTATAAGTATGACAAAAAAAAGACATTTTACCTGATTTTAGTAATCACCTAACTGAATTACATTTACTGAATTACAACAAAATTACATACGTACCTTACTGAGCAAATTAGGTGTGTAATTTTTTCATTAGAGTTTTTGGAGCTGGATTAAGTGTTATTAGTGTTTGGAGACACTTTTATGAATTTTTTGTCTACATTCGGTAGGTAGTACCTCGACGTAAGCTAATTTTCATCTCTACCCTTACACGGTAAAACAACGTTCGCCCGGTCAATATAAGAATGCAAAGGTGACCGACTGACTGATCTTTCAAAGTACTCTTAGCCATCATAATGTACTCGTAGGTATGCAAATTCATCCGCTGAAAAAACATTTTTGATAATTCGACCTCTTAAGGGGTTAAAACAGGGTCGTGTGAGCGAAACCGTGGGCTTCCTCTGGGCTTCAAGTCCAATATGAAAAACGACAATAATTAGTGGTTAGTAAATTAAAGTAGCGGTATGTACTCTGTACAGGCATTGAACAGAGTAATCAGTAGGTAGAGCCCGCCGTATGCTGTGTGCTCGTGTGCGGGAGATGTGATAGGTAACGCTAGCCCGCGGATCGCGTGTTCACAGTATAGTGTTACGCGCGGCCGGCTGTATCAACGATCGTCAATCGGCCGGATCCATTCCCTGTAACAATACCTGTGGTGCACCCACGACTGCGGCGGAATCATTCGCGGACACGGCAACTTCAGAGGCGCAAGCGATTTGTCAGCTTCTGTCTATAAACATAATACGATCATAATGATGTAAACACGTTTGTTAGCCTCCACGTGAGAGACAATTCCAAAAGTTTCAATTACAAACTAAATGGAAATTATATTTATTTGTAGGGATAATATAATATTTTTGTACATATTATTTATTCTTTCCTTACTTCTTGCTTTAACTAAGAATCTTCTATCACTGGCTAGCGTCAATGCTTAACACGTTCATCTCTTCTTTAATTTTCCTCTACTGCTTTGGCCATTCACATATTTATAGGATTTTAATCATTTGTATTGTTTGTGATTTTATTTTTATTCATTCATTTTTTGTATATTTTATTTCATTAAAATTTTTATTATTTTGATGTTATTACTATTTTGTTACCAAAACAAAAATTGTGCCTAAAATTTAACTACCGTTTTGAGATACATTGGAAAAAAGAGGTACCTACTGTAAAAATCTAATTAGGTACTAAACCTGCCCGATCCAATTTTTATACACAGTAGACAAAAATAACAGCAATAACATGTTGTGAAGTAAAGTATGATTTGTTTTAATTTAGTAGATAGGTACGGACACTTCTAGAGCGGTTTCGCACTACGTCCGATCCGAACCCGTGAAAATACAGTACGGAGTTGTCGTAAATCTATTTCTAATTTTCTATGGTAGTTTACGCACTAGATCCTAATACGAGAACGCAGAATTTGGTACAAAATTTCTAGATCCGTATTTTCTCTGGTACAGATCGGATTCGGATTGGACGTAGTGCGAAACCGCTAGGTTACACGTGTTTCGTGGCTCCATACAATCTTAACAACTTACATTACAGTGGACGCGTCTACGGTCCGGCGCACTGAAGCGGACAATATCACCGTTTGTGCTTTGTGTAACGACTTGTATTTCTAGCATTCATTATCGACGACATAGCTGTCAATCGCAATAATTTGATTCGACACTTAACAATATGTATAATTGTATATCACAGAATATCTTGTAATACCTACAATAATTTACCAGTTCCATCTAAATATCTAGGACCTAGCAGTAGAAATATTTTTATTTTTACAAGTGTAGGCAATAGGTACAACTACATCACATGTAATTTTGTTTAGGGCCAATTTTTTAGTCGCCAGATAAACTATCTGACTTCTGAGGAATCGTGTACCATACAAAATTTGTCTAAAACGTCATATTTATTCCTTAGTTAAGGTTTATCTGGCGATTGAAAAATAGGCCTTTAATGTATTTTTTTTTTTTTGCGAATTAATCAAGTGTTTTTGAGAAGTACAACTAACTTATGTATAGATTAATTTCTATAAATACTTATCAAAATGATAGCAGCCGTCGGATTTTGCACCCGTGTCCCACAGGTAGCGTATAATATACGCTTAGATCATTTAACGCTGGTGTAAGAGTATACTTTCCTATTGTATAGATTGACCTAAAAAAGCAAAACCTCACTTAAATAAAAACTTACAAGAATTGATTGCAAATGTACATACATAACATGTCAAAACTAAGTATTAGATTGTGTGTGTACTCATTATATTATGTTAAAATATTTAGAAGTTGATAGATGTTGATACACTTGAAGCGAGAAAAAACCGTAAATACCGCAGCAACTTAGTAACATTATACATATTTTTTCCGTCATAATCATGTATTTTACTTGAAATTTTTAAAGTATTGTTGCCTGCAGGATCGAGCCCTTTAAAACAAAAGTCTTGTTCTTGAGGCCGTCATGCGCAGGATGTATCGAATTACATCTAGTTACGATGTAAGTGATCAGCTACAAAAACTTCACAAAACAACCGGCTCGCTCCGAGGGGTGAGAATATTCTTATGGGAGCTCCACAGTCCACGTGATTTATACAGCTTCAGGGAAGTATGCGAGGTTGATGACATGCTGATTTTTATTCGTTTTATGCCAGTATCAGTGTCGGTGACTGCTCGTACATGATGTTAAACTATTTCAGTTAGACAGTAAAAATTTACAGACTTTTTTTCACAAAACTTGCTGCTGGATTTCTGTTTTGTTTTATAACCATGTTTCGGAAAACAATTATGTTATGATATAGGAGTTTCAACCTCAATTCGTAGGCATATGACATGTTTAAAGATTTGATTCGATTCACTCAAATGGAACGAAGTTTAAAAATATATTAGAATGACATATACGATCGCTTTTATCCCGTGACTTCGGCTCGGAAAACTGCCTTTCATTCTCATACATTTTCTTGGGTTTCCTGGCTCCAGGTCTCTTCCAGTTTCTAGATTCTTATAAGGTTTTTCAGGACCAAAGACTTTAATTTCTCTACATAAAATGTTCTGGGTTGCCACTCATTATTTCCATAAATAACACATTTTTTTGAATTTCACATGTCTATGTATCTCAGCCATTGATTAAACATTTCTCAGCGTATCGAATTGAATCGAAATATATCTAAAATATGGCTAGGACAGCAGATCCCTTAAGTATAGATCGCGTTAGATTGTTTGTATCCCACCTATTGAGGTAGTCGAGATAAGATTTACCACGACCCAAAGATTAAATAATAGTCACTGTCATCGTTAGGTAGAACTTAGGATGCCGTAACCTACAATGCGTTAAGCTTACGTTAGTTAAGAGGGAAAAGTTATATCTAAGTTAAGGTAAGCTTTTTTTCCAGTGATTAACTATGCCTCTAATAAAAAATGATAATTCAAAATTTTGTCATAGATGTTTCAAAATTATTTTGAACGTGAATTATTTACACCTCAGATTTACACATAAATGATTGTATGGTTGAGTATTTTGTCCGCAGTTAGGGAATACCGACTGAGCATATTCAGCGCAAGGACGCGCGTTAGCTAAAAACGGAACTAGTTAAGTTAGGCAATCACTTTTATTCATTTTTCTGCGAACTTATTTGCTAACCTGTAGGTAATATCGACAAATAAATTTAATAGTTACATAAAATTCTCGTCACACTGAGAATATGAACTGAGAATAGAACATAGGTTCTACAAGAACGTATAGGGATAAGCTTAATTTACAGATTTCAAGTGTAGATATCTATGTCCTAGATAGGTATGGTATGGTATGGCATAGTAATGTCGTACTTGTATATGCAACAGTGAAGCTAACACGTTGTATAGGTGCCAAATGCCGGTAATGGCTCTACACCGCAAAGTTTGCATGAAATGTGTGTAACAAGAAGGCAGTGATCAAAGGAAGCTAATTACGCTGCCCTAATCAATGCCCTTGATTGCTTCACGTAGTTGCGATCGAAGCGGCTGCCGTAGCGCTAGCGACGCGACGCGACGCGACGCGACGTGACAATGTTGCCATTATTGATGACTTAGTACCTAGATTACCTAAACAACGAAAGAAGACCTAGCTTTTTCTGCGACTTCATCCCCGTTTCTGACTTCTAGATCCCACAAATTTTAGTCATGTGACATATAGGTACCTACTATCACGAATTTTGTTGTAGGTACATACCTATTTGAGCGATCGGCAGGTTTCTGTGACTATTTCAGTTAAAAGACTGCAGGATACCTGAATAGGTACCTTATAGCCGATGTCCGATAACATCCGTCTGATCGTTTTGATCTTTCTCTCTAAAAAAAACATTAGAGAAAGATCTCTGATGATTTTTCTACGCTGAAGTCTGTGATAATCATGATCCTCAAAATTATTAAAATGCCTTGTCGACTAAGGGCCAAACGTAGCAAAGTTTTAGGAAGGTTTGTGTGGACACTGCGACCCTATCTGTAATAACTAACTTCAGTATGTTTAGTTGCTGAGTGGATCTATAGGTAGTAGGTATGTAGTTACCTAGCAAAGTAGTTTTGTGGTTCAACGATGACCGATATTACTGAATTAATAGCTCCCGTTACAGTAAAAGTCGTGACAAACGATTTAACCAATACTTCGGTGTGTGTATGAATCGAAAATTATTAATTCAATTCGCTTTTAAACCGTTGTTTCCATTCAATGCAATTTCGTTAAACAGCTCCGTGCGATGTTTTGACAGTTCCACGCGCTGAGGGTGTTAATGTGACATTACCTACGGGGCGCGGGAGGGGAGGGGCGGGGGAGGGAGGGGGTGGTAATTATCCCACGTCAGCGGCAGGCCTAGGCTCCCTGTCCGTGCCTATGACTGTGTTAACAGCTAGCCGCTTTCATAACTATACCCACCGCCAAGTACCTAGGCACTTATGACTGTAGTAAATTGTCGGCTAAGATACCACCTAAGAACCACATCGGTTGAAATCCGTGCCTCGGATAGCACGTAGCGCCGTCAGTCCTGCGGGGCTAGGATATGCTTCACGCGCACATCCTAGCACATTCAGATAATTTTTTCTGCTTTTGTCGATCTCTTTTCTCTTCCTAATCCTCTATCTATCTAGATAGACAGAAAAACGAGACAGAAAACGACAAAAGTAGACAATACTAAAACAACGGCGCGCTGTGCCGGCCGCGTTCCAGCAGTATAGCTCGGGCGTCCCGCGCGTGCACTATGCCCCTGAAGAAGGACCCCTGATGGGTCCGAAACTGGTCGGGCGATCCTGACCAAGTGAGAGTGAGTTGAAGCCGTTGTTTTAGTATTATTATGTCCACTCACGGAAGTCTTAATTCTAAAAATTAGACAAAATAATCTCTACGTGCGCATGCCGCAGCGGAATGGAATAGAAGCTGAATGCCGCGGCGGAATGGAATAGAAGCTACTTTTTTTACATAGCATTAAACTCATCAACTTTAGGTACGTCAATTTTATAAGATACAAACTAAACAGGGAGCTAAAAAGTTAAGAAATATTTATTTTGTATTTTATACTATTCGTAATGACAATGTTGCTTCCATTCTATTCCGCCGCGGTGTAGGTAAATTGACCCTAAAGACCAACGCCGGAATAAGTACTTATCCATTCTTTACTTACTTAATTCTCATTTTGGAGATCACGCGGCAAGCACTCTACAATGACGGATACAGCGATTATCCTATATTAATTGTCATAGTATGAAAATTATTGCTTTAAATATTTCGTATTATTGCGAGTAGGTACGAAACCAGATGCCTCACACGCAGAACCCAAACGCGACCATATTTTAATAAATGCAACACGTACATTGTTTCAATTCCCTGATAGAGAGTAATTAATATTTATTTTGGAAATACAAATAAATTAGCTATCTACAAAATACAATCCGCCGATGTCGGTAGGTATATAATATGCCGGTATATAACACGTATGTACGTACACAAAGAGCCGCGGTTTTTCCTATCACGAACTACATTATTTTACATGACGTTTTATCGCGGACCGCAGGCCCGATCCACCGAACGCTTTTATTTAGACACCTAATTAAATATTTATTAAGTGCATATCTCATTTATACATTAACCCGATTTTAATTTCATGTCCGAGCGCACAAAATTAGGAGCCAGGGTAGGGTTGTCGCCTGGGAATATGTAACAGTTACACCTAGACAAAATATGTGCAGCACCTTTATGTGTGTAACAGTATTTGGACAATGGTGTATCGATTCCATTCTATAAATCTCTACCTTAAACTGCCAATTAACAAGTCAAAAATAAGTTTCACATAACATTTAGCAGTTGTACATAATATGGAGAATATATACGTGCCATTATAATATTAATTCATTGACCTAACTTGCCAATGAATTAAAGCAAGCATTGACACAATTATAGTTACGGCAATATCAACCGAGATATAAACAATAGAATGAATGCGGGATGGACGAAATGGCGACAGGTCTCAGGTGTCATATGCGATCCAGGAATGCCTCTTAAAGTTAAGGGGAAAATTTATAAGACGGTCTTCAGACCTGTGGTGTTGTATGGATTAGAGTGTTGGGCGGTAAAAGGGACAGATGAAAGAAGAGTGCATGCGACCGAAATGCGAATGTTGAGATGGATGAGTGGTGTGACGAGAATGGATAGGATAAGGAACGAGTACATAAGGGGAAGTTTGAAAGTTGCGCCAATAACAGAAAAGATGAGGAGTAAAAGGTTAGCGTGGTATGGATATGTCATACGGAGGGATGAAAGTCATGTCACTAAAAGAACGCTGAGTATGCATGTGCAGGGACGAAAAAGTCGAGGAAAACCGAAGAAGAGATGGATGGATTGCGTGAAAGAAGATATGCGTGTGAAAGGAGTGGATTGCGAGTTGACGGCTGATAGAAGCAAATGGAAGGTGAAGATATGTTGTGCTGACCCCGCATAAAGTGGGAAAAGGCCAGGAAGAAAGAAATTGACACAATTATAGTTATGAAATATACTTTAAGGAACGAAACTGACAGACGCGCAATTTTTTCATAACTATATTATGCAATTTTTAACTACTTACATAGAGTTACATAAATAATATTTATGTACTAAATTAAATCCGCATAAAAAATCCGAACATTGCTTGTCGCCAGCTTACTATAGAAGATAGGCTTAGCTAAAAGCTTAAACTATTATAAAGCTGACAGACGTTCTCTAGTATATTAGTGGATGCCTAATATATGCTATATGACTGCAATATCTTAAACAAAAAAATGTATATGATAATGTTTACGATTATTTCTAGATGAAAACAACTATATGCTACGCAAAATGTCAGTGTGGTTTTGTCAGTTTCAAAACGTAGGTAAACAGGAAGCTGGGAAAACATTGTGGTTTTTTTTTTCTTGCACTTACCACAAAAAGACACGCACAAGACACAAATAGTCATAGATAAAAATTAAAATACCTATACGAAATTCAAAGAAACATCTTATCTTTCAATTAATGTACCCAAATGTTTTGCATGCGGAAAATTATGGGACTCGAATGGACGGAGCATACACTGTATACATATATATTTGATAACTTAATATATGTGCACAAAAACGTTAATAATTGTATTAAAAAAACAAAGATTCCGACGAATTGAGAACCTCCTCCTTTTTTTTTGAAGTCGGTTAAAAAGCGATCTCCATGGTATCAACCTTAGAAATAAAAACAAACTTATACTGCATAAAACGAGACTATAGAGAAAATAAATCATCTAAAGGCAATGGGATACGCTTTACAACAAACTCCGTAATGAAATACTAAACTTATCCCTCAATAAGTTCAATATGGCTCTAAAACGAAAGCTTATGAATAAAGCTTACTATAGTAAGGGTTATTTACGTGAATTAAATCCTTGGGAATGAACTGCTGTAATTATACAAGCTCATTTTAAGGGTCTTTGTGAAACGGTGATCACAGAAAACCAAACCCGGCTGGGTTTGTCGGGGGTTCTTCTCAGAGCAGGGCGCGTTTGAACCCTCGAAAGTCGACTTGTACTTATCACCATACATATGCGACAAATATCATATTGACGTTTTACAACAGCCTGTACGTTAGGCCTATGTGAAATAAAAATATTTTGAGTTTGCTGTTTGAGTTTGTCAACCCTAGCCGTGGATAGTTGGACCGCAAAATGAAGTGGGCACGGCCTCGGTTCGAACACGAGTGCACCTATTCGACTCGTGAAAATCATTATCAGATACTTTTCATAAGCACTAATGCGTTTCCAATTAAAGCTCAATCTAACTGCGCTCCGGCGCTCCTTCATTAGTTTTGGTTCGTTTCGATTAATATCGTCATTTGATTCTCTTCATTTATATGAACCGGTTACAGTTTTGGAACAGGAACTTTAGTTTTGATTATGGTTTGAATCGTTGAAAATACCTGCCTCATTGCTTAGACAGTGGATAAAAATGACCTCTGACAGGGGACAAAAAGTATGAACTCCATTTATCAATGGATACAACATAATATACTTAGTAAGCCCCCTAGTATACTATGTCTCGATTATAATCTAACGGTGTAAAATTTTTTTCTTCACCGCGCCCGCAAGAGGGCTTTCTCCTGTTTTAACCATGCCACAGGGGATATTATTTCCACCCGTGCACCCATGCACAGTTTCACGAGTGGATAAAACTGCAGAAGATAAAACTATTACTCTAATTCTATGGTAGACTTGCAGAATTTGTTGCTAAACAAGATTATCGAACTTGATTTGTTGCTAAAATAGATAACCATATCTTGGCCTTCAATCCGCAGTTAGTACGCAGTGCTAGTTAAACACTTGGGAGTTATCGCCTTACCCGCAGATCCTTCGTGCCGACTGCCTTACGTTTACGTTTCGGTTCACACCACGGCCGGCCAATTACGGATGGAAACAATAGCTCTACCATGTCATAACTACGGTACATGTACAATGTACATGGGCTGCCGTAGGTACATGTACATATATGTGTGTCTTGATAAGCATTTATGGGTTATGCCGAATAGTCAAAAGACCTCAGCTTCAAATTCGAAGGTTTGGATTCAAGGGCGTAAAAGTACGTTTGTGGTACCTAACTAAACTAATAACTAAAGTAGAACCTTAGTGAGACTTATAAAAATAGTAAGGAAAATAATGCGTGCCTCAGTTTTTCATGATTAGAACCTGCCCTACCTATTCCCTTTCTCGGGGGAGACGTCTGAATAGGGGTGACTTTTTAAGGTTCCGTACCAAAATGGTAAAATGGAACCCTTATGGTGCGACTTTCTCCGTCTGTCTGTCTGTCCGTCTGTCTGTCCGTCACACTCGATTATTTCAGTAACTACCGGAGCTATCGATATGAAATTTGGAATAGTTGTGTATATTAGTGGCCCAATGACACTGGAATAAAAAAAATGGAAATTATTTTTGTTCTTATTTAAAAAGGGGGGAAAATCGGAGGGTTGAAATTTAAAAGTGAGATAACTGTACTGTGTGGGGTATCATATGAAAGGGTTTGCTTTGTACATTCTAAAACCGATTTTTAATTATTTTTAGTCATGATAGTTTTTGATTTATCGGGGAAAATGTCTAAAAAAATACCGTTCCCCCCCCCCCTTATCTCCGGAGTTTACCAATCGAAAAATCTCAAATAATTATGGTCAATAGAAATTTACGTATATTTTACAGGAAAACTATAGCCAATGCTCTAACTAGCATAGTTTTTTTGATATTAACAATAAACCTCTACAAACAAAGTTAGTTTTGCGGTTCATTAACAAAGGTAATTATTACCGTTTTACATCTTTGGTCGTTACAGTTTTGGTCGTGTTACATCTACATTAGTATGCCTGATTGTTTTGCTTCATTACTTCTTGAGTACGGAACCCTCGGTGCGCGAGTCCGACTCGCACTTGGCCGGTTTTTTTGAGTATGATCTTCCATTATATAAATATTGAATTTTTAATATTATTTAGTAATTGCTTAGTATTATTACTGAATAATTAAATACTTTAACTTTTAGGGTCTCGCAAAAACGAATTCTAAAAAGTGAATTCCATTCTATGGATCTTAAGGGGATTTATTGAATTTATTTTTGTCTTTCTTACTCTCACGGATACATTGGTAGGTGCGATTTGCAACGTCGCGGAAGAATATAACAGAAAAATGACTTTTTACCTAATTACTCAAAACTAAGTCAGTTATCAAAAATCTGTTTGTAAGCGTTTTTGGATATTACTATTACCGACACAATAAAACAAAAATTACAATTACATCCATTGTAGTTCCCGATAAAAGTTAGAAAAACTGAAATTTTGGAGCAATTTTTGGGAGAACTTTGTATCGAAAAAATTTGATATCGTGTTTCTACTTCTAAGCGATTTAAGATTAAATATCCAAGATACATGACGTTGAAATTTGAAAGTAATTGCCTTTATATTTTTTAAATAAACCTTAATTCAAAATCGCTTAAATACGGCTTCTATGCCGTTAAGTGAGAATAGGTACCTACCTACTTCAAGTTTCTGGCTGTAATTCAAAGAAAATTATCAACAAAAAACTGAGTTCTTTATTAATGTATTTTTTCTCTTTGACGTAGGAACGGTAGTTTTCCCAACCATCGACGGTTTGGAATAAACGTCATGACCATAACTCATAATAATTAATAAGGATTAATTATAGCTAGGTGTTACAAGTAGCCAAACACTCAACTTTACTAGAATGGAAGATTCATTGAAACTCGGGAAATACCAAAACCTTTCATTTGCGTCATTCGGCAAGCAATAGTAGGCGAAGTCAACTTTATAGCATTTGCCATTGAAATAATTTAAATTCATTAGTTTATATTCTAAGTCACGTGAGAACAGATAAGTCATACATAAGACTTATTAAAAATTATCCTCAAATATTTAACTACTCAATGGTTATATTCGGTTATGGTTAGAGGACCTTGCGATGCAGAAATCGTCTGTAGGTTTTAGCAAATGACTGACATTCAATTTATTACTTATATAACTTATATATTTCAATATATTACTTATATATTTAAAAATATATAAGTAATATATAAAAATAATTAAAAATATTAAAAAATTGAGTCCATCACCGGTCGTGGAGCTTTAACGGCCCAAGCCATCGGTGGTCATGGTTCCAGGGTTCTTCGCGTGTTCCTCTGAGTCCCAGCAGAGGGCACAGTGTCGAAACGCACCAACCCCGGAGGAGGACGAAAACCTCATTAAAAAATTACAGGCGGGGGCGGAAACGCCCACAAGTCTCTTCGGGGCACTACGATGAAGACAACCTCGTAAAAAAATCACCGAAGTGGGCGGGAACGCTCGTCGAGAGGGATATTTACGGCGGCACATCCCTCTCGCAGGAGACGCGCCGGTTGCTGGGGTGCGAACACCTTCCTTCGGCGACCGGTGCCGGCCTGCGGGTGACGTACGTAAGGGGTTCTGGCGTCCGTCACCCGAATTCCACCGACAGGCCGAGGTGGTGGCGCGACCTGTTCGGGACGCGCCTCCCAGGAGGGTCGGCAGCGGCCAGGCTGCCGGCAGCAGCGGCGGGACCTGCCGCTTCGGTGGCGGGTCGAGGCCTGGCGGGAGCGCGGTGAATACGCAAGTGAATCCCGTACTCCCGCCAACGAGGTCCGTCGTGGCAAAGCACAGGTTTTAGTGGGTGCAAGCCCCACATAACGGCCCTCCGTGTCCCCTGACGGAGGGGTATGCGTCAGGCATTTCCAGTGGGTAAAAAAAAAAAAAAAGAGTGAGGAACCTCCTCACGATGTGTGCCGTCTCCAGGACCACTGCCTTCTGTAAACGGCCCTTGATCCAACAGTGGAGCGAAAGCCTCTTTAGATGTTGGTCGAAGCTTTTCGCTATAAGACCGTTAACTGAAACGACTATCGGAACAATAATTGTCGAGTTCACATTCCTTCTTCTTCTTATAGTGCCGTCTCCTATCGAAGGTTGGCAACCATCATAGCGATTTGAACCTTGGATACCGCTGCTCTGAATAGGCTACGGGTACTCTGCCCAAACCATTGGCGTAAGTTTCGAAGCCAAGATATTCTTTTGCGGCCAGGCCTCCTCCTACCTGCCACCTTCCCTTGCATGATTAATTCACATTCCACATGGCGGTAATCTCATGAGCTAGGTCTAAGTACTTTGATAGTTTTTCTATTTTTTTTTACTGGTTATTATATGTAGTAGGTTTCTTACTGGATATGAGGAGTGTACGTGTAACACCTCGCGTGGTCCTCAAATATACATACAAAGCTGGCGGGACACAAGTGTGGGAATTAGCATAATGATTTGTTTTATCAGCCATGAGTCAATGGCTGCTTGCACTAACGTAAACGATCCACGTACTAAATAATAATACGTACTTAGGTACACTGTTTTGCGGTGTCATTTGAAACCTTAAGTATATCCTATTTAAATTAAAATTTTAATACCTCAGAAAAGCATATTTTTCTACAGGAAAACAGAGCTTTCCTCATAGATTTATAATAGGTCGTCGCTCACGCTATGGCTTTCCTCTTATTTGTCAAAATTATTCATCATTATTAGTAATCAATTTTCCAATTCCACTACGTACTGGAACGCATAGGTACTATACAACGGATTTGCCCATTTTGAATCGTTACGACAGCTACGACAGCAAAAATATTTGGATACCTAAATACGTGTAAACAGTGGCCCTTACATTTATTAAAAATAGCTAAAAAATAAATAAGAATTTTGAAAAGTCGTAGAACAAAAGTTGTTAGTGTTAATTTAAACAACTACAGGTCGAGAGCGATTTGGTATTTTTTATATAACCCTACTAGCTGACCCGGCCACGCGTTGCTGTGGCTAAAGTTTTTGTTATATTAATAAATTAAAATTGCGACTATAATTTGAGATTTAAACTATCCTATCTCTCAAGTTGGATCGAACTGCACATGGTGTGCGAATTTTATTATAATCGGTTCAGTAGTTTAGGAGTCCATCGCGGACAAACATCGTGACACGAGATTTATATATATTATTAAGATTAAGATAAGATAATATATATTAGTCATGGGTATGTAGAACACAAGTAATAAACTTGTTCAATACCGTGTTAATGACTGCAAACCAAGTTAGTAATGTCGGTCGCTTGCTGTATTATAATTTATTAAATCAATCGCCCATTGTCAATGACAGGTGTTAATCACGGCTGCATGGAGGTCAGGCGGAACTTGCGTTGCGCGTACGCTTCGGGATTGCCGGCTTGTGTGTGATTCACACATAATAGTGTGTAAACGAAAGTGGACGTGTGACGAAAATATTAATTCAAGGATACAAAGACTGAGTATGATGAATCGGGTTGCCAGACTTCCCACTTGCGATGTCTGCTTTTCGTATGCCATGTTTACTTACCTCATTTGCACTAGATAATACAAGCTAATATCATTTATAGGTATGCTTTAAACAATAATTATTTATTTGTTTTCAAATAAAATGTAAAGCTCAACTTTATAAAGACTGTAAGTATAGGTATGGCATTCAGTTCTACACAACTTCATCGACATCGTCTGGATCTAGACGGGTAAAGTTTTCTCTCACATAGAAAATGATGTAATAAAATAATTTATTATTGGAAAACATTTGATTTAAAAAACATGGACTAGATAATACTAACTTAAATTAAAAAAAATTAAAACTATTTATAAAATTAAACTATATCTAAATTAAAATCTACATATAAAACTAAATATATATATGAATTAAAAACTAAAAAATATTATTAAAGGGAGTCCCTGATGGCAGGGTTCCGAAGATACGGGCAGCGTTCCCCCTTTGAATGGCTAGGCTAATTCTATGTCCGAGGTAGCTGCCAGCTCTTCGGTCTCCTGTGATGTCGACTAACCATTTTTGAAATTTCCTTAAAAAGGCCAGTAGCGCTAGGACCCCACGGACCAAAATGTGGACTAAAATAATTATGTTGTGCGTTTTTAAAAACAAATTATTCATTCTTAACATGACTAGGTATTATTACAATTAGGGTAGGCCAATGCAGGAATTGAAGGCATTGGCACTTGGAAATTGTAAACTCTAGAAAAACTAATCGCGTATCTTTTGCATTTATTTGATCTTAATTATACTGCTGATGTTTCCAGAAAACACCGGCAACATTTTGGGCGCCAGTGAGTGGAACACCGGCTACCCATCCACGGCGACTGTGTACCCCAGCTACGGGCCCCTGCAGCCGCCCTACTACAAGCCAGACCCCACTATACACATACCTGCAGGTAATAACTGTTTTTCCCTCATTTATTTGTATGACTTTTGAATAATATATTTTTAATTAAAACAAAAATTGAGTCCATCCCCAGATGTGGACCTTAAAGGGTAAAGTGACACTCCTCACAACGCGTGCCAGGGAATATTTCTCTGATCCAACAGCCGAGCGATAACTTCTTGAGAATTAATGTTGGTCGTTGGGCCTATTATTTATTGATGAAAAAATGAAAAAATGAAAAAATCTTTATTGACAAAAAAAAAAAAACTTTACAATTTTATATAAGTAGGTATATCCGGTGGGCCCCACACTAGGATACATAAGTACATATTATTTGCTGGCGTATTAGGTAAGTAGGTATATTATGTACCTACTATACACATCGAAATCTCAACTTTTGATGCAATGTAATCGGGTCACGTCTGCAAAAGATCAGAATCAATCATTAGGCGCCGACACCGTGGGTTTTACCGTCGCGTCTACGAAAACGGAAAGGCATTGTTTAAGCACAGAGATGTCTAATCAAATACCGTCATTTAACCTCTTCATCTCTTTGCAGTCTCTCTTAAAATAAATAATCATCGAGACCGATCCAGCCACGGCTATTAATTTTTCCACAGATTGCCGAGATTTTTTCACAGGCGCGGGACACAAGTGTGCGTGCAAACATTTTTGGCACCGACAAACTGACGACATTTTTTCGCGCCGTCCACTCTGTCCAAGTTTAAAATGTACATTGTTTCACCCCTTTTTCTACTTGCTAGGCAGTAGACCCCTTTTTCTAGATTAGGTAGTATACCAAAAAATAATTTCACATAATTTTATTCATCATCATTTAATTTTAACCATTATTTTTGATTAATTTTCAGTTCTCCCAGAAATACAACTGGGGCACACCGACTACAGCGGCTTCCAATCTAGCTCAACAGGCTTCAAGGGCAGCCCGAGCGGCGCCACCGGCACGCTCACAGACCTCAACGCGGCCATGCCGGCGCAGCGGTACGACCCTAACTACTACAACACGTGGCCCGCCAACTACAACTACCAATACAACAATAACAACCCGGCCTGCCTGCAGTCGCACACGCCCTACATCAACCCCAACGCGCAGATGATCGTGCCCAACCTCTACTCCACCGTCAACCAGAACGAGATACACGTGCATCTTCACAGCTCAGATAAATACAACCTCTCCGAACAGTATCTACCGCGCGAGATCAAAATAAGCGATATCGATGGCGGGATTTCCATAACAACAGACCTACCAGGTGTGAGCGAAGCCAGCGGTCTGGTGCAAACTTGCGAAACGGTCGATGACGTGAAACATGGCCTGTATGGAGCAGGGAGCCAAGAAGTTTGGAGACCCTATTGACAAATCGTACAACCTCAATATAGTAAAACAATCAACATTCCAATGTACATATTGTGATATAGATATCGTTTTATGTTAAAATTGTAGATTTATTGTATAGTACTTAGTAGTAACAATAGCAATCAATTAATGTTAAACATTAATTAGATTTTAAGTGTTAATAAAATTACTTAAGCAATGAGAAATAATTAAAATTGCTTGTTATTTTGTTTTAGGATCTTTTCTTATTTTCCCCCTAGTTTGTTTGTTAACAGATTAAACATTAAATAAAAAATTAAAAATACCTAATATGAAAACTACATATAAAATAGGAATCTCGCATTTGCATAATAATTTTTTATCTTAAAAACCAACCAAGTGCGAGTGGGCCACGCGCAGCGAGGGCTCCGTAAAAGTAAAACCATAAGAATCTTTTTCTTATCAACCGCAAACGCAATTTAATTTCTCGAGGTTTAATATTAATATCAAAAAACTTTAGTACTATGTAGAGAGTTGATTTTATTTTTTCTGCAAAATATACAATAATCCCCATGAACCATAATTGTTTCAGATTGCTAAACTTCGGAGATGAGGGGGGAATGTTATTATAATCAAAATTAATTTGTCCAATAAAGAAAACAATTAGGCATAAAAAGCATGGTATAGAACTTTAGATCGACGTGCATGCCGGGACGATAGGTTTTCATTTGCAAAAATATCATTAAAAGCTAATCCTAGTCTAAAACTACTTTTTTATTCATGAAAAGTGTAATTTAAGTAAACGATGTAATTTTTAAAATCAAATTAGCTGATACCCTCAGTAGCGCCATCTGCATAGCGCATCTGCATTGCAAAGCATCTGCAAAGTGTGCAATAGGCACAAAACTGAAATTTAATTCGGCATTTAAATAAAAATGTAAGCGATAAAAAAAAAGAGATTTGAATTTGGCGGGCAGTGCAATGTGCCGATATTAACTCCATGGTGCCGATATAGCATTTGTGCTAAGGACCTCAATAGTCTAACATGAAATACAGAGTAGATTTATACCAGAGCTCGTATGTGTTAGTTGTCTGTGCATTAATCTCCTAACAGTTGGCACCCTTGTATATTGGTATCTTGTACAATCTGTTCGCGTTAGGTTTGTGGTCTGCGTTATGCCGTAGAGTTTCTTCTTGTGGATACCATAAACTTAAGGGGATGAGTAACATCCGGGCGCGAAAATCCGAAATTTAAAATTTTCGCAAACTGTGGGCTTTATATATTTTAGACTTTTTTATGGCAATGACTTTTACGAGAATAATATATTTATACATCTACATACATGTTTTACAATAAAACTTTGCTCAAAAATACTCATTTACTTCTTAATATTAATAATGCAATTTATTATATTATGTGCAATGTGTGTGTGTTAGTCTAATATATATCCAATATAATGCGAAAAACTAAATAAAATTTGAATATCCCGCGCCAGTTTGGCCGAAGTTGTCGGTTTTTGATATGATTCACCGTGTAATTAGTCTGTGGATATTTATGTTGTGTTCATGTTTTGGTTCATGTGGACTCTGGACTCTGGAGTCTGGAACTCTGCGGCTGGGCTGTGGTCTGTGAGTCTGTGGTTTTGTACACAGAGTACATTATATATACGGGAATTATATATACGGGAATAGAGATAACACGTCAAATTTCAAAAAGGCGCCATCTGTTTCTAATTGCAGGTACTAAGAATAAATATACCTATAAAAATGTTACCTATATATGTATCTACTCTAGTATTTCTTATAATTTTATACAGCCAAACTAAGAATAGGACAATTTCCGCCATTGCGACGTACCTATTAGCGGGATATTTAATTTGATCAATTTTGTTTAAAAATTTTATACTCATACTCAAATATTTGCTTCACTCGCACTACATTGAGTCAAATTAAATTTCCCTCTGTCGTCACAATATAGCGGAAATTGAGTCCTATTCTTAGTTTGGTCGCATTATATTATTATTTAATACGGTTTAAATATTACATTCCCATCAAACACACAACTTACTTTATGGTCTATATGTATTAATAATAATACTATAATGAAAAAAAGTAAAATAGGACAAGGACAAATGACAAGAACAAATGGTAGACAAAATATTTATTTTTTCTTTTTCTTAAAATATTCATTACATAGTTTTTGTATTTCATCCTCTTCATCAAAGTCAAGCCTAGTGCCTTTCAGTACCTTGTTTGCGTCCCGGCACCAATTACAAATGAAAAACCTCGAACTCAAATCAAAAATGTAGGCAGTTATTTGAGCTTTATGTTCCTGGCATTTAATGAAATTTGTACCAATTGTTATAAATAGTACTGTTTTAATATATTCTTTTATATTGTTTATATTACTAGCAGTTCTTATTATATTTATAGTTACATCTTGCACTGCCGAGAAACATTCAATCATTGGATATGATGGGTATGTCAACCACCTGGCTTTTTTATTAAATTCTCTCATTCTTATGCATTCTGTTTGTTCAGATGTGTATAAGTCACTCCTACAAGTTGGGCAATTTTTAAAAATTTTGCTAGTTTTATGCAACACATAGCCGGTGACATAACTTAAAGACGCATAAATAGTTGGGTTATTTTTTTTTAAATTCATATCTAAAATAATACTGTCATTTATGTGATTATAATTTATTTCAGTAGAATTATTTTCTGGAGTTCTACTATTGTCATTTAAAAGTAATGTCCCAAGGTTTTTAAAGCCTTGACACATGTCCTCTTCACAATTCAACCCGGGAGAATGAGAGCTATTTAAATTATTTATTAAAAGGGAGGCAAAAGCTCCCTCGAATGCTGCACAAGTTGGTTTTGTGTTTTGAGCGCCGTGACTGCGAATACATCCAAAAAAATTTTCAAGGGGATCTTGGTTAAAGTGCCGGAGCCATATCGATTTTAAGTTGAATTCATTAAATAGTTTGTCTTTTAAATATTGTAAATTATTAATTGTTTTCAGCCAATTTGTAATTGATGGTGGTGTACATTCCCTTCCAGCAATTGTAACATATTTCATTGAAGCAAGAACTTTTTTTGCATCATTCCATACCTGCTCATGATTTGAGTTCGGGGTTAACTGACGGAGTAATTCCTTGCCACTTCTTTTTTTGCTGTTGTCGTAGCTCCCGTTAATAGAATCGAATAAATTATCGAAAAATAAAAGTAAATCAGCTGTATCCGTACATTCTTGTTTTAGAACACCTTTTTCTGGAAAAAAATAAGTTTTGAACTTAATTCAGCATCTGAATTACTATAATTGTTGCGACATTGAAAATATATGATAATGTGTCTTTATCTCAACCACTTTATGGCTAACTATTGAACATGGGGTCTTTTCTCAGTATGAAAAATGTTTTGCTACACTAGCCAATGCAAGCCAATCACCTTTGAGAACATTCTGTAGAACTCTTCATACTCTCAGTAAGTATGGATGGGTGTTTGTTACTCTTTCTCACAAAAACAGATTTGGCTGAAATTTGGAAACAGAGTTAGCTTATAACTTGGATTAACATATAGGCACCTTTTATCCCATGGTTCCCGCAGGATTTGTGAAAAATCGAAATTCACGCGGGCAGAGCCGCAGGCAACAGCTAGTATTCAATATTGAAGGTTTTTATACCCTCTATACCGTTCGTTCGTTCGTTATGCGCCATCTAATTCTAATAAGTCCTGCCCGCGTGGAATGGTGCCAAGAATACTGCAGCATTTCCGCGATGAACAGTTAGGCTGTTTCGTTGCACCAGAAATGAGGCAGCCAGATAGTGACAACTGACAAGAGGGCTGGCTTGTATGGCTGTAATAAGTAGTGGCTGTAATTTTCAACATTTTAACAGGAAAAGTTAATACTTACGAGCTAAGTACCCCATGCTTGATGCTACTGTTTGGCTGAATATTTGAGTTGCATATTTAACTTTTTGCTTATTCATTTTTTCAGGATTGATATGAGCTTCCGTTAAATTTTTCATAATTCTTATTCCCTTATATGCTGGGTTTTCTTTATATAAAAGCTGAAGATGCTCCCATTTTGCTATTTTTACTACACCATTCATTTTATATTTTAAATTTTTTGTTATTAAATTATTTCGTATACCTTTAATTAGGTGGGGTCCATCATAAAGTGGTATTATTTCTTGTTCATTTACAGAAAAAAAGTCGTGGCGAAATTCTTGACCCTTTCTTAAATACTGTGCTCGTGTTTCTTCAATAAGGTGGTTCAGAGCACTTACATTAGAAGCACCCTGATCACATACAGTTGCCATAACCTTGAAACCAATTTTCTGTAATTGGGATATATTTTCTTTTATTTGCTGGCTCAACTCATTTTTTTTAGTGCTTCCTGCACAAAATGTGTAGCTTATTGGCTGCTTGTAATTTCTTAGCACTCCTCTTATCATAAAGACAAGAGCGTGGTCTGCTATATTGGTCTTTTTCCCCTTTCCGTCATCTACAAATCCAGATATTGTATCTTTCCTTTTGTTATAATCGAAATGTGGGCTCAGAGCAATTTCGTCAAAAAGCAGGATACATAATTTGTCGTCATTTTTCATTTTGCCTGCGACTTTTTTCAGCATTTTAAATAAATTTTCATTGATACCCGGTTTTAATGCTGCTCTGATTATTAAACGAGTGAGTGTCATATATGAGGGTAACACAAATACTTTGCTCAACCATCTATAGGCTCTTGGCCCCTGCTTATATAAACTTAATGCCATTATTTTTTCCTCCTCAGTGAATCGTCTTGCTGTTTTGGGTTTTTTGATTTCCCGGAATTGTAGTAATGTGAAAATGGTTGCCATTGTGGAAAAACTTTTTAAAGCTTTCAGGAAGGTTGAATTTTCTGTTAACTTCAAAGCTTTTTTCAGTCTCTGTGCATAGCTATCCTTTGATTTTTTTAATTTAGCAATTTGTTCAGCCATAACCTTAGCATCATTTTTAAATGAATGTTTGTTTTTAGCACCACCTGAAATAGATATAATATTTATAACAACAAGTAATTGTTTTTTACTCATCACTATCTAGATGCCTATGCAGATTTTGTTTTTTTCAAATTCTATCTTAGATAAAAAGCAGCCGATGTAGTAGTATATGTGTATATATGTATAGTAGAACATTATTGAGAACTTTCTGGTACACAGGTATCCCACGATATTTTTTTTTCACCAGTAAGCAAGAGAAATGATGCATATGATATGTTTGTGTGTAACTAACACCATTAAACACATAACTGAGAGTCAGAACTCAGAGGAACCTGGGATTCGAATGCCCTACCACTTGTCAAGAGGCAGAGTTCTGAACCAATGGGTTATCACTGCTTATAAATAAAATGGGGTTACACAAAAGCTTGTCAAAAGTATCACTTCATGTTTACCTGCTTTAAGTGTTGTTTTTGGAAGATTGACTTTCCGGTTAATAGGTGTTGGTGCTGCAGTGACATCTGTGGAGAAAGAATAGGATTTAGTTGAAGATGGGACAGATGATCAAACAATGGTGCAATATTGCTCTGCTATACCTTTTCCATAGAACACTAGATATTGTTATTTTACGTTTTTGCTATTATAATATTATTTATTTATTTATTTAAGCCTTCTTTATTCCTTAATTACTTGTGAAAGTCCTTTATGTATTTAAAAATAAGCTAAGAAAGATTTTACTTGAAAGGACATATCTGTCTAATAAAGATTTTCTTATAAATAAGACAAAAGATTCATTGACATTTGCAAATAATTGTTTTTTCTTTAGTATTAAAATTATAATTTATCATTCTAATACTGTGACTTTAATATTCGCAAATAAAGATGAATTATTTCACTGTCATTGTCATCAAAATTGTGACAGATTATAGTAGTATTGCATGTCTGTAAATAAATAATAACTTAATAAACCTTACCTCTGGAAGTCGAAGGCATGTTGGTAATATTTTCTTCAATGTTCACAGTCCTACTTGTTATGTCCACCATTGGCTCTCTTCTAGTAACAGAAAATCCTGAAATTGATAATAAAGAACTCCTTTAATTATACTCTGTGTGACTTAAAATACACTACTCACTACTGACTAAGCTATCAACGCACAGGTCAAACCACTGGACGGATCAGGCTGAAATTTGGCATATAGGTAGCTCTAACGACATAAGCATCAGCTTAGGCATTGCTAGACCTGTGTTTCTTATTGCCAGGTAAAGGTGATGAAAGAAAAAAATAATGATGTTGTGCAGAAATTTAGCAAACTACATGAGCAGAGCTGTGGGCAACAGCTAGTTAACAATATAAATGGCCATAACTTTAAATTAGGTTGAATACAGCCTTAATTTTATATCCTATCCAGATTCCAGATGTATCCTACAAGAGAGATAGAAATTTGACATATTTTGTATGAGAGCTTATATAAAATGTCTAGACTATTTGATTTTAATTTCAACTTCATTCATTCCTTAGAAAAAGGGCTGTAGTTTGAATCGAATAAACCTTGATATTAATATTATAATAGAAAATATTATTATTAATAGATAGCTCTGTGGATATGATTTGGGAGGATGGTTTGAAATTTGAATAAATAAATTGTTAATGTACTAACCCTAAAAACCAATGATCAGTATTCTTACCTGGCATATTCAAAGTTGGTACAGCATTATTAGATAATCTTCTGTTACCAAAATGGTAATAAGGCTCGAAATGATGACGACATACATTACGATACTTATCAAACAATGGTGCAAAATTGCTCTGCTATACCTTTTCCATAGAACACTAGATATTGTTATTTTACGTTTTTGCTATTATAATATTATTTATTTATTTATTTATTTTTAGCCTTCTTTATTCCTTAATTACTTGTGAAAGTCCTTTATGTATTTAAAAATAAGCTAAGAAAGTTTTTACTTGAAAGGACATAATATCTGTCTAATAAAGATTTTCTTATAAATAAGACAAAAGATTCATTGACATTTGCAAATAATTGTTTTTTCTTTAGTATTAAAATTATAATTTATCATTCTAATACTGTGACTTTAATATTCGCAAATAAAGATGAATTAGTTCACTGTCATTGTCATCAAAATTGTGACAGATTATAGTAGTATTGCATGTCTGTAAATAAATAATAACTTAATAAACCTTACCTCTGGAAGTTGAAGGCATGTTGGTAATATTTTCTTCAATGTTCACAGTCCTACTTGTTATGTCCACCATTGGCTCTCTTCTAGTAACAGAAAATCCTGAAATTGATAATAAAGAACTCCTTTAATTATACTCTGTGTGACTTAAAATACACTAGTCACTGCTGACTAAGCTATCAACGCACAAGTCAAACCACTGGACGGATCAGGCTGAAATTTGGCATATAGGTAGCTCTAACGACATAAGCATCAGCTAAGGCACTGCTAGACCTGTGTTTGTTATTGCCAGGAAAAGGTTCATATGAAAGAACAAAATAATGATGTTGTGCAGAAATTTAGAAAACTACATGAGCAGAGCTGTGGGCAACAGCTAGTTAACAATATAAATGGCCATAACTTTAAATTAGGTTGAATAATATCCTACAAGAGAGATAGAAATTTGACATATTTTGTATGAGAGCTTATATAAAATGTCTAGACTATTTGATTTTAATTTCAACTTCATTCATTTCTTAGAAAAGGGGCTGTAGTTTGAATCGAATAAACCTTGATATTAATATTATAATAGAAAATATTATTATTAATAGATAGCTCTGTGGATATGATTTGGGAGGATGGTTTGAATAAATAAATTGTTAATGTACTAATCCTAAAAACCAATGATCAGTATTCTTACCTGGCATATTCAAAGTTGGTACAGCATTATTAGATAATCTTCTGTTACCAAAATGGTAATAGGGCTCGAAATGATGACGACATACATTACGATACTTATATATGTACTGGTCGTCCAAACCTAAGATATCGCCACCAATGGCATATAACCATGTTCGATATCTATCCGAATCTGTTACAGGATTTGGAAAACCATGTAGTGGTGTCCCAGGTGATCCTAAAATATAAAACAATATTTTTTTTATTAAATGTTTGACGAAATTATCAAACTTAACTTCGTAAAAATACGTTATCATTTCATTAGCCATTATCATAATCAAGTAAGAAGTAGAAGAGAAGACATCATCTCCTGAGGATGTCCCGGTTCGGGATGAAACGTGCGTCGAAGAAAGTGTTGGAAAATTGTGTGTGGTGTTTCATGTGGGCAGTGTTCCTGCATATTGTACCATACAGAATCTTTTCAAGTAGCGGATTACAGCAAAACAAATTAATCTGTCCTGCTAGAAGAAAAGACGATTGAAGTTATCCAAGGATGTGTTGTTGCTAGGTTTAAACTATTATAATTATAGTAAAACGACGAAAGTAAAAAGTAATTAAGTGAAGTGAATGTGTGAAATAAATAAGTACTCACGAGGGCGCTTGCAACTTGGTACACAACAAGTTCTTTCGGAATCCATATCACTTGCAAATCGGTGTCCGTTTAAAAATGCCAATGGTCAGTAAGAAAGGCAGAAACAGGAGTCCGTAAATATAGCCGTGGTCGTTATAAACAGTAAAAGACAAAAACAAACAAAACAACAAAACTAACAGAAAAAACAAGAAGAAACGATACGAAACGAGAGCATGGGATTTAAATTTTATGAGTAAAATTTTGACAGTTCACTTGTCTTGACGTTTATTTATGGTTGATTTGTGGTTTCCGCTACACTCCATTACATGAAAAATAATACCCGCAGTGGGGGAAAAAAATGAACCTTAGATACTTATAATAAATCAATTTGATGCGCTATATAATGTAAGGAGTGAAGCAAAAATGTATAAATATTATCATACTTACAATTTTGTGGACATATTAATGCTCAGCATAGATGTAATTCAATAACGGAGCGTGTAAAGTTTCTGCGTTATCCGAAATGTAATTGAAACAGGAAATTGCAGGGTTGCCAGGTAAATTAATCTTATTAATGTCGTGGTAATACCAGACTTTATTTATACTTTTTGAACAGCGCCATCTGTTCCAAATTGCACAAACTAAATCTACGAGGAGATTTTGTATGAGACCTAAATACTTCGATTTTGTACGTGATAAGATGGCGTCCTAAAGTTGTAGCTTGCATTCAACAATTGCTGTGACTATTTTAGTGTGTAAATAAATCTACATTTCATAGTTTTCGTTAAAAACGGGAATAGTAGTAAAAATCAAATACGTGAGTTTTAAGTTTCATTGTTATTTTCCGTAAAGCTGCGTCACTGTTGCAGGTTTCTGATAACGGCGGCAGATAACGGCAAAACAGCATTTGTTTAACTTATTACCGTTTACTTGCAGTCGAAAAGGCCTCTTATCGTATTAGCGGGAAGGCAATGTCCGAGGAGTCGGAACGGCACGGGGAGTCGGCGAATGACGCCCCGGGCGGCGCCGCGAGCGTGGCGCGGGTGACGCGGGTGGCACTGAGCCCGCAGCAGCTCGAGGCCGCGAGCGCGGACGCGCTTCGTGCCGCGTGGAGGTCCCAGGACTCGTACATTGACCACCTCGAAACGTTGAACAAACAGTTGGAAGGTATTTACACAAACGTTACATCGGCTTCGTAGTGACGGGTCCCCCCTGCGTGCTGATTACGTGCAAACACTCTTTAGTTACTGTTACTCTATATCGACAATGCTTTAACTAAAATTTAGTGATACTGTTATGATAATGTTGGAAAACGTGATGTTGAAATGTTAGTTGTAAAGAATAGTGGTACGGGTGTATATAGGTGTTTAGTTTATATGAATAACGAAGAGAAAGAACGGTGCAAGTGGAGTGATCTGTGGAAGTGCATACACGGTGCGGCAATGCGAGGCGACAAGCCCAGTGATATCCGAGTGCTCAGTGCCCTAACAAAGCTTAACATGGCAGCGCCTGCAACCAGCATTGGCTCCTTGACCATTTGTCTACAGAATAAAGTAATTATGTTTCTTTCTTACTTAGATTGTAAGTATTATATCATTTTGTACATCCTTTCCACAAAAGTATTTTCCAAATTAAAGAACCTGTTTGAAAGAATGTATGAAATCATGTTTTTATTTACTTTATAAGCTTATAAATACACTGAACATAAATTTTTGAAACAAAATAATTTTATATTATGAAACCAGACTTTGTGATTATTATATTTATTGTATTAATAGTCGCCATTGATATTAAATGCGAGATAAGTGAATGAACTGACAGCTTTACATAGTTGCAAAGCCAGCTGTGGGCTATGTTTGGTAACTTTCATTTATTTGCATATTCAATGAAGTCAGACAATAATTTATTTATAATATGTAGTATCTTAGATATTAACTTAGTCACTCATTCTATGTTAAAGTTAAAAACATTTAATACAATATTTTACTACCTATTTAGTTATTAACTGTTAGAGATGCATGTACTAATACTGATATTGCTTACATGAATCAAAATGTTATTGTTTTAAATAAGAATTAGTATTTTTATATTAAATGATAAATGATAAATACCTGGGTGACCGAGTTTTGTTAAAGCTTGCTTGCTTGGTTTACTTGATATTATCATAGCCATCCTAAACATTGAGAGAACAGTTAATTGCTTGACTACAAATTGTACCAAAACTAATGAAAGATGTCTCCACATTAATTTAAGAGATGGCAATATAAAATTAATTGTTAATTATATTATAGTAATTGAGAATTTATAATTCAAATTCAAATAGTTATTTCATATAGGTCTAATTTATGTGACACTTACGAATATTTTACTGATAATACTCAGTAAAATATGTGACCACAAATGTTTAAACTATAAGTACATATTATGTCTAGCAAATGTTGGTAAACTATAATTACTTATGAATTTTTTTTTCCATCTCAGCTAATTGAGATAACAAAGTCTTAACTCATATTAATGAGATAACCAAGTCTTAACATGAAACAAACAGTAACATTTTGATTTATATTCAGTAGAGAAAGTGGGGTGTTGGGTGAAGATTAATGCTTCTATTACAAATAACTAAATTTTTAACTGACTATCAAGGCTAAAGTGAAATATTTTTTCTATAATGTAGTGTGTATTCTTGACACTGTATAGTCTAATAGTAATTACTCTAGAGGTATAATCAATTTCTATTCCAAACAGCCAAATTGGGTCAGCAATTGTGATATGAAGGAGTAACAAATATACACACACTTATGCCCTAATAATATTAGTGTGAAGTTTGAATGCTGTTGTTGTTGCGGGCTGTATAAAGATTTATAACTTAAAAATTAAATTTTAGCACTGCAATCATTTGCTATATGTAGCAAACAGTTACTGTGGTTGATTCTGTTGTGCAAAATCTCTAAACCAAACTAATAGTAAATTATGAACTACAATTTAAAACTTAATTTAAAATAGTGCCATCTTTTCCATTGCGAGCAGTTTGAAAAGGATAGCACTATTTCAAATTAGTTTAGTTCAGAGATTTTGCACAACAGAATTGACCACATTGTCAGCAGTGCAATAAAATGGGAAAACAGGACAGCATCTGCTGCCCAGTATGTCTGACCTAAAGGCATTTACTGTGGCAGAGAGTGCATTGCCCCCAGCAAGCAACTGTTTAACATAAGTATGATTAATATTGATCATCTGATAAACTTAACAACATTGTTTGTTAAGTTTATCAGATTTCAAATAGGTTTTTTGTATTTAGGTAGCATTAAGGTGCTTTGTTTTTATTTATTTATTTATTTATTTATTTATTTATTTATTTATTTATTTATTTATTTATTTATTTATTTATTTATTTATTTATTTATTTATATTAAGGTGTTTTGGCCTGCAAAATACTAATTTTATTTAGTTTTTTGCAAATATTAGACTAACTAAGTTCACATTGTAGGCTTATCGCAATAAATTTTGGTATGATAGTTACTTTTTTGCCATAAAAAATTCTCATTAACCTCATATTGATTCCCCAAATAACATTTTCTGCTGTTTCTCAAATTTGGAGTTATTGAGAACCAATATAAAAAAATTGAGAATTTATAATTTACTCAAACAGTAAAGTTTTCACTAAAAACATGTTGATTGAGAAAACTCATTGCCATAAAAGCCCATGATGTATAATTAGCTTTGTATTTGCAAAAAACTACCTAAATAAAATTTCCCAACTGGGTTTTACCAATCCAACTTAAATGCTGGTCCACCAGATATGTGCTATATGTCCTACATTACTAAGCAACTTTATGTTTTGCTTAACACAAAACAGCATAGCAATTATGCACCACGGTGTTGGACAAGCATTACTGGCTTGAAGTTGAACTACACTGGCCTGCAAAAGTAAGTGTCACACTTTTCAAATTAAATTTTTGAAAAGTGTGATACTTACTTTTGCAGGCCAGTTTATATACTACCAGTTTGCAAAAGCTTTGCTAATGATTTTCCCTCCCACTCCATACTACCTTGCCCTGCGCTCGTCGGTTATCAGACGAATGCGGGCTGCGGTAGTATGGAGTGTGAGGGGTAGTCATCGGCAAAGCTTCTTCGAACGGGTAAAATCTATGCTTTTGTCAGTCTTGCTTATATAAAGCAAGACTGACAAAAGCATAGATTTTACTTCAAACTTCTTAACTGTTAAGAATTAGTATAGTCAAAAATACATGTTTATGTTTGATATGTGGAATATTAGTTAATAT
This sequence comes from Coenonympha arcania, assembly GCA_036785405.1. NCBI lineage: Eukaryota > Metazoa > Arthropoda > Insecta > Lepidoptera > Nymphalidae > Coenonympha > Coenonympha arcania. The sequence goes on along the minus strand of CM072072.1, from coordinate 5,331,393 downwards.
AATAATTTAGATTTTTATGACTAAAATTAAAGGTTTAAATAGAAATGTGGTCACAATGTGCCCAAATAGTTTTGGACTCACAAGTCCATACAAATTACAAATCATAGTGCCTGGTATTTTCGTGACTTGAGGATGACTCAAGGCGAGCCCAAAACTAGTCAGGCACACAATTCTCTTGCGAAATCTCTAAACTAATTTAAATCAAATGAGCATCTACAAAAATAATGCCATCTTTTTCAACATGCTATCTTTTTCCATGGGGAGGCCCATGGAAAAAGATAGCACTATTTTTAGATGTGTTGAATTAATTTAGTTTAGAGATTTTTCACAACAGAATAATATTTATTTGTTATTTTAACCAATGTTACTCAAAATATTGTCATAAACTAGTTAAGGTATTGTCGATTTTATATTTATTGTAATTATGAATTAAGCTGTTCTTATTGTTTTGATCATCTCAAGTGTGCAATGAGGGTAGACTGAACAAAGTAAAGCTTTATTGTCTGCCATGTTTATCTTTTTCATGTGGAAAAGATTAATATGCATTCCAAGAACTGGAAGAGTCAGCTCAGTGAAAAGTTGTGAGCATTATTTCAATTTTGAAACTAACTGCTCTACAACAATAGCAAATTAAAAACCAAATTATGCCCACCAACAGAAACAAGGTTATTTTGTTATACTAAGTAATACAATATGCAGATGATATCCATTTCCTAATAACAAAGCTAGCAACATTATTTGCAGTTAAATGAATTTAAACTACACCGTTAAACAATATTTTGCTACAACAATTACAAGGTAAAAACTAAAAACCAAATTATGGAAACCAACAGAAGCAAGGATGCTAAGTAATTGATATGTAGATAATATCCATTTGCCAGAACATTGTATACAATATGTAAGCACCAAAATATTCAATTTCTAAAGGAGGCTTGAAAGTTAGGTTGCAGAATGCAGGCATAAAAAAGTATGCTCAGTAGCCCTTTCAGAGTTGCCACTAATTTCTGTTCCATTTGCATTATTAGTTCCACAGTTAACAAAAACATCTAGTATAAGAACACATGCTAACAAAGTTGATTTTTCATCTGTTTAGGAAGCTTGGAAAAAACGAAAGAGATAGAGGATAGGATAAAACAGCAATACGCAGAATCACAACACAGAGAGAAAATCCTAGTTCGACGACTGGCAGCCAAGGAACAAGAAATTCAAGATTACGTTGTAAGTTTAATTTGTACATTCAAGTGAGAAATCAGACCGCTCATCGAATTTATGCCATGCAGTGGTGTATAAATACATATTAGTTATTTTGTTATCTGTCTTGTAAAGTTTGTAAAGAAATAGTTTGCTGCTACAAATAAACTTGTGTCAATCATAGCAACAAAACTTCTGCAAGTGCAAATTTTGTGCAGATTTTTCGGTTACTAGACCTAACTACCTTGACAAATTTCATGATACACGGCTCTATAGGAAATACCCCTATTTGATAGATGACTAACTCGTGACTGCTTTGATTTATAGGGTTGAATTTTATATCTCATATGGGACAATAGCATTTTGTATTAATTTCACCTTGGTCCCTCTGCCTTCTGGAAGAAGGCTGTAAGTGATAAGTTAATTTAATGTTTCAGAGTCAAATAACTGAATTAAAATCATCACACGCGAGTCTCAACGGCAGGCCGTCCCTATTGGACCCGGCGGTGAACATGCTCATATTGAGGTTAAAGCAGGAGCTAACCTCCACGAAAGCCAGGCTAGAGGAGACACAAAACGAACTGTCGGCTTGGAAGTTCACGCCTGACTCGAATACGGGGAAGAAGCTGATGGCCAAGTGCAGGCTCCTGCATCAGGAGAACGAGGAGTTGGGGCGGATGACGTCGAGCGGACGGATAGCCAAGCTCGAGGGCGATCTGGCGTTGCAGAAGAGTTTTAGCGAGGAAGTTAAGAAATCACAATCAGGTGTGTTACTTATACGCTAGGCTATCTGAACATGTTACTGTAAAACTTCTTCATACAAGAAAATATAGTAGCCCCATCTGACAAAGTCTCCGCAATATGGAAGCAACCATCCCTGCGGAACCGCGCGTGCAGAACTGTGGCGTGGACCGCGGTCCATAGACGATACTGCGGTCGCCTTACTATTGACGACGTTGGTGTCAAAAGAAACATTTGTGACTAGTAAACTGTGTGCTGATTCCGAGTTTTTTAAAATATGCTTACTTACTCGATCGTGAGAGAGTTAACGCCGATTTTTATGGAATTGGAATAGTTTACGAATTGTATCAATAGGTGTCGCTACAAGAATCCTATACAAATTCGCGTTTACGCTTTCACTGTCGAATGAGTGAAAAACTCGGAATAGGCACACTGGCACAATTTTCTCGCGCAGTACGCCGGGTCTTGAGTATATATTGTCTATTATGATATCAAAATTTTAATTTTGTTTCATGTAGTGTATTTTACTGTAAGGCAAGCCATTGCTTTGAAAATTAACTACAGACATCCGTCATCACCTAAGCACTGAATCTAGAGCGGTCTTATATTCAAAATTATAAACTTGAAACCTTTTTTAAGGTAGTTACATTTATTATTTGGTGTAAAAAATCCTTCTATCTTCATAAGATTTTACTAGGTCTTTAAACCTCTGAAAGCCTAAAGTAACTAGTGAGCAATCATAAGAAAATTCTGTAGTTATGTTATCATCATCTGGTCTCAGCCTATTTCTGTACAATACATTTCAATGTATTGACATGGAACTGAGCAAGGCCAACACACAATGTATTTTTATGAAAGTTCCTATGGCCAGACTTCTAGACTTATAATCTTTATCAAAACATGCTCAAACTCACTTGGGCTAATTCTCAAGAGTCCTAAAGCCACATTTTGTCTCCATCATAAGACAAGCTTGATGTAACTGTTGTATAGATCATACTTATTCTTTGTCAACAATTTGCAATCTGTTTTTCATTACAATCTTTAATCAAAATTGCGAAAAAAGTTCAGAAATAATTGCATAGTTTTAATTGATTGAATAAAAAGATTTAATTGATACCTAAACTAAAGCTTTCAGACCAATGAGAAACAAAAATTTTTCTAACTTTCCAGAACTGGACGAGTTCCTGCAAGAACTGGACGAAGACGTGGAGGGGATGCAGAGCACAGTGCTATTCCTGCAACAGGAGTTGCGAGCGTCGACCGCGACAGTGAACGGCAACCGGGTGTCCTCACCCGCGGACAAACGGACTTATTCCGGCAGTGAGTGTAGCGACACGCCCGTGGGCAAGAGACGGCGCGGATCTGTGCTCTCTCTTGACTACAACGAAGAGGAAGAACCGCTCACTGTGGCCAACGGGGAGGCGGACTAGCCCCGGAGCCCAGTGCGCCCCTACTGCACACGTTTCTTTAATATGAACTAGTGAAAATTGTGAATTACTGTTTTTCATTCTACCCACCTCGGGCTGTTACGATAAAGCGAAACTTTCAACGAATACTCTGTGAGTGATCATTGTTTATATATTTTAAAAAAACACTTGCGGTGACACTCAATTGCAAAATGTGAAATGCTTCTGTATTAGGACATGTTGAAGTGTATTTACTATATATATGTACTCTGTTAAAGAAAAAGATGATAGACAAATGTGTCATTTCCATTGACGATGAATCGGTGATTAATGTGTCGAATGTGATGAAATGATGATGATGAAACAATTGAGTTGAAATAGTTTGCGTTCTATGCACAAGGCGGACCATGTGATCAGATTTATTAGTGAATGTTTTGTAATTCATTTATAGTTATCGATGAAATATTAAAACAAACGTTTAAGTTGACATTTTTTAATAATTTATTTATGTAATTTATGTAAAGTGCATTACTCCTTGTGATAATATATTAGATCCAGTACGTGTAATATAATATAAACAATGAGAACGTTTTTGTTGCCTGATTACATTGTTTGTGGCATTTGTTTTGGAATGCCTCAGTTAGTGAGTCCATGGATACCTACATGTAGCAATAATGTCGCCAAGCCTTTATTAACATGCCACTTTTGATTGAATTTGTGATTTTTTCTATATAAAATGTTTCTATTTTCAAGATATGTACAATTATTAATGTATATATTATATAGAGCTATGTTAATAAACATATTACTGTCAGTAACATGTGTTTTTTTTACACACTACAATATTATGTTTGTATTTGATGAGTAGTATTAAGAACTTACTGCAACCTCATGGGTAAGTCTTTGCCGGTAAGGTGGTAACCAGCCGCGGCCTAAGCCACCTACCAGACCAGCGGGGCTAGACAAAGTAACAGTCGTTTGGCGTTCACGACAGTAGATAAAAATGTATGGACAAACCACGTGACGAATGAAAACAAATGATTAGTTAGTTGAATGCTTAGTTATCTACTTTATACATAATACGTTGTTCACTGTAGGCTGTCTAATGTCATGCGAAGTACGCTAAAGTTATCTACCTTGAGATCTACCTACAACGTCTGCGAGAACGCCAGGGAGCGTTCAAATTGTCGTAGTCGATTTTTAAAAAAAGCGTGTTTTCCTATATTTGGTCACGTGGTTTATCTACAGTCGTTTTGTCCATACATTAATTTTATCTACTCACAAAACGTAATTGTATTTCTAAAATTACGTTTTGTGAGCTCTTGGAACGAAATCCAAGAAATGTATGAGAGTGACAGTTGTCATGTCATCAATTTGTCGACACGTTAAATCCTACACATACAACTTTTTGAATTTCGTTCCACAAACGTTTCGAAGCAATCTTAGAAGTACGTATAATAGATATTTCATGGCGTAAGCTGCTGACCTGATTTAAATATTAGATTTCATAAAAGGGCTGGGTTCGATTCCCGACAGGGGCGCTCATACCCGATCGCGACATGGAGGTCGTTAGTAAATTGGCATGTAGGTATCATTTTGTTTCAACCTAACCTAACGGCACAGTAAGATATTCCCTCTCTCAAAACTGCAATAATACTATACTGATAGATAGTATTTAAACTCATGCCTTTACCAGGCCCCTAATTTAAACAAATTTACTGAAAGAAAGAGAGAAAAAACATTTATTTCCAATAATTATGCCACATGTAACAAAACATAAATTACTTACGTACTAAAACGATGCCTGAAGCTTCCCTCACTCGGGCAACAAAAACCAATAATTGCCCAAGTGACGGAAGCACCAGATACCGCCTGTCACGTGGCACAACCCAGAAAAAGGCACCAACTGTAGGTAACTCGTCGTCCACACAGCGCTGATTTTCAGTGTACTGCTGTTTATTTACACCACAGGTTAGAACTTGCCTGCGATCTCACCTGTTTGTAAGTGAATACACCCCTAACGGTTTCTACACAGCATCGCGCCGGTACGCTTTATTGCTTGGCGGTGAGTTTTTGCCATTTGAATTTGCCAGTTGAATTGAGAACCTCCTCCTTTTTTTTAAAGTTGGTTAAAAAGGATAGGAAACAAATTTTTGTTGCTTAAGTACAGGTACAAATATAAGTACTTAGGCTTGATCTTTTTAAATCCTACTTAAAAGATACGGATAAACTTTTAACACTGATAAATAATACTTAATAGTTACCTACTAACTTTTACCTTAAATACCATTTCTCTCTACATGTCACAGAAGGTACATTATATAAGTAACTGTGCAGCATGTGTATGTATGTACATTTTACAATAACGGGTTAATCCGTAAAGACCGGTTGAAACGACCAGCTTCGGCTGATGACCCTTTGGAAATCTAACCTGCGCAACTGGTCGCTTGTTTATCGGAACAGGAAATTCACAACTTGACGGTGTTTTGTGCGACTAAAAGGTTTGCTCTCTGTAATGAAATTTGAGTAGTATGCAGACTTGCAGGCTTGTTACCCGACTGATAAGTTAAGGGCGTTGTTGCGCATACCTTGTCTTTATTAATTAGTATCTCATAATTCTATCAAACGGCTCAATAGATTTTCAAGTTAAATTATCGCTAACGGAGAAATATTAACCAATAGGATTGCACAAAATCTCCGCTTCTCTGATTTTGTGCAATCCCATTTATTTATATAAGATTCTTTTTAAATATCAAAATTTAATTATTGGCGCTAAACCAAACCTATCGATACCCTTTACTTATGTAGGTACAATAACCTTCTTGAAAATTACCTTCCATATCAAAATAGTATGAAGAGGTTGGTGAGGAGTAGAGCATTAGGTTGATAAATGAAAAACAATTTATAGCAAAAAAATTACATTTATTTAAGGCGTTGAAGGCACCAGTTTGTTTCACATCGGTGGGGTTACGGTTAACATACTTATAAGTACCTACTTAGATAAATCTCACAAAAATACAATTGACTAGACGTCTTGTCTTACAGTATGTCTAATGATAAAATTATTATGTACTAATTGTCATTTTTAATTAAAATTATTATGACATTATTTAGGTACTTATACATATAAAGATAGGTCAATACGGTTACTAAACTCTAATCTCATTATTTGTCACACAGTAATTTTTTCAAATCACAGTTCACTCAACCCACAAATATAATCGTTTAGAAATTATGATTTACGTACATCCTTTCGTAACTCGTAAGGCCTACTTGCGCCAAACATCGGGCTAAATAATTATCTTTTTGATTAGTGTTTTACACAGGATATAATTCCTATAAATTTAAATACGAATTAAAATTTCACTCGCAGCGGGATTTGAACCAGCGTCCCCCAGCTGTCGCGGCTGGGTGCTCTAACCACTGAGCTATACGAATTACGAGCCATATCACAAATAAATGGCGCTGGTTCTGCCTTAGGATCTGCCTAATATTACGAATCAAAATTTCATCGCAGAGGGATATGGCTCGTATAGCTCAGTGGTTAAAGCGCCCAGCCGCGACAGCTGGGGGACGCTGGTTCAAATCCCGCTGCGAGTGAAATTTTGATTCGTATTTAAATTCATCGGGCTAAATGTTTACAATATTTTTTAAACCAAAGTTTAAAAAAAGAGAAGACCTAAACATCTGCCATTGGACATTTTTAGCATTTTCACTTGATGCAAGTGGGCCTTAGTATACCAAACCTAAACACCAAAAAAGTAGGTAAATCATGAACGAATGAAAAGATGAAATGAATGTCAGTGGAAATTGAAATACCCCTAATAATAATGATATACCCCTATAATAACAAGTATTATAGCTTACAAACATAAAAACGCACGGCAATATCAATTAACACTACGCATAAGCATATAAATCGCTACTTTCAATATTATATACTACTAGCTGACCCGGCAAACGTTGTTTTATCATCAGGGACATAAAAAATAGCTTACGATCAACTCTAAGACCTTCCAAAAATACACAGAAAATTTCATAACAATCGGTCGAGCCGTTTCGGAGGAGTTTGGTAACAAAAACGAGACACGAGAATTTTATATATTAGGATATTTTGTTTGGCTGAACACTACGGAAACATAAAAATACAAAAAAGTTAAAACCTTGTAATAACAAAAACCACAACTACATCATACCACAAAGTCATCATATAACAAATTAAACAAGCGAAAAACAAATCAGTAATATCATCCCATAATTTTGTGCCATACAAAAATATACACGCGGTGAAAACTTCATGTCACAAAAATAGTCCAAAATCCGCCTCACGAAGGACCAAAAATTTCACCCCTTTTTCTTCGTGACAGGATTATCGCCGCCAGCATGGATGTCTTCTTTCATTCCTGCCTGATATTTTATCAGCTTGTCGTCGGCGTCGCGGACTCTCTGCTGCAGTATCTCGACGGTTCTGTTGAGGAGTTTGATCTCCTCTTGCAGCGGATACAGCTGCATGTTCATCTGCATCAGTTCCTTCTCGTGCGCCAGTTGCAGAGTATGCAGCTGGAAAAATTAAGGTTGCGGTGATGGGTAAAATTTGGCCGTGAAGTTCAAAATTTTGCTTGGTTTTTCACAATTGTCACACTAATTATACACAGATTCGATTTATGGCAATGATAATTCGGCAAAGAACTCTTATATATTCAGATATTTATGGTAAAAACATTTTTCAGAAATCCCCGTTTTCCCACAATAATCATATTTTGGGAACTGGGAAGTAATATGCGATGATGATTTTTAAGTAGTTTTAAATAAATCACGTATAGCTTTGGTAGCACTATTTATTGATTATTTAATTGATTATGTCCATAAACCTGCCATTTGCGGAAAACTAAATAAAATCATAATTTGGTGGTCTAATTTTTGCCCAACCACCTTAGATACAATTAGGTTTATGAATAGTACTTATTTTAGTACTTTCGTTGTTTGACGGTGCTTATGACATAATATCAGATGAGGATCAAAATACATCTTATTATACTATCAGCACAAGCACTCTACCAATCAGAGCACATAATGTCTGCAAGAGACGATAACATTTTGATAAATTTCGAAGATGACTTTGATTTTGAATACCGATTATTCAATAATAATTTATAGAAAACTAACGGACGCTTATGGCTCCGACCGCGTGAATTCCGGTATTACGCTAATCCCGCGAAACCTGAAATTCCGGATTTAAAAGTAGCCTATGTTTTAATCCACTCTGGATATGTTTATGATCTATCTCCATTTCCAGCCAAATCGGTTCGGTAGTTGCGGCGTGAAGGAGTAACAAACATACAATATACATATACACACATTTACACATTGGCTTACAAACTGTCGCCTTTACAATATTAGTGTGATACATCTAATATATACCACGAAACTTACATCTTGTATGCGTTTCTTCTTCAGCAGTATCAAATCCTCGTTGGTGCGTTTCAAAGAGGCGAGCAAGCCCGCCCTGTCTTCCATGAGCGTTTCCTTTTGTTTCCTCGCTTCGCTCAGCTCTGATTCCATTTCTATGTTCAGCCGCGACACTATGTTCTCTGACGATTTCGCTTGCTTGCTGGCTTTCTTTTGGGGATTCAAATTGAGTAGTACTGAAACAAAAAATAAACTATGCAGTACCAACTACCAACAACAGTGTTCCCTCAAAACTATAACACGGGGTTATTCAAGGGACGGAAAAACAATTTTTTTTAAGAGCCGGCAACCCATTTGCAGTTCCTCTGGTGCTGCAAATGTCCATGGGCGGCGGTGATCGCTTACCATCAGGTGACTCGCCCGCTCGTTTGCTCGCGTTGAGTATTAAAACCTACCTGTTCAATTACTTAAACCCATTTTCTTATCATAATAAAAAAAATTGCAGACCATAAAATTCGAATATTTTTGTGCCTATTTGACACAACTATATAGTACATATTTGCGCTTTAGTATTCTGCGGTTGATTGATGAGAAAATAGCGATAGGGAAGGGACCAGAGTGGGACAGACTGAATATGTACTATGCGAATGACAGCTGTCACCCGCACCATGCTATAGTGCAAATACTATTATAGAAGCCAATATTTAGAAAGATGAAATTTTTGGAAAGCTTATTTAGGCGCGTTGAGCATTTTTGAGATGGAAAACGCCATTGAACTTGTCAGAGTAACAGATACCTTAACCGACGCGTCTGTTTGAAATGGGAAAGACATTGAACCCGCGACACTGCTCTACTAGAAGTACTAGGTTAGTACGATCTTCGGTTGTATCGTCGATTAAGAGAAGGTGTAATGTTGCACTGTGCAAATAAAAAAGTTAACTGACCTTCTTTTTCCTTCTGCAGATTACGCAAGTTTTTCCTCAGTTCCTCAGTCTCCCTGTTTATTTTGGATATTGTGCGTTGCTTCACAGTCAATTCTGCTTGCAGCCCTTTAATAGTAGCAACCAAATAACTGTCTTCCTTTAACCTGTTGAAAATAAGCGCAGAATTCTGACTTAGCCTGCTGACCGCGGAAGACGCTCGGTCGGTCTTGTGTATCGTTTGAGTCGCTGCTGTGTGGAGGCTTTTAGCCGGTGTCTGTGTTTCTTCATCCTTCAAGTTGTTTTTGTTCATTTTGCTCTTCAAATTGTTGTTGACTTTCCGGTCCTCCATTAGTTGACGTTCGACGTCGATGATATGGTTTTCGTACTTCTGTTTCATGTCTCCAAATTTTTCCTGGAGTGTCACTAGAATGCTCTGGAAGTGGTTCTCTTTGTCTCTCAACTCCTGCTCTAGGCGGTGGATGCGTTCTTCTAGCAGTTTCTTTTTGTTATCCTCAACCGTTGACGATTTTGAGGCGACTGTGCGAGGAACAAAATATATTTTTATTTGAAAAACGGTTCAAGGATCTGCACACCAAATTAAAACTTGATTCGGTTTTTCGGTTTGTAATCTAATTGCTGATTATGATAGTAAAATTGCGTTAGTGGCAGTTGGCAGTGTCATCTGCACATATTTAATTAAAAATCTATTTTACTTAAAATTGTAGAGCACAGATTAAACATACTGTATCTTAGGTGTAGAGTTTAGAAAAGGAGATTGATCATCGAAGTATGGGCTTTGGTTTCACATTGTAACACGATGTGCATTTATGAAACTTACATTATTTATAGGGTAAAATAATAGCAATATATCCTCAAAATATGGAATCTGTACTTCGCCGGATTTCCGAGAAACAGCTTACAAATGTTCACGAATTGAGGTTATATTTTAAACACAATAAAATCGAAATATTTTTGATTTATTGTAGGTAGGTACCTATTTTACTTACAAATAAACCCTATTTATTTTAATCACAAAATACCTTCTCAGGTCACCAATAAACCACATCTCATTCATTATTTAATAGGTATAATATTCAAATAAATACCATAATAAAGGTATTGATTCTCATAGGTAGGTACCTAAGTACTGTTTTTTTGCAACACAAATACTAGTATATATATATAAATATAGGTATAACTGCTATTAGAGATGGTGGTACGGCCCCAGGACATTACACACATCGCAATCTAGCCCCAAAGTAAGCGATAAACTCTCTGACAGTCAAAGCATGGATAAGATCTAAAGTGTGGTGATAGTTTTCTGTTTGTCAGTATTTTAATGAAGGTTCGTTGATGCATGTCGATTAATGTACCTATCGATTATTTACTTGTAATAATATTTCGAATCTGTATTTCCATACTGGCAACACTTTGAAACAATGCATATTTATTAAAAAATAAAAGAATAATAAAATTACTTTCTTTTTATTTTGCAACATTTTTATCCGGCGAAGTTGGAATTTAGTATTTTAACAGATTTTGTAAAAAAATAAATCTTAATTTTTGATACCAGTTTCAATCTGGTACAAATTGAAACCATGTTTGAGCAATCTCCTTTATCCGGGAGTCGACAACAATTGTCAAATTACGCCAAATTTTTAAAATTGAGTAAATACTTATTTTGATATACATGTTAACATGATATTGCTATTCCCAAAATTTTACTGCCACGAGACTTCTTTGTTATTGTGGAAACTTTTTAGTTTACGACATTCTATAATTGATATTCGAACAAGTGTTTTTTAATAATGACTTATGTCATGTGACTCTCAATAAAATTTTCCTTGTGCAAAAAACTTTTTTGCTTCCATATCCTAGTTATCTAGTTTATTTCATCAAAAGGTTATGGCCCTATCCACGAAAGTCGCCATTAAAAACCTCTGCGGCCTAGATGACTACTCTACGTGGAAATTCGCAATTTAAATGATTCTGATACGAGAAAAGTTGTTCACGTATACATCAAAGTACCCGGATTCCAAAGACTCCACCGCCATCGAGAAAGACCAAGATGCACTGGTTTTGATCTGTCTGCATGTGGATACTTCACTCTATGCGTATGTACAGGATTCAAAGTATGCCAAAGATGCTTGGGATAGCTTAGCGAAAGCGTTTGAGGATAAAGGTGTCAATCGAAGGATTACCCTCATGAACGCGTTGCTGGATGAGAAGCTAGAGAGACACTCGTCGATGCGTGATTATGTTTCTGCAGTTATGTCTCTATCTCAAAAGTTGAAGGATATTGGTGCTTATTCTGTTGTACAAAATCTCTAACTTAAAATTGGCGAGTTTAAATTTAGACTCGCCAATTTTAGTTTTTCTAAACTCATGACTCATTCGGCAGTCACGTCGAACTAAATATGGAGATGATTTGGAGTCTCCAAAGACTCGCTAAACCTGACGTTTGGGTTGAATAGTAAGTGCTGCCATTTATGATAGCAAAAACTCCACAAACGTTGTTTTTTATTTTCCCCAATTGTAATAAAAATATTTTTTGCGAAATATATGGAAATTAGTTACGTAAAATACAAAGGTAACAGTTTAATTGATTTATTTTGGTTCAATCACCTTAAGAAATTCCGAAAGTTGATATTATGTTTAATTCATCGTCTGATTTGTCTATGTCCAAGCATAAACAAACAAGCAATTATCATTTGTCTATTAGTCTATGCTCATGTTATGGTTGGTCACTTGCTAGAGAGTATAGTGTTCTGTGGTCATAAAAGACCGTTTTGAATTTGACGTTCGAGTTTTGTGACCTTTAGTCACAGATTACTACAGATCCAGCGCACAGTACTTCGGGAGTGAGGCACGCAAAAGGGATACAAAACAAAAAGCCGTATTCCATTTGAGTTCGTACATGGTTAGTACGTAGCGAACCGCTGACCGAGTCACTGCTGCGTAATTTGTATGTGACGTTCAGAACTGGCAATTGATTTAAATTCGAAACACCAAACCTCAGCGAGAGTCCATCAGTGTGACCAGTCTACATTGAAATTATTTTCCCTAGATGTAAGGTATAAATTGTATGTTAGTAACAGGGCATTTGAGATTAAAAAAAAACCTTAATGACTGGCCTCTTGTTGAAACAACGTTTCTTTTCGGACGATATCGCGTACGGGGCTTAGCGGAAAAAGTATAAAAAACTATAAGACCCAAGATTAATCGGTCAAACATCTTGCTGCCCGCGATGAAATAAAATGAGAAACGGCGTCGCCTGTTGCTCTGCATATTATTGAATACGGTAATTTTCTTTGATAGTGAGTGACGGTCTTTCACTTCATTTAATATAGTATTAAAATTGAAAAAATTGGCCGCCATTTTGAACTTTTTTGTTATTGGGCCGAATTCTTTCAAAATCGAAATCTGACCGTGGCAGCAAGCATTGAGTAAGAATCTGGTGTCAAAATTGAAAAAATTGGCCGCCATTTTGAACTTTTTTGTTATTGGACCGAATTCTTTCAAAATCGAAATCTGACCGTGGCAGCAAGCATTGAGTAAGAATCTGGTGTCAAAATTGAAAAAAGTGGCCGCCATTTTGAACTTTTTTGTTATTGGACCGAATTCTTTCAAAATCGAAATCTGACCGTGGCAGCAAGCATTGAGTAAGAATCTGGTGTCAAAATTGAAAAAAGTGGCCGCCATTTTGAACTTTTTTGTTATTGGACCGAATTCTTTCAAAATCGAAATCTGACCGTGGCAGCAAGCATAGAGTAAGAATCTGGTGTCAAAATTGAAAAAATTGGCCGCCATTTTGAACTTTTTTTTTATTGGACCGAATTCTTTCAAAATCGAAATCTGACCGTGGCAGCAAGCATTGAGTAAGAATCTGGTGTCAAAATTGAAAAAATTGGCCGCCATTTTGAACTTTTTTGTTATTGGACCAAATTCTTTCAAAATCGAAATCTGACCGTGGCAGCAAGCATTGAGTAAGAATCTGGTGTCAAAATTGAAAAAATTGGCCGCCATTTTGAACTTTTTTGTTATTGGACCGAATTCTTTCAAAATCGAAATCTGACCGTCGCAGCAAGCATTGAGTAAGAATCTGGTGTCAAAATTGAAAAAATTGGCCGCCATTTTGAACTTTTTTGTTATTGGACCGAATTCTTTCAAAATCGAAATCTGACCGTGGCAGCAAGCACAGAGTAAATTTTTTCAATTTTGACACCAGACTCTAACTGTTACACTTACACTTACTCTATGCTTGCTGCCACGGTCAGATTTCGATTTTGAAAGAACTCGGCCTACTCACAAAAAAGTTCAAAATGGCGGCCAATTTTTACAATTTTGACACCAGATTCTTACTCAATGCCTGCTGCCACGGTCAGATTTTGATTTTGAAAGAATTCGGTCCAATAACAAAAAAAATTCAAAATGGCGGCCACATTTTTTCAATTTTGACACCAGATTCTTACTCTATGCTTGCTGCCACGGTCAGATTTCGATTTTGAAAGAATTCGGTCCAATAACAAAAAAGTTCAAAATGGCGGCCAATTTTTTCAATTTTGACACCAGATTATTACTCAATGCTTGCTGCGACGGTCAGATTTCGATTTTGAAAGAATTCGGTCCAATAACAAAAAAGTTCAAAATGGCGGCCAATTTTTTCAATTTTGACACCAGATTCTTACTCAATGCTTGCTGCCACGGTCAGATTTCGATTTTGAAAGAATTCGGTCCAATAACAAAAAAGTTCAAAATGGCGGCCACTTTTTTCAATTTTTACACCAGATTCTTACTCAATGCTTGCTGCCACGGTCAGATTTCGATTTTGAAAGAATTCGGTCCAATAACAAAAAAGTTCAAAATGGCGACCACTTTTTTTTAATTTTGACCACGGTTCTTTCTCCAACACAGACCGTCACTTACCAGTTAGAGTACAATCAAAAGAAATGACTGTCTTCAATATGTATGATGCAGATAATATTATAAATTCAAATGGAACCGAAGACCGTCGCTCACCATCAAAAACAAATACCGTCTTCAATCTGCAGAACAACACGCGACGCCGTTTCCCCGTTTTATTTCATCGCGGGCAGCGAGACGGCGTCGGAGGTTAAAAATATACTTAGGTACTAATCACTCTTCACTAAGGAAATTGTACCTATAATACTATATTGTAGTGGGAGTTTTTTCCTTAAGCCACTTAAGCTAGCAACATTATCAGGCTTGCGTTAGACAGTGTTCGGACCGATAGCTGTGTGTGTGCACGCACACATACGTAAATACCGTGCGTCACTTGATGCTTCGGAAGTGTTCATCTGTAGTAATCTGTGCCTTTAGTATCACTTATTTTAAATATTAATAATTTACTCTAAGAGAAAACCAAGATATAATTAAAATATTTCGTGTATTTGTCTATATGCAAGTGTTAGGCAGACACCTTAAATTTAATCGGCACCTCCCGAGGTCTTCTCTTATTTTAAGGAATTTCAGATTGAAATCTCTTAATTTAAACATAGAACGCGTACAACGGAATAGCTTTTGTTCTCTAAAATCTAAATTGAATAGTTTAGCGCTGTCAAAATAAATTTTAGATTAGAGCTGTCATTTAGGGGTGTAACAGAATGTCACATCTCTCTAAGTCTTATTTTGGCGATTTTTAGCGATTTTTAGTTTAGAGATTGGCAACAGAATAAGCACCATTGCCACCGGATTTGACGATGATCTTGTAGCTGTTGTGTTACTGAGAGGACTACCTGAAGAGTACAGACCTATGCGTATGGCACTGGAACACTCTGGGATGAAGTTGACTTCAGAGAACGTACGACAGAAGTTACTACAGGAGGATTCACGTCAAGGTTGCAGTACATCGTCTTCAACGGACTCGGCATTGGCAGTGAGTAAGAGTCGGAAACGGAATGGGAACAAAGACAAGAATATGACCAAAGTGAAATGCTATAGATGTGGAAAGCATGGGCATAAGAAGCCGGACTGTCCTGAAGGAAGGAAAGCAGATGATTCGACCTGCAAAATGAAAGACGTCGTGAGCCTGTCTTCATCAAGTGCCGGGGAATCCTTCAATCCGACGGAGTGGTACATCGACAGCGGGGCATCTTCACATATGTCTTTCCAGAAACATTGGTTTAAAGATTTGGTTATGAATGTCAGTATGAGTAACGTGACATGTGCGAATAATGATAAGATGGAATGCGCGGGTAAGGGTGACATCATGGTGAGTATGAAAGGTAGAATGCTTGCCGTGAGGGATGTCATGTATGTACCTGGTTTGCGTGTTAATCTGTTATCAGTTTCACAGTTAGTAGAGAGAGGATGGAAGGTGTTTTTTGACAGGGATGGATGCAAGCTAATTCACCATTTGGTTCCAGGCCATTTCAATGGAAAGCTTCTGGCTATCGCAAGTGAAGTCTCTGGTATCTACAAGCTTGAAGGTTGTCAGGCGGTTGTAGATGGGGCTGCGTTGGCGTCAGTGAAAGCAGGTAATCCTTTGATGTTGTGGCACCGGCGGCTTGGACACGTAAATGAGCGAGATTTACGTAAGCTTCCGGGTGTGGATTTTGGAAAGAGCGTAATGGAGCCTTGTGTCGCTTGTATTAAGGGGAAGGCACATCGTTTACCTTTTCCAGTTGGTGAGGCTGAGACTGCAACTGGTTCATGCAGATATCTGTGGTCCAATGTCTGAACCGTCGTACGGTGGATCTCGGTACATGCTAGTAATTTTAGATGACTTTACACGTAAAACTTTTGCATTTTTCTTTAAATCAAAAGATCAGGTTTTAGATCATTTTAAAGTTTTTCTAGCATCTGTAGAGGTTGAGACCGGGTTGAAAGTGAATGAAGTGTTACTGTCTTTGAACTTCACGCGCTGTGACTTTGATAGCTGTCTTTACAAAAATAATAATTTTTATATCGCTTTGTACGTTGATGATTTTTTATTATTTTAAAAGACAGAGTGCAAAAGGAAGTGTTGTTTGACTATCTTCGTAAGTATTTCACGATGAAGGATTTAGGGGAAGCTAGACAAGTTTTGGGGATGCTTTTGTCTAGGACGGATACCGGAATATATTTGAATCAAGAGAGGTTTATTTCGAAGATCTTGGATGAATATGGTATGAGCGATTGCAAACCAGTGAAAACTCCGATGGAAATGGATTTCTATAAAGCCTTGGCGGAAGGGGAAGGAGGTATGATCTTGTCCTACCAAGACTATATCGTCGTTATCAGGCGCTCATAGGGTCGCTGAACTATTTGGCCTGTAACACATATTGCGGTTGCGGTTAACTATGTTAGAGATTGCATTGCTAAAAATGTTATACGTCTGGACTATGTGTGTACGCAGGATAATCCAGCAGATGTGTTGACAAAAACTAGGTCGTGTGGCATTTACCAAATGTGTGCGCGATCTGAGTTTGGGTGTGTGTGGTGTGGTGTGATGTGAGGATATCTGATGATGGATGTTGTTTGAGGGGAAGTGTGGAAACTTTTTAGTTTACGACATTCTATAATTGATATTCGAACAAGTGTTTTTTAATAATGACTTATGTCATGTGACTCTCAATAAAATTTTCCTTGTGCAAACAACTTTTTTGCTTCCATATCCTAGTTATCTAGTTTATTTCATCAAAAGTTATATTAGCTAACAAATTATGAAAAACTGAATAAAATTTGTGTTTGGCGGGCAGATGAAATGAATACTTGCTAAAGTTACTGTAAACTTAGGCAAGTATTATTATTTATATGCTACTGAAATTGTATACAACAGCTTGAATGAAAAAGTAGTTTACATATTTTACATTTGTGAATTAGAAACTATGCAATTCACAACCAAAACCTAAGGGTTTTAGTTCACTAGAGATGTGCTACGTTGCTATCCTACGATTTCATGGCCTACTTGCGGACGCCATCTCAAATTTTTTTTTCCACAAATTCCAAGGGAACCGTGGAGTTTTCCGGTTTAAAAAGTAACCTATGTTTAAATCCAGAGTATACCTGTCTGCCTGTAAATTTGGAATGCCAAGTTTCAGCCAAATCGGTTTAGTAATTTCGGCGTGAAGGAGTAATAAATATATGCATATACACACTTAACACATATACACTTTTGCCATATCTACTCATTCGAAGCGATTTTATTGGCACACAAACGTAGCATAACAAAGAAGCACATCTTTGGTGGACCAGCGCCTAAGTCCTTGAGTAGAGAAATCTATAGGTTAGTAGGTACAGTATACTAAATGCTAACTTACCTATTAACGCCGACACAGAGTCCGGATGTTTTCTTTTTAGTATCAGCTCCATTTCTTTCACCTGCCGTTGTAAATCCTGTATAACCACGGCATCCTTATCTCGTTGTATGGCTAAATTCTTCCTCTCATTTCTCTCCTTACTAAGTTCCGCTGCGAGACTCTTTTCATTCTCCTTCGCGGATTTCAATTCCGAATTTCTGTTTTCATACTCTTTCGAAAGTCTTGCGACAAATTTCTCGCATTCCGCTACTTTTAACTCCGCGACGTATTTATCTTCATTTATCTGATCCAGTTTTTTACGAAGAATTTTATTGTCATCTGTTAATTGTACGTTCAATAGCTCTAAACTTTTGACTCTTTCGTTGGTATCCTTCAACTCTTCTAGTAAGGATTCGTGTTTGCATAGCGTTATTTTTTTGGGTGAATTCGTCACGAATCTAGCGACTTTCACGGCTTCTTTTTTCTTAGAATCGATGACGCCAGCAGAGAAAGGCCTTAGCTTCGGTTTTCTTCGAACCTCACCGCCTTCTTTAGCGGTTTGTTTTGCATTTGCAGTTTGATTGGTCTGTAACAAAATACCAATATTTAAAAATAGTAAATTATGGTCCGATACACTACCTGACCAGAGATTATTTATGCAATATTTTTATTTATATTGTATATTTTATTAAACCCCTTCTTTATGAAATTCGCGTGGCACAGTTTTTGTAAACAAACTCGTCCGACACGACTTGGCCGATTTTTATGAAATTTTTGTCTACGCTCGGTCTTAGAGTAAGTCGTAACATATTTTTCATATTATGGTAAAACAACGTTTGAGGCGTCAGCTAGTATTTTTATAATATAATTTTATTTATTAAATGAGCTTTATCATTTACTTTTACTACCATCTACAAATCCATCCATCCAAATCTTATCTAAGGTAAGTATGCATTCCAAATTACACCTGCGATTTGAGTTTAAAAATTAACCTTCAGATCAGAGAAAGGAAAAGCCGAAATTGAGGTAAGTAACTGTAAAAGAATCACCAGAGATAGCGAATCAAATCAAAAATCGATAGTTATCAAGCGAAAAAGCATATTTACAGCAAACACAGTTGGAGTTTATTATAAAATAACTGCAACTTCGTGGCAACGACCTGGCGTGGCGCCTCTGCTTACGGGAAGGCTGTTTTTCTGGTTCCAAAATAAATATAACTGCTTAAGCAAAGCAGTACACCTACCACTTACCAGTAGAGATTTTTATATAATAAACATCTATAATCAAAGTTAATACGCATGTAAGAGGTTTTTTGATACTAAAGTATTTATTTGATTTCAGACATTTTTAAGCTAAAAGACAAATCGTATAGCAATTAATAAGTATATATGGCTCAGTATTCTACACTTAGGTATCATGTATACTTACGATATATAAATAAGAAATAAAACCCAATTAATTTTGTCGAAAATTATTTGAAGTAAGCAATAGGTACCTACTTACCTCTTACGAAAATCCAATAATGTATAAAACAAGTATTTGTGTCTTCCGAAAAACAAACAATTTTTTCCCGTATCTTAGAGTGGTGTTGGTAATGGTAATGATGCCTGGACGACCTATCGTTAGTAAACACAAAGTACCTGACGCACTTGGGCTAAAAAAATAATATGTAGACCATAAATGATAAATTCGACCTACTTACAGCAGAGAAACCTAACCCAGTTTAAATACACCGAACATGAGAAATGAAATAAATTAATAAGTCTTTAATCTATTGACATTACTTACCTTAGTATGGTAATGCACTAAACTTTGATTCCTAAGATAAGACTCAAGAAAATCTCCAACATGTAATCCTACACCCAAAGCCCGACGATAAAGAAGAATGACCAAGTTTTCTCATGAACCAAAACCAAAATATTCTAGTAAAATAAAATAGTATCTTTAAATAACCCATGGCACTAGGAATTTGTTTTTCATATCCGGAATTTATACAAAAAGTGACTTTCTTTTCAATGCACATTCCCTGTCATACAGATTTTATTGAGAAGTACAACTTGTTTATACGGCTTTTATTTTGGAATTCGGATGTTTATGTGGAAACCGTGGTCTATAAAAATAAAGTTTGGATTTTAATCAGCTTGGTACGGGGTTCCATACATCCATGGACATTTTCTTCTATAAATAAATAAATAAATATATAAGGTACATTTTACACATCGCAATATAGCCCCAAAGTAAGCGATAGCTTGTGTTATGGGTGCTAGATGACTGATAAATATACATACATACTACATACTAATATACATAAATATAATATATTGAAAAACACCCAGACACTGGAAAACATTCATGCTCATCACACAAACATTTACCAGTACTGGGAATCGAACCCACGACCTCCGGCGCAGACGGCAGGCTCGCTATCTCTACACCATTCGGTTTTGCGTTGCGTTCTGGGGACACGGTAGTGTCCCCGCCAGACGAGTCAAGCGAAGCGCGAGGGCACTACCTATCTTTTCTCGAAGTGTTTCGCCGTATTGACGTGACAACGTCTTATAAATCGATAGAGCCGGTTGCACGCACGAAAAAACATGACTCATCCGGCGTTACCTCGCTCATGCGGCGTTACCGGCGTTACCTCGCGAGCGCGGAACGAGCGACAAAGAAGACGTTGTCACGTTCAACTATCGTCAGTAATACTTTACAGGCAACCAATTTTTTTTTTTAAACCCTTATAACTTAGGCCAGAATTATTCCAGATAATCAAAATTCTCGGGAAATGATGTCACCGGTGAACTTATTAAACGTATAAAGTTTCAATATCACAGGTCTTATACTTTAGATTTTATTGACATCTGAAAAACCCAGATTTCGTCACTGACTGACTGACTGACTGACTGACTCACTGATGATCATCAAAATTCCTAGGTACTTCCTGAAGTCCTAGAAAGCTGAAATTTGGTATGTAAGCTAGAATTAGTACACAACCAACAAAAAAATTCCAAAAGTTGGGAATTTAACCCCCCAACCCCTTAAAATAGGGGATGGAAGTTTGTATGAAACTACGGCAAATATTGATGCTAGAGGTCTCAAAATTGATATAGGGACTCTTTGTAATAAACAATTAAATACGTGTTTCAGGATTTTTAGTAAATCACCCCACATCCATCAAATTAGGGGGTTGGAAGTTCGTATGGGGGGATGGAAGTTTGTATGAAACTACAGCAAATATTGATGCTAGAGGTCTCAAAATTAATATAGGGACTCTTCGTAATAAAAAAATAAATACGTGTTTCAGGATTTTTAGTAAATCACCCCACATCCATCAAAATAGGGGGTTGAAAGTTCGTATGCGGGGATGGAAGTTTGTATGAAACTACGGCAAATATTGATGCTAGAGGTCTCATAATTGATATAGGGACTCTTTGTAATAAACAATTAAATACGTGTTTCAAGATTTTTAGTAAATCACCCCACATCCATCAAATTAGGGGGTTGGAATTTCGTATGGGGTTTCCCATACGTATACAGGGTTATATAAAAAATACCAAAACGCTTTCGGCCTGTAGTTGTTTACTTTAACACTAACAACTTTTGTTCAACGACTTTTTGAAATTCAGTATTAATTTATTTCATACAAAAAAATGTTATTTCTGTAAAGTGACATTACACTGTTGCGGTTACGCGCCGCGAGTTTGCGCGCCAGCCGACACGCCGTTGCCACTTGCCGACGTTACATTACAGAGTAGGAACAAGTAGAGTGTCTCTATAAAATTTTGAATATTGATATTTCTCAAAATATCGAGTAAAAAAAGAAGTCGTAGAACAAAAGTTCTTAGGTTTAATGTAAACAAATACAGGCCCAGAGCGTTTTGGTATTTTTTATATAACCCTGTATAGATAGGTACAAACTTAATTTCATGTTAGATATCTGCTAGTATACATCTGGAAAAACACGTAATTTTTTTTTTTTGGTAATTATAAGCGTGATTCCAGTGCCCAAGTGGCCAAGCGCCCAAGTGCCCAGTGCCCTGTGCCCAGTAATATCGCACGTTTCAAGCCCAAGTTCCATGCATGTCATGTTTAACAAGCCGAGTTTCACTGCATATCGAGTGACCAGGATCCAGCGCTCAATGACAAGAACACACATTGAACCGAGTGCCCAGTGCCCAGCTGAGCTGTCTAACGTGCCAAGCGTCAAATCTCTTTGATTTTGAAGAGCGTTTAGAGCATAAATACCTGCTCAGTGCCCAAACGGACGCGTCAAGCCCAAGTTAAATACAGGCCCCGTCCAACGAGCCCAGCTCTCAGTTCCCAGTGCCCAGGGTGAGATGAGTGCCCAAGGCCCAGTGCCCATTACCCACAGTTAGCCGTCGGGCATGCCAAGCGTAAATTATATGGATTTTAACAGCGCCCCAACGTCAGTGTGCCCAGTACCATAGTACACGCGGCAAGCCCGAATTCCCGTACCGAGCTCCGCGTGTTCATTGCCCAGAGTCCAGTGCTCTGTGACCAAAATGAGTTGTCAAGCGTGTCAAGCGTCAAATTTAAATTTCAAGAGCGCCTCAGCGCCCAACGAAAATAAAGACTAAGTATAAATAAAACAATAGTTAAAAACTAATAAACACACAAATCTCACCGATACCTTCCGTAGATTTGTAATGGATAACAAGTAGTCTGTGTTAGTCCAGGATATAATCAGTCTACATTTTAAATTTCAACCAAATCAGTTCAGTGGTTGTGTTGTGATTTGGATCTATACATTACGTTTAATTATCATTTTATCTTGATAAATGTAAAATTAGTTTCACTTTCGGTAGGCCAAATCTACTAACTTTAAATCCACTACTTATAAGTTTTTTAAATTTTCAGAATATACTTCTAAGCAAAGTACCTACGTATCTACTCGTAAATCGTAATACAAACATAATATTAGAGAGTGGGCTGTGAAAAGAGGCGCACCTGAAGTGCAAGAAATACACAAAAAAAAAGAAAAATTAAGTTAATAAAAAACATTGTTTTAAAAAACTTACAAAAAGAAATGAAATCCCAACAAAAACATTATCATGTATAATGTTGCCAGACGAGTATATGGCTCACACTGTCAAAAAGTTATCAGATCTCATGTAGGGCAAGACTTCTGACTTTATACACCCTTAAATACAAGCTCTAACTTCACAAACTCTATACACTTTAGTTACAATAATGTCTTGACCGTTTGGCTACCGTTACATTGGGCGTAAAATCAAAAATTTATTCACTTTTCAGTACTCTGTAAGTTCTGTTAAATCAAAATTTGAAATCAGGAAAATGATTTTGGTGGGATACATTTTTCAATTTACGCCCATGTGACGGTAGCCAAACGGCCAAGACATTATTGTAACTAAAGTGTAGAGTTCGTGAAGTTAGAGCTTGTATTTAAGGGTGTATAAAGTCAGAAGTCTTGCCCTACATGAGATCTGATAACTTTTTGACAGTGTGAGCCATATACTCGTCTGGCAACATTATACATGATAATGTTTTTGTTGGGATCACGTTTTCCTGTTCATCCCGCGCACTTTTTCAATATGTGCGTGCGTATGGGCTTATAAAGTAACGTTCGAGCTGAGCGCAAGTGCATAGATGCGGTTTATGCTAAAGTGAGAGCCCCCATCAGTAGCCATGGGGTCGTGGACACAGACGGTCGCGCTCTTGGTGGCAGTGCTGGCCACAGCGGCGCTTTCCTCGCCTCTCGTCAATGATCTTGAACCCGGAAAAGGTATGCACATTTAATAATAACTATGCTTTTTGAGATATACGAAAGAAAATCATTTTTGAGAAGTGCGTTTATAATCTTAGATATTTTCTCTGCTCCATTATTATAGACATGTAAAGTTATAAACAAATGTGAGTTTAATCCCGTGGTCACCAAGTCTAAGTCTTCAAAGATTTCCCTGAGTTTATGCTAAACTTGCTTAGATTTACTTAGATATTAATTTATTGTGAAGGTATCTAGGAACATTTAATGTTTTCCTGTTGTTACAAAATTTCTTTTGTTTACAAAAAACTTTTTGACAAAAAAATTAATCAGCCAAAAAATAAACACATCCTTTATTTTTTCTCACCCCTAAATTCCTACCCTAACGTAGGAATTTATTTTTCCAATTTTATTAGGAACTAACTTCAAAGTATACATCTTCACAATAAAAAAAAATTTGCAAAATCGGACCACTCTGTAAAACGGCATTCGTGGTCAATTATAAAAAATAAATCGTGTTTGTATTTTCGTCAGCTAAAAAGTTGAGAAATTATATACCTACACTGGTCACTTGGCCTCATGTTTGTAATAAATTCTAAACTTATAAACTCTACCTTTAGATGTGATGCAAAAGTATTAAGAATATACCCACGCATGACCAATAAAAAGATTCAATTACATACACGACCCATTCAAATTTGTCTCCCCTTTGACGATACCAACGAATTTGCGATAGGTATATTAACTCCCCCCATACGTTTTTATATCCAGACGACAGCAGCCTATAGTAAGTTTGCGTATGAGTATGATGGATGTTTAGAAAAAGATTACTGATTCAAATTGAATCGATTTACTTCTTCGATTAATGAAGTTTTTATTTTATTACATACCTAAGTATACTTGGCTGATGTCGTCGTATTCCTATCACTAACTTTTCCTAAACTTTTTGAGGAATTGTAATTTTGTGATTATGGAATTTAATTAGTTCTTCAACTGCACTTCAAAAATAAGGTAAAAGCTGAAACGAGCATTCGTTGTACTGTATTCGAATTGAAATAAGCTCTATATATTAATACGTTAATGTATGGAGATTGAAATCTAAGGCCCTTGTCAAGTTATACATAAATCCATAAGTCTATAACCTACATTCTTAAACGTTTCTCTTCTAAAATGTTTTGCCATTATGGGCTACGCTTCCCAACTCACTTAAACGTTTAAGGTAAACATAATAATAGTACTTTCTTTGAAAAGAATCTTAAATAAATAAAGCCTTTATTTACCAAAATGTTTGTACATTGTTCGATAACTTTTTACCAAGCAAAATTACAATTTATTAACCTTTTTACTTAATTGCTTGCTCACAAATATGATCCGTTCACTACTATTTACTAAGTATAATAAAATAGTAGATCGATGTTGTAATGAATAACTTTTTAATAATTATAGAAATCTTTGAATAAAGTAGGTCATTATGTGACACATTTTGATTTCAATGAGCGTAGATAATTTTTTTTTTTTAAATCAAGCTCTTATACCAGCACCAGACCCATGGTTACCATTTCAGCACCAAGACGTCAAGACGGAACAAACGAGTCCTAACTCAATGGAGTTTTGTCATTGAACTACCATGGCCACCTTTCGGTTCCATCATCAGATCAGCTCCATGTCATAATAATTTTGCATTGTCACCCGATTTACACATGCTCAATCGGTTACCGGGAGTAAATCAAATTCAACTTGCATGATTTGATTACAGACAAACATCGAGACAGAAATTAAAGCTTTAAAAACATATTTTTTCCTAAAACTACTAAATAAGCTATCGGTAATGTTAATCAGTAAGAAATAAGCGTTTTCTCCAATCGTACTGATGCTCATTAACAATTGAAAATAATTCTCTTATTACTATCGATACCGGAAACAAAAGGTTAAAAATAGATACAAGTTCCGGAAGCCAGCTTCACCTTCATCATACGTGATCAAAATAAAAGATCATTCGTAAATAGTAGGAAACTAACGGAAAACGTCGACTTAACTAAGATTGGCAAAGAATTACCGCAAAAGCAATGGTTCACTAGGGCAAGATATCCATTACTTTTCATTGGACCTAATACTACGAGATAATTGTGACTTAATAATAGACAATTGTCCAGTCTATAGCAATAGCGATAGTCGCTGGCTTCGGTCGTAACATATCATGGTATATATCATATTCTGTGGCTTGGCGAATGGCGATCATTTCAGGGGGCTATGGCCGCATCAGCTGAAAGGACGACAATATTTTATAATATATTTAATTTTTGACAACCATTGATGAGCCATGAGCACTAGGAATTTGTTTTTCCAATATAGAATTTATGTTTATGCACAAAAAAACTACTTTCTTTTCAATCCATATTTCCTGTCACAAAGATTTTATTGAGAAGTACAACTAGTTTATTGGCTCATTATTTTGAATGTATGGAACCGAATCACAGATCACTACCTATAAATTATGTACTCCATTTCAAATTATGACGTAATTTACAGCTATGGCTCATAACCGCACCATAATGACAGCAAAAGAAAGTGTAGTTAGACAGGCGCCTAGAACTTAACTTTTATCGTCTCTGTAATTGTTTTTAAGATTAACTCTAAAGTCTTTGAACTCTGAACCATGGCACATTGAACTTTTACTAATGACCACAATAATACTTGAAACGGAATTGGTCTTCAAAACGTATTCTTTGTCAAAATTATTTATGCTTAATAACGTACCTATACGAAAATCACATTAATAAACATGTGAATTTCCATAAGTTTTCTAGGTGCTTTATTCGAGTTCTTGTTTCTAGGTACTAAACTAATATTACTTCGTACATAAATATTATATTATGTGTGACCGAGATCTCTTTTCCTCTGAGTTTTCTCACTAACCTGGGTTTCTGAGCGTTAGGAGGGCAACATGACGGGACCTGGCAATTTATACTCACATTAATAGAGTTTTCTCGCTAACCCAGTTCTCACTTACTCGACTATTTTCTACTTTTATCATATTACCATCAATATACATATACATATTATTATATTATACTATATAATAATAAATCTGTAAAAGTCGAATTTCTGTACAGTGAAAAGAAATGCTAAAAACCGAGTCAGGGGGATGTAAGAAGTGAAATAGAACCAATTTAGAATTTTTTCAATTTTTTTGTTTCTCTGTTTGTCTGTTTGTCTGTCTGTTTGTACGGGCTAATCTTTGGAACGGCTGGACCGATTCCAATGAAATTTTGTGTGGTGGTAGCTTATGTCCCTGGTCAACATATAGGATACTTTTCATCCCGGTAAAATAAAGAGTTCCCGTGGGATAGTTAAAAAACTGCAATTAATTTAACAGCTTTGTAAACAACAACTAATGAACTTAATTTAGTAAAATTTGTTATGCTGATACCTTACGTTGCCTCTTTAACAAAATATATATATAGTAAAACTTATTAATCCAATCGAGTTCCCGCGGGAAACGGTTAGTTATAGTTAAATAGTTCCCGGTCGTGGCCTATTCACCTTTGCTAAGCAAAACATATTAATAGAGAATACGCTGCAGAAACAAACTATGATCCAGGAGAACTATCTGAAATTTTACGAACTGGGGTCCACAGTCTTACTGTAGAACAGAGAACTGTGTACGAACGTGTATGTCACAGTGTTGACAATGCTATGGGTGAAATTTTGTTTTTAGATGCACCCGGTTGGACGGGAAAAACCTTTCTTACTAAAATAATCTTGGCACAAATACGAACTCAAGGCAGAATAGCTCTTGCTGTAGCGTCGTCTGGAATAGCAGCCACTTTGTTGCCCGGTGGTAAAACTGCTCATACGATGTTTAAAATTCCCATAGATTTGGACATAAGTGAACACCCTGTATGCGGTATCTCTAGAAATTGTGATAAAGCAAAGATTTTACGTGACTGCTGCTTAATAATATGGGACGAGTGCACTATGGCACACCGAAAAGCAGTAGAGGCGGTTGATAGAACCCTCAGAGATATTCGTCAAAATGACCAACTTATGGGCGGCGTAACGATGCTGTTTTGTGGAGATTTTAGACAAACGTTGCCTGTAGTACCACGAGGAACAAAGGCCGACGAGATAAGAGCATGCTTAAAGAGCTCAAGCCTGTGGCCACACATCACACGGATGCACTTAACAGAGAACATGAGGGCGCGAACAGGTGGAAACATAAATGCACAGGAGTTTTCCGATTTATTACTAAAAATTGGCGAAGGCACGTATCCGGAAGAAGAAGGGAAAATCGTTTTGCCTAATAATCTCTGCCGCACAGTTCATTCAGTTGAGGAACTTATCGCTTCTGTCTGTTTATGGCGATCAAAGCCAAATAACAAATCATGAAAACTCAAGGCTTTGTGAAAGAGCAATTTTGACTCCGCGAAATGACCAAGCCACAAGAATCAACTTGGATATGCTTGCCAATGTCGATGGAGAATTAGTCGAGTACACTTCTATTAACAGAGTAATGGAGCAAGATGACACTACCAACTATCCAGTTGAATTCCTTGATTCTCTGAGTGCCCCTGGAATTCCATCACATAAAATAAATTTAAAAAATGGCGTCCCTATTATTCTGTTACGAAATTTAAACCCCCCCAAATTATGCAATGGAACTAGATGAAAAGTAACGTCTCTGCAACGTAATATAATAGAAGCGGAGATTTTGACAGGGTGTGGTGTCGGTGAGAGTTTTTATACCCCGAATTCCACTG
Organism: Coenonympha arcania; assembly: GCA_036785405.1. NCBI lineage: Eukaryota > Metazoa > Arthropoda > Insecta > Lepidoptera > Nymphalidae > Coenonympha > Coenonympha arcania. Next base: position 5,302,983 of record CM072072.1, on the reverse strand, counting down.
TTTCCAAACAATTACCCTTTCCGTTTTAAACGTGTTCAGTTCCCGGTTAGTTTGTGTTACGCTATAACTATAAATTATAACAAGGGCAGACGCTGCGTGTTGCGGGTGTGGACCTCAGCGTCAGCTGTTTCTCGCACGGCCAGCTCTATGTTGCTTTGTCCCGCGTAAGTCAGCCAACCAACCTATTTGTTCATGTTCCGAATCAGTTCACGTTGAATGTCGTTTATAAAGAAGCATTATAAGGTATTATCATATTTTTATATATTTTTATTAAAGGAATATATTTGATAACTTGGTACTTTACTAATAAAGGTCCTGAACTAATAACTGTTTCGCTTCTATTATTGTAAAACCCCGAACTGCACGCGGGCGGAGCCGCGGGCAACAGCTAGTTATTAATACGTTCGACGCGCACCGTCAAACGTAGCGGCATATTTTGATAATATTACAGTAACTAGAATTTCTCTTAACCGATTATAATCGAAATCTGCATAAAACCATAAAAATACAAAAAAATTGGGACTCGTGAAAGTGGTACAGCAATTAAATTTTTTACTGTTTAAATTAATTTTAATAATTATTTTAATGTTTAAAGTAATTTTTAAACGGTTGTCGTTTCGGATAACTTCGCGATTAGGTTAACTGTTTTTATCTTCATAAATAACTCTAAGTTTTTAACTTCGGATTCTTTGTTTCCGTATTTTTTAAGAGGATCGTCTAGCTGCAAGCTTTCAAACAAAAAGCGATAACGTTTTCCTACCCGTAAAATATGTAGTCATATTTTCATAATTTTTATTTTAGTAATGTTGCATGAATTACTATGCTCGTACGTTTTACTTTCTAAGAAATATTGCTTATGTTAAAAATTATTAGAGCTTATTATCAACATCCATATTTTTGGTCTAAAAACTTGCTGGAGTATTTTTTTTATTTTTATTTAAATAAACTAAAATACTAAAAAAATAAAACGTACGAGCCTAGATTAAGGTGTACTGAACCTAATGAAACCAAAATTGTTCAATTCGGTAAACGTTAGGTAGGGGGGGGAAATACGTTATCATCCAAAGGAATATTTCAAGAATAATATTTAGGCCTAGCTCTGGACTTGCAACTTTCTCTATACGGGCATAGATAGCATTTTTGAAAACACATATTCGCGTCAAGTCACTGGACATTAGCCTTAAGTTGTCTTTTACTAAAACCCGTTAGAAAGAACAAGATTAGGGCAAGCTCCGCTAGCGAACGAAACTAAGTCTCGGCCAGAGAAAGCCATTTAACGTGTCACTCGACTGACGCACTTGCACCGCATTTTAATGACAATTCTATTATCAATGCATCAAGTGTTCACTTTGATAGCCGCATAGCCCAGTGTGGGTGGAGCAATAAATCAATTTCGAATAATTAGGCATTGATTTATTAATTCTTTTGTTACTTATTTTATTATCTTCATGTACCTACTATGTTTATGATATCCTAGTCCACTAGTTTAGTTTCAGAAACTATAATTATTTCAAAATTTAAGAAATTAATTAGAATGGGTGAAGAACTTTCAAAATGATTTCAATTTGAAATTTTAATTTAGACTCAAATAAGTAGTTTTAGTTAAAAAGTTTTCTCTCTAATATATTTTCTTTCTATATTGTGTTTAATTGTTTTGTTTTGGAGTGCTACCTTGAAACTCTCTCTAATTATAATAACGTTTTTGCATACAATTTCCCTTCCACAATGACTCACTTATCTTATATACTTCAAAACAGTCAAAATATTATATCAGATGCTTATAATTTTCCATTTAACAAGTTTCTACCGTACATTTGCATACATTGCCCATTTGACGTAATAGTTTATCACGACCACGCTTAGATGTTATCGCTGGATAATAGTCATTTTACACGTCCTCTTCTGCATTTAACACAAAAGGATATCCATGGTCGGATTCCCCTTTATAATAATTACAATGACTAAACCACAATAAGCATAATTGCAAAAGCGTAATTACTCTACGTTTATACCTAAAAAATATTTATATGTACAAATATTTTGCATGGACCTACTTCTAATTCTAAGGGTCCGTCAGTGTCTAGGAGTGTGTTATAAAAAAGTATTGAAACAAGCGTAATTATTAGTTTGAATAAATATGTAAAATAATCTTTCATTACCTTGCCTAATTTTCATTGACTCAGTTTAGTAGTCTCTACCAACCAATACCTACCAACAGTTTGCCTTTGGCTCTATTGCAGTCGTAGTATCTACAACATTATTTAAGAAGCCAACTGCAACAAAATCTATTTTATTATGTAATATGTATGAAGTAACTTTTGCTTCGTATCATGGTTTATATTTGAAATGTTAGACACACTTTTAGGACAAGTCTCTATAGTAACGATTTAGTTATATAGTTCATATTGAGTTGCTACAGTATACTGTACAGGGACAGGGAGTCAATATTCAAGTTATCTATACTTCCAGATTGGCCTCCACGTGGATCAGTAAAACAACCATACTCATACAACCAGACTGAATCTTCTGAAGATACATCGGAATCGTATACATCCACAAGCGCACGCGTAGAAGAAACTACATCCGATATCAAGGATGAAATAGAACAAGAGATCACTATTCTTGCAAGGAACGCTGCGGCAGCTAGAGTAGATTACTCGGGTGCACAGTTATGGAAGGTTTCTACAGATAAACCCGGTGTTCGTGCAGTACTTGGAAGACTGAAGCGACGTAACCGTAAGTATAAATCAAATAAACTTCGCACCTATTTGATAAGCCCAGTTACTGGTGGTTAAGGACAGCTATTCTGCCGTGAAGCAGTAATGTATTAATATGTATCGATTTGAATGGCACTATACGCTGACATGACAACTCGGAAAAATGAAATCTAAGAACTGATGTCTCAGGATGATGAGCGTACTGCAGTATCTGGTGTGATTTTGCAATGCAAAATTATGGGATGTACTGCGTCTGACATGGTATCTTGCGTATCTCTTAACATCAGCATATGCAGCGTGCGCACGTAGAGATATTATGTCTCTCTACTTTTGTCGCTCTCTTTTCTATGTCTATCAATATGCATCAAAAAGAGAAAACAGAGCGACAAAAGTAGAGAGACATATCTCTACGCGCGTATCTTAGCCCTGCAGGTTAATGTCTTGCTCGTCTCATCATTATTTTTATAAAAAATGTTAATCCAGGGCATGCAAGTCCTGTTCTAACTTTCTTTTATATTTGTACGTACAGTTATATCTACGTGGGCGGGAAACCAGTCCTATGTGGATGTACTAGTCAAGTCAAACGCCGTGGCGAACGTAACAAGAGTTTTCGCTCGGGAAAGCATTTTATACGATGTCATCATTGAAGATTTACAGAAAAGAATTAACGAGGAAAATCCACCGCTGGACGAGAACGAAATTGAACTTCAGGACAGACGAGGTGTGTATAATGTATTTGCTATACGCCTAGCTATAAAATACGAAATCCCGCGTGTGAAATGAACACGAAAGCAATATTCCAAGGGCCGATGTGATTTTGTTCCAGCGAGAGCTTACAATTTTTGGCGTTACAGGGCCTTCCGTCGGCGATTAGGTTTGGCCTACATGGGCTACAAATCCCTTAAGCTTCCCATGGAGTATTGGCCATATGCGAATTGGGGTTTGTTGCTGAATAGATCAGATATCTATGCAATGTGTCTTAACCGTTGTTTGTGTTGAGTTTGATTAATTTCATGTTTTCGGTTTAGGAGTGTCGCATGTTTGTTTTGATTTAAAAAAAATCTACGTTGTTACTAACAGTGTGGTTCATTTACAAGTTAGAACACTTCATAAACACGAACAGTATACTTATAACTTTTGGATGGCACATTTAATTCTCACGTTCAAGAAAGAGAACACTATGAATAATAAGTCCAATTCTTTAATCTACTAGTTGTTTGTACCCTAGGTAATTTATGTTTATGTAAACTGATGTCGTTTTTTTAAATGTACGTTTTAAATGTCGTTTTGTATGTTTATGTAAACTGATGTCGTTTTTTTAAAAAAGTACTAACAACACGGCTAATTTTACAGGTAGTGTTGTTATTTTCCAGTTTTGAAAGTTCTTAACGTTCAGTCTTTAAATAGAATGCAGTTAATGACCATGGGCATGAAAAAGGAAGGCATAATAAGACTGTTTTGATTCTTAGTTCTAATCTATTACTAAAAAAATATTTAATACAATTGTTTTGGAACAGGTCACCGCATGACGTGGAAACAGTATCACAGATTGGAAGACATTCATGGATTTTTAGATTATCTCGCTAAAACTTACCCAAAAATCGCCAGCGTCAATACTATCGGAAATTCTTACGAAGGAAGAGATCTTAAGGTGTGTAATTAAAGTTAATGATATCTCATTATTCCTACCACACGTAAATTGTGAGCGATTATCCATAGTTAACATTTCAGTTAAACGATTACTACAATTACTATACAATATTCTGATTTGCAAATTACCTTCATTGCAGGTCCTACGTATTTCCAATGGCAATCCAAACAACAAAGCCGTGTTTATTGACGGAGGCATACACGCGCGGGAATGGATCAGCCCAGCGACAGTGACTTACTTCATCAATCAAATCGCAGAGAATTTTGATGAAGAATCTGATGATATTAAGAGAATTGATTGGTATGTGTTAAGGGTTGTTAAGTAGCGCCTCCCTATTATTTTTAAACCCCAAATAATTTAAAAGAACACCTGACCCATTGATGAAAATCCTTATAGGTATATTGAGTTCAATCCATGAAGACGCGCTCCACTCTTTCCAATTGCATAAATGATGAAACATTTAATCGATTGTGAAGGAAACTTCATGGTTTGAACTATTTATACTGACTCTACATTCGAAACTAGCTTCTGAGTTATGAAAACATTAGCTCTACTTTCTACGCAATAGTTTTGGTGACCTGTCTGGAGCAGTGGCGCGCGCTCGGATTCGAGTGGGAGGTCGCGGATCCGATTTCCGCTATGGGCCGTAATATAAAAAAATTATATTTTCTAAATTGCCCAAGGTCTGGTCTATTGAGAGCTGCTTCTATCGTGGCCTAAAGACGCACCGTCAAAGGATTTCGAGAGAGAATTAAAAGCTCTATAGACACATTATAGGTTATTGAATAGTAATATCAAATATGTTGTTGATTAATATTTTGCTTTGTTCATTGCCTATCATATCTATTCTGTCCATTATCATATCAGGTACTTCCTGCCAGTGGTCAATCCTGATGGCTATGAATACACACATTTAGTGGATCGCTTATGGCGCAAGAACAGAAAACCATCGTCATTCGGCGGCAGAACATGCTTTGGTACTGATCTCAACAGGAACTTTGGGTAAGGGAAGATAATTGTATTATTTATTCATTTATTCATTTATTCATTTATTCGGTTACAATGTCCATTATTTGTAAGATGTCAACATAGTTATAAGTTACATGTCAATAATTTATAAATACAAACAACGGAACCCTGTAAGGGCGCTGTAACCAGAGAGGCGGACCTATTGTGGCGAATATAATATTAGTTAGCTAGTTCCATTTTTGGTTCAAAAATTCGTTAATATGATAAAACGCATTTTTTTGCAGGAATTCTTTTAAATTGTTTATGAATTTATTTGTATTTTGCTCTGCTTTTAATTTTTCTGGGAGCCCATTATAGACTTTAGTACACATGGGGTTTGGACCGGTACTGTGAATAGTTAAATTTGATTTAGGCTGAACTAAATTATATTTTCGCTCACGTCGTAATTTATCTGATCGTGGCATGTCTTGTAGTTTTTTAAAAAGTTCTGGATATTTCCTAACAAATTTGCATGATTCTAATATGTATATGCTTGGCAGAGTCAGGATTTTTGATGTTTTAAAGTGTGGTGCGCAGCTTTGCCTGTTTTTTAGGTTATAAATAATCCTTACGCATTTATTAAGATGTAGCCACATATACACAATTTGATTTGATTTAAAGGTAGGTACATAGTATACGTAAGTTATTGCAAGCATCATTAGCACTCGACAATACATTCATTAATCTCGTAATGAACATTCTGTAAGTTACCTAGGCGTTGCTTGATTTATGATATTGATTGATTATTATTTTGTGTTAATAGATATCGTTGGGGTGGTAAAGGAGCATCAAATAATCCCTGCAGTGAAATTTACCGTGGCGCTCGAGCTTTCTCAGAGCCTGAATCTCGCGCTGTCTCCGTAAGTAAAACTTTTCTTACTTAGTAATATTATGAATTATGATATATATTCTGTGACAAAACCAAGAAAGCAACTAAATTGAAGTGAAAACTTTTTTCGGCGCGATGGGCATTTTTGAAATGGGAAAAAACCATTAAACTTGCGACACTGTTAGCGTTACCGTTATCGAACCTCTAATAAAAGTTTTCACTTCTGTCGTCCCTCCCGCTGCTTTTGCTTTTTTTATAAGTTTTTTTTATCGTAATGATATGATTGCAGGATTTCATCAAGTCCAGCGCAGCTAACTTTACAGCCTATATAACCTACCACAGCTACGGACAGTACCTACTTTATCCATGGGGCTATGATAATGCAGTACCCCCAGATCATAAGGACTTGGATGTTGTCGGAAAACTCGTAGCAGAGGTGAGCCCTTACTGTTATTGCTACATCTAACACTGAACTGTAATTATTTAAAAAATATGGATATCCGCCACTTATAACTAGTGATAAATAAAAATAGTTTATATGCATTAGATGACACAAATTACTGATTCATAAGCCCACAGCTCAAATCACTGAATGGATTTGACTAAAATTTTACATGCAGATAGTTTTTGCCAATGTTGGAGGAATCCTATGAGAGGATTATTAAAAAAATCGATTTTCTAACTCCAATATAAAACTATTTCTTTTCCTTTGGATTTACACAGATTAGCCAATGCTCAGTTATAAAACTATTATAACTTATTACAATGTAATAACTTATTTGTATTGTGTGCTAAAAGTAAAAAGCTTGGATCTGATTCTGTAAGATAAACGTATTAATTATTATTGAAATTGTTAGCAAATTCTGCCTCTAACTGGCTGACGTAAATCAGGGCACCAATCGAAAAGATTACGATAACATGAATATGTTTTTCTTACACAATCAAAGGGCTTACTTGCGCCAAAATAATATTACATATGTTCTTTACAGGCCATTGAAAAAACAGGAGGATCAAAATATTCAGTTGGTTCATCAAGTGGACTACTGTACCCAGCTTCAGGCGGCTCAGATGACTGGGCAAAGGCCCAAGGGATCAAGTACTCATATACAATTGAGCTCAGTGACACTGGACGATATGGATTTGTTTTACCTACTACTAAGATTGAACCGGTTGCCAGAGAGTCTTTAGCTGGTTTGAGAGTGCTTGCCAGTTACGTTGGCAAGACCTAAGTATTAAATATAGATGTTAAGCTATTTCCACTTTATTTTTAAGCTATTTATAACATTTATATGATGCCTGTGTTGTGATATCAAGATTGATACAAATATTTAATAAAACAAATGTAACTTATTTTATAGAAATAAATTATTGTCTTTTGATTTTATAATAAATTATGTTTTCTTCAGACCATATTTTGTTTTGTTAGTTGGTTTATGCCTGTCGAATTGTTAATAATAAGAAAAAAAATGCACATAGTTGTTGAACATGAATGAGTTTTGGTGGGAAGTGTACATGTCTGCTCTTTGCTTACATATTAAAAAACTCTTTCAACAGACTGTATTAAATAGGATCATAAAATAAAGAGTGAATATGCACATTTCCTAGCTAAGTGCACAATGCACATATACTGTATCTTTTACTATCAACTTTCTATTAGGTGTGATAACAGTCAAACGCTAGGTTAAATAGTTATGAAAATATATATCAGCCACTTCTGGCTTAGACACTGTAACCTTCTAAAACTAATGTTATTCTTCCCTACAGGGACTATTATGAATGGTACTTATTTTTAGATGTACACTAAAGCTTTTAAAACTGAGTAAGTACTGTTTAGTTAAATACCACAGATTATACTTAGATTACCTACACTTTGTTGACAAAGTTTTGTAGCTAGACTGCACAAACTGCACAGCAGATTTAGAAGAACCCATGAAGCTTTTGCTTGTTGTCCTATGATTACACAGTACACATTGGTCAATGAGTTACTTGTCTTACTTGAGAGTCTTACTTGTTAGATAAAATTTAAAATTACTCTCTAGAAATCATCAACCACTGCTAAGCGATAAGGCCGCTTTTGGCCATGTACGAATGATACTGTACAATAAACTTACCTTGCTGGGAGTTTTCTTTTCTTCACTGATATTTTCAGTAGGTTTTGTTACTTTTATGTGTGGTATGATTCCTGTATCCAAGTGAGGGCGAGGGCCATTTACAGCAGCGGCTACAGGACTGCTCTTTAGCAAGTTTTCAGTTTCTTGCGCGATATTTTCAGCCCTTTTCAAAATTAGCTCTATGTCATCGCTGTCTTCGTCAACTTCATTATCTAAGTTCTTAGAATCAGACAGTTTCTTAATTTCATTGAATATCATCTTAATTTCCTCATCACTATCTTTGAATGCCTCACAAGTTTTTTCGTGAAGTAAAAATTCTTTGGTGCTGTTGTCGTTAGAAACCATTTCGAAATTACTCGCCACAGCTTGAGCCATATTCCTATCAAACTGAATTCAATAATTTACTGCACGAGGCCACTTCCTAATTATTTAGTCGGACGGATAAATACTAAATAGAACTTTAAATTATTTAGTGCCTACTTTTCTGTTTTCATTTCCATTTTCAATCAAATCCACCGTTGCTAGGCAACCTGGGAACCATAAACTAACCTAGAGTTGTAGTTGTCTATGATCGTCATGCACCATTTATTGCACAGAGCAAGCACAGATCAGAGGTAATAGTCCATTAAAATTCTGGATTTCTATTTCACATGTTTAAAAAAAATATTAAAAATTCTATAGGCAAATTTTAAAAAGATGGGCGTTCAAATTTGTGCATGAAACATAAAAACAAGTAAAATAAAATTTTGGATTACTGTTGGACTATTCGTTAATGTTTTCAAACTCACAGATTTAGAAAACATTAAGGACATGCCCGTCTACAAAATTAGCATGACTATTTTTAATCTGTAAAGTAGCGCATAAGATGGCTTCACGTAAAGTAGTAGGTAACTCAGTAAACGAACTTTTGACAATAAATCTTGGCGCCTCACCTTGTGACATGGCGCTGCATGTCACAAGGCTAGGCTTGAATGAATGAATAGGGCGCCTCCAAAGTTCTGTTAAGTATCGCGAGTATCGCTATGTTCAAACTAAACTGTGACACAACAGTGTCACTGTCATATGACATTACATGTCACTAGTGACTACTGACTAGTGAGTTATGTCAGTGATTGTCAGTGATGTCAACTTGCGATTTATGTACCTACTTCTGATTGCACTTTTTAGAGAGAAATAAACAAATATAAACAGCAATTTAGCAGAATTTTAGCTGGAGAAATTAGTGTACGTCGAACACAATCATGTCGGTGCCACCACAGGCATTCGTTAATAAAAATAAGAAGCACTTCCTTGGAATCCCTGCACCATTAGGTTATGTAGCTGGTGTTGGAAGAGGGTATGTTCATATTTTATAATAATATACAAGCCAAAAGAATATTCGGTTCAAATTTTAAGTAAGCCTATAAAAGCCTATAAAATAATGAAAGCACCTTATTCTGTAAGGATAAAAGGGCTACTTTTTCAACAACAATATAACTGCAAACTATATAAATAAACAGAACTTTGTTTTCTTCTTCATACCTAAATAACTACTTATTCTAAAGAGTACTACGGCACAGCATGATATTTGGAGTGAGACTCTTTGAAACTGTATTTTTTTTATACCATAATCTTAAAAGTTCCTGCATATCTTCATTTTATGCTTATAATTATTCTTCTTGTAATTAAGTAATAAAAAACATATTTTTTTTAATTTTAGAGCTACTGGTTTCACAACCCGATCTGATATTGGTCCAGCGAGAGATGCAAATGATGTATCGTAAGTATAGAATTATTACATGTACCCTACTTTAATATAATTCTTATACTGTAGTTCCTGCTACGTTATTATAATTATTATGTTTTAAGCTCTAACATGAAGTTCTATCATAAAATTAATAATTAATAGTGTGTACTTATTTATGATTTGTCATAGAAACATAGAAATGTTTTGTGATTTTTAAATTGTATAATTTTTTTTTTGTAAATTGTACATAATTGTTCATAACTAATCTAAATAAATACTTATTTTGCAATATTAATTGTTGACTGTTCTTGTAGTGATGATCGTCATGCCCCACCTGCTGCGAAACGTAAAAAGACTGAAGAAGAGGATGATGATGAAGACTTGAATGACTCCAATTATGATGAGTTTTCAGGATACAGTGGTTCCTTGTTCTCAAAGGTTTGTGTTCAAATAATAATATACTCAATAAAGTACTAGCTTCCAATAAGTGTGCAGTCAAACCTGGTTACGTGAGAGCTCAAGAGGCCAAGATCTCTTTCTCTCTTATAGAGTTTCTCACTAATCTGAGTCTCTGAGTTAGAAGGGCAAAATGATGGGACCTAAAAATACTCTTACAAATAGGGTATTCTCACTTACTCAGGTTCAACTTTAGTGCTATGTTGCGACTGCTGCTGCATGGTTTTCAAAGCAAGAGAATTCTGGATTTCCCAATCTTCCTTTAGCATAGCCATTGAAAAATTTCTTTTTTTTCAAAATCGTGTGGGAACCATAGATTTATCCAATTCCAAATTACAAGCTATCTATGTTCCAAATTTCAACCAAATAATTTCAGTTTTTGTTGGATGATTGGGGAACAAATGAAAAATTCACAAATTTTTACATTCTGTGAATGAATGTCATCAACATTTAAAACTTGCCTAAAAATAACTAGCTTGCTAGCATAGACAAGCATTTCTATATGTATAATTTCTTATACATAGCAAAGCTTGCCTTTAACCTCTTCCGGCATGCTGCCTGAATTTGGGTAATCTGCAGACAGATTGCAGCATGGTTACTTGTAGGCTTAAAATTCAGAGTACGCCTGGGCTGCAACTGCCAAGAATAACAAGATTTTATGGATATGTTTAACTAAAATAAAATAAATCTTTATTTTTAGGATCCATATGACAAAGATGATGCTGAAGCAGATGCTATTTATGAGTCAATTGACAAGAGAATGGATGAAAAGAGGAAAGAGTATAGGGAAAAACGTCTAAAAGAAGACTTGGAGAGATATCGTCAAGAGAGGTGAAACTTTACTCTGTTTATTATTTAAATTTTCAAGCTAATTTGAATGAACCAACTCACGAATCATGATAGTCAAGAATTAGTATAGGAAGCTTAGAACTTCAATGGTTTCTGTCTGGTTCCATATCACCTATGTCTTAAATTACATTTATTTTCTGTGTCAACAATAACCTTAATATTTTCCCATAGAACTTATTATAATAAGCTTTTATTTAAATTCCAACCTCTTTTAGGCCAAAAATTCAACAGCAGTTCTCAGATCTAAAGCGTGAGCTGAAAATGGTATCGGAAGACGAATGGGCCGCGATACCGGAAGTGGGCGACGCGCGTAACAGGAAGCAGCGTAACCCAAGAGCCGAGAAGTTCACTCCACTGCCTGACAGTGTACTGTCCAGGAATCTTGGTGGAGAGTCCACATCCACTATTGATCCCAGTTCTGGCTTGGCTTCCATGATGCCTGGTGTGATGACACCGGGCATGCTAACTCCATCTGGTAACTGTCATTTTCATTAAATACCATCTTAAAAAAATTACATTAGAATGTTTAAGACTCATTGTGAGTGGGTAGTAAGTTATAAAAACAATACAATTTACAAGAATATGAAAAACAAAATTATATTGGCCTGCAGTTACAATATTGGATGTTGTATGCCTCGTATATCTAACAAATTTTCAAACACGTTCTCTGTACGTACATTTTGCATAGGTGTAACCTATGACATTAATTCAAAATGTAATGTGTGAATTCACACTCAATTCATGCATTTGTTTCAGCTGAAGTATACATATTTCAATCCACGACGTCGCGCCCCACTCTGTCAAAATCGCTTATGTTTCATTCAATTTATATGGAGTTTGACAGGGTGGGGCGCACCGTCGTGGAAATATTTATAATATAAAAATATCATTAACTACGTATTGCATAAATTCACAAAATAGTATATCCCTGTTTTCAGGTGATTTGGATTTAAGAAAAATCGGTCAAGCCAGAAACACCCTTATGACTGTCAAACTGTCACAAGTGTCAGATTCAGTGACAGGACAGACCGTGGTAGACCCCAAGGGCTACCTCACGGACTTGCAATCTATGATCCCGACGTACGGAGGTGACATTAATGACATCAAGAAAGCGAGACTGCTGCTGAAGTCAGTAAGAGAGACTAACCCCAACCACCCACCGGCTTGGATTGCCAGCGCCAGGCTGGAAGAAGTTACTGGTAAGACAACTTGCTTTTTGACTTTACTAGTTTTAAAACAATAACAGTAACTACAATACGTCAAATTGTTATCAAACTTCCCAACCCATTACAACCATAGTTTGATAATGTTGTGTTCAATCTTCACGTCATTGTAACTAGTACTGTACTTGTAAGTTGTAACTTCTCTGTTCTTGCTATATGGTTATACTTTTATTATTTTATCAAAATGTAATCTTATTTGGCCTTATTTATAGCCTAAGTTAATTGTTAATAATTGTCTGTAACGCTGTTGATTGCAGTAAATAAAGAAAATAAAAATAAAAAATAAAAATAAAAGCGCTCTATAGATAAAATTACTTTGGCTTCATATTATAACCCTCTAAAACTCAATCATAACTAATATCGTTCCTAACAAAACACCATGATAAAACCTGCATGTTTGAGAGCTCTTAGCCAATGTGGTGGGCTATGGTCAAACCACATGTAATATCCATTATAGGTAGCATCATCTGACAATTTTCAACATAGTTTTGCTTCAATGCAGTAACTATACTGTATGTCAAATTGATATCAAAACAAAAAAAACAATTGACTCAAACAAATAACCCAACCCATTACATCATAGTTTGACAAACAGTTTTTTCAATATTGAAATTAAGTAGGATAGTACAAATTAAGTAGCAATTTGAGCTTATTCTGTTTGGTACCCGTGGAAAAGGGTAGCACTAGCTAGGAGTCATTCTCAGAGAAATGGAACAGTATTAGTCATAGCCTATGACTATAATACTGTTCCATTTCTCTGAGAATGTCATCAAAGTAATAATACTATTTTTAGCCGCGCTAAATTTTGAGACTCTTAAACATAATAAGCCCCATTACCTTAATTATTTGCGATGGAACACAGAGAACCGCCACTGCCAGAACTCGAACACCTAACAGAATTTTTAATAGTTTGGTTACCTCTCCCTACAAAGTTAACCGGACCTTCCCTTGATGCTCAGGTAAAATCCAATCAGCGCGCAACCTGATAATGAAAGGCTGCGAAGTGAACCCGAGCAGCGAGGAGCTGTGGTTGGAGGCGGCTCGGCTGCAGCCGCCCGACACCGCGCGCGCGGTCATCGCGCACGCCGCTCGCAACCTGCCGCACAGCGTGAGGGTGTGGGTGAAGGCCGCTGACTTAGAACAGGAAACTAAGGTACTAGATCTATACAGCGAGGAGCTGTGGTTGGAGGCGGCTCGGCTGCAGCCGCCCGACACCGCGCGCGCGGTCATCGCGCACGCCGCTCGCAACCTGCCGCACAGCGTGAGGGTGTGGGTGAAGGCCGCTGACTTAGAACAGGAAACTAAGGTACTAGATCTATACAGCGAGGAGCTGTGGTTGGAGGCGGCTCGGCTGCAGCCGCCCGACACCGCGCGCGCGGTCATCGCGCACGCCGCTCGCAACCTGCCGCACAGCGTGAGGGTGTGGGTGAAGGCCGCTGACTTAGAACAGGAAACTAAGGTACTAGATCTATACAGCGAGGAGCTGTGGTTGGAGGCGGCTCGGCTGCAGCCGCCCGACACCGCGCGCGCGGTCATCGCGCACGCCGCTCGCAACCTGCCGCACAGCGTGAGGGTGTGGGTGAAGGCCGCTGACTTAGAACAGGAAACTAAGGTACTAGATCTATACAGCGAGGAGCTGTGGTTGGAGGCGGCTCGGCTGCAGCCGCCCGACACCGCGCGCGCGGTCATCGCGCACGCCGCTCGCAACCTGCCGCACAGCGTGAGGGTGTGGGTGAAGGCCGCTGACTTAGAACAGGAAACTAAGGTACTAGATCTATACAGCGAGGAGCTGTGGTTGGAGGCGGCTCGGCTGCAGCCGCCCGACACCGCGCGCGCGGTCATCGCGCACGCCGCTCGCAACCTGCCGCACAGCGTGAGGGTGTGGGTGAAGGCCGCTGACTTAGAACAGGAAACTAAGGTACTAGATCTATACAGCGAGGAGCTGTGGTTGGAGGCGGCTCGGCTGCAGCCGCCCGACACCGCGCGCGCGGTCATCGCGCACGCCGCTCGCAACCTGCCGCACAGCGTGAGGGTGTGGGTGAAGGCCGCTGACTTAGAACAGGAAACTAAGGTACTAGATCTATACAGCGAGGAGCTGTGGTTGGAGGCGGCTCGGCTGCAGCCGCCCGACACCGCGCGCGCGGTCATCGCGCACGCCGCTCGCAACCTGCCGCACAGCGTGAGGGTGTGGGTGAAGGCCGATGACTTAGAACAGGAAACTAAGGTACTATATAGCACGGTCGCGGAGCACGAAGAATTTCGTACGTTAACCTGTTACTACCTGTCTCTGTCACTCCCGCGTCAAAATAATGCGGTCACGCTCGCACAGATGCAAAGACCCCATCCTGTGCGAGCGTGACCGCATTATTTTGATGCGGGAGTGACAGAGACAGGTAGTAACAGGTTAATGTACGAAATTCTTCGTGCTCCGCGACCGTGCTTTAGTAGTGTTATTATCTCGCTGCAGACTCGGTCATAAATAATTCGAGTGTTTCGGTTTTATTGTTCTGCAGTAATGCACAACTCAACAAAGAACAACAAAAGCGAAACACTCGAATTATTTATGAGCGAGTCTGCAGCGAGATAATAACACTACTATAGATCTATACAGGTTCAAAAAAAATACCAATAATAAATCACGTTATTTGTGTAAACTGACATTACACTGTGATATCAAATACATGTGGTCAGCGAAACAGTCACCACAATCTACTGTCCCAGTTAGCAAACCCAGGTGCTGTGCTAATAAGATGGATAAAGATTCCCCACAAATGAAAACGCCGCGGTTTCGCGCTGCGATCTCACGTGCCGCCGCCGTTACCACTTGCCGATGTTACATTACAGTAGTAACAATTAGAGTATCTCTGCTAAATATTTAATACTAGCTTTTGCCCGCGGCACCGCCCGCGTTTAATTCGATTTTTTACTAATCCCGAGAAAAAATTGAATTTCCTTTTCAATGACCTTTACACCTACTTTCAGAAAAGATTGTCAAAGTAATCTACCTATAGCTGTAGCTATAGATTACTGTTGAAAATTATGGTTTTTTAAATATCCCATGGGAACTATGGATTTTCCCGGGATAAAAAGTAGCCTGTTTTAATCCGGGTTATAAGCTATCTATGTTCCAAATTTCAGTTAAATCGGTTCATTATTTGCGGCGTGAAGGAGTAACAAACACTTACACACACACACCCACGCACACACACAAACACACTTACACACAAACTTTCGACTTTATAATATTAGTGTGATTTCTCAAAATATCGAGTTAAAAAAAAGTTGTAGAACATGGAAAATCTTGGTTACGATTTCTTAACTAGCTATTGAGGCTTAAGAAATAGATAAAAATTACTCATTTATACCACCAGGCAAAACGCCGCGTGTACCGCAAGGCATTAGAACACATACCCAACTCCGTACGGCTCTGGAAAGCGGCAGTCGAACTTGAAAACCCAGAGGATGCCCGCATATTGCTCTCTAGAGCGGTGGAGTGCTGTCCCACTAGCGTCGAGCTCTGGCTGGCGTTAGCGCGATTGGAGACGTACGAAAACGCAAGGAAAGTGCTCAATAAAGCACGCGAGAACATACCAACGGATAGACAGATTTGGGTGACGGCTGCTAAACTTGAAGAAGCTCACGGTAAATGCTTTAATTCTAAATAATTTCCTTAATTAAAATGTATCTATAAGTTTACCAAAAATGATTAAAATATAACACCTCTTGCTAAGTATCTGGTTACGTGGACATTTGACTCAACCGGGACTTGTACACCAATTTGTATAAATTATCAAAAAAAAAAATCTTTTTTCAGTGTTTATGATATTAGGAGTTCTAGTTTTTGGCTGGCATTGTAGTAATATTTCACGTGCACATAATGTATATTAACGTTATTTTAACAAGTAGATTTTTATCATCATCCAAAATTAAATTTCCCAATAACATTATTAGTTTATTAACCTACAATATAAGTATTTTTTCCGGCAACAGGCAACACTCACATGGTAGAGAAGATCATAGACCGAGCCATCACCTCGCTCAGCGCTAACGGCGTGGAGATCAATCGAGAGCACTGGTTCAAAGAGGCAATGGAGGCGGAGAAATCTGGGGCGGTGCATACGTGTCAGGTAAATAATTATTACAAAAAAAGAAAAAACAGAATTCAATTAATACAAAAGACTTTATTCGCGTTTCTTGCAGTTTTAGGGCATATTTACGAGTACGTAGCCAAAATTTAAGAATAATTGAATAGCATAATAAAGTCTGAAAAGTTCTGAAAATGTCTCACTTGAAAAGTAGTGACCATTTTTTTAATTTTTTATAATAATTTTTAATAATTTTATTTTTGTATTATATATTTCAGGCAATCATTCGCGCCGTGATCGGTACGGGCATTGAGCCAGAAGACCAGAAACACACCTGGATGGAAGATGCTGAAGCAGTAAGTTGCTCTTAAGGCTGTAGACGGTTTTTTTACGCACTTACGAGTACTTTGGTTGGTGCGAAATGCAGCATTGCGGAATAATATGAAAAAAAAAAGCGAGATTCTAATTTCTATCTATTTACTAAAAACTAAGTCAATTATACAAAAACAATCTGAGCGTTTTTGAAACCCATTACTACCGAGACTTCTTTGAATTAGAATTAAATTTAAAGGTTGGAATAGGGTTGGAAGAGCGGGAACGGGAAATTCACGTTTCCCTCGGGGAAAATCGAGTTTTACACGGGTGGAGCAGTGGGCAAAATCTAGTTTACAATAAAGAAATTAAATAGAAAGAAAATAACGTATTTATATAGGACTATTGTGTTTTCTGTATATCTTAGACTTTTTAAGGTTATTTTGTAATTTTTGTATACCAGTGCGCTAACGAAGGCGCGTACGAGTGCGCGCGGGCAGTCTACGGCTACGCACTGTCCGTGTTCCCTTCAAAGAAGTCCATCTGGCTGCGCGCCGCGTACCTGGAGAAGCAGCACGGGACCAGAGCCAGCCTCGAGGCGCTGCTGCAGCGCGCCGTGGCGCACTGCCCCAAGAGCGAGGTGCTGTGGCTGATGGGCGCCAAGTCCAAGTGGCTAGCAGGTAACAGATGACGTCACAATCATGATATAGAGAAGCAGCACGGGACCAGAGCCAGCCTCGAGGCGCTGCTGCAGCGCGCCGTGGCGCACTGCCCCAAGAGCGAGGTGCTGTGGCTGATGGGCGCCAAGTCCAAGTGGCTAGCAGGTAACAGATGACGTCACAATCATGATATAGAGAAGCAGCACGGGACCAGAGCCAGCCTCGAGGCGCTGCTGCAGCGCGCCGTGGCGCACTGCCCCAAGAGCGAGGTGCTGTGGCTGATGGGCGCCAAGTCCAAGTGGCTAGCAGGTAACAGATGACGTCACAATCATGATATAGAGAAGCAGCACGGGACCAGAGCCAGCCTCGAGGCGCTGCTGCAGCGCGCGGTGGCGCACTGCCCCAAGAGCGAGGTGCTGTGGCTGATGGGCGCCAAGTCCAAGTGGCTAGCAGGTAACAGATGACGTCACAATCATGATATAGAGAAGCAGCACGGGACCAGAGCCAGCCTCGAGGCGCTGCTGCAGCGCGCCGTGGCGCACTGCCCCAAGAGCGAGGTGCTGTGGCTGATGGGCGCCAAGTCCAAGTGGCTAGCAGGTAACAGATGACGTCACAATCATGATATAGAGAAGCAGCACGGGACCAGAGCCAGCCTCGAGGCGCTGCTGCAGCGCGCCGTGGCGCACTGCCCCATGAGCGAGGTGCTGTGGCTGATGGGCGCCAAGTCCAAGTGGCTAGCAGGTAACAGATGACGTCACAATCATGATATAGAGAAGCAGCACGGGACCAGAGCCAGCCTCGAGGCGCTGCTGCAGCGCGCCGTGGCGCACTGCCCCAAGAGCGAGGTGCTGTGGCTGATGGGCGCCAAGTCCAAGTGGCTTGCAGGTAGACTTTGTGTTTGGTTGAACACGCTAGTCTCAGGAACTACCTACTGATCCGAGTTGTTGGATAGTCCATTTATTGAGCAAGGCTATAGGCTATATAACATCACGCTATGACCCATAGGAGCGGAGCATCAAAAAAAAAGTTGCAAAAACGGGAAATATTGTAATTACAAGTAATTGATAAAAAAATCTTACTGTCCAGGTGACGTGCCGGCTGCACGAGGAATCCTCTCCCTGGCTTTCCAAGCGAACCCCAACTCCGAAGAGATCTGGTTGGCGGCCGTCAAACTGGAGAGCGAGAACAAAGAGTACGACCGAGCGAGGCGACTCTTGGCCAAAGCTCGGGCTTCCGCTCCTACGCCGCGGGTAAGATGAAATATTTTTGAATTTTGGTATAATGTTTGATGCCAGTTACAACCAGAAAAAAAAAGACGTGTGGCACTCCGAGACTGCCGCGGTAAAGCTATTGCATAGCTGTTTTTATCAACTTATGCAACTATAATTATACAACCAATGTCACCTAGAGACGAGTTGCTGAACTAAAAAGACAAGCGTGATATTTCAAAAAGTTCTGCTATTCATCGATAGATGGCAAAACTAAAAAGTATCACCGCTGTGCCGGTCGGAATGGGGGTGTTAGGTTATTTTCGTTACGGAATTTCTGGATTCGGTCTCCACGCTCAAGGCCCGCGATAGAAGTTATGCAATAGCTTAATAAAAGTGTTTACGCGAGAGTAGCTGGCGCGAGCGCCGAGCCTATTGTATTGTGTTGAATCGTGTTCTCTCTCTCTAACCCGCGGAAGCCCTCATCGGCGCGTCTCGCTCACGCTTTGGTTACGGCGAGTTTTTTGCTGCATGCGTTTTGTATCGAATCGTGCGCTCCCGCTCCAACTCGCGGAAACGCCAATCTTCCTATCCCGCTCGCGCATCGGTCGCCGAGATTTTTTTATGCCTGCAATGACGCGGCGACTTCGGTGCGCGCCAGTATTAAGCACCATTCGTCTGCTGTCGACCGACGAACTTAGCGGTCCCCCGCGCGTGGCTGACGTAATTTTGATCGCGTGTCGTCCTTGAAACGCGTAGTCGCGAGACGCAAATTACTACGTTTGAGTAGCCACGTTTCTATTTGCGCGGGTGTTTAGTCATCGAATAACATCGCAACGGGACGTCCGTTTTTTGATGCGCCTGACTTGTTTTTCGCACTGCGTTTTTTGTCTGTTGCCGCGCCCCCTCTCTCGCGCGCTGGGGCGCTGGTGCGGTCCCTTTCGCACTTCGAACCGGTAGCCGACGGAAAGTGGGTTCCTGCGCGTGTGGTCTTCGTGTTTGGAGGCTGATTTGAAGCGGAGGTCAGACGGCTCTGCCAGTCCCATACACACACGCACCCTTGTACATACCCTTAACACTTTCACGTCACACACTGTCACACATCTACTACAGAGGACTCCGTATCAAGGCCGACGCTTCGGGATCAAGGTCAGTCAATAAGCACCTACTAATTTTAAACTATTTTTATAGTTGGCCGCGTCCGGTGGCGTATTGTATCAGCCGTAGTGGCCGACCTGTTGTCTAGTAAAAGTCGCTGATTACTATTTCCACTGATCGACTAGTGAGACTCGATTGCTATCCGACTCGGATTGGATGCCGTCATCTGACCCGAGACTGATCGTACACTAGTGATCCCGAGTAGTCTCACTAGTCGGTCCCCCCTCGACCTGTCCGGGCTCGTTCCTCTATGGGCCCGGGAACTGAGCCCTCATCTGGACAGGCAAGGGGCCGTAACAATTGGTAGCAGAGCGTGGTTTCGCGCCTTTTGGTTAAGCGGCTTTTACACGTTCGGCGCGTCGATATCGATATTTGTTGCGCGTATTTAATTCGTCGCGTATCTCTGTCGGTCACACGTTTGTAGGCGCGGTACGCCACGTGTCGGACCGATACGCCGCGTTAACGGCCACAGATTATTGTACCGCTACACCACGCGTTTTTGTAGCAACGCCGCGTTATTTACCGCGTGCCGCGCGTTTGTTAACCGCGACCTTGATTAGCGTTCTGCACGTGTTGGTGTTTGCATCTGTGCTTGTTCTACGTCCTTGTTGTTTTATTTTTCGGTTTCGTGCTTCCTTGTAATTATCTTCGCGCAGTCTCGCCATGCCTTCGCATAAGCCTCCGGTGCGCCGTATGCAGGATGAGCTGCGGTGGGCAGCTAGCGCGCATGCGCTTATTACTCGTCCAGACAGGACGGCTAGCTTGCTCCACCGCCTTGAGCAGCTCCCAGCCAGACGAGCCCATTTTGAAGAGGCCTATTCGGAATTCCTTGCTACAGTGGAGGACGACGAGGCGCGAGAATCGGCCCAGAAGGACTACGAGCAGTTCTTCGAGTTCACAGACGATGTGCTCGAGGCTGGGGCCAAAATGAATCGTGAGGCTTGAAAGAGCATTCTGTGCGAGTCGCCTCGCCCGCAGCAGCAGCCCGCCCTATTGGGTCGGCTGCCTACTTTGGACCTTCCACACTTTGGTGGGCGGCTTCAAGACTGGATGGGGTTCATCTCCATCTTCGACAGTCTAGTCCATACCCGCCGCGACCTATCCCCAGGCCAAAAAATGGCCTATTTGCGGACCTCCCTTCAAGGGGAGGCACTTGGGGTAGTCTGCCATTTGAAGTTGTCTGACGCCAGCTACTCCACGGCCAGAGAACTCCTCGAGAGGCGCTACGCCAATGTGCGCCGCCTTGCTGACGCGCACATGATGGAGTTAATATCCCTCCCGGTTTTGAAAGACCTAGCGCGTCTCCGGGAGGTGATCATTGACCCAGTCGTGGTTGCTTGCAACGCCCTTCGACAACTTGACTTACCGGTGGATCAGTGGTCCTTCTGGCTTCTTCACCTGGTTCTGTCCCGCCTGCCTCTCGATCTGCGGATCCGATTTGAAGAGAGGTACGGCGGGGACGGGGCTAATTATATACCCCCGTTCAGTGACCTCTTAAAGTTCCTTGAGGAACAGAGCCGCCAGGTGGAGAATGCCGTGGCCTCGGGAACACCGGCAAAGGAGCCGGCGCGACCGACGCCCGCTTCTAAACCCACGACTTCCACCAGGGGTTTCAAGCAGCCAGTAGTGGCGCAGCAGACTGGTCGCCGCACAATCCCCAACTTTAGTGGCCTTGCTGCGACCGAGGCAACCCCCTGCAACTATTGCCGTGCTTCCACGCACACAACGGCCGATTGCCCTAAATTTTTGGAGAGACCGCCCAAGTACCGTAGGGCCATCGCGAGGGAGCGCCGTTGGTGCTACTCTTGCTTAGGTCGGCACTTGCAACGCAATTGCCAGCACCAACGGCCTTGCACACACTGTCAGGGCAACCACCTTCCTATTCTTTGTCTCGACCGCAATGGTGCCGGCAGGCAGGAGGTGGTTTAACAGACACCCGGCAGGAGTGGAGGCTCCTCCTCGGTCACGTGCCCAGCCGATGGACGGCGTGGGGCGAACACTGTTCGTCCGGCCCCTGGTTTTGATAGGGCTTCACCCCCCCCTCGGGCGGGGGTGCAGCCCTCCAGGGGCGGGGGCGTTCCGCCCTCTGTCAACCCTGAGGGAGGTTTTGCCGTCGCTCAGTCTGAACCAAGGAGGTACTCCCCTCCTCTGGCTGAATACCCCAGGCTGGAGCGATACCCCCCTCGATGGTCTGGACACCCCCCTCCGCACTACGTCGTCCCGCGGCTGTCGTACGTGACCAGACCCCCTCAGCCCATGAGGGACGCTTGGGTGTACCCTGGGGGAACCCCACCTATTGGTGTGGTAGAAGTTCCGCAAGCTGGCCCCTACGAGCGCCCGAGGCTGGAGGAGTCGCCCGAAAGGGGCAACTCCCGTTGACTAGTTGCTGCCCTGGCTCCCACCACCGCCACCTCACCCGACAATTTGAGCGAGCATAAGACGGTCTGCCAGACCGTACTTTTGCCCACGGCTTTGGTCAGGGTGTTTAACCCGAACGGTGAGTGGCTAATGGTACGCGCGCTGCTAGATCTCGGTTCACAGCGCTGCATTGCATCGTCGTGGTTGGTGAGGACGCTGGGGCTCCCCTGGAGTCCGGACAATCGTCCAATGTTAGGAATAGGAGGATCGGTTCCTCCGACTCCCAGGGGTCGGGCAGAACTTATGTTTGGTCCAGCCGAAGGTCCCCTTCGTATCCTAGTCGATGTGAACGTTCTTGACGATATTGTGGGACACCTCCCGAACGTTCCTATCCATAACTCGGCGGTTCATTGCGCGTCGGGTTTAACCCCGGCGGACCCTTCATGGTCTGAACCTGGCCCCACTGATTTGCTCTTGGGCGCCGATGTGCTGGGCTTGATCATGTCAGGAGAGATTAGGACATTGCAGAAAAATGGTTTGTCGGCCATGCCCACTATCTTTGGGTTTAGTTTTTTCGGTCCGGTTTTATGGACCAACCTGCCTCCTGACGTGGACCATCTCCAAACTATTGGAGTGGCACTTTCCGATGTAGTCCAAAAATTTTGGGAAATTGAAGAGCCCCCTCAAGCGGCTCGGGTAGACCCCCTCCATCAGGAATGCGAGTTATTCTACCAGAATAACACAGGTCGTCGCGTCGATGGCAGGTTTGTAACTCGGCTACCCTTCCTTGCCTCACGCCCCCCCCTTGGTCATTCAAGGGCGTTAGCTGAAAAAAGACTTCTGTCCATGGAACGCCGCATGAAGCGAGACCCTGCATTTCGAGAGAAATATATTGAGTTCATGAGGGAGTACGAGGCGTTGGGGCACATGTCCCCTTCCTCATTTGACTGGCGCTCTCACGAGCACTATTTTCTCCCTCACCACGCGGTCTTGAAGTCTCCAGGCGGTAAAATTCGTGTGGTCTTCGACGGGTCAGCGGCCACGTCTAATGGGGTTTCCTTGAACCAGTGTCTCCACACTGGCCCCAAACTTCTTAAGGATCTATCTGACATCCTCACCAACTTCCGTAGGCACCAGGTGGTTTTTGTGGCCGACATACGAATGATGTTCAGGCAATCGGTAGTGCATCGCGATGATCGTCGTTACCAGCTGATTTTGTGGCGCGAGAATCCCAGTGATCCTGTGCGCGTGTTCGAGCTGAACACTACAACTTATGGCCTTAGGTCTAGTCCTTATATTGCAATGAGGACGCTCTTGGAGCTGGCCAACCGGGAACGACTGAATTATTCGCGAGCAGCGGATGTCCTAGAAACTTCTGTCTATATGGACGACATCTGCGCCGGAGCATCCAGTGTTGAGGAAGCTCGCATCCTGAGGGACGAGTTGATCGCCATCTTGAAATCCGGAGGGTACGAGTTACGTAAATGGCTATCCAACTCACCTCAGGTTTTGCAGGACTTACCTGGAGAGGATCAACAGGATCCTCACCTGTTTGAACACCCGGAGAATCCCAATTTGCTGACGGTGCTTGGTATCCAGTATCAGCCCGTTCAGGATTCTTTTACGTACCGGGTCAAGTTAGATGATCCTCCGAAGTCTTGGACCAAACGACTGGTCCTGTCCACTGTGGCGCGCACCTTTGATCCAAACGGTTGGATAACTCCGGTTGTTTTTCTGGCCAAGTGCTTTCTTCAAAAGCTTTGGGTGTCTGGGTTAGGCTGGGATGAGCCTCTTCTTGGTGCTCTCTTAAGAGAGTGGCTCTCTTTGGTGTCCTCCCTTCCCGACATCAACCAAATCTCTTTACCCAGATGCTTCTTGCCTCCGGGCAAATGTCGTGCAAGCTTACACGGGTTCTGCGATGCCTCTGAGAAGGGATATGCAGCTGTGGTATATCTGCGAACCGTGAGTGCTTCTGGGCAAGTCTCGTTGCACCTTGTCCTAGCTAAGAGCAAGGTTGCACCTATTAGGTCTCGTCTAACAATTCCTAAGTTAGAACTTTCGGGAGCCGCACTCTTGAACCGGTTATTAAACCACGTCCACGCTTCTTTGAAGCCCTTCGTAAACATTTTGGACGTTTTTGCATGGTCGGACAGCGAGATTGCCCTGTGTTGGCTTCGGGCTTCGGTCCATAATCTTGAAGTTTTCGTGGCGAATAGAGTGTCACAAATACAAAGTTCTGTCACACCCTTGAAATGGAGACATGTACCCGGGGAACTAAACCCAGCTGACTGCGCTTCTCGCGGTTGCGAGGCTTCTTTGCTAGTCTACCACCCACTCTGGTGGGGACCGGGCTGGCTATCTGGCCCAGAATCCTCCTGGCCCCCGGACAAATTTGAGGCTCCAGCCGAATTACCCGGCTTGCGATTGAGGGTTGGCGTGGTCAACGATAGGCCCATTTATGACCGCGCCCTCTTGGAGCGGTATAGCTCGTTTGACAAGCTGATCGGCGTAACCGCTTGGCTGCGTCGATTCATGCATAATGTCAGGGATCCCCTCAATAAAAACTTAGACTCGGCGCTCTCGCCCTTGGAACGGCGAGAGGCGTTGATGTACTGGATACGTGTGATCCAAGTGGAACACTTTGAGTCAGCGATTGAGTCTTTGAAACGAGGCTCGCCACTGAAGGGCCACCTTGCTCGCCTGAGTCTATTCTTGGACAGTTCCGGATTACTACGTGTTGGGGGACGCCTTAAAAACTCCAACCTCCCTTATGGAGCGCGACATCCTTTGCTGCTCCCAAAGGATGGCACCTTTGTCAATCTGTTGATAACTCATTATCATATTAAAAATGCTCATGCGGGTTGCAATACCCTCTCAGCCATTTTGCAGCGTGAGTTTTGGATTTTGGCAGGCCGACGAACCATTCGAAGCGTGATCTTCAAATGTATTCCTTGCTATCGTTTGAAGGCATCCATTGCACAGCCTGTGATGGGTGACCTGCCTGCGGACCGCGTAAGGGCTGCTCGACCTTTCGCCGGTGTTGGAACCGATTTTGCCGGTCCTTTTTTAGTTAAGGGCTCTAACCTTAAGAATGCTCGGTCTTTTAAGGCCTACTTGTGCGTCTTTGTTTGCCTCGCAACCAAGGCAGTTCACTTGGAGCTTGTCAGTGCCCTCAGCACGGAGGCGTTCGTGGCCACTCTGGGCCGCTTCGTGAGCCGTCGCGGCCTACCCGACTTGGTTCGGACAGACTGCGGGACCAATTATAAGGGAACCGATCGTTATTTGAAGGAGGTCGTTGACTTCCTTGTTAAGAACAGGCACTGTGTAGGCACCGCCATGTCTAGAATGGGAGTTACTTGGAAATTTGACCCTCCGGCGTGTCCTCACTGGGGCGGAATCTTCGAAGCTGTTGTTAAGGTCGCCAAAACGCATTTGCGTCGCGTTATTGGGGAAACCATCTTAACCTTCGAGGAACTGTCCACGGTATTTTGCAAGATTGAGGCGGTTCTTAACTCTCGGCCTCTCGGTCCCGTCTCCTCCGATCCAAATGATTTGGAGGCTTTAACGCCGGGTCACTTCTTGATTGGTCAGCCTCTTAACGCGCTGCCCGAGTATCCCTATCGGGAGGTCAAGACCTCACGGTTGTCTCGGTTTGAAATGTTGCAGCAAATGACTCAAAATTTTTGGCACCGTTGGTCTCTTGAGTATTTGCACTTGCTGCAGCAGCGCGTCAAGTGGACTGACAAAACTAACCCTCCCCAGGTGGGAGATCTTGTTCTGCTTAAAGAACCTAATCTACTCCCACTATTTTGGCGTCGTGGACGCATTGTTAAACTGCTATTTGGATCGGATGGCGTTCCCCGGGTGGCCGAGGTATTTGTGGGGGACTCAGTATTGCAACGTGCCGTGGCCACGTTGTCCCGACTGCCTATTGATTAGCGAATCTACATTCTTAGATTCGGAGCGGGGGATTGTTTACGCGAGAGTAGCTGGCGCGAGCGCCGAGCCTATTGTATTGTGTTGAATCGTGTTCTCTCTCTCTAACCCGCGGAATCCCTCATCGGCGCGTCTCGCTCACGCTTTGGTTACGGCGAGTTTTTTGCTGCATGCGTTTTGTATCGAATCGTGCGCTCCCGCTCCAACTCGCGGAAACGCCAATCTTCCTATCCCGCTCGCGCATCGGTCGCCGAGATTTTTTTATGCCTGCAATGACGCGGCGACTTCGGTGCGCGCCAGTATTAAGCACCATTCGTCTGCTGTCGACCGACGAACTTAGCGGTCCCCCGCGCGTGGCTGACGTAATTTTGATCGCGTGTCGTCCTTGAAACGCGTAGTCGCGAGACGCAAATTACTACGTTTGAGTAGCCACGTTTCTATTTGCGCGGGTGTTTAGTCATCGAATAACATCGCAACGGGACGTCCGTTTTTTGATGCGCCTGACTTGTTTTTCGCACTGCGTTTTTTGTCTGTTGCCGCGCCCCCTCTCTCGCGCGCTGGGGCGCTGGTGCGGTCCCTTTCGCACTTCGAACCGGTAGCCGACGGAAAGTGGGTTCCTGCGCGTGTGGTCTTCGTGTTTGGAGGCTGATTTGAAGCGGAGGTCAGACGGCTCTGCCAGTCCCATACACACACGCACCCTTGTACATACCCTTAACACTTTCACGTCACACACTGTCACACATCTACTACAGAGGACTCCGTATCAAGGCCGACGCTTCGGGATCAAGGTCAGTCAATAAGCACCTACTAATTTTAAACTATTTTTATAGTTGGCCGCGTCCGGTGGCGTATTGTATCAGCCGTAGTGGCCGACCTGTTGTCTAGTAAAAGTCGCTGATTACTATTTCCACTGATCGACTAGTGAGACTCGATTGCTATCCGACTCGGATTGGATGCCGTCATCTGACCCGAGACTGATCGTACACTAGTGATCCCGAGTAGTCTCACTAGTCGGTCCCCCCTCGACCTGTCCGGGCTCGTTCCTCTATGGGCCCGGGAACTGAGCCCTCATCTGGACAGGCAAGGGGCCGTAACAAAAAGTTTTTTTTTTGCTGTAAACAAAGTTATAATAGTTCATTCGTTCATGTCGCATTCAACATTTTCGCGAAAGGTTATTCTAAAACTATGTGTGACTTATCCAGGTCATGATAAAGTCCGCGAAGCTGGAGTGGGCGTTGAACAACTGCGACGTGGCGCTGCAGCTACTGGAGGAGGCCATCAAGGTGTTCGCCGACTACGCCAAGCTGCACATGATGAAGGGCGAGATCGAGGAGCAGATGGGCAGGGACGACGACGCGCATAACACTTACTCCCAGGGCGTGAGTTGCGTTTGTGATCCATCCAGGTGATGACAAGGTCAGACGAGCTGGAGTGCGCGCTGAACAACTGCGACGTGGCGCTGCAGCTGCTGGAGGAGGCCATCAAGGTGTTCGCCGACTACGCCAAGCTGCACATGATGAAGGGCGAGATCGAGGAGCAGATGGGCAGGGACGACGACGCGCATAACACTTACTCCCAGGGCGTGAGTTGCGTTTGTGATCCATCCAGGTGATGACAAGGTCAGACGAGCTGGAGATCGCGCTGAACAACTGCGACGTGGCGCTGCAGCTGCTGGAGGAGGCCATCAAGGTGTTCGCCGACTACGCCAAGCTGCACATGATGAAGGGCGAGATCGAGGAGCAGATGGGCAGGGACGACGACGCGCATAACACTTACTCCCAGGGCGTGAGTTGCGTTTGTGATCCATCCAGGTGATGACAAGGTCAGACGAGCTGGAGTGCGCGCTGAACAACTGCGACGTGGCGCTGCAGCTGCTGGAGGAGGCCATCAAGGTGTTCGCCGACTACGCCAAGCTGCACATGATGAAGGGCGAGATCGAGGAGCAGATGGGCAGGGACGACGACGCGCATAACACTTACTCCCAGGGCGTGAGTTGCGTTTGTGATCCATCCAGGTGATGACAAGGTCAGACGAGCTGGAGTGCGCGCTGAACAACTGCGACGTGGCGCTGCAGCTGCTGGAGGAGGCCATCAAGGTGTTCGCCGACTACGCCAAGCTGCACATGATGAAGGGCGAGATCGAGGAGCAGATGGGCAGGGACGACGACGCGCATAACACTTACTCCCAGGGCGTGAGTTGCGTTTGTGATCCATCCAGGTGATGACAAGGTCAGACGAGCTGGAGATCGCGCTGAACAACTGCGACGTGGCGCTGCAGCTGCTGGAGGAGGCCATCAAGGTGTTCGCCGACTACGCCAAGCTGCACATGATGAAGGGCGAGATCGAGGAGCAGATGGGCAGGGACGACGACGCGCATAACACTTACTCCCAGGGCGTGAGTTGCGTTTGTGATCCATCCAGGTGATGACAAGGTCAGACGAGCTGGAGTGCGCGCTGAACAACTGCGACGTGGCGCTACAGCTGCTGGAGGAGGCCATCAAGGTGTTCGCCGACTACGCCAAGCTGCACATGATGAAGGGCGAGATCGAGGAGCAGATGGGCAGGGACGACGACGCGCATAACACTTACTCCCAGGGCGTGAGTTGCGTTTGTGATCCATCCAGGTGATGACAAGGTCAGACGAGCTGGAGTGCGCGCTGAACAACTGCGACGTGGCGCTGCAGCTGCTGGAGGAGGCCATCAAGGTGTTCGCCGACTACGCCAAGCTGCACATGATGAAGGGCGAGATCGAGGAGCAGATGGGCAGGGACGACGACGCGCATAACACTTACTCCCAGGGCGTGAGTTGCGTTTGTGATCCATCCAGGTGATGACAAGGTCAGACGAGCTGGAGTGCGCGCTGAACAACTGCGACGTGGCGCTGCAGCTGCTGGAGGAGGCCATCAAGGTGTTCGCCGACTACGCCAAGCTGCACATGATGAAGGGCGAGATCGAGGAGCAGATGGGCAGGGACGACGACGCGCATAACACTTACTCCCAGGGCGTGAGTTGCGTTTGTGATCCATCCAGGTGATGACAAGGTCAGACGAGCTGGAGTGCGCGCTGAACAACTGCGACGTGGCGCTGCAGCTGCTGGAGGAGGCCATCAAGGTGTTCGCCGACTACGCCAAGCTGCACATGATGAAGGGCGAGATCGAGGAGCAGATGGGCAGAGACGACGACGCGCATAACACTTACTCCCAGGGCGTGAGTTGCGTTTGTGATCCATCCAGGTGATGACAAGGTCAGACGAGCTGGAGTGCGCGCTGAACAACTGCGACGTGGCGCTGCAGCTGCTGGAGGAGGCCATCAAGGTGTTCGCCGACTACGCCAAGCTGCACATGATGAAGGGCGAGATCGAGGAGCAGATGGGCAGGGACGACGACGCGCATAACACTTACTCCCAGGGCGTGAGTTGCGTTTGTGATCCATCCAGGTGATGACAAGGTCAGACGAGCTGGAGTGCGCGCTGAACAACTGCGACGTGGCGCTGCAGCTGCTGGAGGAGGCCATCAAGGTGTTCGCCGACTACGCCAAGCTGCACATGATGAAGGGCGAGATCGAGGAGCAGATGGGCAGGGACGACGACGCGCATAACACTTACTCCCAGGGCGTGAGTTGCGTTTGTGATCCATCCAGGTGATGACAAGGTCAGACGAGCTGGAGTGCGCGCTGAACAACTGCGACGTGGCGCTGCAGCTGCTGGAGGAGGCCATCAAGGTGTTCGCCGACTACGCCAAGCTGCACATGATGAAGGGCGAGATCGAGGAGCAGATGGGCAGGGACGACGACGCGCATAACACTTACTCCCAGGGCGTGAGTTGCGTTTGTGATCCATCCAGGTGATGACAAGGTCAGACGAGCTGGAGTGCGCGCTGAACAACTGCGACGTGGCGCTGCAGCTGCTGGAGGAGGCCATCAAGGTGTTCGCCGACTACGCCAAGCTGCACATGATGAAGGGCGAGATCGAGGAGCAGATGGGCAGGGACGACGACGCGCATAACACTTACTCCCAGGGCGTGAGTTGCGTTTGTGATCCATCCAGGTGATGACAAGGTCAGACGAGCTGGAGTGCGCGCTGAACAACTGCGACGTGGCGCTGCAGCTGCTGGAGGAGGCCATCAAGGTGTTCGCCGACTACGCCAAGCTGCACATGATGAAGGGCGAGATCGAGGAGCAGATGGGCAGGGACGACGACGCGCATAACACTTACTCCCAGGGCGTGAGTTGCGTTTGTGATCCATCCAGGTGATGACAAGGTCAGACGAGCTGGAGTGCGCGCTGAACAACTGCGACGTGGCGCTGCAGCTGCTGGAGGAGGCCATCAAGGTGTTCGCCGACTACGCCAAGCTGCACATGATGAAGGGCGAGATCGAGGAGCAGATGGGCAGGGACGACGACGCGCATAACACTTACTCCCAGGGCGTGAGTTGCGTTTGTGATCCATCCAGGTGATGACAAGGTCAGACGAGCTGGAGTGCGCGCTGAACAACTGCGACGTGGCGCTGCAGCTGCTGGAGGAGGCCATCAAGGTGTTCGCCGACTACGCCAAGCTGCACATGATGAAGGGCGAGATCGAGGAGCAGATGGGCAGGGACGACGACGCGCATAACACTTACTCCCAGGGCGTGAGTTGCGTTTGTGATCCATCCAGGTGATGACAAGGTCAGACGAGCTGGAGTGCGCGCTGAACAACTGCGACGTGGCGCTGCAGCTGCTGGAGGAGGCCATCAAGGTGTTCGCCGACTACGCCAAGCTGCACATGATGAAGGGCGAGATCGAGGAGCAGATGGGCAGGGACGACGACGCGCATAACACTTACTCCCAGGGCGTGAGTTGCGTTTGTGATCCATCCAGGTGATGACAAGGTCAGACGAGCTGGAGTGCGCGCTGAACAACTGCGACGTGGCGCTGCAGCTGCTGGAGGAGGCCATCAAGGTGTTCGCCGACTACGCCAAGCTGCACATGATGAAGGGCGAGATCGAGGAGCAGATGGGCAGGGACGACGACGCGCATAACACTTACTCCCAGGGCGTGAGTTGCGTTTGTGATCCATCCAGGTGATGACAAGGTCAGACGAGCTGGAGTGCGCGCTGAACAACTGCGACGTGGCGCTGCAGCTGCTGGAGGAGGCCATCAAGGTGTTCGCCGACTACGCCAAGCTGCACATGATGAAGGGCGAGATCGAGGAGCAGATGGGCAGAGACGACGACGCGCATAACACTTACTCCCAGGGCGTGAGTTGCGTTTGTGATCCATCCAGGTGATGACAAGGTCAGACGAGCTGGAGTGCGCGTTGAACAACTGCGACATGGCGCTGCAGCTGCTGGAGGAGGCCATCAAGGTGTTCGCCGACTACGCCAAGCTGCACATCATGAAGGGCGAGATCGAGGAGCAGATGGGCAGGGACGACGACGCGCATAACACTTACTCCCAGGGCGTGAGTTGCGTTTGTGATCCATCCAGGTGATGACAAGGTCAGACGAGCTGGAGTGCGCGCTGAACAACTGCGACGTGGCGCTGCAGCTGCTGGAGGAGGCCATCAAGGTGTTCGCCGACTACGCCAAGCTGCACATGATGAAGGGCGAGATCGAGGAGCAGATGGGCAGGGACGACGACGCGCATAACACTTACTCCCAGGGCGTGAGTTGCGTTTGTGATCCATCCAGGTGATGACAAGGTCAGACGAGCTGGAGTGCGCGCTGAACAACTGCGACGTGGCGCTGCAGCTGCTGGAGGAGGCCATCAAGGTGTTCGCCGACTACGCCAAGCTGCACATGATGAAGGGCGAGATCGAGGAGCAGATGGGCAGAGACGACGACGCGCATAACACTTACTCCCAGGGCGTGAGTTGCGTTTGTGATCCATCCAGGTGATGACAAGGTCAGACGAGCTGGAGTGCGCGCTGAACAACTGCGACGTGGCGCTGCAGCTGCTGGAGGAGGCCATCAAGGTGTTCGCCGACTACGCCAAGCTGCACATGATGAAGGGCGAGATCGAGGAGCAGATGGGCAGGGACGACGACGCGCATAACACTTACTCCCAGGGCGTGAGTTGCGTTTGTGATCCATCCAGGTGATGACAAGGTCAGACGAGCTGGAGTGCGCGCTGAACAACTGCGACGTGGCGCTGCAGCTGCTGGAGGAGGCCATCAAGGTGTTCGCCGACTACGCCAAGCTGCACATGATGAAGGGCGAGATCGAGGAGCAGATGGGCAGGGACGACGACGCGCATAACACTTACTCCCAGGGCGTGAGTTGCGTTTGTGATCCATCCAGGTGATGACAAGGTCAGACGAGCTGGAGTGCGCGCTGAACAACTGCGACGTGGCGCTGCAGCTGCTGGAGGAGGCCATCAAGGTGTTCGCCGACTACGCCAAGCTGCACATGATGAAGGGCGAGATCGAGGAGCAGATGGGCAGGGACGACGACGCGCATAACACTTACTCCCAGGGCGTGAGTTGCGTTTGTGATCCATCCAGGTGATGACAAGGTCAGACGAGCTGGAGTGCGCGCTGAACAACTGCGACGTGGCGCTGCAGCTGCTGGAGGAGGCCATCAAGGTGTTCGCCGACTACGCCAAGCTGCACATGATGAAGGGCGAGATCGAGGAGCAGATGGGCAGAGACGACGACGCGCATAACACTTACTCCCAGGGCGTGAGTTGCGTTTGTGATCCATCCAGGTGATGACAAGGTCAGACGAGCTGGAGTGCGCGTTGAACAACTGCGACATGGCGCTGCAGCTGCTGGAGGAGGCCATCAAGGTGTTCGCCGACTACGCCAAGCTGCACATCATGAAGGGCGAGATCGAGGAGCAGATGGGCAGGGACGACGACGCGCATAACACTTACTCCCAGGGCGTGAGTTGCGTTTGTGATCCATCCAGGTGATGACAAGGTCAGACGAGCTGGAGTGCGCGCTGAACAACTGCGACGTGGCGCTGCAGCTGCTGGAGGAGGCCATCAAGGTGTTCGCCGACTACGCCAAGCTGCACATGATGAAGGGCGAGATCGAGGAGCAGATGGGCAGGGACGACGACGCGCATAACACTTACTCCCAGGGCGTGAGTTGCGTTTGTGATCCATCCAGGTGATGACAAGGTCAGACGAGCTGGAGTGCGCGCTGAACAACTGCGACGTGGCGCTGCAGCTGCTGGAGGAGGCCATCAAGGTGTTCGCCGACTACGCCAAGCTGCACATGATGAAGGGCGAGATCGAGGAGCAGATGGGCAGAGACGACGACGCGCATAACACTTACTCCCAGGGCGTGAGTTGCGTTTGTGATCCATCCAGGTGATGACAAGGTCAGACGAGCTGGAGTGCGCGTTGAACAACTGCGACATGGCGCTGCAGCTGCTGGAGGAGGCCATCAAGGTGTTCGCCGACTACGCCAAGCTGCACATCATGAAGGGCGAGATCGAGGAGCAGATGGGCAGGGACGACGACGCGCATAACACTTACTCCCAGGGCGTGAGTTGCGTTTGTGATCCATCCAGCCCCCTGAGCCAAGTCACAAATAGCATTACGTCGCGACTTATAGAAATGGAACAAAATTATAAAAAATATATGCTATATCTATGACGTTCAGTAACGCTCGTCTGAGCTTCACCAAGTTTCAAAATAGCGATAGTTGGCATACATTTTTTGACATTTGTTCCATTTCTTTACGTCGCGACGTAACGCTACTTGTTACTCGGCGCAGGCAACAGGTGATGATAGGTACAGCGAAACGAAGCAGCTCGTGGTGAGACTTGATCTGGACCCAGGAGAATTCTCACATAAGGAAAAAGCAAGCTGATTTCAAGCTTAGGAAAATTGGTTTAGAGTCCAATTTTACTTTGTTGTAGTACTAGACTTCAACAGCTTCAGCTTTGGAGTTCATAAATGAAAATCAACTCCAGGCGTAACATAATGGATGCCCCTCGACCGCAATTAAAGTCCGGCCGCTCAAAGAATGCGTTTCTGACAGATCGTGATCGACTGGGCGATGTAACTTACTGCCGTACAATTTACGGAAATTTTTTAAATATCTTTTATTTACGTTATTAACGAATGATAACATTAAAATTCGAATAATTATACTAACTTACAATAAATGTATTTATTTTTGGCTAAAATTATTACAATTACTTAATTAACAAATATAAAAACTATAGCTTTTAAAAGTCAAACCACGTCGAACGGCGCTGTTTCAAGGTTATGCCAACTGTTTTTTTTTTGTTTTGTATGACGAATTGAAATGTGTCAGAAACGCATTCTTTGAGCGGCCGGAATATAGTAATTATTATCGCGAGTTTTGAACCAGCTCCTCCCAGCTACCGCGGCTGGGTGCTCTCTTTACCACGTCAGCCTTGATTTTTAGTCCAAAATTTTATTTTCAGCTTAAAAAATGTGCAACCTGTGTACCGATGTGGATTCTGCTATCAAGATTAGAAGAAAAGTTGAAGCATGTAACCAAAGCGCGATCAGTTCTGGAAAAGGCCAGGCTTAGGAATCCCAAGAACCCTGAGTTGTGGTAAGTTCCCACATAAACTCCTATAACAATGTGCTCAAAAAAATCCATATTTTTTTAATTTTTTTTTCTCTTTTAAGCTATTGCATAGATTCTATCGCGGCCCTTGAGCGTGGAGACTGAATCCAGAAATTCCGTAACGAAAATAATCTAACACTTTTTAGTTTTGCCATCTATCGATGAATAGCAGAACTTTTAATGACTTTTTGAAATATCACGCTTGTCTTTTAGTTCAGCAACTCGTCTCTAGGTGGCATTGGTTGTATTATTATAATTGCATAAGTTGATAAAAACAGCTATGCAATAGCTTTACCGCGGCAGTCTCCGAGTGCCACACGTCTTTTTTTCTTTTCTTTTACTTACTGCTTTACTTTTGCATGTTTGTTATTTTTTTACGCTACAGCTATTGAATCAATTTGGTTGAAAGTCGGAAAATAGACGGCTTAAGGGTGCTGCTGGTGGTAACAGCAGTTGTTGTCCTCACTTTTAGAAAATACGTGGTGTGGGTGCGACGGCGACGATTACGAATTATCATGGGATTACACCGCGCAAAGTACGGACGGGTGATCTAATAATATATTTGCCGGTGTTGGTGGCAATAGGGAAATTTCCCTCCAGGCAGGGTGTTATGCCTGGGGACCGCTTGTGATCCGAGCGTGTGACGTCAGAACTTCTATATATAGCACGCTCGTCGAAAGCTCCGTCAGCGTGTGCTAGGGTACTGGTTACGCCATCTATCGTCAGCTATCGAAGACCGCTACAATCACTCCGCTCTGAGACTGTTGAGTCGTGTGTCGTCGTTGCCCGCGTGGGGCATTCGTGTGCGTCAACAGCGTGCAGCATCGTGGAAATGTGCGTCATCGATACAGGGTTCACTTCGTGGACTGCGTGCCGGCGAGGTGTGAGTGACCTTCGAACCGGGAGTCCGATGAATGCGGCCGCGCGATCAGTGAGTCGATCGGCGGTGACGTATCGGCGACCAGTGAGTCGGTCGGTGAAGACTGGGAGTCTGGTGAGGAATGAGGTTTGCGGTTGCTTTTTCGATATTGTAGCGGTTGAATGCAGTTGCTGATGGTTTCGGTTGCGGTCGTTGTGACTTCGATGTTCTTGTTGCGTGTTATTCTGTTGATGTGCGCCCTCTCGTGCTGAATGGTGAAATCACGTCGGACGGCACCACTTTGCCGCTTGTTAGGGCAATAGGGAAATTTCTCTCCAGGCAGGGTGTTATGCTTGGGGACCGCTTGTGATCCGAGCGTGTGACGTCAGAACTTCTATATATAGCACGCTCGTCGAAAGCTCCCTCAGCGTGTGCTAGGGTACTGGTTACGCCATCTATCGTCAGCTATCGAAGACCGCTACAAAGAATTAAAAAGAAGGGTATAAGAGATTCCGCTATTGGCCACAGGTTAGAGAGCGTCCGCCTGGAGCGGCGCGCGGGCTGCGCGGAGGTGGCGGGCGGGCTGCTGGCGAAGGCGCTGCAGGAGTGCCCCACGGCGGGGCGGCTGTGGGCCGAGGCCATCTTCATGGAGGCGCGCCCGCAGCGGAAGACTAAGAGCGTGAGTTACAAGTGCTTTTTATGCACTCTGAATGAGGGGTTTGACCACACTGATCACGTGCGAATAGGAAAGCTTCAGAAACATCACTCAAATTACATAGATCAAACGCAAAGTAAGCTGTACACAACCTATGGCGATATGCGATATGTGTAATGTCCTTTGTACATTCTTTCTATGGCTATCATTCACTGATCTCTATTACACTAGTA
This sequence comes from Coenonympha arcania, assembly GCA_036785405.1. NCBI lineage: Eukaryota > Metazoa > Arthropoda > Insecta > Lepidoptera > Nymphalidae > Coenonympha > Coenonympha arcania. Next base: position 5,266,421 of record CM072072.1, on the reverse strand, counting down.
CGCTGGATCAAACATTCTATTACAATTGACAGTCCATTTTCTGTGCTGATTTGAAGCGCCCCTCTCGAAGGTCCACGGTACTAAATTGACATTTGTTGCTAGTACTAAAATAAGATGACTTTCAAAACGCCGCCGTTTTGAATGTTATGTTTTCGGTCGTTTTGTTAGCATTTTATTTTAGTACCATGGACGCTCACGTCAGGTAACGCAACAATCACCGCCAAATTGGCGAAAATCAAGTGTCATTAATTTACGACAGTTACGTTGACAGTCTGAGGTCCAGCGTACGAGTATAATAGAGGTCAGTGCGATAGCTCATTGCTGGGGTTGAAAACTGCCTTGTCTCGCAGGTGGACGCTCTGAAGAAGTGCGAGCACGACGCGCACGTGCTGCTGGCGGTGTCGCAGCTGTTCTGGACCGAGAGGAAGCTCAACAAGTGCCGCGAGTGGTTCAACAGGACGGTGAGTGACACACTGTGTATACATTCATTGTCATTTCTCATGCTCGTAAACTGTCATTTTCAATCAGAAAAGTGTGTTTTTTAACCCATTCGTTCCAGAACCAACTTTTGCCTTTTAAAATTCACAGCTTAGGCTAATAAAAAACACGAAAAAAAATTTCGCTACTTGGAAATCTTGGAAAATTGAATACAATGTACTATCAAGTAGGGATAGGCCATCAAAACACCGTTTAAGTTTTAAGACAATTTATCGATGAATATTAAAACCTCCAAAAGAGTTGTTTGGATGTAGAATTATGCAACACTTCAAGACAGTAAAATTTGGCATTTTGTGGAACAAGGAGCTTTCTCATTTGATTTTCCCGGTACCGAATCATATTATGGGGTCTCTTGAATTCTAATTCTCCCACGTGAATTTTCGCGAAATGTGTTAGATACATGGGGGTAACTTGGCGACCATTTTCTAACGCAGATAGATAAAAAATCTCTGCAACGATAGACCGCCGTCAGGCCAGTCTCACTTATCACGTGGCCGTCCCGGCTACAAGTACGGGTCCGGACCTCAATATTTCAGATGGTTGCCGCTCGTGGGCCGAGTTGCACGCGCTAGTTCTGTGCGGTCTATTTTACGCGCCGTCTGACTACGGCAGCCCTAGTACGTCGTAAGAGATAAAGTTAGGCGATAGAAAGAGACCACAACATTGCGTTTGTTGCGTGTCGATTTTGAGGGCGGGGCCAGGCGCTATTGCGAACTGAATTGCACTTTTGTGTCAGCGCTAGATTCGCTATTTTTTTAAATAATCGTGCGGAGTGGACCTTCTGGTACTATTTAGTGTTCTGTGCCGCCGTAGCCGTATTGGTCGGGAGAACATAATTTTATTATTATTAACTGTTTCATACACAGGTAAAAATCGACCCCGATCTTGGCGACGCGTGGGCGTACTTCTACAAATTCGAGCTCCTTCACGGCAGCGAACAGCAACAAGAGGACGTCAAAGCGCGGTGCAAGGCTGCCGAGCCGCACCACGGAGAGAACTGGTGCAAGGTGTCCAAAGACATCGCCAACTGGTGCTTCAGCACCGAGCAGATCCTGCTGCTGGTCGCCAAGAACCTGCCCGTGCCTACCTAACTTAGATCACAGAAATCAGGTTTCTTGGAAAAAAAAAATTGGTTGCCTGTAAAGTCGGTTTACTGACGATAGTTGAACGTGACAACGTCTTCTTTGTCGCTTGTTCCGCGGTCGCGAGGTAACGCCGGTAACGCCGCATGAGCGAGGTAACGCCGGATGAGTCATGTTTTTTCGTGCGTGCAACCGGCTCTATCGATTTATAAGACGTTGTCACGTCAAAAATTACTAGTTAGGTGGTGTTTTTTTGGTAAATCCGAAATTTTCTAAAAAGAACCCTAGCTAGATCGATTTATCGCCTCCAAAACCCTCCGTATACTAAATTTCATGAGAATCGTTGGATCGTTGGAGGTATAAGATAAGTTTCAATTATTGCCACGTATACTGGATACAGCATGGCAAGGGATTTAAAGTTTTTGTCCATGGAGTCAATGGACAATTGAACGTATTAGTACAGAAATACGACATAAATTTCTATGCTTCGAAATTGCTTACGATGCCGCGGCATGATTTGTACTATAACTATTTCCCATTTATAACCCTTTCGTCGTTGATTTATCTGATAACAGACGAGCGCGGGTCGCGGTAGTATGAAGTAGGAGGGGAAGTCATCGGCAAAGCTTCTGCGAACGGGTTATATATTATGTCGTATTTCTATACAAAAAAGTGATCAACTTTTTTGTATGAAATGATGATGGATAAAGTAGTAGATGTTATACACAATAATACTAATGTTCACAGCTGGTACAAACTTTTTATTGAATTTGAATAATTAAAAAACCAATATAGAATCTGCTACTTTAATTCTTTAATTGTTAGATAGTAATAGTTATTGTAAAATAGATAATTATAATTTATAATTATTAGGTATAAATAAATTAGTATTAAAAGCTCTTGGATTTATTTTTTTACTGCCATTTAGGACCATAGTTATTTTGAAAATCGCACATATTTTTGAATATTCTATGCGTAAAAATAAGTATCTATCTGTATACGTATAACTAGAATCTAAAGCTAGGCGAATGAATGACTCATCTTTCAATACTATCTCTTTCGGTGTAATTAAAAGATCATATTGTGTACGGAATAGCCTGTAAACAAGCTTCGCGTATAAAACTTCTATAAATAAAGCTCGGATTCGTGAGTTTGAATTATATAGTACTGGCAACGCGCCAGACGCGAGGTGCGCGTGCGCTAAATAGCTCCACGGATTTTCCATTTCTTTCTGTTCACAAAATCGAAAGTGGCCGTGCTTTAGTGATGCTCAAAAAATAGTGAAATTAGTGACTTTGTGATAATATTACTCGAGTGATTCCTACGTAGATTAAGAAACTATACCAAGTGTTGAAAATGTCACCAAAATGTCCGGTTCCTCATTTGCAAGAATTAACTCTATCGTTGGTAGCTAGACAGTTAATCCACACCCTGTCCAGAGTAACAACTGAGGAAGATGTGGCGCTTCCCTTTGCCATGGTGTCTTCTTACTACGAAAGCATGGGGGCGACCAGTGATATATTCCAAGATCTCCTCAACCTCATATTAAATAGCGAATACCTGGATCCGTCGATCAGATATTATACAATGAAATTACTGCTCAAAGAAAATGTAAAGAGTTTAGCGACAGGGATATTCCCTTGTCCCTATTATAGAAAAGTCCTTGAACTGATTGTGGAGCAAGGTCGACACTTGACTTCTCTTAATTTAAAAGGTGTGTGGGTTAAAGACGAACAGCTCTCGCTTTTGTACCAGATTATTAAGAATCTATCGAATTTAACCACTCTAAATATTCCTTACATTGCTAACGACGAAGTGCTCAAGTTCATTGGAGAAAATAACAAAGTTTTGAAGTTACTCGATGTGTCTGGAGAGACTGACATTACCGAGATTGGCATCGATGCCATGTTGTCGCGAAATCCTCAGTTGACTCAGAGCTTGACTGTAGTAAATATTGGAACATACGGGGAAGAGAACATAGACCACACGGATGTGGCGCTCCTCATACGCAAACTTCCCAATCTTACAAACCTCGGGAGTTATTCTTACGTGGGTAAAGCATTATGTTACGTCTACAACAACGACTGTCCGCCCGGCTTCAAAACGAAACTGCAATACGTTCACGACATTCAAACTAATATGAGAACAATGAAGGCGATAACTGCTTTGTGTCCTATGATAGAGACTATTTATTTAGAAGAGCCAGACCAAGGCGTGCTACAATTGATCAAAGATCTTAATTACTTGAACAAGATTAAGTTAAATAAATTCCAGTGCCACGAATTGCATCAGCTACTGGATAAGATAGGCTACAGAATTGTGACACTTATGCTCTCTGGAGCCAAGGGGTCGTTTAATTTTACAAGAATAGCAGAGACTTGCCAAAACTTAGAAAGTCTAGAATTCTACTCGATCCAGACCGCGACTCACGAAGAAGAAGTTCCGTTTAACAAATTGGAGCATATTGAAATTATTCAAGGGAATTTATCACCATCTTGTTTGAAGTACCTTATGACGGGAAGTCCCAAGCTCAAGAAATTAATCATCGGGGATGAAATAAAATTAGACGATCAAGATATGGCACGGTGAGTTTCTTTGTTCCTTGCGAATGAAATTAAACATTTTGCATTTTATAATAAGGTGAGACGTAAACAACAAAGTGCATCTTTTACACAATAAGAAAATAAACACATTGTAAACACTCGCAGCCTAAAATATATTTTGGCTTCCGTTTAAAGGGTCTTCAAAATCATTTTATTTTAGCTGATTCAAATGTGAATTAATATTTCTTATTAACCGACTTCAGAAAAAAGAAGGAGGTTCTCAAATCGTCGGAATCTTTTTTTTAACTTTACCAGTACTTAATTTTTTTTTCTATTTTATACAAGTTAGTACTTGACTGCGATCTCACCTGATGGTAAGTGATGATGCAGCCTAAGATGTTATCGTACTAAATTGGAAGGGTAAGTAAATTTACCCCAACGGTTTCTACAAGATGCTTGTACCGGAACGCTAAATCGCTTGGCGGTGCGTCTTTGCTAGTAGGGTGGTAACTAGCCACGGCCAAAGCCTCCCACCAGATCAGACCTGAGCCAATTTAGAAATTATAAAATTCCAAAGTGGCCCGTGGCGGGAATCGAACCCGCGACCTCCCACTTGAATCCGAGCGCGCCGCCATTGCGCCAGGGAGGCGTCAAAATTTCTACGTAATACCTATCACCTCTTATAAATTTTTGTTTACATTATTTTCAGGATGCTCCGACGCTACAGATTCGATAACCTTGAGGCGATTTGGTTTCCAAACGCTCCCCGACTGACTGTGGAAACAGTAGAGTTGTTGATGGAGACATGTCCGAAGCTAGTGAGCCTCGGAGAGCTGAGCGGGTGGCGGTACACGCCCGACGACATGATGCTTATGAGAGCTATCATCAACAGCACTAACACTGACTTGATTCTTTCACCCCTCGGCATATTCCAGCAAGGAATCTGATACAAACTATAACGCTCTCGTGTAGGTCTCGAGTCTCGACACCTTTTTACTACTTACTACGTACAGTAGGTACACGGCAAACTTCTTGGATATATGGCCTTGATTGCGCGCGAATTTTACAAGCAAATTTTAGATCCTTTTGGTGCTAAGTGCGGGGCAGGTCGGCGAAGAGTCGCATGCGCTAACTTGCTCCCACTACATAACTTCATGCTCAAGAAGTTTGCCAGCACCTGTAGTAGGCTCGAGTCTTTTCTCATAATGAGAGAAGGGTTTACTTGTAGCCCGCTAGCCCAGGTAAGAAGGGTGACTACTATGACGTTTAAGTTTTTTTATATTTAATTTATAATTAAAAATGTTTGCAGTAAGTAAATATAATGAATTATTTCAGAATATTGTTTGTTATTTTATGTCTGGAACTTTTTAAATTTAAAATAAGATGGGTAGGTAAGTAAGTTAACATCATGAGAATGGAAATTTTACAAATTGAATTGGAGAGGAATAAAAGTCAGGATTATTAGTGAATCTTTATTAAAACTTGTACGTTATCTACAAATAATTTAGATCGCATTAAAACAAAGAACAATGAATTCAAAATATCAATTAATTAAGATTATTTTGAGTATTAATGGTACTGATAAAAAATAAAAACTTAAAATTAGAAACGTAAGTATACAAAAACATCCTTTGGTATTTTCATCCGCAAAAACAATGTGTTGGACTTTGATGCACCATGCAATATTATATTCTTGTAAAAAAAATGTATGCTAACAATAATTATATTATATTTTTGCGACATTAATTTTTACTCTGTCTTTACTTGTTTAGTTTCTAGCTTCGTGTTTTTGTTTGAGTGTAGTGCATTCTCTTGGTCTTTTATTGATTTGTTTTTATTTTTTATTCTAGTCTTATACATTTTGCATTCGTCAGCACATTTGGTAGTGATTGCGCTCCTGTAATTAAAATTTTTCCTTTAAAAAATTATCTTGATACCAGACACGTTAGTGCAAAAAAATATACATATTTTTTTAACGCACCTGACTAGATTTTCCTTTACGTTGAACTTGGACGTAATTTCTATTATAATATCGGAAACGATTTTCGGGTCCAGGCACATTTTTGCAGGTTTATCTTGAAAGGCGGGCGACCGTTTTCCAGTCAGGGAGTGTGTGGCTAATATCCTATAAATAAAATTTCATGTTATACTGTGATCTAAATAGTCTTTAGAATAAAATTATCAAAAATTCTTATTAGGTTCTGTAGAAGTCCTGGGATGGCCTGCATCTGACATAGGTAGAAATCAGGTGTCTGTGTTTGTTGTTTGAAAAAATGGCTAATAAAAATATCCCTCAAAGATTTACCTTCTTGGAAACGTTGCCAATAATAGAGTCCTAGTTGCGATCGTGTACGATTTCCAATTGACTTTCCTGAATTTATCCTTATGTATCAACGTTTTTCCACTTCCAATTGGCACCTGAAAATAGAAATATTACCATTGTTTACCATCAAAATATGTAAGCTAATTACGAGAATATAAATTGAAACACATTTCCAAAAGCCTCCACATCAACATGGGTCAAATATCCACCGATCTTACTCAATACTTATTATAAGAATCCTTTGACAAATCAGATACCCACCCATTCGTCTACTTCGTTATGCGAAGTGTTTTTTTGCTTGTTAGTCATTTGCTGATGTTGCTCTTCTGTTAAGTCGCGCACTTTGCTATACTTGTTGCTTATAAGAACATTGTCGTCTGAGCGATTTGATTCTTCACTTTGACTTTTGTCACTTTCATCATACGCTTCCGTGTTGTTGTATACAGTATTGTTCATTGTTATATCTACATCTATTGCTACTGGTTGTGCTGCCGGGGCATTATCAAGATATATATTCCCCGTGTCGAGGCAAGGTGTTCGCCGTTCAGATAATGGTTTCATATCCTCGATAATTTTAAATAGTTCGTCGAAACTAGCTTTCATATCCAAGATATTCTTCTTATTTACACTAATTGTATTGGATGAACTTTTTGGTACTGGTAAGTTTTTTTTCGTCGAATCAGGTAAAGACTTATTACCGCCTCGTGTTTCTTTGTACTTCCTCTTTCGGTTTTGGTCTTTGGATCTATTGTTCACGTTGTTTTGGCGTTCTTTTAAAACATTTACGACTGCGTTAGGTCTGTGTACGGGGATAGGACCATTTTTACCGTTCCGTCTCTTAGCGTAATGGCGCATGTATTGTTCGATTTTGATTGCTTTCGTTTCTTTTTCGTTCTGGAAATTATTATCATCATATATTATTTACAAAAAAACTAACTATATTACGTAATTGTATCTTTTAAATAATACCTGAGTATCCCATCGAAGCACTTACTCGTAGTAATAACAACCTACATACTTTGTTATTGTTAGACAAAAATGGTACCTAGGTCAACTTCCAACAATAATATCTTTAAAATTATGTAATAATTTTTGATATTATTTGAGAAATTGTATATTATGTCATTTTTTGAAAAGAGCAAGTGCCGAGTTTCTTACCAGTTATTCTCGGCGCAAACCTGCTTTCCGAACCTGGCGGTAGAGTTTTGACTTTTCAGAGGAAGTATGTGAAAAATAAAGATTTTCATTTTCAATAATTAGCCATAATATTTTTCTTTTACTTTTAGTGCAAGTTCTCTTACTCTCTCTACTCTAGATAGTTTCCAAAATGTTGTAAAAAAGGCAAATTAATTTAATTACTACAGATTTATATGGAACCTTTCAGAAACTCTATCGGTCACATAATCATGCGTAGGTAGGTAAGTACCTACTTGTCTGTACGTCCTAATATACCTGTAGGTAACCACATTGTTACCATAAGAAATAATATCTACGTAGCTAGTGAAGAAACTTCGGAAGTCAGTTAATCTAATTATTAACCAAACTCCTCCGAAACGGCTTGACTGACTTCAATTGTTTGTCTACATACGGTAAGTCTGAGAATAATCCTGAATGGCAAAACAACGTTTGCCCGGTCAGCTGGTATGTGATAAGATTTGAAATTTACTAATTATTTAGTTCTTACCTCGGATTCTTCGGAAGAAGATCCAGCGTCACTCGGTGCCCAGGAAGAACAGCTTGGAGAATAATCTCTGCCACCGTGAGGAACATTCTCTTCTCTAGAAGCACTATCATCTGCTTTTGTTAGACGTAGTTGTTGCTCCAGAAGAGGCCTTTCATCTGTGTGGTACATAACAGTGAAGTAAGTATGAATCAGTTTTCTAAGTGTTAAAGGACACAATGTGTCCTCTCATGATGGAAGGGATTAGATCTTAGGACATACTTAGTTCGGCATGCTTCACACACTTACGAGAAGATAATGAACTCATTTAAGTATGCAGATTTCTTAACAATGTTTTTTTACATTGATAATCTTTTTTTTTGCATGGTAGATATTCAAACCTTAGACCTCCAATTATGAGGCAGACGTCTGAAATCTGAATCACTGGGCTATGAGGTAGCAGGTAATTTTTGTAGACTTAGATTAGATCCTACCCTTTTAATACATATCATAAAATATGAAGTATTGGTGTTAACTTAGAAAAGAAGACCTATAAAGTTCCTATGTATATAAATAAATGTATGTAATAAAAAATTTGTTAAGGTTTAACTTAGGTAAACATAAGTACTTAAGTAGTTTAATTAGCAATCTGTGTTTGAAGTGATCTGAGGTTGCAATTTACGCGCGAAAGCATCAATATACTCTATGGGCGAAAGGTACAAAAATGTCGTTACAACTGCCAAGTGCCAACTAACATGAAAATTATTTTAAGAAGATTCATATAAGATGAAAGGAAGCTACATATATAAATACTAATATGTAACCATGACACATGTAGATACATACATAACGTAAACGTTAAAGAATACTTTTAGGTAAGTAGGTACCTACTTACTTCTTACTCTATCGTAACCCTTAAGTGACGTATAACAAACCACGTGTACCTACCTACGAACAAAAGAACACTCATACTTACAGACCATGATTTCATCAGCAACAGTACTCTCGTTTGGCTGCAAAGACATAACCTTGACATCTTCACCCACTGCTGGAACGTTGCCGGTACTCCAGTCTGCCAGTAACCACTTCTCAATCTTGCTTCTTGCACTCATTTGCAATACCCAACTTACACCACTAGCGCACTGAATGATACTAACGCTGAGCCATTAGATAACAAAACAAACCCTCCGTGCATTACCGGGTATGGCTCAGGTAAAAGTTCCATTGCACCCTACTGCAGTCATTATGCATCCCCCGCCCTATTCGGCCGGAACAATACGGTTATTCGCCAACCGCCGCCCGGGCGCCGACAAAAAACCGACCTTTTTGCAACTCTAGTTTCTGAGAGATTTATATTATTCCAAACGGAAAGACGAAATACTCATTGTGTTTTGTGAGACTTAACTTGTAGGCAATACTTTGTTCAATGCAATTGGTTTGCAGCACGTTTACTCAAAAGGTATACTTAATTACATATTAGAAAAATCAAGAGTTTATTAGAAAATCGATCCCACGTTACATCTGTTACTCAGCTAGCGTCTAATACCTACATAACTGTCTGTAAGTTTCAAGATCAAAAACTTAGGTACTGAAATAGGTTTAATACTTCGTAAAGATCACTCGGGAAGCGGCTGAATGAGGAAGGCTGAGGACAGGGTGTGGTGGCGCGCGCTTGGGAAGGCATATGCCCAACCACTGCCCAACAGTGGACGTCCGCAGGCTGAGATGATGATGATGATGATGAAAGATCGTCTTATCTAAAGATAAATGGGTGGACACACAAGGGTATCACTTTTCCTAATTTTGTATGCAACCCCAATGAATAAATCCAAACGTACAGTGCCACAAACTATTCTGGTGCGGTGGCCAAAACTGGAACTAACTTCGCGGTGGTACTAATAAAACAGAATAATTGACGCTGAGCGACACCCTCAACGGACCAGAAAAATTTGTAATTTGTGGCACTACCAAACTAATAGTTCCCGATGATGATGACTATCATGTATAATAATAATATGACGTCTTTGTTAGTGAGGACAGGATAACCCAGCATTGGCAGACCCCGATCACTAGGACAACCAGGTGGACGAACGACATCAAGAGTCATTCGTTTCAGGCGAACGTTTATCCCTCGAACCTCGTAAAATGGGTTTTACGACTTATAGGTACCTACTCCAATACACACTGCTTGTAACTTCTGATAAGCGGTCGAACTTTTTCGGTTTTGTTGTATTTTTGCTTTATAACAAAATTATAGAACTGCTTATGTGAATAGTACATATTGCTTGCAAATAGAATTATTGTTCACATGCATTGGATATAACATCGCAGGTTTACCGCTCGGCGCACGGCCAAATAACTCGGCGAAGCAAGCTTGAAGCCTCAATAGAAAAGTAAGTTGTTTGAGGCAGTGCCTGCCGTAAAACTACTTACCTACTATTACTAGCTTTACGTTCTATTTCATTCAAAAATAAGTTCAAATATAAGAATTTTTTTAAATCCATCTTTCGCATTTAAAAGACTAGAACCCCAAGCTACGGAATTGACTTCGTTATTATTTTGTTGTAGATGACAGCTGTCATGGTCATGTGGATGTGAGTGACAAGCCTCTATGGTGACAAGAGTGTATAGGTACTGCGTTCAGCGTTATTTTGCCTCTGACAGCTGTTTCTGTTAGGTTGGCACTACCCGCCATTCTTACTGACAAGTACCTTTAACACAGTGTGAAGCTCCTTGCGTTTTTCTTAATTTTTTTGATTTTAAACGTGTTAATCATGCCAAAAAGGATTCAAAGTAGCGGCAGAAAAATTGTATCCTCAGTTCGTAATTTTTGTGAACGGGAAAAAGCTAATGGAGGACCAATAATCCCATTTGAACATGTTCGTCAACGTGTAGCCGCCATGACTGGTAAGTAAATTAGTGTTACCTGCTATTCATAGTTTCCCGTTATTAGGGATCGAAAGCTATTTGTTTTGCTAATAGATTATTGTTTGTATGTAGGCACGATGTTTTAGTTGTAATATATTCCGTACATAGGTATATGTATAATAATTATATTTGTTTTAAAAACATAGTATTTGATTCTTATTGTATAAACTAGCTGCGCCCTGCGGTTTCACCCACGCACGTCCCGATCGATTTTTTTCTTTAATACAAACCTTTGTTACATTATGTATTATTTAATAACAAGATTAATTAAAAAAATGTACAATATGCATGTTATAAATGTAATGTTTTGTATTTCAGGCGTTTCTGAGAGAACTGTCACCACTATTACCAAAGAGTGTGAGGTTGCTGCTTCCACGTCTAAGAAAATATGTACTCCCAGGAAAAAACGCTGCCAATCGAATAAAATTCAGTTAGATGATTTTGAACTATGTGCAATCAGAACTAAAATACATCAAATGTACGTAGTCAGAAAGGAGTTGCCTACTTTGGGCAAGCTTTTGGCTGAATTAAAAATTGATATTAACTTCAATGGAGGTCGTACCACACTATGGAAAATAATTCGGCAAATTGGATTTAGATTTAAAAAATGTGGTTCTAAAAGAAAAATTTTAATGGAACGATATGACATTGTAGCCTGGAGGTACAGATACTTAAATATTTTAAGACAAAATCGAAATGAAGGCCGACCTATCGTATATCTTGATGAAACTTATATACACGCTTCATATTCTGTCAACAAATGTTGGCAGATGGAAAATGAACAAGGTGTTTTAAAAAGCGATTCAGTTGGTGCACGCTGGATCATCGTTCATGCAGGTGGCGAAATGGGGTTTATTCCAAATGCACAATTAATATTTAAATCGCAGTCGAAATCAGGAGATTACCATGATGACATGAACAGGACGAATTTCATGAAATGGTTAGAAGACAAACTCATCCCCAATTTACCGCCTAATAGTTTAATTGTTATGGATAATGCGCCCTATCACACTGTAAAGGTGAACAACGCACCAACAATGAGCTCTACCAAAACTGATATGCAAAATTGGATCACAAATAAGGGGTTATCTTATCTTCCTACTATGGTGAAAGCTCAATTATACGAAATTATAAAAGAGCATAAAGAAGCTCCAAAATATGAAGCTGATCAACTTCTTGAAGCGCATGGACACAAAGTGGCTAGGTTACCACCATACCACTGCGAACTTAATCCTATAGAATTTATGTGGAGCCTGTTGAAAAGGCGTGTAGCTGCTAAAAATGTTGGACAGGAAGCAGACAAGATACTACAATTAACAGAAGAAGCGTTCCAATCGATCACTGCAGAAGACTGGCAGAAGCAGTGTCAACATGTGTGCCATATTGAACAACAGTTTATTACAACAGATGGAATTATAGACTCTGAAATCGATAAATTTATTATAGAATTAAATGACGAGTCTGATACAGAATCGGACAGCAGCAGTTCCGACGATTCACGTTCATCAGCAGACAGTGACGAACTACTAGCGACCCGCTTGGATCACTCTTATTCAAAATAAATAAAACCTATAAAAATGTTGTTTTAATTTAGTCATATATTACCTATGTATATAGATAAATGCAAACTTGAGGTACATAATACTAATTCAAATACCTATCCTAAGTATTTTTAAGTACCGGCGCCGCGCCGGCGCCCTGCAGTTTTACCCGCATGAGTCCTGATCCCGTACCTATGAATATTGGAATAAAAATATACCCACAAACCAAATCCAAAGATTACAAACTTAAATAATTCTAACAACCAAACTTACTTTAATTGAGAAATTTAACTACGAAAATATTTCGCAGTTTCATACCGGGTATCTTAGAAACCTTAAGCGGCAACACAGAGCTCAGGTTAGCCAATATGACAACCAGAGGCAAAATAACGCTGAACGCACTGTAGATGAGATGTCAGAACTCAGACCAGACTCTCTGCTTTGTGGTCTGTGGACCAGAAAACTCGTACAACTGCAGTGCAGGCAACATACTTTGTGTTCTGTGAGACAACCAAAGAGTATGGAGACAACCTCACTACATTTTAGATTCACGTTAAGAATTTAATTATTTTCTTTTTATTAAGTGCAACAGTGCAGATTGTAGTTAAATTAAGTGATAATTTAAAGAACAAATGGAAGCGCAAAAGTTGAAAAAGAAGAAAAATGGTATTAGCAAAGGGAAGATAAAAAAAACTATAAAAAATGTTATATGCCGCCCGGATCCTATATTTTGGTGAATATTTTATTTTAAACTCAGTTTCTACATTTATTGTGTCATCATGAATGTTTATTTTAAATCACAGGCCTGCTGTAACCGAAACCGAAGAGAAAATTCTTCAAACTGCTCTCGAAAAGCATCGTGTTCATATCCCAGAATTCAAGAAACCACATTGGAATGCTGTGAAATCATTGCCTAAAGAGGAAAGGCCGAAGTGTCCACCGATTCAGTAAGTATAAGATTCAACAATTTCTATTTGGTTTTGTAGGTAATACGGTATTTTACTAATACACTAAAATAAAATTCATAAAGTGCAAGGAAGTCAAGAGTTACCAGCATTTGAATTTTTATTTTAACCCTTTCTTGCAAATCAAAAATTTGAATGGAGTTACTATGGCATGAGTGATAGAGTCCTCACTATCCAATATTGCTCTTTCTTATCAGGATTATGAAATTGCTTATAACTTTAACCAAACATAACATAACCTAACCAAATTCTGATTCGCTCTTTGCAGAAAAGTCAAGGGACTCTTATTTGGAATATCTACATGCTGTGATGCTGTCAAAACACAGAATTGTACTGGAGTATTGATAGATGCGAATATCAACCCTCAAGCTATAGTCCAACCAATCATAGACGCATGCACTGCTTCCAACCTATCAGTTCTTTGCCTAAAAAACTTAAAACAGTTGAGTCTTACTTGTTTTGGTATAAAGACAAGTTGTTTGGCAGTCCAAAAAGACCACTTACAGGAACTTAGTGATGAAATGAATAAAATATATAAAAACTATACTAAACCTGAAACTAAGCAAATAGTTATGAATTGTTTGCAAAATGAAGGTTTATTACAAGAAATAAAAAAAGAAAACCTGCAAATGGATGTTGATGCGTGTTGTCCGTATGTATATAGAACTGATAAGAAAACTAGAACATTTGTGCCTAACAATACTTGTGAAGACATAAAACTAAGTAGCCAATTCACAGGCCAACAATTCATTAAACTGCCGCAGGAAGACAGATCCGAGAGTAAAAGTAAAGCCTACATGAGAATGATTTTGAAGAAAGTAACCAATAACCCTAACAGGGTAAAAGCTAAACATAAACTATGACACTTATTTGTATTATAACAACAGCTATAACAATAATGGTTGAATATGTATTTTCCATCTAATCACGGATGTTAATTCCCTGGCCTTTTGGGGCTTATGTATTTTTTTATTTTGGTTGCATGCTATTTGATGAGCAATAAGATCTGTGTTAGACTTGTTTTAGAAACCAGAGTATCTTTAAAGTACATGACTAATTTCTTCTAGGAATTGATAAAATAATGGACAAATTCTGAGATAGGTACTTTATTCTTATATTTTTTTATGATGTCAATGTAGACACTTTCCTTAATATTGGAAATACATAATAGTATGTATGTCTTAACCATAATCAATACTCATTGTCAGTTGTTTATTAGTATATTATATTTATTAATTTTAATTAATATGCTAAAATAATGTGCTATACACCAAATATATTTTTTTATATTGAAATGGGGTATAGCACACAAGTAGATAATATTTATCTTACATTTGATGCATTGCATTTAAGGTTTATAAAACAGTTCAATTTAAAAAAATCAAACAACAGAGTTGTGTACAATGTAAAATTATATTAACTACATCATAGTATGTCTACTTCTGATAATAATTATATATCTGGCCTTCGGGGCATCTAAAATAAACTTAACAGACAACCAAAAACTGTGCTGGTATCGTTTTAATATACAGGATGGGAAAAAATTGAAAATAGGTCACATATTAAAGGTATACTTCCCTAACAAAATTTTTTAATCATAAATGGTTATTTTTGAATGTATTCAAACTTATTTGTAAAGAAAAAAATAATAATAATAAAATTATGTCATTAATATATAATTAGAATACTTCTTCATCCATTCAATTCTCCACCCTGTACATTATTTCACTAAAATTTAAAATATGTTGTTTACTTAAAACCTAAACTATGAACTATAACCATTAAAAACTACTTTCTACTTGGTACACAGTACCAAATATAATTAACCATCACAAAAGTTAAAAGCTACTTTGCAATTCAAGAAAAGCTATTATTTTCTAACAGCGTTAGTGGAAATTATTTTTATTGTCACGAAAGGATATTTGTGTAGAATTGTTATTAGAAGGGCAGTAGCAGTTGAAGCTATATGAATGTAACCTAAATATGTAAATAAATAACAATAAAATGTTGGCTATTAAACTTTTAATTGTTTGTGAAAGTTTCATTTTGTACATTCTAACATCTAAACTTATAAAATAATAAAATTAAATAAGACGCACGCTTCTCAGAAGCGCACGTTACATACGATATTGCGAATGTACAATGCTAAATGCCTATACTGGCGGGGAGCAATTCGTACAGGACAGATGCAGATGGGAAATCCTGAGCCAACTACTTATCTGTATCATTCTGTTAGTCTTTATTTCAGTGTGAAGAAGCTACTTTAAACACTCGCACCTTTCTACTACCAGAAATTGAAGTTTTAAAAGTAGTAGTAAAATTGAGATAAAATGCAGTACATGTTTCAACTATTATTGAAGTTAACTGCCATTCATCACTTTAATTTGATCCAATGAATATAAACAGCAATTTCCAGGAGGAAATTGAGAAAAATTCACAGATCAACTAATAATGTATTGGGAATGACCTCAATGTTTGTCAAGTTTGCTGAAACCTCCTCCCATTTCTACTTCAGTATCCCGTTATCGCTTCTGGTATCGTAAAGAGAGGTCATGACAGCCTTTATCATCAGCAAACTGCGCCCGACTAATATTAAAAGGAAGAAACAAGATTGTAATTATTTGTCATTCACAATCAACATTTCTAGTTTGATAAAATTCAAATATCATGCGAGAGGTGTCAATGCATGGGGCGCAGCATGGTGGCCTCGCTAGGTCTGTACCGGTCTAGAAGAATGGCGCACATTTTCTGCGGGTCCATTTCATCTGGATATGCAGCCATAACTTCTGCAACTTGAGCTTCGGGGAAAATTCCCGCTAGATGAAAGTGCATGCGTCGTCGTGCTTCCCAATGCTGAAGAGCCCCTTCCGAAGCGCAAGGTGAAAGAGAAAGTCCCGCCATTTGCGGAGCCATGGCGCCCGCTGCTCCGACGGGCGCGGACGATACGCGAGCGGCCGTCGCGTGAAGTCTCGGATCACAGTTTGGGTTTAACGTCAGTTGCCGCGCAAGTTTTCTGTGAGGGTTAGGATCTGGCGGTGGCGGCGGATGTGACGGTCCGGGAATTTGTGCTCGATCGAAATGCGAGACGAGACTAGCGTCAGTCAATCGCGGTGTTGCAGAATGAGCGCGTGCTAAAGGCTTTTTGGTGTCAACGGGCCTTCCACCTGGAGGAAGACTCAAAGTGTGCAAGTCTCGCGCCTTGCGCGCCGCCCGCTCCGATAGTTTCTCCGCGACCGATTTATGCGGCCGTCCCGCTCGTTCGGGGTGATGGAATTTACATTTGTTTCCGTAAGTGCACTTGCGACCGTAGGGACATGCGGGCGGCGGGTCGCTGCGGGACGGGGGCGCTCTTAGGAAAGCGTCCAACGTGGGACCCGACCTGCCCAGGGGGTCATCCGGTGGCATAAATCTGTCATTGACGAATGAAAACATCAACAGTCGCTCCTCGACTACCTTTCGAAATTCGGGATTTTCCGCTGCGAGGTCCCTGTAGTTATCGTTTGAAACAACGATTCCGTCCGTTTCAGCCGCGAGTTTTAGTATGTATCTGTCATCGTAGCAGATGAGTCGTTTTCCACCCAAATAGCGGCTCGGTGTGTAGACAAGTACTCGATTTCTTTCGAGACGTTCGAGCGCGTCGCGATCAGCCACTGGGTTGTCAGGTCGGGAAGCTTCTTTCCGCCATTTTGGCACGAATACTGTTATTTCCTTGTGTCCTCTTGCTCGAAACCAGTCCACGCATATTTCTATACCTCTGCACGAGAACACCTCCTTATTTCCATGGCTGTAACAAAAAATAACAATACTTATGTTTTGTTGGCATTTGTAAGCAAACCTTGAAACTGATTTGGCTACTCCGGGTACGTCATTGTCAACGTAGAAATATTTCATAGGGTATTACTCCGTTGACAGTGACGTCGCTAGTTAATTTCCATCGCATTTACCGGAATTTATTATGTCCTCACAGGCCATAGATCTGTAGTGAGCTTCACATGATGAAACTGGGAGTCCCTAAGTAATGCTTGATAAAATGCTGCTAAATAATTTCTTTGATGGAATTACTAAGTTACAAGGTGCTTTAGTCAGCATTTCTTACCTCATAGCGACATTGCTGCCATCGATGACGATGTGCCGGAGCGGCGCGCGCTCTGGCAGCAGCTCGGGCTCGAGGGGCGACGGCGGAGACGGCACTCGCGGGGGACTCTTCGCGGCGAGGTTGATGAGCTCGGCCAGCAACTCGTTGCGTGGAGGATCAGGCCCCAGCCGCTGCAAGGCGGTCCTGGCTTGTCTCTCAGAGTACCCCAATTTCACAGCAAACTCGATTTTAGCCTAGAACAACGTTATTTGTTATAAGAATAATACACACAGGACCCGGCGGACCATGCGATAAAATGTCGTGGTGTCAAAAATGTTGGTTTTGACAGCGTGAGTACCAATGCGACGGTAGTATTGCCTACGGGCCGCGGTCTACGCCTCAGATGACTGACTAGTGACTATACTTGTAATACTTATTCTGTACGCGCGTTTCCACCCTATTGTGGCGTATTAGCGTGAATTTTGACAGACGCTACTACTATTTTGTTGTACGAAGGTTTCTAATTTCCATAAAATGTTCTGATGGGCTCATCCTTATGTTCACATAATATAAAATAAGTGATATTCGGTAACAGTCGCTGTGTGCATAACGATATTCACTTCGCACTTAGCAACCATGTATACACTTACACATAGCGATAAATTGAATAATTGATAGTAATTTATGTAATAAAATATCCACAGTGGGTTATGCAATATGGTCATTTATTACATCTTAGGTGTACAGATGTTATCTCAGTCTTATGCATATTTTTTGTCAACACGCTCTATTTTCAGCGAATTTATTTGTTCACCGCCTTTTCTTAAAATGATGAAATACTGTGAATAGTGACAAGCACCTTGTCCTAGATACGAATTTGGACATGTTTTGGATTACTAAAATCAATGGATTTTTGCTCGGCACAGATTAGTGAACTATATCTACTACACTTATAGAAGGGATTCTGAGTTCAATAAGGGGACGTTAAGGCCCCGAAAGTGCGAAAGGAGGTTCTCAATTCGACTGTATGTTTTTTTTTATGTTTGTAACCTCATAACTTTTGACTGGGTGAATCGATTTTGATGATTCTTTTTTTATTAGATAGTTCACACTTCCCGTGTGGTCCCATTTCAGTTTAGTCCAGTTCTGATAATGGTATCCATGAGAAAACCTTAGGGTCCATATAGGTCTTAAAGTTTTAATTGGAAAGGATGTATTCAACAGTAGCTTTATGAGAGCTGAAGTCGGTTTTTTTGTTAATTAATTAACGTATATTATCAGTTCTGTTTTCTGTCAGTTAACGTGAGGGTAGTTGATTTCATTTTAATTCCCTCCTAAGTGCCCAAGTAGTCCAATCAATAAAGGAGTTGTAGAATGCATGAGAGGGGACCTAAGCAATTTCTTCTGAAACTTGTTCAGGGTACTTAGGAAGTTAACATACTAAAAGTCCTGACGTCTCGGAGGTGAGCCGGAGTGGGGAGGGGGGGGAAAAGGTGCCGCTTTTGGGTTTTTCACTAATATCTCAGAAACGGTGCGTCATAGAAAAAAAAATCTTCTAATAAATTAAAGCTCATAAAATTATCTAAAACTTTGGTTTATTCAATTTTGCCGTATTCCTAACCGTTTCCGAGCCACACGCTCCGGAAAAGTTAATACTACAAAAAAAACCTTATCATATAATAATCCGGTCAAGTTAGACATAAAAATAGTGGTCAAATAACAATAATTCCGACAGAGCCAAATCTTCGTAGAGACCTTAGGTTTACCACAAGGAATAAAGTGTCAAAAGTCCCCATCAATCCTATGTGTACAACATAAGTTATTCGGGGTCAAATATCACAATTTGAGTTTTTTTGGATTTTTCCCGAAAACGGTAAGTTTTCTCAAAAATAAATTCAGGCCAAAGTTGTAGATCTTAAAATTATCTACAAAAATGGTCTTTATGATTTTTTCCTAAGAGTTAACATTCCTGAGATATCGCGATTCTAAGAGTCACATTATACATGATATGCACATATATATACATAATCAGGCAATTACAATTGTAGTTCCTGAAGATATTGATTTCTTAGTAGTTACTACTTACTGCAAGGACTCCAATGGATAAAATAGTTTATTTTCTATAACTTCCTAACATTAACCGTTTACGCAGTGTACGCAACGGAAACTCTCAGTATGGAACAAATTTTCCCATTTTTGCAACATTTTTCATTGATGCTCCTATTGTATTGGTCGTAGCGTGATATTATATAGCCCATAGCCTTCCTCGATAAATGGACTATCCAACACAAGAATATTTTTCAATCAGGACCCGTAATTTCTAAAAAACAAACACGTTGTACCCCTCCTTCGTTTCAGCGAAATGGCGATTACCATAATTCTCTTGCGTACGCTGCGTAAACGGCTAAAGTCTCGCAAAAATCATGTATTGCGGAGTTAATCTCCTATAATAGCTCTAAACAATAATCCACAACAGCAAATACCTATCTCTAAGTTTGACTCGCTATAATTTTTTTATTATGGCAATCGCCATTTCGCTGAAACGAAGGAGGGGATCAACGTGTTTGTTTTTTAGAAATTACGGGTCCTGATTGAAAAATTATTCTTGTGTTGGATAGTCCATTTATGGAAAAAGGCTATGGGCTATAAAATATCACGCTACGACCAATACAATAGGAGCATCAATGAAAAATGTTGCAAAAATGGGAAAATTTGTTCCATATTGAGAGTTTCCGTTGCGTACACTGCATAAACGGTTAATGTTAGGAAGTTATAGAAAATAAACTATTTTATCCATTGGAGTCCTTGCAGTAAGTAGTAACTACTAAGAAATCAATATCTTCAGGAACTACAATTGTAATTGCCTGATTATCATGTCATGTGACGTGCATATCATGTGACTCTAAGAATCGCGATATCTCAGGAATGTTAACTCTTAGGAAAAAAATCATAAAGACCATTTTTGTAGATAATTTTAAGATCTACAACTTTGGCCTGAATTTATTTTTGAGAAAACTTACCGTTTTCGGGAAAAATCCAAAAAAACTCAAATTTTGATATTTGACCCCGAATAACTTATGTTGCACACATAGGTTTGATGGGGACTTTTGACACTTTATTCCTTGTGGTAAACCTAAGGTCTCTACGAAGATTTGGCTCTGTCGGAATTATTGTTATTTGACCACTATTTTTATGTCTAACTTGACCGGATTATTATATGATAAGGTTTTTTTTGTAGTATTAACTTTTCCGGAGCGTGTGGCTCGGAAACGGTTAGGAATACGGCAAAATTGAATAAGACCAAAGTTTTAGATAATTTTATGAGCTTTAATTTATTAGAAGATTTTTTTTCTATGACGCACCGTTTCTGAGATATTAGTGAAAAACCCAAAAGTGGTACCTTTTCCCCCCCCCCCACCCCACTCCGGCTCACCTCCGAGACGTCAGGACTTTTAGTATGTTAACTTCCTAAGTACCCTGAACAAGTTTCAGAAGAAATTGCTTAGGTCCCTTCTCATGCACTCTACACCCCCTTTTAGGTTATTCATTGACTGGACTAAAGGGCCAACAATCATTAGACTTACTTGGTTGGGCTGCGGCGGCGCGGGCTGCGCGAGCGTCACGTACTCTGCGAACTCCGCGGCGAGCGTGTCGGAGGGCGTGCGCGACGCGGTGCGGTGCCCGCCGTCGTCGTCGCACTCGGAGTCGTAGCTCGAGTCCTCGCCGCGCTCCCCGGCCCATCCCAGCGAAGAATCCACATATTTCTGTCAACAAGCAACAAAAATAATTAAGCACATATTATTATCAACAATTATTTGAAGTTGTATCAAGATAAATAGTAGCTATGAATTGGTCAAGTATCGATCCAGTGGCGCTGAAATGCTTCGTTGGATCCAAATACTGGACAAATGAAAATCGACCTTTTGCACCTTCGTTCCCACAGCTATCAATAGGCGCATTTACTTCTGTACAGGCGGGCGCCAGCTCGGGACAGGGTCACGAGGGCGTCGAGGCGGATCTACGGATGATCATTGACCTTTACGCCGCGCGCAAATCCTCAACGTACCGGTTATAATTCATTAGACACACCGCGACGCTACACACGAACAGAGAGTTCATTGAAGGCTTATTTTTGGGCCGGATGTGTGAAAATTATTGGTTGCTTTGGACATAAACAACTGTTGATGCGACACGTACCGCAGCGGTGCGGTGTGGGTTTTACACACCTGTTAGATACTCGACGATGACGAATTAGACCCAGTTGCATCGATCAATTTTGACGGGTACGTATTTTTTGCTTAACAAGAATCTAAAGGACAGGGGTGTCGTCGCTCACGCTCCGAATAGATAGAGCCCAACCTAAGAACGACAGCTCCGTGAGTGCGGCAACTTTTTCTTGTAGTGTGTATGTCAATTTGAAATTTGTATGGTACGCGGATGCTAGTGTGCGTGAAAAATTGTGTAGCGACGGCTCGGGTATGCGAACTTTGACAGAGTATTTATTGCCGCACTTTTAAAGTCGCGTGCGAACTCTTGGACCTCTATGAGAGGTGCCTATTCGAATTCACAAAATCTCAATTAATTTTAAAGATCTGAAAATAGTATCCTTTAGTGCCTATATTGCTCGTGTAGCCAAATAGGTTAGCACTAGTTATATGCCTGGCAAATAAGCTCAGTCGTTATTTTGAAACCTTGTCAACTTTGTACTATTTTTGATCAAAACGCACGTTTACCATGGAATACAATAAATACCAACAAAACGAACATTTTATAACAATAACTATTTCACTTTTCCAGCACTTAAAACCAGTTATCGATTAAACTAAAAGGAAACTCAATTCGCTTCTTAGTCACGGCTACATCCGTGTTGGTGTTCGCTATAACCAGTGGCCAAGTTTTAAGATCTAAATTCTGATTGCGGATTGCGTTACTTTTGCCAACTTACCAGCATATAGGCAATAGGCATACCAACTTCGCAACGAATAAACTTGAGGTATAGAAATCTACAATTTTATTGATTTTTCAGCATTAAAAAATGTCATAAACTTGTTATTTCCGGAAAACAATGATGTTTTATTCTGCAATTCTCAGTTTGTGTATTAACTATAAAGTAGTGCTGTGTAGATATAATAGGTACAATAATCTTATTGCTAAAGCATGCAAGAAGCAAGTTGGTAAACCAGTAGACCTCAATATTAACAAATATTATGATATGTATTAGCATAAATATTTATTAAATCGTAACATAAATAATGATCATTATTAAAATATATTGGGAATAGGTAAATAGTAAAAGCGTAGATAAGGAAACAAAAATGTCTCATAAAATTCTATAATTTAATTAATATTTTATTGCACTATGGAAATACTAGTATGCCTATAGCTATAGCTCACTCGTCAGTCGTCATCCAATGCACAATGTAATATTATCTACATGGCAGGTTTTGTAACTGGTTTCATTTGCATAAGTTCTCATGGAATCGGATTGTTTACGACGTTCGTTAGTCCTTAGGTATAAACGATTTGTATCAACGAAGAAAGGTAATGTCGTCATCGACAGAACTGTTTTAGGTAAATATTTAAACGTACACGTACGTGGAGTAAAAGGTTAGCGTGATATACGGAGTAAAAGGTTAGCATAGTACAACGCATGTTTTACGGAGGAATGAAAAACATGTTACTAAAAGAACGATGAGTCTGCATGTGCAGGGACGAAAAAATAGAGGAGACCGAAGAAGAGATGGATGGATTGCGTGAAAGAAGATATGCGTGTGAAAAGAGTGGTTTGCGAGTTGACATCTGATAGGAGCGAATGAAAGAAGAAGACATGTTATGCTGACCCCACATTATGGGAAAAGGGCAGGAAGAAAAAAATTTAAACGAACACGTAGGTACTTCGTTTGGTAAAGTTTTCACCAATAGTAATTGTAGCGAATTTGTCCAAACGCGGTGGAAGATCATATACTGAAACTGATCCGACCGAAGAGAGAATTTCACCGAGAAATTAAACAATTAAGTTTTCGCATCTTTTTAAGAATCGCATAATAACCTTCAAATAGAGACAGCAAATACCAGGAGGGCCCTATGAACTCAAGCACACTTATGTGTACATTGTTAATTATATGATAAATACTTAACCTCGATTAATTTGTTGAAATTAATCTAAGAAAACTTAGATCGAAGATCACCAAGCATAACCCACGTTTAATAAAACATTGTTACGATATCTTTTTTGGCAAATTACATAATATGGACTCGCAAAAAGGAGAGGAATGTATAAATCTTAATGCTTCGTTAAAACCAAGGTTTAATTTCTTGGTGCACTCGGGTGATAGTCGCAACTAGGCTGACAACGTGACAAGGCATCAGCTGAAGTTCCTTATCTATTGAATCTTAATGTGAATTAAACGCATATGGACTTCAAATTCCCATAGTATTTGATTTTTCGCAACGACAAACAGTATCAATGCTTAAAACTGTCCAGTTTAAGTTTGACGTTAGTAAATTCAATCCTCGGATAATATGAAATATCCTAAATACATGTACACTTTCAAATATATTTTTTAAATAAACCTCTGAAGATCATTCTGCCATTCCCGCAATTGTAGACTGTAGTGTCGTAAGCCTATGATGTGTTATTTATCTTACAAATTACGAAAAACTATTTTTTTATTTGAATTTGGCGGACAGACCGTTGCATTCAAGAGTAAGCCTATCCACAAATCGCGTCTTCTGTACGGACTACGGAGCAGCCCACATTCAAACAGTGTACACGGAAGCACTCCGACTAGCGCGAAGCCGGATGCGACTTTCTAAAAAAACATGGTGCGCGAGATCCACCGCAATGTCTCGAGATATCGATACTTCAGCATTAACAAATGATTAATAATAAACTGGGTGAAATATGAGAACGAGTAAAGTTTGATCGTTTGTAATCTATTTTTAATGAATTTCACTATTTTAGTTCCTATCATTATCATTATTCTTTTACCTGATTTCATGGCTTTGTGTGAAATATGTCGCTTGTTTGGTTTTGCCGAGGTACAAAGATAAACGAGATAAATGAAGGTACCTAATCGAATGTGTCTTCGATTAGATACTTTGCAGGAAATAAAAAAATTACGCGAAAGCGATGGTAAAAAAAACATTCCACGGCAAATGAGAACAGAGTTCAAAACAAAGGCAGTTGACAAATCCATTACGTCTGACTGTTACATAAACTGAATAAAAAAAAATAAAAAACCCATCGGATTCCCCGCTTCTCGATACAGTCGTTTAGTTGCTTAGACACCGTGTTATTTGTTTACGTTTTTCCTGTTCGGTAACTTTACGACCGGGAGCAATTTATATGCAAGGTGAAATCTTATAGAAAAGATCTATGTTCGGTTCGAGCTATACAATATTACGATTACTATGTAATGGTTCACTGCAGCCTGCTAAAAGACAATCTCATTTTGTCCCTTGGTTAGATCGTGATTTTTTTAATCAATTAAGTTAATGTTATCGAATATGATATCTACCATGTCAATAGGAGTACAAAAAGAACGAAGTGATCAATGATAATAATAACAGACAAAAAATATAACAAAAAATTCGCATTGACAAAACAGTTAATTGCCTTGATTTCTTCGCGACCCAGTTTTATTTTGGAGGCCACTTATATCAGTTTGTGTACAAGTGGCGTAAGGCTATACATACATACATATTTCGACATTGATGCATCCGTATCTACTTATTAATAAAAAGAAAGATCCTGAGCCCTAGGTTGTTCATTCGATCGTTCCCCTTGGACCTACTTCACACACAAATTTTGCGTTTTTGTTTCCCTTTAAAACAGCGGATTGAACAAAGGAAAAAGAAATGTTTTTGTCCCCACATGATCACCCGGAAGAAGCAGGGGCGATATCGGCTAGAAATAAACTGGTGGTTCTTCCCTAACTGAGTCCTCGCAACGTACACGGAACGAAAAATCGTCAATTTTTGCAAAAACTAATAAAGGTTTTGTACTCTGCTTTACAAGATCTTTACCGTGAAAGAAACTTATGTAAACAGATAGACAGACAAGAGCAAATCCCTGCGTAAGTTAAATAAGTAATTATAAGACCTCGCTTCGCTGGGTTCATAAAAATAATGGTTTAATTTCTGCAGGTTTAGGCATTAGAAGGCTATATGAGCTGTAAAGCGTAGGATATTGCCACTTGCCCTAAATACCTGATTATCTCCACCAGACAAATGAATTATGAATCAAATGAATTACGTTCCTAAAATTATTGTCTTCGACTCCATTTAGTTGTATGATGT
The DNA here is from genome assembly GCA_036785405.1 of Coenonympha arcania. Lineage (NCBI taxonomy): Eukaryota > Metazoa > Arthropoda > Insecta > Lepidoptera > Nymphalidae > Coenonympha > Coenonympha arcania. Next base: position 5,240,505 of record CM072072.1, on the reverse strand, counting down.
ACAAGTATGTATACTTGCGTGCGAAATGATTTATCTCCTCCGAGGTAAAAATAACTTTCTTCTCTATCCTTATCTAATATACCGACGACCAATAGATAATTAATCTAATAATAAAAAATGTTCTATTGACACACAAAACATTTACAGGCTCACAGAAACAAAGGTTATCGAATATACGTCATTGCATCTGACTGACGTCTATTGTAATCTATTTTGATTTGTTATTAGGTACGTTTATTCCGCATGTTCAGTGAGAGATAAATTATGCCTAATACCTAGTGAATTTAATTTATGGCCCATATCATCTTAATTATAATTTTAGATTAACCAACCCGAATGTTTACAAATTCACTTTAACGCTTACCTACCTATCTGTTAATTACAAACAATATTGTGTTTATTATGATATAATATTGTTGTCTATGGTCTGAAAACTAACAAATTATTATTGAACTCGTTATTAAAAAATTGGTAGTCCGTAAAGTCGGTTTACTGACGATAGTTGAACGTGACAACGTCTTCTTTGTCGCTCGTTCCGCGCTCGCGAGGTAACGCCGGTAACGCCGCATGAGCGAGGTAACGCCGGATGAGTCATGTTTTTTCGTGCGTGCAACCGGCTCTATCGAATTATAAGACGTTGTCACGTCAAAAAAAAACAAATTTTATCGCAACTCTACTCTCTAGATTTGGAGTCGAGCATGACACGAGTCTTTTGAATTCAGAACACTGTAATGACTGAAAATATCAGAATTCATAAAGACTGGATGTTAGAGAATACTTTAGTTTCGATAATTTTTGGGACTCTTCAACTCTCAAATATATATCCTGAAATCTCATCTCTTATATAATAAATACTAAAATTGTATTCAAGTCAAAACAGTTTTGGTACCAAAAAAAAAATAGGAGGTGTACTCTACTAGTAAAACCGGATACTGCATATCATGCAGTGTTAACTGTAAAGCGCAAGCTGCTTTGTAGTTTTACAAAACAAAGCCATAATAATTTAATCCGTATATCGCTTTGATTACATATCGGATTCAAGTATGAAGTAGTTCCGTTCACCCTTGGAGAAATGTTACCGCGCGATTGTCGTACAGACTAAAGATAAGAACAACCAATGGAATAGGCGTATACAGGCGACGTCGGCTCATACGATATTTCGTCAGAGACCAACATCAACAGGATGATGCGAGCGTACGCTACACATTATTGACAGGGTTGTCGTTCGCAATTAAATTTTATTCGATATAACATACGCCATGTTATAAGCATCGCGAATGAGGCAACAATTACAAACAAAAAAATCCTGATATTCATTATCCCTTCCCAATATTCTATCTATCTTCAATTTGACCTACTAGAGATATCAATGTGACATACGCTCCTACAAGTTATGTCAAATTTCTATGATCTCTGAGTAAGGCCTATCTATCCTGGAAAGATTTTGATTCTCAACAGACTTCAGAAGAATTCTCAATTCTGCTGTATTTTCTGTGTTAGTTCCCCGAGATTTGAAATTTGATGCCACCGCTTTGTCAGCAGTGGCATCCATTAGAAAACCATATAAGTCATTATAAGTCTTAAAATGTGCGTGACAAATTAATGAATATTACAGTACGCGCGGCGAAAGTTTGGCTTTGACCGTTATTGCGCAGAAATCAGAAATTGGGTATCAACCAATCAGAAAATCAGAAATTGGGTATCAACCAATCAGAATTTGGGTACCCATGCGCAGTAATCCTCTCCACCCGAAGGTCAAAGCCAAACTCTCGCCGCGCGTACTGTACGCCAACCGATTTCGATGATTCTTTTTTTATTGCAAAAGATGTACTTCATGGGTAGTTTGATGCGGGTTGAAGTCAGTTTTTTCTATCTATGCAATTTTACCTCTCTCCACCAGTACTAGTATACTAGTAGCAGAGTTGAAATCTTCTCGTAAGTCTTGTTTTATCGTATACCATACCCAAACCAATTAATAACGATATTGCTTCTTTCAGTATTGTTTTTATTAGTAAACACCGAGTCCTATTTATACTTCCGAATACAAGCTTTTGAAATAATTTATTAGACCTTTTGTTGTAAAGCTGTATATTATCTCTAGTCGTCCCTAATGATGAGCTATACGAATTAAGAATTCTTGAGGAAATAATAGATAATCCTGATCTTTAAGATCAGGATTATCTAAGTATTATTTGCGTATAATTTTGGGATAAGTTAAATTTTTTTGAAAAACAAAGAGTTCCCGGCATCATCCCTTTTTAGGGTTCCGTAGCCGAATGGCAAAAAACGGAACCCTTATAAATTCGTCATGTCTGTCTGTCCGTCTGTCCGTCTGTCCGTCTGTCCGTCTGTCCGTCCGTATGTCACAGCCACTTTTTTCCGAAACTATAAGAGCTATACTTTTGAAACTTGGTACGTAGATGTATTCTGTGAACCGCATTAAGGTTTTCACACAAAATTTAAAAAAAAGTAATAAATTTTGGGGGTGCCCCATACTTAGAACTGAAACTCAAAAATTTTTTTTTCATCAAACCCATATGCGTGGGATATCTATGGATAGGTCTTCAAAAATGATACTAAGGTTTCTAATATCATTTTTTTCTAAAATGAATAGCTTGCGCGACTCGCGAGAGACACTTCCAAAGTGGTAAAATGTGTGTCCCCCCCCCTGTAACTTCTAAAATAAGAGTATGATAAAACTAAAAAAAATATATGATGTACATTACTATGCAAACTTCCACCGAAAATTGGTTAGAACGAGATCTAATAAGTAGTTTTTTGATATTTACAATAAAACCTCTAAAAACAAAGTTAGTTTTGCGGTTCGATAAGAAAAGTGGTTTTTATGGTTTTATTCCTCCGGTTGTAGTACGGAACCCTCAGTGCGCGAGTCCGACTCGCACTTGTCAGGTTATTTTACCAAATTGTTGTAGGTGATAAATCTCATATAAGTAATATTTATTTATTTTATGTATTTATTCAAAGTTTCATATGAAAGAAGCCTTTAAGCATAAGCTTATAATATTTTTGTACTCGGTTTTGCCTTGGCTTGACGATAAAGATAATAGGTCCATATTGTGTTAAAAAAAAAAAATTATTTAAGTACTATAATCATATTATATCATAAAAAGCAAAGCTGCGTGAGGGCCACAAACTCATGAATAATTTATAGAAATTATATTTGATGACGTCATAATATTATTAGTTATTGTGTGGCCTTCTCTCTCGCGCAAATATCAGTGATAAAAAATTCGGATTCATTGAAAATAAACTTTATTGAAACTAAAATTTTAAAATTAGTATTAGCGAAGAGAATAGATGTTTTCAATAGATTCCAATAACAAAATATATACAATAACAAAACAAAAATAATAAGAACAACAACAACAGAACAAAATAGATTACAATAACAAAATAACCTGTCAAGTGCGAGTCGGACTCGCGCACTGAGGGTTCCGTACTACAACCGGAGGAATAAAACCACAAAAACCACTTTTCTTATCGAACCGCAAAACTAACTTTGTTTTTAGAGGTTTTATTGTAAATATCAAAAAACTACTTATTAGATCTCGTTCAAACCAATTTTCGGTGGAAGTTTGCATGGTAATGTACATCATATATTTTTTTTAGTTTTATCATACTCTTATTTTAGAAGTTACAGGGGGGGGGACACACATTTTTTTACCACTTTGGAAGTGTCTCTCGCGCAAGCTATTCATTTTAGAAAAAAATGATATTAGAAACCTTAGTATCATTTTTGAAGACCTATCCATAGATACCCCACATATGGGTTTGATGAAAAAAAAAATTTTGAGTTTCAGTTCTAAGTATGGGGCACCCCCAAAATTTATTACTTTTTTTTAAATTTTGTGTGAAAACCTTAATGCGGTTCACAGAATACATCTACTTACCAAGTTTCAACAGTATAGCTCTTATAGTTTCGGAAAAAAGTGTCTGTGACATACGGACGGACAGACGGACAGACAGACATGACGAATTTATAAGGGTTCCGTTTTTTGCCATTCGGCTACGGAACCCTAAAAAGTGTACATAATATATGTATATGTATTTCAAAATATGATCTACAATAATTGTCTCATCGAAAAGAAGGTGTTAACAGAATAAGGATCAATTTATGACATTCGAATTTCGAACGTTTTAAGATTCGATGCGCAGGAATACCTCTCTTTTCTAGCCAATCAACAGACATTCATTACGTCACTAATCGTACCGGATACACCTTACGAGTTCAAACAAATTCATATTAGAAGGTTATCCGAACAGCAATTTATCACATCGATCATTTGCTCTTTTCGTCACTTTATCGAAACTGTTACTGCTATACGACATCCGTCTTTGATTCCTTGACTTCTACAGAAAATCATGAGTGTTTCAATCACGGATGCAGGAATTCTTCTTTTTCATGAACTAAAACATCAAAATTCAGAAAGTTGCATAGGTACATGGAGGGTTTTTGGGTCTCTATTTTAAAGCACACTTATTATAATCATCCTGTCCGATTGTAAAACTAAAATGTATACCTAATATACTCTTATATTATAGACATTAATTATTTAATTCAAATCCTATAACCGTATCTATTGAATGTTGATCTAGGTTATACAACAAATGTCAGTCAAAGAATGAGGTGATCACTGATCCTATAAGGAATGTTGGCAACTTCGTTCTATTAGCGGATGTAATATAAATTATACATATATAGATATTATGCGGAATACCCTCTGAATCTAACAGTTTGGTGATACTTGCTTGCCCTTGAACTCTACAAATAATTGTTTTAAGTAATAACTAATTGGACGCACAGAGAATACAGAATGTCACGATGGATCATTCTAAGTCAATCTTATGCGTAAACTGGAAGATTGGCCACATAGCAAACGTGAGGTAGGTTTCGGTTTACACAGAAAAGGAATTGGTTGATAGCCAGATAGACATAATAGGTATATTTTGCACTTACGTGCTGTTGTACGCTATGTTACGCTTAACGACTTTATTTTATATTCAGCTTTTCAGTTGTCTGTTTGATAATGAGAATCTATCGTAGCTTGACAATTAATAACCTTTATATGACTCGCTAGCAATAATTTTGTTATTATAGGTAAATAGATACAATAACAGGTCGCTCACCGAACCATCTGGAAGGAAAGATTAATGCTCCAAAGGGCTATTTACTATCTAGTTAATTCCGAAACATGAAGTGAAGTGGTTCATTCATTAAAGTGCCCATAAAGCTTAAATTACATATTCATGAGCCAGTTTTCAAACTGCAATTGCCTCTGAGCTGGAGAAAATGACGTTCCAGCCAGTTCCGGCTGTATTGGGCACTTGATATTTCTAAGTTTATAAGCGCGGAACACTTTCTGGGTCAAAGTAGCATGAGGTCCTCAAAGTGGAATGATAATAATATAACGTTTACGATCATTTAGTGATTATTATCATGTACACTGTACATATTTGATCATTACTCTTTTAGTTTTAATAAAATGTAACTGTGACTATGGCGGTGCAACCTAACGGGTACCTATACTAATACGACTTTTTTTAATAAAACATGAGTTTAAATAATAATTTCATCCTTTTTCAGTATCTACCTACTGATTAATCATACTATAATGGTTTTATAAAAGCGAAAATTTGTAAGTTTGTAACTCTTTCATGCCGCAAGCACTGAACTGATTCGGCCGAAACATGGAATCGAATTAGATTATAAACCTGGATCTACCGATCACTTTTTATCCTGGAAAATCCATGGTTCCCGGGGGATTAGTAATTAGGAATACCAAAATTCAAGCGAGCGAGGAAAATACTTAAAAAGCTATGAAGAAAAACTATGAGAAATTATGAATTACCGTATTGACTACGGATTAATAAAATAGAAATGGAAATCGTAGAAAAACTATGTTAAATTCATCCATTAGATTCAAATCCGTGATCGGATGTCGTGGATAACGAGTGAATATAAATTACTGGAGCTCGCTGCGGCCAAGTGAAAGTCCGCAATAGTCTCCCGCTTCTGAACAACTGTCGCAAATTAATATACGATGCCGCGCCGCGCGCCGTGTGCTAGCGAGTAGCGACACAGCAGCACGGAATATAGTATATTTAAACTAAAATAGATAAATAAACAAAAAAAAACATATCAGCTCAGAAGTTTACAAGCTATGTGGACGAAAATGCTATAATTGTTTTAGTATGTGGCGCGTCAATGGCATAGAATTGTGTGATAATGAGGGTAGGTGTAAATTACTTGAGGTTTGATTAATGGTCCAAAGTAGACAACTTGAAGCAAAAGTGGAATAGAGAACTTTCAATCGCAAACAATGAAGTAATCATTACAATAACAATAAAATAGGTTCTACAGCAGCTGGTGACAAAAGACCGGTATCATGGTGGAATCAAGATGACAAGCGAATAATTATTGTTTTGCCACTAGGTACCTACTATTGTTTGAAAACCTACATGTGCCATTATTTGTATGTATGTTGAACGATTCGTGTGAGTATGTCATTGTTTTGAGAATTTATATTTAAATTATTTCTGGTAATAAGATATGATTTAAATAACTTCAGTAACTACCAAGTAGGTAGATACTGCCGAAGCTCGGTTTTTTACTGAGTTAGGTCGTACCTACTGAAAAGTCGTGAAAAAGTACAAAAAAAATAAGAAGAGAGAAGAGAAACGAGAATCAAGAGTGACAACTCGATATGTACCTGCATCGAACTGTTACGTGATAGTGACGAGATTACGCGTCGCATAGCATTCTGCAAGCATGTTTTGTAACGAAGTCAAATTTATCTTACAAAATAAGTGAGTGCGCACTTTTGGTTGAGTAAACAGTCAAGATAAAAACAAGGCATGCGCATCTCCGCACTACTTTTAATCGCTCACTTACCGAAACATGTGTCCTGTCCGATGCGATGTACGAACATACATAATAATACATTACGTATTTATCAATGTTTGAGCAATGTCGACGTTAATTAGCATACCTAGACGTACATACGATGACGTTAACGAACCGGCTTTACTTCCGGGATCGTTATATCGTATCGTCGTGAATGAACATCATTACAATGCGACGGCGACGTCGCGCACATCGTTTCGTGAAACTCGTGTGTCACACAACACATGCGTGACGTGAAATTGTACACCCAGTAGGGATATACGATGGACGGACTACGCGCTCACCTGGGAGTTGTCAATCGCGTACATAATAAATACGAGTCAGTGTGCGCGCTCGGAGCGGACGCATGGCATGACGCGCGGCTGCGGCGTGTGAGACTAGCGAGACGCGAGTGCGGACTGCGGCGCGCGCGCGACGAGCAGCGGGCGCGCTGCGCGAGCGCACGCGGACACCTCCACGCGCGGGCCCGTCGAGTGAAGGGGAAGCGGGGCACGCGAGATCCGGGTTGCGCGCCCACAGTGCAGCGGGCGGCCCCCAAACGAGCGCCAAGCGCACTGCGACCTCTGCCACTCACGCCAGCGGCTGCCGGCTGCCGCCTGGCTGGTCGCACATCCATCTTTAAGTTATCGTACCGGAACTGCCGCGGATTTGATGATTACATTTCATCGCTCTCAAATGGACATTTTTATTTTTCCTTCAAATCAAAATTCTATTCAGAATTGTTTACTATTTGTTTGTCTGTAGCATTGAATTAGGAAGAATGGTAATTGATAAACCTCTTTTTCAAAAAACCAGCCAGGAGCAAGTTAACCTGGGCCCCTAGGGTACTACCCTACCGTACCTCTTACTAGGGTAGGGTAAGACTATAATATTTTCCATTTTGACAACAAATTGACACAGTTGGTCCTGCTCTCTGTGTTTGAGGTCATGGGTTTGATTCCCACAACTAGATAATGTTTGTGTGATGAGCAAGAATGTTTTCCAGTGTCTTGTGTGTTTTTCTATGTATATAATAAATATTAATGCATATTATATAGATATTTAGCAATTGTCTAGTACCGTAGTATTTAACATAAGCTATCGCTTTGGAGCTAGATTCTGAAGTGTCTGAAAGTTCTGATATATATTCATTTATAATTTTATCTAGATAAAAGGAGATTCTCAGTTCCTCAGGTATTTCCCATTCTACTTGACGTGATAGCAGCAATATCCGCAATAAAAGTAATATTGATGAATTTTGAACTACTTTCTTGCTATTCCCAAGACAGATGAAATGGAATCAATGGACTAAAAAATTTTCCTCATTTTCACTATCAATGCACTAACTGCAAATGTAAGTATGCAGCAGCATAATGATATGTGAAAAAGGTAAGTTGCATGACAGAAAATCTTAAGTTTCACTTGTAGTGCAACAATTTAAGTTCATAGTCGTAAAAGCAACCAGCAAAAACATCAAATGTTATCATCTCCTATCCTAAGCTTCTAACTCTACAAGTCCTAACTACACAAACTCTACACCTTAAGACAAAATATGTAGCTTTGCTGTTTCATTACTGATAGAACTATTACATATGAAGGTTGAGGCAGGGCGAAGACAATCTTTGAATCCAAAATTCACTTGAGTTAAGCGGTGTTGTCTTTTCTGTGATGTGTTCTAGTCTACTGATGGATACCTACACGGTCTCCTATAATCTAAAAAGTTTGTATGAAATAGTACTCGACGTGATGGTAGCAGTACACACATAACTACTACTCCAAATAGTGGATCCACTTTTACCGTGTTCGTATGGAACCCTAATTAATAGCTGTGTATTAATTTGGCGTATGTGCGCGTGAATAAACATATATGTGTGTGCGTGTGGTGTGTGCATTTTCGTGGGTCCCGTGTTGATATCGAGAATACATAAATACCATTCAGTATTTCTTTAAAACATTAGTATTGTAATTTACATCTCTAGTCTGTTCATCTATTACATTGTAGAATACGAAGGCATTACGTATACATGTAGAAGCTAGAAACTTATTTATTTACCTGGATCCGGTCGACCAACTCTCGCGGAGAATTACCGTCAATGGGACTCAAGTTAAATATAACATTAAAGTACACAAACTCATGCTTTTCACTTGTGTCCCCACTTTTATTTTCAGAAAGCGTCACATAGTAAAATTTTTCCACCAAATTGAGATATTTAATAGAAAACTGGGTAAGGCACGATCGAGGAACTGATATAAAAAACTGAGGTTCTTTTGACATATTTGGGTGACACGATTCGATATCATTGACAATAATCGCTATTTATATAATAACATCGTTTTTGTAATTTATCTCCTAATTTTTTGCACTTCACAACGTAAATATTTCTGCACCATTTCTCAAACAAGCAATTAGCAATAGCAAACCAACCAGTGTGAGCGTTTCAAAATTGGGGAATCTGCCAAACACTGGCAAAAAATCTGCCAACTTGATTCCTGAACTGTATGAGTAGGTACTCTACAAGTAAAGTTACTGGACAAGCAGTAAAAGCCTAGTGGTCTTGACTTTGTAAAGACAAAAGTGCCAGTTTAGTAAGTAAGATTTTCGACTAACTGAGTCATACAATAATAAGTAGGTAAAAAGACATAAAATCACGAGTTTTGCCAATATCTTGAATCGTCAGCTTATTCTGCCAGAGTTAAAATTTAGGAGCCAAATCTGCTCAAATGGCAGAAATCTACCACAAGCGGTCACACTGAATCCAACCACAGATTAAATATACAGTTTTTTTTAATTTTTTTTACGGCCCTGGATAAGGTCAGTTAGGGTAAGAGGAACATACTTTATTTTGAGTCAGATGTTTTGAGCTCCAGGAAAAACAGATAATGTTTTATAGGAATTTTGAGATACTCTATACTTGCCTTTGTTTATTAGCTTTCCGTTTGTTATGAATCAAAACGCTAACTTGAATACTTACGGCAATATCAGGCAAATCGTTTAGGTTGTGCTAACGTTTCTCTTCCCCCACATTTGGGGTAAGAGGAACACTCATCGTATCTCCTAATAATGTTATGTTTATTAAGATATACCTGTTGCTACTTTTTAAGTAACACTAATTCAATCGAATTTGATCTTTAAGTAATTGTAATAAGCCACAGTTTCTATGAAAAAAAAAGAAATATCAAAGTCGGGGTAAGAGAAACATAAAAGTTCAGCTAGGGGCATTCAGGGGTGACAAACTAAAAATAAAAAGTCATTTGATTTGCAAATTATATATTTTTTACCGAAAGTAAGAAAGGCAAAAAATGATTAATAATTAACCAATAATTAAAATCACCCTCTCTCTCCCTCTCTCTGCAGAAAAATCAACTTTTAACAATCAAAAGTATTATCTCCAAAAATGTTATTTAAAAACTTGTTTATAACGGACAATTATCCTTTGGAGATAAATGTATTGCATGTATTTTAGTTTCTCAGTTTAATCCTAATAAGATTATAAATAAAAACTAAGCAAACGTCATCCCTAATAAAGTGCAATAAATTAGCAACGGCACCATGTAAAGTGATCAGTATTACAAATCAGTTTATTTCTTATTAAAATAATTTTAAAACATATAAGGAGAACAAACTACCTAGACCTTTTCTATTATATATCTACGCGGTTAACTATTGTTGGTCTAGGTATGCCGTACAATTTTGAAGCTGCATATGCAGCATATGCAGGCAGATATTGTGCCATTATTTACAGCCTCGACTGCATCTTTTAAATTTTCTTGTGTATAGGCCTCTATTAGATTTTCTTGTATGAGTTTTTGTCATGTTTCATAGTTTTCCTGAAAAAAATAGTACTTTAATAAGACAATAGTTAATTGATTAGATACTATAGGTCAGGATAATAGATCAAACTCAAATCTCATATTGCAGGTAGATTAGAAATAATCGTATTATGTTAGTTTCTATGCGTTCATTCTAAAGTTTTTCATTAGCCAACTTAAGCTCAATAGGGACAATTATTATGTCTTTATGTTATTAGAAATTATTCTTCATTATGTTTACCACCCCTGATATCGGCGAAGAGGAACATACTGTTTCTCTTTCCCTGTAAGTACCGTTTCTCTTACCCTAACAAAGTTTTTGGGGGTTATGGTTTTGAATTTGATGAAACTTACATTATTTGCTGGTTTTAGTCTATAATGTCAAAGACAACATAAAACTCACCGTTATATCCTAGTATTTCTTCCTTGAAATTATCCGTACCACTTAATTTTCAATATTTTAGCGCGAATCAAAGTTATGCGGCCGACTTGTGTTCTTAATTGTACAACTGCCAAACTTTTATAGGTTTTTACTCGGCTGTGGAACGTCGTAGCGACATCTGTTAGCAACCTTTTCATTTTTTTACTGTGCTCTTTTATCGACTGGGACACTACACAGTTAAAAAGCTATAGTTTATGAGTTACGACCTAGTGTTCCTCTTTCCCCTGTGTTCCTCTTACCCTAACTGACCTTACCAGTCTTTTAAGGCCATACATTATACTCTAAACATTAAACTCTAACTAAACCATAGATTTTAAGAATAATACATGAACTAAACTGCAAAAGTCACACATTAAAGATAATATTGTATCTTGCAAAAGTCAAAACCCAAGTTCAAAACTCAATTCTCTTTTTTTTGTTGTTGTTATTAACAACCGATGACTAAAGTATATTATTACCTCATTGTTGCCAACAGCTGGTCTTGTCTATGGTAGGATTAAATGATCCTTACTTCCGAGGTCTGAGGCTGAATACCGGAAACGATATTGAGCGGCAATTTTCAAAACTAATATTAGAATAATGTAGGAATCATAATATTCAAATAAATTAATTAAAATATGTATTAAACAGTTTAAAGAAAATAAGTAATAAAAGTTCAATCATTTTATTACTAAAGTTTATTCCAATAAGTTTATAATATAACATAATACATAATATTTATGGCACAAGATCAATTTATTTATTTCACAGCCTTTAGTTAATTCTCAGCAACCAATCCTCTTCCTGCAACTAGGGATTGACGGTCAACCGGGCCACGGGTGGTGGCGTTACATCATAGATACATTCAGTTGTATCCCTGTACTTATATATTAAGTTCTCTGAAAAAAATTGTGGTGATGTATATGTATAGGTTTTAGATGATGTAATTTTGTTAGGGTATTAAATATTGTATGTACTTACTACTAAAATTTGTAAGATCGATACTTGATACTACGAGTATAATCATGATGCTCGGAATAATGGCTGAAATTAGATAGGAATCATGATTCGCATGAATGATACACACAGAGCTCTACTATAGTCGCGCTCGTAATGGGCCGTTCCATAGTAATCGTAATGGGCGAACGGCTTGACTGATTCGTTGCGCAAAAATGAGTCAGCTCTTCTGTGAAATGCGGTGAAATGTCCCGTTTTTTTTTCAACTTTGATTAATATATGCTTAGGTGTATACGAGTATATAATATATGCTTACCTTCACGCCCTTCGGTACATAGATTTTCTCAGTTGAAAAGATACGACTCATCCGAATCATCATCAGAGGGCGATATATTTTCTTTTTTCACCGACTTCCGCTTTTTATTCTGTTGACGCGTTCGGAACATTTTGCTTTCATCGGCACATTTAGTTGTTATACTCGTTCTGAAATTAACAATTACATCTAAGTATTAGGTACGATTCTTTCTAGGATACATTTGGAGAATGCCTTTTTAGGTACCTACTAGATATCTGATAGAAAATTTATGAGTCCGTAATCCCCTATTTGTAATATTTTTCTCTTTTTTGTTAATATGTATTTCGATTGCTAAAATCAAAGGGGTAAATATCACCATTTTGCTTGGTCGCTTGGCGGAATACATTTTTATCGATAAGGTGGAAAAAATCCCTTGCCTTTATCGAACTATTGTCCTCCTGCGTAAATCTAAGCACTGCCCACTGTGGCAGAGATATTGTTAAATAATAATCCTTAATTCCTTAATTAAAAATCTCACCGTACAACATTTTCAGGGACGCGACATTTTTCTACAACAGTTTGAACAATATCGTTCACAAGCAATGGATTTAGTTTCTTTTTTGCCGGTTTATCCGGAAACGCCGGAGAAGGCTTCCCCGTCAGGGAGTGAGTTGCGAGAACCCTGAAACAATTTTTTTAATAAAAAATTGAACAACTGAGTTACCTGTAGGTTGACGACCTCCCTGGCGCAGTGGCGACGCGCTCGGATTCGACTGGGAGGTCGCGGGTTCGATTCCCGCCACGGGCCACTTTGGAGTTTTATAATTTCTAATTTGGCTCAGGTCTGGTCTGGTGGGAGGCTTCAGCCGTGACTAGTTACCACCCTACCAGCAAAGACGCACCGCCAAGCGATTTAGCGTTCCGGCACGATGCTGTGTAGTAACCGTTGGGGTAAATTTACTTACCCTTCCAAGTTAGTACGACAACATCTTAGACTGCATCATCACTTACCATCAGGTGAGATCGCAGTCAAGTACTAACTTGTGTGGAATAAAAAAAAGAAAAGGTAACTACTATAAAATAAGTTTGGTAAAAAAGAGGGCTCCACTTTTGTTTAAAATTTAAGTAAATTTATTTATTTATCTATTAAGGGACAAACAAACAGTCATGCACTATATGGTAGCTTAATAAAATGCAAAAATAAAACATTGACCAGTACATGACCCACACCGTTGTCCACAGACAGAAAAATAGGCACATGGTGAAGTGTGGGTGAAGTATTCATTTTTAATTTAATGGTGAAAAACGATTTCAAAATATTAAACGAGGCAGTGTATTATTTGAAACAAAGTTAGAAAAAAAAATCCTAATCGATTTTTTCCAAGCTGTACTAGAACCAAGTTTTAGAATATACAATACACGAAGGACGTAGATAGGTAAACTAGGTGACCCGGCAAACGTCGTTTTGCCATATAAGAATGATACGAGTAACAACTTACTTTCGTGAAAAAACGGCTGTTAATAATTTTCGAGTGGCATTCGTGTAGGACGACCAGTCCATGTTCTTCATCAATCTTGCTGGTACTTCAGCGTTGCCGTCTCCAATGGGAACCTGCGAAGAGTTCAAAAATATATTTGAAAATAATGATGTATTAGTACCTATAGAATAGATATATCAATCCAAGATGACGCGCCCCACTCTGTCAAACTCCCTACGAATCAAATGAAACATAAGCGATTTTGACAGAGTGGGGCGCGTCTTCGTGAATTGAAATGTCCATAACAGAAATAACTTCTTTACTATCCAATCCGCTTCACCTTTGCCTGAGTAATCCCGTGCGAAATTTAAGAAATCCTTTGTCATTCCTTATTAATTAAGATAGAGTGCAAAGACATTAGACAACTAAGTAACACCTTTGTGGTGGTTATAGGCTATAGCTCTTCCATTGGAATATTCATTGAAGTTGAAATTGTATAACTTAGCGGCAGTTTGATTTGTCTATAAATTACGAACAAGAAAAGCGAGATAAGATATTGTTTTCTTAGAACCCTAAATAATTAAGGTACATTATAAAGGGTACTTCAGCTGTTCAACAGCTCTCTAGAAGTCTAAGGGTTTGGACTGGGCGATGATAAGTAATAAATGAATGAATGACCGAGTCAGCGGGGCTAGACAAAGTCACAAGCGTTTGGCGTTAACGCTAGTCGATAAAAATGTATGGACAAAACAAATGACTGTAGAAAAACCACGATAATAATTACTAAACACGCTGTGTTTGAATAATAATTAACCACGCTAACTTGAACGCTCGCTGGCGTTCTCGCGGACCTTGTAGATAACTTTAGCGTACTTCGCTTGACAATTGACAGCCGACATTATCAAACACAGCGTGTTTAGTAATTATTATCGTGGTTTTTCTACAGTCATTTGTTTTGTCCATACATTTTTGTCGACTATCGTTAACGCCAAACGCTTGTGACTTTGTCTAGCCCCGCAGGACTCTTTCAAACAGATGAATGAATTTAAATGATGAATGTGACATGCCTATAGCCTTAAAATCAAAGATCTGTGCTTGAAATTAACTTACCAAGTCGGTATTGCTCTTGGTATTGTTTTTAGGTTTCAGGGCTCTCTTGTATTGAGTGCAGGCTTTTACGTCTCGCTCGAGAGAATCTTCGCGCTCCTTGTAACTTGAGTTGTAGTCTCCAAAGCTCTACAGAAAACAAAATGTTAGGGATTTACAAAAACTTGCATAGTTTGGATTTTGGTGTTCACATAATTAAACTTTACAGGTACTTAAGTAGGTATTTTTATTTTTAAGAATAACAGTATTACAGAATATTTGTAATTAAAACAGCAAAATATAAATTTTTAGTAAATTACTATGCAAGTGACTACTAACTAACTACCTACTAACTTTTTTTCGGTTTGTAGGCATTTAGTGATAATAAAAAACACATTGAGAATTTGAGATATAACAGCGTAAGTAAGTTAGCGAGAGTAAGTAAACAGCGCCATTTCTTGACGCAACAGTTTATTATTTGTTGCATTAAAAGTTTATAAGACAAAAAATATCATTGTAGTACCCTCGTACCACATGATTTTAGAGATGGCGCTAGAAAAATACTAAGCAATTGAGATGACACCGGTCCCGGCCCGGCTCGACATGCTCGGGACCGGGGACGATAAATTAAAACTTTCACTTAAAATGAACATTTCAAAAAACACCATTAATATACTTACAAAATCATTTGTACTGCTCCGATTTCTTTTTCGTTTGTGAGATTTTCGGGTGTCTGATTCGGAATATTCTGCGCTTAAAACAGACATTAATTCAAAGGAGTCGCTCGTAGACGATGTTTCGGTTTGTTTGGACTTCAATTGGCTCTCTAAAGTCTCAATTTTATCACAGAGATCCCTTATTATGTTTTCCATTTTTTCTATTTCCGGTAAGTATAATTCAAAATCTGTTTGTGTGCCCTGGTCACAAAACTTTTTGGTTTGCACGAATTTTCTTTCTCTAGCTGATTCTTTCAAACGCCGCGGTAGGTAATTGTTTTTTGGAGTACTAGTATGCGGTGGATGCGGCATCTGCGAATTATGAAATGATAAAAATTAAAAAAATTAATAGTAAAAAAAAACTTTTAGACCTAAAGCTTTTATTTAAATGCTTCTTATAAAAGTTTTATTATCAACTTTTAACGTCGTGACACAGTTTATATGATAGGAATATAAAAGCTTGTCGCGAGATTTCATTTGTTTATTTACAGGTAAATCTAACTTACTTCAAAATCTATCTTAAACATGCGTTTTTATATTTTTTCTTACATGATGTAAAATACCCTATTGTGTACCAGCCTAGTGGTAGGTACTTACCTTGTTTCCAATAATACTGTGTAAAATTTTTGCGATGGCTGACGTAGATGCCAAATTTTCGACGCCTCGAGTACTGTCAACTGAAAATATTTAAATATTTAAAAACTCATCATTTTTCATCCGACTACGAATAAAATTAGGATGCATAATGTCGGAATAACTGCCTTCGCAACTATGTCCTATGTGAACTTGCCAGTCGGTATAGGTCTCATATGAACTTGCCCGTTGGTAGGTTCCATGTGAACTTGCCAGTTCCATGTGAACTTCCCAGTCAGTAGGTCCCAGGTGAACTTGCCAGACGGTAGAGCCTATGTGAACTTGTCAGTCTGTATAGGTTCCATGTGAACTTGCCAAGTTCCATGTGAACTTCCCAGTCGGTGGGTCCCAGATGAACTTGCCAGTCGGTTGAGCATATGTGAACTTGTCAGTCGGTATAGGTTCCATGTGAACTTGCCAGTTCCATGTGAACTTCCCAGTCGTTAGGTCCGTGAACTTGCCAGTCGGTAGAGCCTATGTGAACTTGTCAGTCGGTATAGGTTCCATGTGAACCTGCCAGTTCCATGTGAACTTCCCAGTCGGTAAGTCCCATGTGCCAGTCGGCTGTTTGAATGACAGAAGTCTGCAGAACGACTGAATTAAATTGATTTTAAATAGACTTTTACACGCAGTTATAGGAGAATCCTTAGGATTTTAGTAATGAGCCAGTTTATAATAAAAAACTTATAGCGTAAAAACGTAATGGGCCCTATTTTGTTTTGACTAGTTTATATAGGTTACGAGTATGTATATCAATTTAATAAAAAATCCTGATACATACAATCATTCATTCACTAAATGACTCATCATCGCCAGCCTGTAAAGCTCTTGTTCCTGTAAAGCTGAATTTTGCACAGAGGTTCACTTTTTGATGTAGATAAGACATAACTCATAAGGGATGATCTTTTATTCTTAGTCTTACGAGATCACCAGATTGAAGCAGCTACAGGTGAGTGAGATTCTTATTTTATACTAGTGTTATTATCTCGTTGCAGACTCGGTAATAAATTCGAGTGTTTCGCTTTTGTTGTTCTTTGTCGAGTTGTGCATAAGCACAAAAGCGAAACACTCGCATGATTTATGACCGAGTCTGTAGCGAGATAATAACACTATGTACTATAATATAATATTTGCTTACGATTTCCGTGTTGCTTTTCACGATAATCACTTTGCAGATCCAACAACGCGTGCGCTGCATCCAAATCTGACTTCACAGCTAAGGTGGTCATTTTGGCTGAAAAGTGTAAATACATTTTAATAACATATAAGTTACACAGGTACAGCAGAAACTCTATATTATCTGGCTTCCAGTTGACGGATTTGAAATTATCCGGACGCCCAATCGAATCCGGATAGACATACAGCGAAGAGAGTAAGTTGCGGAAAATTACAAAAGTAAAACGAAAATAAACTTTAAAGACGCTTTGTATTGCTGGCCAGTTTTTATTGAAACGATCAACTGGGCAACCAATATTTGTTGCTTTTGCTTTATGAAAAAGCATTACAGTTAAATAAAAATTAGATAGCAGCATGAAGTCCTAGGTACATAGCATTATATTGGTTTTCGATTCGGTATCCGAACCTAATAAAAAATCCGGATAATAATCGAATCTGAAAATCTTGAGTTTGAAAATATGTCGCCGAGATATTTCGTAATTATATATGTACTTATACCAGCTATTACCTATTTTAGGTAGGTACTAGGTACATTGTTGAAAAAAAGTTTGACAAGGTCCTACTCAATTGTAACCGAAAAAGTACCACGTGTTTTCAATTGTCTGTAGCAGGTATAAAATTTAACAGTGCTCACTAAACTCAGTGCGGTTCCTGTTAAATTCCTTTTGTAATCTCGTTGGCCTTTTGTAATTTCAATGCTCTAATATTATACTGAATTATTATTATTTTGTGCTTCTATCCTATTGGATACTGATTGACAGTACTTATGCCTTAGTTTTGGAAAAAATAAACTAAAAGTAAGTTTTAGACAATTTGCAGGATGAATAATTATTGTATTTTGATGCGTAAAAATAATGTTAAAATAAATAAAATTATCGTGCCAATTTTTATTACCAAACTCCTCCGAAACGGCTCGACCGATTGTTATGAAATTTTCAGTGTATGTTTGGCAGGTCTGCGAGTAGGTCGTAAGCTATTTTTTATGTCCCTAATGCCATAACGTTTGCCCGGTCAGCTAGTGTTAAAATAAATAGCAACTGAAATTATCGGCCGCGGAATCTGACAGACAGTCACACCCGGATTGGTTTGATTTTTATTAGCATTTTGGTACGAAACTTGCAAAATTATGTTTTAAAATTTGTACGTATGTACGACGCTGTACGAATGTAAGGAGTCCGGGTTACGAACCTCAACCTAATGCATGCACTTCTGAATTTTGGGTTTGTAAGAACAATATAAGTAACAGTAATATAATAACAGTATAACTTTATACTTGCTTAGTACTGAAAGAAAACATCGTCAAGCAACCTACAAGCCTGACATATATATTTTCGTAGTATGTAAAACCCGCCAATCCGCAATCCAGAAGTTATGACCAAAACACTTATGAATAAAATAAAATTATCGGGACATTACATACTTAAACCGCAATCGAGCCCCAAAGTAAGCGATAACTTGTGTTATGGGTACAAGATAACTGATAAATATGCGTTTTATATAATACACCTACATAAATAAAATTTATAGAAAAAAAACCCGAACACTTGAAAACGTTCATGTTTATCAGACATTTTCCAGTTGTGCGTTATAATAACATTAACTAGGATATAATTTTGGAAATTACTTACGGATTAATCACTCTTTTTCTTTAGCAAACAAACACTGTTAACAAACACAAACTACATGAAGTAACTGCTTCAACCCCTGGAACTGCACTGGCCACGGTCGCAAGAGGGTTGGCAAAG
This sequence comes from Coenonympha arcania, assembly GCA_036785405.1. NCBI lineage: Eukaryota > Metazoa > Arthropoda > Insecta > Lepidoptera > Nymphalidae > Coenonympha > Coenonympha arcania. The sequence continues at coordinate 5,221,284 of CM072072.1, read as the reverse complement.
TAAACTAGTTGCGGGGGTGCGGTGGTCAGAATCTTATTGTTTCCTTATCAGGTAAATAAACTATTTTGGACGCTCACTGTGTACTTTCTCTATTGTCTAGAGTTTAACTTCAATGGAAGTCGCTTTAAAGACTGTACCTGGAACCAATATTCATAAAATTATGTTTAGTGCCTATATCCCAATTAGCCGTTTTCTTCGGCTTGCATTCTTATAGGGATTATAACGGTAAGTAGGTATAGTTTTTAAAACTAATATCAGAATTTCTAACTCTCTATAACCTCTGTATAACCTGCAACTAAACTGTTTATTTACCTTTCTGAAATTTAATATTGACTCCTTTATATTGGAGAGATTGAATACATAATTCATTATCTTGATTAAGTGAATAGCTTATTATTACGTGAATAGCTTATTGTTAAGTTAGAATACTTAAATGAACTCACCTCTTAATTTATTTAAATTTCATATTAAAACACTGTAATATTTTTGCTTTTCACAAATCGTATTATTATTAAGTTCAATATATCTTTTTCCATATACAAAGAAATAATATTATTGTACTCTCAATTTACTCTTATTAAACCTTTAAACTCTTTCGTATTCAGAAAGGTAACGATTGAAACAAACTTGTGATCAAACTGACAAATTGCGCGAAAAGTGTGTCAATTATTTTATTAAAATACCTTCATTTTTCATATTGCAACCTCATAAAATGAGGATGTATGAGTTTATCTGTGGGTATTGGAAACATAAAATTTGGTGAACATTGGCTTATTAATATCAATCAATGGACATGAACATCCAAATCTCGCGTAACATTTGGGAATCAATTGTACGTTAATACAAGCTATAAAACGAAAAAGGAGTTTTTTTAATTAATTATTTATTTAAATTTATTAAAAAAATGTGTTTACTATTTAAATTGTTTTTTCCTAAAATTGTTATTTTCAGTAGCGACTATAAAAGAGAGGCTACTAAGCTGGAAAAATGTTTTAGACAGATCAAAATCGAAACAGCCGTTACGAAGATTTCTTTCCAAACTGACAGACGGATGAAAACGTGTGTTTGCAGGGATAGTTTATCATTCAAAACTACGAGCATATATACATACATACGAGATACCAACCTATCCTATGACTACGAGCTATGAGCTTAATCGGAGATTATGTTACTCTTTGGGGGTCCGTGCCCAAGGGGTAAAACGGGACCCTATTACTAAAACTCCGCATTCCGTCTGTCCCTCTATTACTGGGCTGAATCTCTTGAACCGTGATAGTTAGGCAGTTGTTTTCACAGATGATGTGTTTCCGTTGCCGCTATAACAATAAACACTGAAAAAGAGAATAAATTAAATATTTAAGACGGTTTCTATAAAACAACGCGCTTTTTATATAGATAACTATCTGACCTGGCAAACGTTGTTTTGCCAGTTAGGGGTATGAAAAATACGATTACGATTTATTCTCAGAGCTCAGACCTACTGAGTGTAATAAAAATCGGTCAAGCTATTTCGGACGAGTTTGGTTACGAACACTATGGCACTTGAATTTTTTTAAAAGATGGTACGGAACCCTTCGTGCGCGAGTGCGACTCGCACTTAGCCGGTTGCCTATTAGGGGATTACATTCTTTTTTAACCGATTGCGAAAAACAGAGGTTAATGTATTTGCAAAGAAGTGCTTTACTCGCGTTTAAGTCTTTTATATGGAGAACCTCATTTAGTGTTAAAATTATTATATTTTTAAAATTATGATAATATACCTAATTATTTTATAACACCACATATATATTGTATATTGTACGTATTAATTAGGCAAAGAAATGGGTATTTGTAGAGATTGAAATTAAAGCCATATTTTTGTGCCAAAGCTATTATACCTAACAGCCGTAAGCCGAGGGTGTAACGAAATCTATTTCATTGTTTATCATTACTTAGGGGACCTCGGTACTTGGGTATCCTCGCACCCAAAATCTATTGTGTATGTATTTTTCTACCTGCGTGTACCCATGGGGATCTATGTACATTAAATAGTATACCGTTCAGTTAATTTTTATACGCCAACGTGGCAAGTAGTTAGCTAGGGATTTTATTAGTTAAAATTAAAATACTCTTAAGTACTAAATACGAGATGGATCAACGATTGTGGCTCCTAGTAGAGTGGGTAGACGAACAAAATGTGTTTTCAAACTACGGTGTGGTAAATACGAATTCGTTGATCAATTACGAACCAGACTTACATACGGGAAAGGTGGTGTTAATTCACGACAAGCGTAGCGGTACGCGGAAAGGACAGATTCTCAGGGTTTCTGGTAAGTGATATTACTTATAATATTTCGATAATAATAATAGATAGACATTTCAGGGCCCAGACAGATTCATTTGTTTTGCTTGTAATCCGCTACTTGAAAAGATTCCGTATGGTACAATATCCAGGAACACTGCCCACATGAAACACCACACACAATTTCCAACAGTTTCTTCGACGCACGTTTCGTCCCGACACCGGGACATCCTCAGGAGATGTTGATTTCACGATGCGAAATCGTAGATTTCAGTGCCCATTTTTGGATTTTTTTTTTTTTTTTTTTTTTTTTATTGTAGATAGGCTTGCGCTTGACGACAATCATGCCTGATGGAAAGCAATGATGAGGTCTAGGATGGAGCGCGCTTGCCTAGAAAATGCCTATTCACTCTTCTCTTGAAGGCACCTAGATTATACTTGGCTGGAAACACGGAGGCTGGAAGGGCGTTCCACACCTTAGCGGTTCGTATCAGAAACGTGGAGGAAAAACGTTTCGTGCGAGTTTGTTGGACCGTGGACGTCAACCACATAAGGATGCCACCGCTCTCGGCGTCTTGCAGTCCTATGGTAGAAAGGTGAAGGAGGTACAAGGTTATGTAGTTCCTGAGCACACTCACCAAAGTATATCCTGTAAAAAACCGCACATTTTCTTGTTTCTTTTACTTTATTCTATCACTATTAATATCTCTATGTCTGTCTTCTTCTTTCTCTATCTTCCTTTGTGTAGCTGTGTATCTAATGTGTGTCTTAAATAATGATTTTGTGTCTTATATCTGTTTAAGAAGGATCCTATGAATTTATTGTATAGGTTCCACGAAATCTATCTGTTTTCTCGGGATCAAAACTGTCTATCTATCTAGAAACGGTCTAAGGAGCAGCTATCTCTATAGTCGAGGCATACATAAATGCCAAACAACAATTCTTTTCACAATGTAATTCTTATGTTCGAGTTTAAAATTTAAAAGTACCTAAATTAGTACAATATGATTTCATCGCTCTGATTGTACTTGAGAGTTTCGTCAAAATTGGCGCAGCTGTTCCAAAGACTCCTTCGTCTCAAAGACTCAATAATACCTATATATTTTAGTGTTCTGTGATAATACCTGAAAAGATGGACAGACAGACCAATTTAAAAACGTTTACTATCTGATTTTAATTTTTATTTATTCGCAAGATGCATTCCTGTTATAACTACCTAATTACCTACTATATTAACTAATTGTTTTTTACGGTACTTAACATTTTTTTCGTTGTTACCTGTGTTTTAACATTATCTTTATTGTTTACAGATAACAAACATTACGTGAAAGAGCTAAAGTTGATGTTGGAGAGGCAAGACAATCAAGTGAAAAACGTGCTTTCACTATGTATGAATACAATAAAGGAAATGAAAACGGGGTCTATGGTGAGTGACTTTCCCGTATTTATAACGAAGAAATGAATAATAAATAAAATCTCATCGAGTAGGCATCTGTTTATTTACTTCAAGAAAGTAGATAGAAAAGAACGTTAGTTACCTCTGTAAAGCTCTTTACACAGCTTCACAATGTTTTTGGGTGATACTTGGTAAATGAATACCTAGGGGTAAACATGTTATAAAGTATGCAAACGCAAGACGTACCTATTACTTACTTAACGTAGTCACAGATAATATAATACTTAGTTGACGTGAAGGATTTCAACATGATATTATAAGACCATACTGGATAATCCCTACTGCTGAGGAACCACTTATATCTCACGATCCTAAAGGATTAAAGTTTTTAAAGTTCTTTATTCCAACTTTCTCTATTTTGGTATTGTAGGAATACCTACGTAAGTACTAGGTATATTGAATTGTTATTTTTTGAACAGCTTTAAAAATAATATCTCACAATACAGTAGTGTATAGGCTTTGTTGATGCATACTACACACTACTTTACACTATAGTAGTGTTATTATCTCGCTGCAGACTCGGTCGTAAATCATCCGAGTGTTTCGCTTTTGTATTTCACTGCTGAGCTTCACTGCTGCTTTTGTATTTTAGTGAACAACAAAAGCGAAACACTCGAATGATTTATGGCCGAGTCTGCAGCGAGATAATAACACTACTATAGATAATTAGGTACTTATATTATAATAATTTTATTATAGGTACCTACGTTCACTTTGCCGTTTGCATATTTGCACGAAACAATTGATTGCATGACCGCGCAGTTGAGTAGTTAGCTATTGATGTGTCGCGGCATGTTATAAGGGCAATTATCTTATCAGACATCGTGCGATGACCGATGACTAATATGAAAGGGAATGAGATCATGTTCACAGAACTTGTCCAACTTCCAGTAAAAAATAACGCATAGGTACCAGTTACAACGTACAGAAACGACAATCACGAATTAGGTCTATCCTGTGGCTAGTCAGCTATACCTACCTAAATAGATACTTAAGACTAATGAGTAGGTACACAGAATGTCATTGTTACTTTTATCCCTCTTGTGATTCCACTTGATGTGGGGATGCCAACACAGATATCCAAGGAGCCTGCTACAGCCGAGTATTCTTGGAACTGAGTGTACGGCGCGGCGCGGCGGTAGATATGGACTAATATACTAATGTACTAGACCGTTTATTATATAGTGCAGCGTCCATGTAAAGCGTTGTGTTATAAGACCAAACGCTACAGGATTTTGGTCAGTTACGCTAGATCCGCTCTACGCTATAGTCGTATTTCACAATAGAATCATATTTGGTATACTGTTTGTATATTTACTAAATGGTTGAAACATTGTGTACTTGAATGAGGATCAGTAACGTTTTTAACTGACAATGCAGATTTATAGAGCTAAGAAATCCTTAACATACAGTGCAAAAATTTTTTTTCTACGACAAAAACTGAGGAAGTTATGAACAAATTCCTAGCGAAGTTCACTGACGGGCTGACGCGGTAGGCTGTGACGTCACACCAACGGTCGAAGCTAGTTAGCAGTTGGCAGCGATAAGGCGCGCGAGTGTTTCATTGTTGAATTGTGTCTTTAAAACAAATTAAGTGTTCGATTTGTATCTAATTCACTTTTCTAACTATGTATAAATATTGTATAGTGCCAAAATGTACAAATACTTCTTTTAAAACGCCCGAAAAACTCTTTTTAAAGGATAAAATAGATAGGTATCAAATCGCACTATTACATACGCACAAAGCTGCCTCGAAATGAGTGAATCAACGCGATTTTGATACTTTGATATCACAGATTACAATCTGTGTTTGATATAAAATTTTATATTTTGTCATTTATTTTATTAGAACGAAATAACTTAGTCGTTCTAAGATCCTTTTCGGAGGATATCAGGCAGGGGGCTAGGCGAAAAAAAGTGTTACTGATAATTATAACTTGATCATTATTGTTAGTCCGCCATATTCATTTAGTTGGTCGCAATTTCAAAGGTAATAAGACTTATGAGCAATATCTCGCTGCTCGCGATGCAATAAAACGGGGAAACAGGGCGTCGCCTGTTGGCCCTGTTGCCCTGTTACGGTAACAGCGTGCGGTGTTGGTTACGGTAACATAACAGTGCGCGGTGTCGGTGACGGTAACAGTGTGCGGTGTCGGTTACGGTAACAACGTGCGGTGTCGGTTACGGTAACATAACAGTGCGCGGTGTAGGTAACGGTAACAGTGTGCGGTGTCGGTTATGGTAACAGTGTGCGGTATCTATTACGGTAACAGTGTGCGGTGTCGGTTACGGTTACATTACAGTGTGCGTGTCGGTTACGGTAACAGTGTGCGGTGTCGGTTACGGTAACAACGTGCGGTGTCGGTTACGGTAACATAACAGTGCGCGGTGTAGGTAACGGTAACAGTGTGCGGTGTCGGTTATGGTAACAGTGTGCGGTATCTATTACGGTAACAGTGTGCGGTGTCGGTTACGGTAACAACGTGCGGTGTCGGTTACGGTAACATAACAGTGCGCGGTGTAGGTAACGGTAACAGTGTGCGGTGTCGGTTACGGTAACAGAAAACACCGACACCTCACACTGCCACCGTAACCGAAACCGCACACTGTTACCGTAACCGACACCACATCCTGTTACCGTAACCGACACTGCACACTGTTATGTTACCGTAACCGATACCGCACGTTGTAACCGTAATCGACACCGCACTGATACCGTAATAGATACCGCACACTGTTACCGTAACCGACACCGCACACTGTTATGTTACCGTAACCGACACCACACACTGTTACCGTAACCGACACCGCACACTGTTACCGTAACCGACACCGCACACTGTTACCGTCACCGAAACCGCGCACTGTTATGTTACCGTAACCAACACCGCACGCTGTTACCGTAACAGGGCAACAGGGCCAACAGGCGACGCCCTGTTTCCCCGTTTTATTGCATCGCGAGCAGCGAGATATTGCTCATAAGTCTTATTACCTTTGAAATTGCGACCAACTAAATGAATATGGCGGACTAACAATAATGATCAAGTTATAATTATCAGTAACACTTTTTTTCGCCTAGCCCCCTGCCTGATATCCTCCGAAAAGGATCTTAGAACGACTAAGTTATTTCGTTCTAATAAAATAAATGACAAAATATAAAATTTTATATCAAACACAGATTGTAATCTGTGATATCAAAGTATCAAAATCGCGTTGATTCACTCATTTCGAGGCAGCTTTGTGCGTATGTAATAGTGCGATTTGATACCTATCTATTTTATCCTTTAAAAAGAGTTTTTCGGGCGTTTTAAAAGAAGTATTTGTACATTTTGGCACTATACAATATTTATACATAGTTAGAAAAGTGAATTAGATACAAATCGAACACTTAATTTGTTTTAAAGACACAATTCAACAATGAAATACTCGCGCGCCTTATCGCTGCCAACTGCTAACTAGCTTCGACCGTTGGTGTGACGTCACACGCATTCGCGCGCCTTGAATTTAGGCAGCAGAAACCGCGTATGTTTAATACTTAATATCTTCGTAAGTAATTGTCCGATTTGGATAATTCAAAAAGGAATATCATTATTATGTCATAGAGAATAACGTAGATACTAGCTATAGTGAATTTGCTATAACGTTACTGATCCTCATTAGAATCTTGTTGGAGTCAATCGTGTTTTATTTAGCATATTCCCCAAGACAGCTTTGAACATAGCTACAGTACATATCTAGTACCTAAACTTACCAAAAGATGTTATTAACGTCCGTCATAGGTTCGAAAAATTGGAATCTCAGCTCAGATACTTCCCTAAGGATTCGCTGCAGTAATTTGTTATAAAATTTGGTAATGAGAGATATTTTTAGTAATCTTTTATCTTATTTTACACTATTATCTTTTATTTTCAGCTTTTTAATCCAAACCTGACACAGCCATTATCTGGTCCGGGCAGTGCTAATGTCCTGCATCACCCTGGGAACGAAGCCGGCTCTAGCGACAGTGACACCGATCAAGAGGTAAGGACCCCACAATTGGCCACTTTGTGTAAAGGCCACTTTGTGCCGTATGTTGGCCTAATGTAAGTAATGTAATATAGGTGTGCGAAACTCTTGCTTATAGGTACATCAGATTTCAATGTGCATGTGCGTTTTTAAGACCGTCATTGTTTTCTTATTTTTCTTACCCTTACTTTTATCCGTAGGCGAACAATGAACTCAATATGACAAAAGCTTCACTCAAATACAACCACTTCCAACCAAGACGCTCGGAAACTGCAACCAGTGGACCGGTCAGCAGATTATTGTATCAGGAAAATATTGGTTTCAACAATCGCAGGTCTTTGCTAAGCAGTACCAGTACTCCTCTACCAGAAAGGATAGCACCTGTAAATACAGGGGTGCATGCGAAACTTTTTTTCGACCAAGGCACCCAGACTGACCCGACTAGCGATACATCTATGGACAAGATTGACAAACTGGAGTCAGTGTTGCGTCGTCTCTACACGCAGTTCATAACCCTAGTTACTGATTTGCAAATAAATGAAGAACAGTCCCTGACTTTAGAACGAATGTCCATAAGATCTGATCATAACACAGATGATGTGAGAGAAGAATCAGCTACGGAGCGACAGAACACTCCAAGTGTTGAGTTCAATGCAGACAGCAAAAACGCTAACGGTCTACAAGTTAGACGAGCTTCAGCTCAAACTACGAACATTGGCTTGCCTATTGCTGAGAATATCCAAGATGATATGGTATGTAAACTTTAATTCTATCTGTAATCAACATAAATGTTCTATAGTGTGATCTATGATCCTCACACTGCACAAACACATTTAATTTTGTTCCATAATGAACATCAAACTGTCGATCGTTCATTATGGAACAAACTTCAAAAATGTATGAGCATGAAAGTTATCTTCGATAAGTCACGTGATCAATTTGTCGATCAAATATATCATTTCCATACAGTTTTTGGGTTTCGCTTCATTAAGTTATGGAATGAGCGATCTATGACGATCATTATTACGATATAATATGGTTAGGGATCTGATAATTGATACCGATAATATCTTCATCTCCTATATCCTTGATTGAACATTATCTACCAAGAGCTAAAGAGAATTGATATGTATATACTATACATATACATTATTCAAACTCGTAAATAACATTCCAAAATAAAAGGATTTTTGTTATATGTTTGTCTGCAGGTATCACTTGGGACTGGCAACGTCACGGTGCCGGCTAGGTTGATGAATGAAATTGATTGGACCTCGTATACTTCAGCGACCAGGCATCTGCTACAAGCTGTTTTTCCAAGAAAGTATGTAGCACTTAAGATCCCCTTATGTATATTTTTTACTCATTGAGAAGTTAGTATTTGACTGAAATCTCACCTAATGGTAAGTAAAGAAGCAGTCAATCCCTAAGGGCCTAACAGTTACTACAAAGCATTGTATCGGAACGCTAAATGGCTCGGCATCGCGTCTTTGCAGTAGGGTTGTAACAAACTGTGAGGGACCCTCTCACCAGGCCAAACCAAAGTCAATTTAGAAAATATAATATCCTAAAGTAACCTGTACCGGTTAATGGCACCAAAACCTTACGCTTAAATATAATATTTTCAGGACAACTTTGTTCACACATTTTAACCCCTTACTTAGGGATGGCAAAACACAAAAATCCTTATTTTCACGGATGATCGCGTTGTCATAGCTATTAGTAGTGTCATCTATACCGTGGGCTTATCATTCAACTTTTCTCATTGCAGAGTCCTAGCTACACATTCGCTAACCGGAAAACAGTCTCCGGCTTTCAAAAACAAACCTCCGAAGAAACTTCTGGAACCGCAGCTAGTAGATGACATAGTCATGACCGTGTCGAAAAAGTGCGGCGTACCGAAAAGAATTGTAAGGTAAGAATTAAGATATGCTTATACAGAGTAGGACAATCCTCCACCACCCGTGGCTCAACCATGTCAAGTTATTAGGGCCGAATCACGGGAGAGCGCCCGTTTGGTAAGTACTTGCTCTTGGCGTGTTCCCGGGAGCCTTCTTATTTCCCAACATTTTTTTTCCTCTCGCTCCTATTTTAGTTCCTATGTTCTCACTCTCCCCATTCTGGGGCAGGACTCGCCTCGCCAGAAAAAACCCTCAAAAGAATCTACAAAGCTAAACAGTTGATCACGTATAACTAAGTAACTGTACATTATTATACAGTAATATATGAGAATAGCGATAGTTGTAGTAATTAAAGACAGCTCTATGCCTCATAAATCACATGTAATGATGTAACCATTTATTTCCAGGAGCTGCATAACAACAAAATGTACTGATGAAGCGAAACTATACCGCAATCGGCAACAGTATAAGAAGATGCGTGATGAAAACTTAAATAGAGAAAACGTATCACCGTCGCCTGCCACTTCAAATAAATCTTCATAAACATAATTTTTACCGTGTATTTTGAAATCATGATTTTGTACAAGTATTTCCCCTATTAAATTTAATTTTAAACTTATTTATTTTTAATTTAATTTTTTAAGAGGATCGTCAAGCTGTAAGCATTCATACAAAAAGCGATAACGTTTTCCTACCGATTGAAATATCTTTAGACTTGATCATTACAAAAATGCAACCAAAAGTTTGATCTCAGAATGTGAATTTAATTTGAAATTCATTTGATTATGTTGGCCAGCCTGAATGCATCCTGTATTATACTCGGTAGAATCTTATTCATCTGTGGTATCCTGCCAGTCTGCCGTAAAGTCATAGACTACTTGTAGAAGAAAACTCCACGGTTTTTCATTTCATGGTGAAATGTCAACCTAGAACTCGACTGTCAGACGTCAGTGTCAATCGGTTTGTTATGGTTATTGTTGTTTTTTGAGGTTATAGAGTATGGTTATAAGAATAAATAAAGTCGCTAATATTTACAGATATAAAAAAGGTTAAGCCTGTGTTACGAAGCTCTTTATCATTTCACGTAGTGGTTGTCTCAACAATGGAAGACATTGAAGATCTTGATTTCGTTGCATCTGAACACGACCGTCTCGTTAGCGCAATAACCAAATTAGATAAGACTCAGCACATTACCGAACCTACCAGGAATGAGCCCACTAACCAGAACTCTGAATTTAATTTAATCAAACATTCCAGTAAACTGAAACTTGATAATGTTGTCAAAGTTTTGGAAGACACTGCCCACAATGTGCAAATAGGCAAGAAGCTAAAGAAGAGCCAGGATGAGGCTAAAATCTTACAGAAGCCGCTGGAAAAGCCTCAAGCTGAACGTATTAAAAGGGCTACTGGTTATGAAGAAACCAAAAAAAAAGTAGGCAGGTGGGACCCTGTTATTGCTAGAAATAGGACAGTAGATTTTGTCTCCTTTCCTATAAAACATTTTCCGACCAAGTTACAGCCGACAGATGATTATCTCTCGAAACTCAAGCTCAAATCTCCTCTTGAAAAGGAGTTGGAGGAAGTGGATCCACCTCTTGAATGCACAGAAGCTGAAGAAGAAGAACAGACTTATCCAATGAGCTATGAAGAAATGTTGGAACATAGACAAAATGCTGCAAAGTTCAGGGCTCAGCAGTCATACAAGGCTGCTAAAGCAAAGAGACAGAGTAAAATTAAAAGTAAAAAATATCACCGGTATGTACTTATCCTGTTTAGTATAATATTGATACAATAACTTATTGTCAAAATAGTGGTGTCATTGCAAAAATATTTTGTAAATATATTTGAGAATAGCTTGGCTTTATTTGCCAGTTTGGTTCTTTTTACTTTTTAATTTAAACATAATTAATATTGTTTTAAATAAACTAACATCCTTTTAACTATTTTTTTCAGTATCCTCAAAAAAGAAAAATTAAAACAACAGCTCAAAGAGTTTGAGGAATTACAAAGTAAAAATCCAGAGGAAGCTCTCAAGAAGTTGGAAGAACTTGAAAAAGCTAGGGCTCTAGAGAGACACACATTGAGGCATAAAAATACAGGCAAATGGGCTAAAAGCAAATTGGTTCGGGCTAAATATGACAAAGAGGTAAACCTCGGAGTAATCTATTATTTTTTTGACGTGACAACGTCTTATAATTCGATAGAGCCGGTTGCACGCACGAAAAAACATGACTCATCCGGCGTTACCTCGCTCATGCGGCGTTACCGGCGTTACCTCGCGTGCGCGGAACGAGCGACAAAGAAGACGTTGTCACGTTCAACTATCGTTAGTAAACCGACTTTACAGACAACCAATTTTGACGTGACAACGTCTTATAAATCGATAGAGCCGGTTGCACGCTCGAAAAAACATGACTCATCCGGCGTTACCTCGCTCATGCGGCGTTACCGGCGTTACCTCGCGAGCGCGGAACGAGCGACAATGAAGACGTTGTCACGTTCAACTATCGTCAGTAAACCGACTTTACAGGCAACCAATTTTTTTTTTGCAGAGCATATTAATAGTTATTAATTAAAGGTCCAAACTTATGACCATTTCATTTTAGTAGCGGATAGAAACATCTAGGAATTTTTCACAGCCCAATCTCCAAGGCTCATGCATTGCATTTATGATAAAAATCTTACTACATTAGTAGACACATACATAGAGGCTATTTGCATTAGTACAGTTTCATATGGGATAGCCTTTACGGCAACAAAAATATAATAATCTTAAACATTTTATTCATTTACATTTTTGTTATTACAGGTTCGACAACAACTTGCAGAACAATTGTCTGTGAGTAGAAGTCTGACACATAAAACTCAAGATACAGAAAGTACTGATGATGAAGTAGATGATACTACAAATATACCTGATTTAACTCTAGCACAAGACCCAATGAACCCTTGGATGATGAAAAGTACAGACAAAAGCAACATTGATGCAGAGTTTAACTTTGGATACAAAAAGTATTTGAAAACAAAATTAAATAAACAAAAAGACTCAGATTCTGATGAAGAAAATTCTGAACCAGGCCATAATCAGAAGGTTGAATCGTCACTGAGACTTCTTAAGGAAAGTGTAAAAAAGATATCAGGTATGAATAACTCCAAAGAAGCAATGAAAAAAGAAACAAAATCTGATGAGGTTACAATTACTGACAATGGTATTATAACACCTAAAAATGTAACTGAACATAATAAAAGCCAAATGAAACCAACAACAGTAAAGAAGGTTTCTAAGAAGACAATAGCAACTTCAAATTGGGTTGTTGAAGAAATAGATTTAAAAGTTCAAGCATCAAAAGTTCCTGTCGAGGAAGATATTTCAACTGTCTTTGATCAATTTGAAAATAAAGTTGTTGGAAAAGTAGAAAAAAAATTGAAGAAATTAAGGAAACAAATTAGCAGAATGGACAAGCAATCAAAGAAACAACCTAAAAGGGAGCAAAAAACAGATGAAAAGCAAGAACCAGATAACCTTGAGTACTTTAAGTTCAAGAATCAGAATCCAAAGGCCCAAATTGATGAGGAGTTAATAGAAACATATAAAGGAACTGATAATGTTAAAGATAAAGACCCATCTACATTCAACTTGTTATCATCAACTGAAAACCCTTCACAGGAAACAATGCATGTAGATATTGATCCCAATAGATTCATTGAAGTAAAACCTAAGTACCTGAACACAGCTGTGTCAAAAGGCGAAAATGATATTGATGACTTAGATGATGATGATGAACAAGTGGTTCCAAAAGTTGATATTGAAGAAGTATTTGAAGAAGATGATGTAGTTGACAGCTTCAGACAAGAGAAAGAGGATGAGAGGAACAATGACAAACCAGAGGATGTTGATTTAACCCTTCCTGGGTGGGGAAGCTGGGGTGGCAAAGGAGTGAAAGTAACCAAGCGCAAAAAAAACAGGTTCATTGGTAAACCTCCTCCAAAAGTACCCAGACGTGATGACAATAAAGGTGATATCATCATAAATGAGTTCAAAAACCCTAAACTTTCTGCACATAAAGTATCGAACTTACCTTTTCCATTTACTAGTGTAAAGGAATATGAAGCATCTATAAGGACACCCCTGGGCAACACTTTTATACCAGAGACTGCTCATAAGAAGCTTATTCGCCCTAGTGTTATTACTAAAGCAGGTGCTGTGATTGAACCAATGGATGAAGATGAGTTACTTGTGAAAAAGAATCGTAATTTTAAGAATGAATCAATTTTGAGATTTGTGACTAAGCAATAAAATTTATATTATAATTGGTATTTCTTTGTTTTGTTTTATAAACTGTGATGTTCTACTGTGAGTTTATTAATAACTTTATTATGGCTCCTTAGATCTAGATCATAGATGTTATGGCAACTCTTAGGCACATGCAAACACCGCTTTCATGGTTAAATATCACAACACAAGGGCAGAATATTGCAATGCTGATAAGTGACAGGGATCAAAATATGCAGGTTAGTTGTATTCCCATACAACATGGCTAATGATGTGTAGCATCGTTAGCCATGTTGGCTAAGGTTGGAACCTAGCTTATCTATGATTGCTTTTGGATAGTAAGTTAAAAAATGTATGGGAATCCGGAATAACACATTATCAACCTGCCACCATGACCCATATTTTTTTTAATCCAAGACCAATAGAAATAGAATAGCTAAGGTAACATGACTTTGGCTTCTTGCTTTCCTATGGGCTGATTCTGTATCATTCAGTTTGTTAGTAACAATCTTGTACTTAAAAAACTGGAGGCAAAAATCCTACTTTTGTATTATTTCTGCATATTTTACCAAGTTATGTTGGTATATTTTCATATCAACATAACAATAATTAACATCATTGTACAAAAGGTATACAAAAATCCTATTTTGTATACGTTTTGTACAAGTAATCAACTAGTGATTACTTGTACAAAAGGTATACAAAATAGGATTTTTGCTATCCATTTGTCAGTTAACAGATAGTTTATCAGAATTACAGAATCAGCCCACTAGTTTGGTTATTAGTCTGTTCACAATTGCCAGAGAAGATTAAGTTATTTTATAGTGAGGATCTGATAAAATACATCATATTTTGTTAAAATCCATCAGTACAGATTCATGTAGAAATACAGGATTTGTGTTCATCAGATAAAGTTCATTTGTTAGCTGTGACACAGGAAATAGTATTTGGAGTTTAGTTGCATATATAAAAACTATTTCTATGGGGCCCTAAATACTTTTTTCATTATTGTATATTAATTGAATAAAAAAGAATTGCTGCTTAAAATTAGTTTTATTTCAATAAACCTACACACCCACTCGCACTGGTGGGGATACAAGTATAACTCCGTCACCTCTTACAAACAACATAGGGATGTTTCTTTTGGTTGTCCTGTAAACTTCCTCATACGTTTCCTCATCAATTTCAACTGTGGTTATGGTTTCCTCCGCATCACCCAAAACCATGTTCAAATGTTGATCATATGCCTGAAACATAAGGTACATTTTGAAATATAATGTCATATACAAACAATTTTAAGGAAAGCTGAAAGTATAGTCTACTTCTATGGGTGCTTTTCTCAACCAACTCAACCCTTATTTTTTATCATTTAGAAAAATAGACAACATTTATTCAGAACCCCAAACGGTATAAGTACAACAAAATTCCTAATATGTAGTATGAAATTATGTGATTCCAAAATGGAGTCCACTCAGCGTTTGCGACGGCTGGTCTTTCGTGGATCCAAATAATATCAGACAATTGATAAATTTTTAATAAGTAAGGACAGGCTTTCGGCCATCACTTACATTATTGCAGATTAAAAAGCAATCCATTTAGTAATTTACAACTGAGGCTGTGATAGTCTGACAACCATGAAATTCTACTGTTGACCTTACTTTTGAGCTCAACAGAGGTAAAGTCTAACTAGATGTGTGATTGTTTGGTATTTTTCATTGTAACAGAATTGGCTGACATAAGTTATACCATAAAAATTCCATGCTTCTAGTAGGATTTGTGGAAAACTGAATTTCAAAGGGCTGACCCCCGAGCAAAACAAGGCTGTGAATACAATCTCAATTCCTTACTTACATGTAGTTTCCCACGTAATTCCCGTTCATTGCGCATTTTGACATAAATTCGTTCATCCAAGCTTAGTCTTATTAAATCTAGAGGTTCTTTTACAGTCATAACGGCAACCTGAAAATACGTGTTTACATTTTAGTTTATTGGCATCGCAAGGTTATTTCGTCTTTTCTTATTTGAATGAAATTACCGTGTCTCCATCGTCTGCCATTGTGTAAGAGTTTTATTTCAAGTATTTTTTCCCGGTTTAATTAAGAAAATTCTATGCAAGTTTAATGAATTAACTCGCATTCGCATTGATCAACATCTGAATCAACATTCAACCACAGACCAAGACCACACATGCCACACAGCCAAAGAGGTAATCACTACGTTTTACACACAGCTAGAGACATTCAACAACATCTTTCTGCCGTTTTGGCTAATGTTCTGTGTCTTGACCATAGAGTATATTGAAGCTATAGAGCTATAGTGTTAGTTGCCAAACAGACGCGGCCTGCGGTGGCGGCTGCGGTAGCGGCTTGTTGTGTAGTATCGAAGTCTATAGAACTATTCAAATCTACGCGGCCTGGGACGTTATGAAGGCTCGGTAGCGGCGGTAGGCCGTAGGCCGCCACCGCAGGCCGCGTCTGCTTGTGACAGGCATTAATGTTCTGTGCTATGTTGTCTATGGGTTAAATAAAATGTCAACAACTGACAACATGTGTCCCAAAAGGGACGAATGGAATAACAGAACAGAACTGACAACATGTCATTAGAGAGTATATGTGTTCTGTGGTCATCAATGTACAATGTACCTACATGATTTCATGTTGATAATTTTCTAAATTTATCCCTAAAATGAGTACATAATTCATTAAATAATCTCTTTCTTTGACTCCGATAAAGACCGTTACACAGTTTTTTCGGAATCGCAAGTTTTAACTAAGTTATTGATTGTGAAAAAGTGTAAATATGGTTAGGAGTGGGTACGTTAACATCGACGCCTAAGTTTTTTATAGCTTCGAAAGGTGATAAATAGTGTTTTATAGTGTGGGTTCAATGATTTCTATGGTTTTAGGAGGGACCGGGAGAGGGATCGCGACCGTAGGCGCTCGCATAGCCGGTCGGCAAGCCCCGATCGCAAACGCAGGCGTTCCCGCTCCAGAAGCAGAGACCGAAACTCAAAATCCTCGAAAAGGAAGCGTAGTCGCAGCAGGGAAAGAGAATCAAAACGTGACCGCAGCAGGGATCGCGATAGGGATCGTAAGAGGTTAGTTTCTTATTTAAGTTTGACCTAATTCAAAACATGCTTGCTTTATAAAGATAAAGGATATTTCGTTAATGAAATATGAAACTAACCATTGTGTATGCTATACTAGCTTTCATATGCAATTATTTTATTAATTTTTGGATTTAAAATTAAAAAATGAGTCCCATGGAAAATAAAAAATAAATAAATACATAAGCTTTTATTCACTGAAAAGTTTCACAAACTAAATTTGTGTTATACAATTTATATTGTAGCTAGTACATACACCCACACATTTCATACACAGTTCATTTGTTACCCATGAAAACTATTCTGTGACAAATGAACAAACTAACAAGTATCTTTTCCACTTTTAAAATTATTTTCATAGTTTTTCTAGCATAAGTGTAATATTTTATAGTGATAAAAGAGATGACAAAAGAAATGGGCCGAGTAGCAAATCGCGGAAGAAGACTCCAGACAGGGACAGAGAAAAAGATAGAGAAAGATCCAAATCAAAGGAAAAAACAATGAAAAATGAAGACTATAACCCAGGGTCTGTTGATAAGGTAATATTTAACATTTCTTTTTTTTAATTGATTACAACTAAATAATAATTATTGACTATAATCTAAGCTGGAGGTAAGTATTTAACAACAATAAAGTTTCGGTGAAAGTCAAGTCAAGCAACCCAGCCGAAGTAGGCATGTTCAAGATAAACATTCTGCCTCTCACCTTTTTTGTTAGGCCTTTGAGAGTAAGAATGTCACTTTCCATCAGATGTGATTTAAAGTACTATATCAGAGGAAGTGAAAAATTTACATGGAATTTTTTTTGCAAATCTTTCAATGCTTGGGTATAACAATAAAATAATTGAAATGCTTCTAAAGATACATAAATGTAAAATAATTTCCCACCTATATACATTTCTTTTTAATTTGAATAAAAAGTTATCTTCTATACTTTTTTGTATTGTTCTTAAATCAACCCCAGGAGGAAGAGCAAAGCAGGTTAGAAGCAGAGATGCAAAAGAGGAGAGACCGCATTGAGCGCTGGAGGGCAGAGCGCAAACGCAAAGAAATTGAGTCCGCTAAGAAGGAAGTGCAAAAAGGAAGTATTGTGACTAATATTCAATTACCGACTTCAAAGAAATGGTCTTTAGAGGATGACTCGGGTGATGAAGGTAAAATATTGATTTGGTATAGTTATATCTAATATATAAAATTCTTTACCAAACTCCTCCGAAATGGCTTGATCGATTGTTATGAAATTTTCCATGTATAATTGGTAAGACTGAGAGTAGGTTGTAAGCTATTTTTTGAATCCCTAATAGCAGAACAACGTTTGCTGGTTCAGATAGTTCAAGTAATAGTTTTTATCCTGATTATGATAATACATTAGAACTAACATGTGTAGACAAGTGAGATGAACACTGCATGTCGCAGATGCATCACAAGGTATACTTAAGTTTACCCTTTTACAATAGATTCAGCTAAAAAGATTACGATTACATTATTTTGTGTTTAAGGTGAAGATGGCGAAGGGAAGGAAAAGGAAAAAGCTGAGGAGAAAAAGGAGGAAGAAGATGAAATTGACCCACTGGATGCATACATGCAGGAAGTGCAACAAGTATGTACCTTTTTTAATTTACTAGCAATACACTGAAACATTGAGCCTTTTTTAATGAATCCTATTTCTATTCTATTTGTCTGCAATTGGACTCTCATGTTAGTAGGTAACTTTTAACATTTATCGTGTGTTATATATTGTCCCCAGGAAGTTAGAAAAGTAAATGAGTTGGACCAAGCAAGAGGCATCCTCAGTGTACCATCGTCAGGCGGAGGAACAGGTGTGGTGATTCTCACTGGTACTGCCAAGAAGAAGGTCACTGAACAAAAGAATAAAGGTAATCTTATAAATCTACCTAGTACCATTTGATTTGCTTTTGCAATTGCTAATGCTTCAAAAACTAGAAAATAACCAAATGAGAAGATGTTAGAAGAGAATAAAATGTAATATTTATGGTAGTTCCCAATTTTCTGTTTATCTTCGATTTGCCCTACTAGAGATATCAATGTGACGTAAGCTCCATACAAGTTATGTCAAATTTCTATCTCTAGTAAGGCAAACCATCGATAGATCGAATATTGGGAACCGCCAATATCTTCTTCGACGTCAACATTTTTTGAGGTGTCAACTCAGGTGCCGTATCATGGCGGCGTGAGGAGCATCTGCATTTTGTTTTTTTTTGACGTGACAACGTCTTATAAATCGATAGAGCCGGTTGCACGCACGAAAAAACATGACTCATCCGGCGTTACCTCGCTCATGCGGCGTTACCGGCGTTACCTTGCGCGCGCGGAACGAGCGACAAAGAAGACGTTGTCACGTTCAACTATCGTCAGTAAACGGACTTTACAGGCAACCAATTTTTTTAATATATACAAGTTAGTACTTGACTGCGATCTCACTTGATGGTAAGTGATGATGCAGCCTAAGATGTTATCGTACTAACTTGGAAGGGTAAGTAAATTTACTCCAACGGTTTCTACAAGCATCGCTCTGGAACGCTAAATCGCTTGGCGGCCAAAACCTCCCACCAGACCTGAGCCAATTTAGAAATTATAAAATTCCAAAGTGGTCTGTGGCGGGAATCAAACCCGCGACCTCCCACTCGAATCCGAGCGCGCCGCCACTGCGCCAGGGAGGTTGCCAAAAAGGTCATTTTAATTGCCGCGTACTGTATTTATGATATTTGTATTTTGTAGGTGAATTAATAGAACAGAATCAGGACGGCCTGGAATATTCATCTGAGGAGGAAACTGAAGATATCAAAGACGCAGCAGCAAACCTTGCTTCCAAGCAGAGGAAAGAACTTGCTAAAGTGGACCATACCAGTTTAAATTATATGCCGTTTAGAAAAGCATTTTATACAGAGGTAATAAATATTTTTTAGTTTTGGTGTCCATTGCACCTTGTCGCTATTTTTGATGTTAACTCTCACTTGTGCCCTCACTTGAGAAAAAGTATTTTATTTTGATAATAACAAATAAATATTGAATGGAAGCAGGCGTTATTTTGCGGAAATCCATAATTAGCAGGACAGATTAATTTGTTTTGCTGTAATCCGCTACTTGAAAAGATTCTGTATGGTACAATATGCAGGAACACTGCCCAAATGAAACACCACACACAATTTTCCAACACTTTCTTCGACGCACGTTTCGTCCCGAACCGGGACATCCTCAGGAGATGTTGACTTCACAATGCGAAATCGTAGAGAGAGAATAACAAATAATTGTGGCTGAGTATAGAGTATGTTAATAAAAAGTGATGTTAGAATCGCAGACAATGCTTAATATTTGCAATTAAAGTCAACCACCCTGCGTTAGTCTTGCTAAAACCCCAAAATGGCTCACTCATGGGTCTAGTTCATAGAAACTAGGACAGTGTCTATTGGATCAGCTTTTGTTTAATATTAAAACTGTGTATGTTATCCATAAGGTAAGCGAGCTAGCGCGGATGACACCAGAAGAGGTGGAAGCGTACAGGACCGAGCTAGAAGGCATCCGCGTCAAAGGCAAGGGTTGTCCGAAGCCCATCAAGTCGTGGGCGCACTGTGGAATCAGTAAGAAGGAGCTCGATATACTGAAGAAGCTGGGCTTTGAGAAACCTACGCCGATACAGGCTCAAGCCATTCCTGCTATTATGTCGGGCAGGTAAATAAGACAGTTATGATTAATGAATAATTTGTTTCAGCTCAAAGTCACACATTTGTGGACATAGTCCTTTCTAAAAATCGCCAATCTGGACGGTATAACGCCGCATTAATTCAGCGCTCCCCAAAACTCGCAATGTCATTAGATCTGTCAACACTGCGTTTTTCAATGGGGTGGCCATGCCACTTTGGATCCCCAAAATCCTGGCCACTTTGGTTCTTCTATACATCTCTTCATTTCTGCTTTGAAGCATAGCGCATTCGCGATGAAGCTTAGCTCATGCTTTAGCTATGCTGTTCGACTTGGTTAAGGGGGATAGGTACCATCCGGGCGCGAAAATACACATTTTATTTTTTATCGCTAATAGTGGGCTAATTTATATACATCGTAGGCTTCGTAGGAATCGTAGGGGATTTTTCGAGCAAAGTTTCTATTAAAAACATGTAAATGCATAAATGTTATGCCCACTAAATGCATTGCCATAAACCTAAAATGTGTAGTTAGTGTTATATTTGCGAAAAACTAAATAAAATTTGTTTTTTTTTTGGTAGGGTAAATATTAAAATGCACCAAATATGGTTGATTTCTTATTTATTTTAAAGTTTGAAATTGTTTCAGAGACCTAATCGGCATAGCAAAAACAGGCTCAGGCAAAACCCTAGCCTTTATCCTGCCAATGTTCCGACACGTACTCGACCAGCCGCCGCTAGAGGACACGGACGGACCAATATCTCTCATAATGACACCAACGCGGGAACTGTGTATGCAGATTGGCAAGGACATCAAGAAGTTTGCCAAATCCTTGGGCTTGCGGGTTGTTTGCGTGTACGGAGGCACTGGGATATCTGAGCAGGTTTGGAATATTCTTCATTTTTTTTTTCTTTAACGAAACTGTGACTGTGATCACACCTGATGGAAAGTGATGAGAGTCTAAGGTGGGACGCGCTTTGCCTAGGAAATGCCTATTTACTCTTGATTTGAAGACGCCGAAGTTGAAGGAGTTGGGAAAGATAGTGCCTGGGAGTGTGTTCCAGACCTTTGCAGGGCGCATCAGGAACCAGGACTCAAACTGTAACGGTAAATCAACTGTGAAGGGGTAAAAGCCTTTTCGATATCTTGCTGTTCTATGGTAAAAAGGTGACAGGGGAACCAAATTTTGTAAGAATTCTTTTTTTTCTTTACGGAAACGGATGCAAGTTTATATAATGAGAGTATTTTGTTACAGATTGCTGAACTAAAACGTGGTGCTGAAATGATAGTGTGCACTCCGGGGCGAATGATCGACATGCTGGCCGCGAACTCGGGCCGCGTCACCAATCTGCGCAGAGTCACCTACATCGTGCTGGACGAGGCAGACCGCATGTTCGACATGGGCTTTGAGCCGCAGGTATATGACAACATCTACAAGCCCCTAGGGCAGCAATTGAATCCCGAGACTATCAGAACTATCTATATGACGCTAAAAGAGCCTGTCATAATGTATGAGTCGAACGTGCTGATTTGATGAACACAGCTGCTGCACACGCAGCTGTGTTCATCAAATCAGCATCAAATGTGTGTGTGTGCAGCTGAAAACGTCTCTGTAAGTCGTGTCCGCTGTCACCGTGTCGCTGTGCTTCTGGTGGTTGGTCTCATACCTCTGGACTCGAGAGTGCAAGGTTAAGGGGCCAAAAGGGAACATACACAGGCAATACTGTGTGGCAAAGAGGTCGATAAGACCCTCAGAGAAGGCTGTGATGGCGTTTCGATGTTTGGAAAGCTTGAACTCAGAAACTTACGCATCTCACACGATAGCCAGTTGATCGATAGACAGACAGATATGAGATGATATTACGATATGAGCATAGTGCCTAATTTCTTAAATTCTTCTTCTAAATTAGGCACCCTAATTATATTGCTATTTGTATACTTTAGGTGTATGTGGATCAAAGGTAGATTTAGATCTAACAATCTATCTAGTTAGATCTATGAAGATAAAAATTTTCATTTCAATTTATTCAGGTAATGAAAATAATCGACAACGTGCGACCCGACCGGCAAACTGTGATGTTCAGCGCAACGTTCCCGCGACAGATGGAAGCTCTCGCGAGGCGGATCCTGCAGAAACCCATCGAAGTTCAGGTAAAGTTATTGACCATAACATGACTAGTTGGCGCCCGTTATGTCGTTCAATTATCTAAATTCTAAATCCTTTGTAAACGGATGCTCACGTCTTAATAGCCTTCAATTTCAGCCTAATCCGGTCAAAATCGTAAATTAAATGCCAATTATGTAGCTCAAAATCTCTAAACTAATTTGATCCGACTAAAAATAGTGCTATCCTTTTCAAAATTCTCCCCATGGAAAAGAATAGCGTTAGATGCGTCAAATTAGTTTATAGTTTTTCCATTTTATTCTTTGGTCCCTCGCTATTGCTATATGTGTCTCATGTGTCAAAAAACTTAATAAAATGAACAAACTATAGCTAAGAAATTGACACCATATTCGATCGTTTATTGCTACGTATGGACTTCCATCTGCTTCTATCCATTACTGAAATACTTTATCCATAGGTCGGTGGCCGCAGCGTAGTATGCAAGGAGGTGGAACAGCACGTGGCTATTCTAGAAGAAGACGCGAAGTTCTTCAAGCTCCTAGAACTGCTGGGCCTGTACAGTCAGAGCGGCAGCATCATAGTGTTCGTGGACAAGCAGGAGAACGCCGACAGCCTCCTCAAAGATCTCATGAAGGCTTCGTATCCTTGCATGAGTTTGCACGGGGGTAAGTCGTTTTTAAACTACATAATACATATAGTCAAATTTGATGTTTTTATGATAAAAAGTACTTCGAAACGTGAAAAGTAAGGCCTATTTATCTAGAAACGCGCTAGCGTGGCCTCCAAAATTGCAAGGAACGACGAAACTTCGTTCATGTTATGTAATATTCAATATCTAGAAACTTTTTAAACTTTGTTTCAGTCTGTAAAAATTAGCGCCCAATTTCGATCTCAATAATAATTGTTGGGAAAGCTTTTGACCTCATTTTATATATTTTAATGTTTTACTTTTGAAAATTAATTGAATTAAGCAAAATTGGCGCCCAATTTCGATCTCAATAATAATTGTTGGGGAAGCTTTTGACCTCATTTTATATATTTTAATGTTTTACTTTTGAAAATTAATTGAATTAAGCAAAAGAATGCTTTAGTAGTCCCTTTGTAAGAATCGAGAATTTCACAAAACAATACTAAAGTTTATCCATTTTTATTTCAGCTACTGTTCCCGATATTACTGTTCAGAGGAGTCATATTTACCAAACCTATACACTCGTCATATTGATCGGTGTACTGCCCCTATTTAAATGAGAAAAAAAAGTTATTTCAAAAACCCCATTATACTGACTGCGCCAATCAAATTACAAATCCCTATTTTACTTTGTTTTGATAAAAATAAAATATAATTTCAAAATCCTAACTTTGACTGCGCCAATCAAATTATTATCAATCCCTATTATATTTTATTTTGAAAATTAATTTTTTTTTAATTCAAATAACTTATAAGTAGGGTAGCCAATCATTATAATTATTTAGAATAAGAATGTTTTTTTATTTAAGTTAGATACAATGGCTAGTTGATATAAGCTCATAATTTATTTAGATCTATATTTACCATTATGCTGCATCATTTGTCATCATGATATTAAACCATAAAGGGGGCAGTACACTGAGCCAAACCAGTTTTAAAAAGCGACGAATTTATTAATAGTGGCCTGTTACAGGTATTGATCAATTCGACAGGGACTCGACGATCGTGGACTTCAAGTCGGGCAAGGTGAAGCTGCTGGTCGCCACGAGCGTCGCGGCGCGCGGGCTCGACGTCAAGCAACTGGTGCTGGTCGTCAACTACGACTGTCCCAACCACTACGAGGACTACGTGCACAGGTTAGTGACAACAGAGGCGATGCTCGGGGACGTCAAGTCGGGCAAGGTGAAGCTGCTGGTCGCCACGAGCGTCGCGGCGCGCGGGCTCGACGTCAAGCAACTGGTGCTGGTCGTCAACTACGACTGTCCCAACCACTACGAGGACTACGTGCATAGGTTAGTGACCACAGAGGCGATGCTCGGGGACGTCAAGTCGGGCAAGGTGAAGCTGCTGGTCGCCACGAGCGTCGCGGCGCGCGGGCTCGACGTCAAGCAACTGGTGCTGGTCGTCAACTACGACTGTCCCAACCACTACGAGGACTACGTGCACAGGTTAGTGACCACAGAGGCGATGCTCGGGGACGTCAAGTCGGGCAAGGTGAAG
Organism: Coenonympha arcania; assembly: GCA_036785405.1. Classification (NCBI taxonomy): domain Eukaryota; kingdom Metazoa; phylum Arthropoda; class Insecta; order Lepidoptera; family Nymphalidae; genus Coenonympha; species Coenonympha arcania. The sequence continues at coordinate 5,196,290 of CM072072.1, read as the reverse complement.
CTGCTGGTCGCCACGAGCGTCGCGGCGCGCGGGCTCGACGTCAAGCAACTGGTGCTGGTCGTCAACTACGACTGTCCCAACCACTACGAGGACTACGTGCATAGGTTAGTGACCACAGAGGCGATGCTCGGGGACGTCAAGTCGGGCAAGGTGAAGCTGCTGGTCGCCACGAGCGTCGCGGCGCGCGGGCTCGACGTCAAGCAACTGGTGCTGGTCGTCAACTACGACTGTCCCAACCACTACGAGGACTACGTGCACAGGTTAGTGACCACAGAGGCGATGCTCGGGGACGTCAAGTCGGGCAAGGTGAAGCTGCTGGTCGCCACGAGCGTCGCGGCGCGCGGGCTCGACGTCAAGCAACTGGTGCTGGTCGTCAACTACGACTGTCCCAACCACTACGAGGACTACGTGCATAGGTTAGTGACCACAGAGGCGATGCTCGGGGACGTCAAGTCGGGCAAGGTGAAGCTGCTGGTCGCCACGAGCGTCGCGGCGCGCGGGCTCGACGTCAAGCAACTGGTGCTGGTCGTCAACTACGACTGTCCCAACCACTACGAGGACTACGTGCATAGGTTAGTGACCACAGAGGCGATGCTCGGGGACGTCAAGTCGGGCAAGGTGAATTTGCTGGTCGCCACGAGCGTCGCGGCGCGCGGGCTCGACGTCAAGCAACTGGTGCTGGTCGTCAACTACGACTGTCCCAACCACTACGAGGACTACGTGCACAGGTTAGTGACAACAGAGGCGATGCTCGGGGACGTCAAGTCGGGCAAGGTGAAGTTGCTGGTCGCCACGAGCGTCGCGGCGCGCGGGCTCGACGTCAAGCAACTGGTGCTGGTCGTCAACTACGACTGTCCCAACCACTACGAGGACTACGTGCACAGGTTAGTGACAACAGAGGCGATGCTCGGGGACGTCAAGTCGGGCAAGGTGAAGTTGCTGGTCGCCACGAGCGTCGCGGCGCGCGGGCTCGACGTCAAGCAGCTGGTGCTGGTCGTCAACTACGACTGTCCCAACCACTACGAGGACTACGTGCACAGGTTAGTGACAACAGAGGCGATGCTCGGGGACGTCAAGTCGGGCAAGGTGAAGTTGCTGGTCGCCACGAGCGTCGCGGCGCGCGGGCTCGACGTCAAGCAACTGGTGCTGGTCGTCAACTACGACTGTCCCAACCACTACGAGGACTACGTGCACAGGTTAGTGACAACAGAGGCGATGCTCGGGGACGTCAAGTCGGGCAAGGTGAAGTTGCTGGTCGCCACGAGCGTCGCGGCGCGCGGGCTCGACGTCAAGCAACTGGTGCTGGTCGTCAACTACGACTGTCCCAACCACTACGAGGACTACGTGCACAGGTTAGTGACAACAGAGGCGATGCTCGGGGACGTCAAGTCGGGCAAGGTGAAGTTGCTGGTCGCCACGAGCGTCGCGGCGCGCGGGCTCGACGTCAAGCAACTGGTGCTGGTCGTCAACTACGACTGTCCCAACCACTACGAGGACTACGTGCACAGGTTAGTGACAACAGAGGCGATGCTCGGGGACGTCAAGTCGGGCAAGGTGAAGTTGCTGGTCGCCACGAGCGTCGCGGCGCGCGGGCTCGACGTCAAGCAGCTGGTGCTGGTCGTCAACTACGACTGTCCCAACCACTACGAGGACTACGTGCACAGGTTAGTGACAACAGAGGCGATGCTCGGGGACGTCAAGTCGGGCAAGGTGAAGTTGCTGGTCGCCACGAGCGTCGCGGCGCGCGGGCTCGACGTCAAGCAGCTGGTGCTGGTCGTCAACTACGACTGTCCCAACCACTACGAGGACTACGTGCACAGGTTAGTGACAACAGAGGCGATGCTCGGGGACGTCAAGTCGGGCAAGGTGAAGTTGCTGGTCGCCACGAGCGTCGCGGCGCGCGGGCTCGACGTCAAGCAGCTGGTGCTGGTCGTCAACTACGACTGTCCCAACCACTACGAGGACTACGTGCACAGGTTAGTGACAACAGAGGCGATGCTCGGGGACGTCAAGTCGGGCAAGGTGAAGTTGCTGGTCGCCACGAGCGTCGCGCGCGGGCTCGACGTCAAGCAGCTGGTGCTGGTCGTCAACTACGACTGTCCCAACCACTACGAGGACTACGTGCACAGGTTAGTGACAACAGAGGCGATGCTCGTGGACGTCAAGTCGGGCAAGGTGAAGTTGCTGGTCGCCACGAGCGTCGCGGCGCGCGGGCTCGACGTCAAGCAGCTGGTGCTGGTCGTCAACTACGACTGTCCCAACCACTACGAGGACTACGTGCACAGGTTAGTGACAACAGAGGCGATGCTCGGGGACGTCAAGTCGGGCAAGGTGAAGTTGCTGGTCGCCACGAGCGTCGCGGCGCGCGGGCTCGACGTCAAGCAGCTGGTGCTGGTCGTCAACTACGACTGTCCCAACCACTACGAGGACTACTTGCACAGGTTAGTGACAACAGAGGCGATGCTCGGGGACGTCAAGTCGGGCAAGGTGAAGTTGCTGGTCGCCACGAGCGTCGCGGCGCGCGGGCTCGACGTCAAGCAGCTGGTGCTGGTCGTCAACTACGACTGTCCCAACCACTACGAGGACTACGTGCACAGGTTAGTGACAACAGAGGCGATGCTCGGGGACGTCAAGTCGGGCAAGGTGAAGTTGCTGGTCGCCACGAGCGTCGCGGCGCGCGGGCTCGACGTCAAGCAGCTGGTGCTGGTCGTCAACTACGACTGTCCCAACCACTACGAGGACTACGTGCACAGGTTAGTGACAACAGAGGCGATGCTCTGGGACGTCAAGTCGGGCAAGGTGAAGTTGCTGGTCGCCACGAGCGTCGCGGCGCGTGGGCTCGACGTCAAGCAACTGGTGCTGGTCGTCAACTACGACTGTCCCAACCACTACGAGGACTACGTGCACAGGTTAGTGACAACAGAGGCGATGCTCGGGGACGTCAAGTCGGGCAAGGTGAAGTTGCTGGTCGCCACGAGCGTCGCGGCGCGCGGGCTCGACGTCAAGCAACTGGTGCTGGTCGTCAACTACGACTGTCCCAACCACTACGAGGACTACGTGCACAGGTTAGTGACAACAGAGGCGATGCTCGGGGACGTCAAGTCGGGCAAGGTGAAGTTGCTGGTCGCCACGAGCGTCGCGGCGCGCGGGCTCGACGTCAAGCAGCTGGTGCTGGTCGTCAACTACGACTGTCCCAACCACTACGAGGACTACGTGCACAGGTTAGTGACAACAGAGGCGATGCTCGGGGACGTCAAGTCGGGCAAGGTGAAGTTGCTGGTCGCCACGAGCGTCGCGGCGCGCGGGCTCGACGTCAAGCAGCTGGTGCTGGTCGTCAACTACGACTGTCCCAACCACTACGAGGACTACGTGCACAGGTTAGTGACAACAGAGGCGATGCTCGGGGACGTCAAGTCGGGCAAGGTGAAGTTGCTGGTCGCCACGAGCGTCGCGGCGCGCGGGCTCGACGTCAAGCAACTGGTGCTGGTCGTCAACTACGACTGTCCCAACCACTACGAGGACTACGTGCACAGGTTAGTGACAACAGAGGCGATGCTCGGGGACGTCAAGTCGGGCAAGGTGAAGTTGCTGGTCGCCACGAGCGTCGCGGCGCGCGGGCTCGACGTCAAGCAACTGGTGCTGGTCGTCAACTACGACTGTCCCAACCACTACGAGGACTACGTGCACAGGTTAGTGACAACAGAGGCGATGCTCGGGGACGTCAAGTCGGGCAAGGTGAAGTTGCTGGTCGCCACGAGCGTCGCGGCGCGCGGGCTCGACGTCAAGCAGCTGATGCTGGTCGTCAACTACGACTGTCCCAACCACTACGAGGACTACGTGCACAGGTTAGTGACAACAGAGGCGATGCTCGGGGACGTCAAGTCGGGCAAGGTGAAGTTGCTGGTCGCCACGAGCGTCGCGGCGCGCGGGCTCGACGTCAAGCAGCTGGTGCTGGTCGTCAACTACGACTGTCCCAACCACTACGAGGACTACGTGCACAGGTTAGTGACAACAGAGGCGATGCTCGGGGACGTCAAGTCGGGCAAGGTGAAGTTGCTGGTCGCCACGAGCGTCGCGGCGCGCGGGCTCGACGTCAAGCAGCTGGTGCTGGTCGTCAACTACGACTGTCCCAACCACTACGAGGACTACGTGCACAGGTTAGTGACAACAGAGGCGATGCTCGGGGACGTCAAGTCGGGCAAGGTGAAGTTGCTGGTCGCCACGAGCGTCGCGGCGCGCGGGCTCGACGTCAAGCAACTGGTGCTGGTCGTCAACTACGACTGTCCCAACCACTACGAGGACTACGTGCACAGGTTAGTGACAACAGAGGCGATGCTCGGGGACGTCAAGTCGGGCAAGGTGAAGTTGCTGGTCGCCACGAGCGTCGCGGCGCGCGGGCTCGACGTCAAGCAACTGGTGCTGGTCGTCAACTACGACTGTCCCAACCACTACGAGGACTACGTGCACAGGTTAGTGACAACAGAGGCGATGCTCGGGGACGTCAAGTCGGGCAAGGTGAAGTTGCTGGTCGCCACGAGCGTCGCGGCGCGCGGGCTCGACGTCAAGCAACTGGTGCTGGTCGTCAACTACGACTGTCCCAACCACTACGAGGACTACGTGCACAGGTTAGTGACAACAGAGGCGATGCTCGGGGACGTCAAGTCGGGCAAGGTGAAGTTGCTGGTCGCCACGAGCGTCGCGGCGCGCGGGCTCGACGTCAAGCAACTGGTGCTGGTCGTCAACTACGACTGTCCCAACCACTACGAGGACTACGTGCACAGGTTAGTGACAACAGAGGCGATGCTCGGGGACGTCAAGTCGGGCAAGGTGAAGTTGCTGGTCGCCACGAGCGTCGCGGCGCGCGGGCTCGACGTCAAGCAACTGGTGCTGGTCGTCAACTACGACTGTCCCAACCACTACGAGGACTACGTGCACAGGTTAGTGACAACAGAGGCGATGCTCGGGGACGTCAAGTCGGGCAAGGTGAAGTTGCTGGTCGCCACGAGCGTCGCGGCGCGCGGGCTCGACGTCAAGCAACTGGTGCTGGTCGTCAACTACGACTGTCCCAACCACTACGAGGACTACGTGCACAGGTTAGTGACAACGGAGGCGATGCTCGGGGACGTCAAGTCGGGCAAGGTGAAGTTGCTGGTCGCCACGAGCGTCGCGGCGCGCGGGCTCGACGTCAAGCAACTGGTGCTGGTCGTCAACTACGACTGTCCCAACCACTACGAGGACTACGTGCACAGGTTAGTGACAACAGAGGCGATGCTCGGGGACGTCAAGTCGGGCAAGGTGAAGTTGCTGGTCGCCACGAGCGTCGCGGCGCGCGGGCTCGACGTCAAGCAACTGGTGCTGGTCGTCAACTACGACTGTCCCAACCACTACGAGGACTACGTGCACAGGTTAGTGACAACAGAGGCGATGCTCGGGGACGTCAAGTCGGGCAAGGTGAAGTTGCTGGTCGCCACGAGCGTCGCGGCGCGCGGGCTCGACGTCAAGCAACTGGTGCTGGTCGTCAACTACGACTGTCCCAACCACTACGAGGACTACGTGCACAGGTTAGTGACAACAGAGGCGATGCTCGGGGACGTCAAGTCGGGCAAGGTGAAGTTGCTGGTCGCCACGAGCGTCGCGGCGCGCGGGCTCGACGTCAAGCAACTGGTGCTGGTCGTCAACTACGACTGTCCCAACCACTACGAGGACTACGTGCACAGGTTAGTGACAACAGAGGCGATGCTCGGGGACGTCAAGTCGGGCAAGGTGAAGTTGCTGGTCGCCACGAGCGTCGCGGCGCGCGGGCTCGACGTCAAGCAACTGGTGCTGGTCGTCAACTACGACTGTCCCAACCACTACGAGGACTACGTGCACAGGTTAGTGACAACAGAGGCGATGCTCGGGGACGTCAAGTCGGGCAAGGTGAAGTTGCTGGTCGCCACGAGCGTCGCGGCGCGCGGGCTCGACGTCAAGCAACTGGTGCTGGTCGTCAACTACGACTGTCCCAACCACTACGAGGACTACGTGCACAGGTTAGTGACAACAGAGGCGACAGCGAACTTCAATCCGGGCAAGATAAAGAGCGTTAAACTTGAGGATCACAAGTCAACACGTGTTTAGGGCACTTGCATATGGCGGTTCCCAATATTCTATCTATCCATGGTTTGCCTTTGTAAAACCAATATTTTATTTGGCAAATGTATTAAAAAGCGTCGTTCAATGCACGTGCGGAATTGTCATTTTTACTCGTCCTTATAGTTGACCCTCGCCTTCGGCTTGTGTCAACAAACCGAGACTCGTAAAGAAATGACATACTTTCCGCTCTTATGTTGAAATGTACTACTTATTTTCTTTTAATGTTGCTTCTTGCGGCTCAGATGCGGTCGCACCGGGCGCGCAGGCAACAAGGGCTTCGCGTGGACCTTCCTCACGCCGGAGCAGGGCCGGTACGCGGGCGACGTGCTGCGCGCCTTCGAGCTGGCGGGCACGCCGCCGCCGCCGGAGCTCAAGCAGCTGTGGGAGACATACAAGGAGGCGCAGGAGAAGGACGGCAAGAAAGTGCACACTGGGGGCGGCTTCAGTGGGAAGGGTGAGTTGGATACCGCCGACACGCCGGTCGAGAAATGCATCAATAGTAGGGGAGCCGGACCTCCATCGACCTTCACCGAGCTGATAATAGAATGAGACCTATTGTATAATAAACTTAGTCTATTAGAAAATATATTAAAAATGGGTTCCCTGGAAAAATCCTGGACAGAATATTTTTAACTATTTAAAAAAAAGCCACTTAGCTATTTGCACAAATGGCAGAAATCTGCCCCAAAAGTTCACAATGTTACCGGACTTAGTTGCTATTTGTCGTTTCGTACTAAAGTATTGTAAGATTATGTTTCAATTTAATGTCGTGCTAAGGCTTCAAATTCGACGAGTCGGAAGCGCAGGCGGCGACGGAGCGGAAGAAGTACCAGAAGGCGGCGCTGGGGCTGCAGGACTCGGACGACGAGGACGTGGAGGGCGACCTCGACCAGCAGATCGAGACCATGCTGGCCGCCAAGAAGATCGTCAAGGAAATCAAGGTAGGCTCACGTTAATAGAGGAAGAAGCACCAGAAGGCGGCGCTGGGGCTGCAGGACTCGGACGACGAGGACGTGGAGGGCGACCTCGACCAGCAGATCGAGACCATGCTGGCCGCCAAGAAGATCGTCAAGGAAATCAAGGTAGGCTCACGTTAATAGAGGAAGAAGCACCAGAAGGCGGCGCTGGGGCTGCAGGACTCGGACGACGAGGACGTGGAGGGCGACCTCGACCAGCAGATCGAGACCATGCTGGCCGCCAAGAAGATCGTCAAGGAAATCAAGGTAGGCTCACGTTAATAGAGGAAGAAGCACCAGAAGGCGGCGCTGGGGCTGCAGGACTCGGACGACGAGGACGTGGAGGGCGACCTCGACCAGCAGATCGAGACCATGCTGGCCGCCAAGAAGATCGTCAAGGAAATCAAGGTAGGCTCACGTTAATAGAGGAAGAAGCACCAGAAGGCGGCGCTGGGGCTGCAGGACTCGGACGACGAGGACGTGGAGGGCGACCTCGACCAGCAGATCGAGACCATGCTGGCCGCCAAGAAGATCGTCAAGGAAATCAAGGTAGGCTCACGTTAATAGAGGAAGAAGCACCAGAAGGCGGCGCTGGGGCTGCAGGACTCGGACGACGAGGACGTGGAGGGCGACCTCGACCAGCAGATCGAGACCATGCTGGCCGCCAAGAAGATCGTCAAGGAAATCAAGGTAGGCTCACGTTAATAGAGGAAGAAGCACCAGAAGGCGGCGCTGGGGCTGCAGGACTCGGACGACGAGGACGTGGAGGGCGACCTCGACCAGCAGATCGAGACCATGCTGGCCGCCAAGAAGATCGTCAAGGAAATCAAGGTAGGCTCACGTTAATAGAGGAAGAAGCACCAGAAGGCGGCGCTGGGGCTGCAGGACTCGGACGACGAGGACGTGGAGGGCGACCTCGACCAGCAGATCGAGACCATGCTGGCCGCCAAGAAGATCGTCAAGGAAATCAAGGTAGGCTCACGTTAATAGAGGAAGAAGCACCAGAAGGCGGCGCTGGGGCTGCAGGACTCGGACGACGAGGACGTGGAGGGCGACCTCGACCAGCAGATCGAGACCATGCTGGCCGCCAAGAAGATCGTCAAGGAAATCAAGGTAGGCTCACGTTAATAGAGGAAGAAGCACCAGAAGGCGGCGCTGGGGCTGCAGGACTCGGACGACGAGGACGTGGAGGGCGACCTCGACCAGCAGATCGAGACCATGCTGGCCGCCAAGAAGATCGTCAAGGAAATCAAGGTAGGCTCACGTTAATAGAGGAAGAAGCACCAGAAGGCGGCGCTGGGGCTGCAGGACTCGGACGACGAGGACGTGGAGGGCGACCTCGACCAGCAGATCGAGACCATGCTGGCCGCCAAGAAGATCGTCAAGGAAATCAAGGTAGGCTCACGTTAATAGAGGAAGAAGCACCAGAAGGCGGCGCTGGGGCTGCAGGACTCGGACGACGAGGACGTGGAGGGCGACCTCGACCAGCAGATCGAGACCATGCTGGCCGCCAAGAAGATCGTCAAGGAAATCAAGGTAGGCTCACGTTAATAGAGGAAGAAGCACCAGAAGGCGGCGCTGGGGCTGCAGGACTCGGACGACGAGGACGTGGAGGGCGACCTCGACCAGCAGATCGAGACCATGCTGGCCGCCAAGAAGATCGTCAAGGAAATCAAGGTAGGCTCACGTTAATAGAGGAAGAAGCACCAGAAGGCGGCGCTGGGGCTGCAGGACTCGGACGACGAGGACGTGGAGGGCGACCTCGACCAGCAGATCGAGACCATGCTGGCCGCCAAGAAGATCGTCAAGGAAATCAAGGTAGGCTCACGTTAATAGAGGAAGAAGCACCAGAAGGCGGCGCTGGGGCTGCAGGACTCGGACGACGAGGACGTGGAGGGCGACCTCGACCAGCAGATCGAGACCATGCTGGCCGCCAAGAAGATCGTCAAGGAAATCAAGGTAGGCTCACGTTAATAGAGGAAGAAGCACCAGAAGGCGGCGCTGGGGCTGCAGGACTCGGACGACGAGGACGTGGAGGGCGACCTCGACCAGCAGATCGAGACCATGCTGGCCGCCAAGAAGATCGTCAAGGAAATCAAGGTAGGCTCACGTTAATAGAGGAAGAAGCACCAGAAGGCGGCGCTGGGGCTGCAGGACTCGGACGACGAGGACGTGGAGGGCGACCTCGACCAGCAGATCGAGACCATGCTGGCCGCCAAGAAGATCGTCAAGGAAATCAAGGTAGGCTCACGTTAATCCCTGGTCTGTGCTTTACTGTGATTACTTATACTCATTTAAAAAATGGTTATGGGTTACGTTTTGCCATTTTGGTATGGACTATGGAGCCTTAAAAAAGACAATGGTTGAATGTTCAGCGTTTGGACTGGCGCCCTCATTTTTTGAGAAAACTGGTAACATAGTTGTGGAGAGAATGCAATGGAAGTATAGGAGAGTGCACTGAAGGATTACTCGCCTTGATTTATAGTGTCACGATCCTCAGTCATGACTCATGATGGACCGACTGAAGATGATAAGAGAGAAAATACACAGCGACAGTCATTGTGTAACTTTTTAATTGTTATTTTGATTCCTGACCATACTTACTATTATAAGGATTACCTTACCAAAGGATTGAGATTTGAGCTTTGAATATTTTTGTCCAGCCCGGTGTAGGCACCGCAGCTCCACCCACGGCCGCGGGCGCGATGGGAACTGACGGCAAACTGGAGCTGGCCAAGCGCCTGGCCTCCCGCATCAACCTGGCCAAAGGCCTGGGCGTGGAGCAGAAGGGCGCCACGCAACAGGCGGCCGAAGCCATCCTCAAGGGCGCTCCCTCCGCGCATACCCTTATAACGGTGAGTACGCCTTTGCTATACGAAATGTTGCAGCTACTACTTTTTTTTTAAATACGCATTTTAGGTATAACATAGGCTAAAATGATTAAATCCTATACCTTTAAACGAGCAATTCTTGTATATATTATATTTCTATATAATCTGAATCTCGGAAACGGCTCGAACGATTTTCACGAAATTTAGTATACAAGGGGTTTTGGGGGCAATAAATTGATTCATTTTTAGAAAATGTCGTGTTTACCAAAAAAATAAAAAATAAATCTATACCTGACATCTATAGGCGATAAAGTAAACCTATTACAGTAAACTCCTGCTGCCATCTATTGGTAAGTAGCTGTAATACTACCAGCAAAGCTCGGTCACCCAACTATACTCGACGCAGCGAACCGTGATCCCTATGACACTGACAGCTAATGTCACCATATAACATTGTAGTGGCGTCACCATTAAATCGGGATCATATTGGGGGCGTCTAAAAATGCCATTTATAAATTTTACGTAGCTTTATACCATTAGTAATGATATTCCGTTGATATTTTTAACAATTCTTAACATTTACAAGAAGTTATGTCAATCTGAATTTATGTTTACGTCCTGCAAAACTTACGTCGTGTGACGTTTATCGACTAGGGCGGCAAGTATCGATAATAAAATGTCGGTAATGGAAACGAGTCCACAATTTTTCAGACAAAACAAATAAATGGGGAGCATTCATTTTCATGATAAAATATATACTTATATAGCAAAAATTACAAATTTTAAAAACCCCCGACACAAAAAATAAAATATAAAAAGTAACAAATAATATTTTAAACCTATTATAATAATTTTAATCGTCACAATATAATATTAAGTACGTTCAAATATTTTTTAATTCAAGCGTCGTCACATCGTCGGGGGACATAATATAGACACGTTAAACTTATGACACCCTGTTTGCGTCTCTCTAACGGTCCCCCGACGATGCGACGATGCTTGAATTAAAAAATATTTGAACGTACTTAATATTATATTGTGACGATTAAAATTATTATAATAGGTTTAAAATATTATTTGTTACTTTTTATATTTTATTTTTTGTGTCGGGGGTTTTTAAAATTTGTAATTTTACTTTTATTTTGTCCTTTTTAAAGTAGGTAATAAGGTATTAAATATAGGGAAGGTATTAATAGTGATAAGTAAGTAACTTAGTTAGTTACTAGATATAATATTAGTTTTCATTTAGTAGATTAAGTTTTACCTTCCTACTCGTAAGTTTAGGTTAAATATTAGGTAGGTATTTGTTTTTTGTATAAGTTTAAGCAATTTAGGTATGCCTATGGGAACGATAGGACATATAGAAGGTAGTCAGATCCCCTCATCAACTATTAAAGAGCTGATGATCATCAAACGGCAAATCAGGACATGCTTACCTTACCATATACTTTCAATATCATTGAAGTAACACGGTAGGACCAAATTTCGAATCGATAGGATACATGGAAGGTAGTCTGATCCCCTCATCAACTATTAGAGAGCTGATCTTCTTCAAACGGCTGATCAGGTCATGATTACCTTACCATACGCTTTAAATACCATTGAAATAACACGGTACCAAGTTTCGTAACGATAGGACATATGGAAGGTAGTCAGATCCCCTCATCAACTATTAAAGAGCTGATCTTCTTCAAACGACTGATCAGGTCATGATTACCTTACGATACGCTTTAAATATCATTGAAATAACACGGTACCAAGTTTCAAAACGATAGGACATATGGAAGGTAGTTAGATCCCCTCATCAACTATTAAAGAGCTGATGATCTTCAAACGGCAAATCAGGACATGGTTACCTTACCATATACTTTCAATATCATTGAAGTAACACGGTACCAAATTTCGAATCAATAGGATATATGGAAGGTAGTCAGATCCCCTCATCAATTATTAACGAGCTGATGATCTTCAAACGGAAAATCAGGTCATGGTTACCTTACCATATACTTTCAATATCATTGAAGTAACACGGTAGGACCAAATTTCGAATCGATAGGATACATGGAAGGTAGTCTGATCCCCTCATCAACTATTAGAGAGCTGATCTTCTTCAAACGGCTGATCAGGTCATGATTACCTTACCATACGCTTTAAATACCATTGAAATAACACGGTACCAAGTTTCGTAACGATAGGACATATGGAAGGTAGTCAGATCCCCTCATCAACTATTAAAGAGCTGATCTTCTTCAAACGACTGATCAGGTCATGATTACCTTACGATACGCTTTAAATATCATTGAAATAACACGGTACCAAGTTTCAAAACGATAGGACATATGGAAGGTAGTTAGATCCCCTCATCAACTATTAAAGAGCTGATGATCTTCAAACGGCAAATCAGGACATGGTTACCTTACCATATACTTTCAATATCATTGAAGTAACACGGTACCAAATTTCGAATCAATAGGATATATGGAAGGTAGTCAGATCCCCTCATCAATTATTAACGAGCTGATGATCTTCAAACGGAAAATCAGGTCATGGTTACCTTACCATATACTTTCAATGTCATTGAAGCTACACGATACGAAATTTCGAATCGATCGGACATAAAGAAGTTAGTCAGATCCCCTCATCAACTAGAAAATAGCTGATAATCTTCAAACGGCTGAACAGATTTTCATGAAACATGGCTAAGAACACTCGGGATAAAATTATCTATGACACAAAATAAACTTCATGAAAATCGGTCCATCCGTTTGGGCGCTACGATACCACAGACAGAAACACAGATACACAGATACACAGACACGTTAAACTTATAACACCCCTTTTGCGTCGGGGGTTAAAAAACGTGTTTACCGGGTTAAGCATTATTAGAAAATAACAAGGTTGGAAACTTTTTTGGTTTTACTTACCTACTTAATCTATGCCAAAAATCTTAAATTAATACAACAACAACAAAATAGACATTAAAAATGCACATGGTAATGTTTTTTAAAACATGTTTACCAACGTGGCTTAGGTGCAAGCCACGCCTTTGTCTAAAAAAAAAATTATCGACACGACCAAAGACACGACCCATCACTAAACGAACTGTCATAGGGATCATGGTTCGCCGCGTGGAGAATAGTTCTTTTGATAAAACAACGAAGGTTTTTAAATTGACATGGATAAATGGTTCAAAGTTTTTGGCATCTAAAAAGACTCTGAAGACAACATTTTTGCAATGTTTCTTGTCCATTATTTTCAGTGCAGAAATAATTTCCAAATGCGGTAATAAAGTTTGACTTTTCATTAATGTTTCTATAATGAGGTTTCTATGTTTTGTGAAAAAATAAAGATTTTGAATTTTGATTTTGTCCCCTTAGGAGTAGAAACGACAATTAAGTTTATTCAGTTGGCAAAGACTGAGGGACTGGACAACTTTTTGGTTTTTATCCTCCCCTAACCTCTTTATCTGTTCAATTATGTGTTTGCTTCCTCTAAAATTAATTAGTATTAAATGCTTGAGTTTGTAACATTACACAAATCATTTAGTTTGTTGAATGTGTTAACGTAAAATTTACGTTTATTTCCACGATTCACGACTCACGAACTGGGCGTCACATGACGTCTCCGAATTGTCGAGGGAATTAGCGTCGAAATTATTGTGAAAATTGTACCACAATCACGGCTACATTGTCCCATGCCTTGTGACTGTTTGATCTTGTAAATAATGTTTGAATAACTTTATTGTATAATTCATTAGCATCATTTTTTATCCAGTCAACGTATTTGCTTATATGCAAACTTGTGGTTATCGATTTGTAATAATGAGGATGTAGATGTGTAGAGATGTTTTTGTGTAGCTTAGTATGTGGGGATCATATCAGGAAACCAGTAAATAAACCATATAAATTGTAATTGATAGTAATTATTTTAACTTATAATTAAAAAAATAATGAAGACCAACTATAATGAACCACTTGTCAACTGCAAATGTAGCATATAGAAGAAATTTAAATGGTAATTTTTATTCTTATAATTCCTCGTGGATCATCGTCGTTTGAACTTTTGCTAGTCAATTTTGCTGCATAGAACTAAAACTTCCTTAAAGATTGCTTGCATTATTTGTAGTGTTAGGGTTTTAAAGTAAATATTATACCATCTTGATCTTCATGTTCATGATTTAATGTACCACCAATTTGACGTAACATATTAACAACTCTCATTTCAAAAACATTTCAAAGGAAGGAGTATAATAACTGCCATGAACTAGTCTTAGTTGTCTCTGAACTCTCATAATTGAATTCCCTTACGGTAGATAGTTATAAGGACGGTGGTGCTACATATTTATAGTTCCACGAACTTTCTAGTCTAGTGACCAAAATTGAAACTAACATCGCGGCGGTACTTTCCCGGTACCATTACAGCAGAATCCGACGCAGGCAGCGACACTGGCCAAGAAAACTGGCTCTATAATCATAATACCCATAATTGCAGGCCAAAACAGTAGCGGAACAGTTGGCGGCGAAACTGAACACGCGTCTCAACTACCAGCCGCGCGACGAGAGCGCCTCCGAGCCGGCCGAGGAGGTGTTCCGCAAGTACGAGACCGAGCTCGAGATCAACGACTTCCCGCAGCAGGCGCGCTGGAGGGTCACCAGCAAGGTCGGTCCAACTGTTGTGAGGCTGCTTGCCTTCATTGTACCAAAAAATAAACACGTCTTATCACTTAACCATCATCGCATCGGCCTGCACAGCGAGCGAAACCATAACTGTCCATCATTCCTCATTCAGCTACTTCCCGACTGCCGCTGTCGTCGACATCGTCGATGTGACCTGTAGTTATAGCCAATGTCTTAGAGTCCCAATAATTGAAAGAAACCAATGATTGTCTATGGTAAGCGATAGTTAATGTCAAAATAATGTCAATGTCACATCTACTTATACGTATAAATGGGTCCCGCGACCGACGACCTATTTATAATTTGCATCGACAATTATCGTTAAGAGCGTTTATGCAAAACGGCGCGCATCGCGTTTCTTGCCATACTAGAGCACGTTTTCGTTGGCACTGACGCAATTTTGCGCTGATAATGCTATTACAAAAAAAATTATAGTAAAATAAATATACTACTTATTAAAATAGTAAATAACCAGTGACATTGAATATTAATTGAATTTAATTACTTTAATTCAGAAATAACAAAATATCTTAGATTTTATCCTAAAATAATACGTTTAATTTATCGAAAAAAGCTAAAAATGACACTTTTCGGTTTATGGTTTTTGAATGAAAATCTAGGAAAATCGTGTTTTTTTTTGAGACACTTTTTTGTAAATGTTATTAATTTTCTAAATATGTCATTGTTATAAGTTTGTGTTAAGAAACATGGCAAATATCTTGCATCTGCGTAGAGCGTCGACCGCTATTTTAGCAAACAGCCTATACAAAAACTGTTCTAGTGAGAAAGTTATACACATATTTTAAAATATTTTTGAGACAAGTTCTAGATTATGAAATGCCAAGTAATATGAATTCAATTATCTAATCTATAATTGAACACATAACTATTTTATGTTCCTTCGGAAATCGTAAATTTTGACTCAAGCATAATACTAACGCATGAAGCGCCTTAACGCCTATCAAAATTGCATCTTGGTTCACATCTTAGCAACTTTCGTGATAGAAACGTTTTTTTTTTCTCTTATTTAGCATATACTTTTTGAAAGTTCATTTTTTTTTCAAACTTGCTTGTACGCGGAATTTTCGGCTCCATCGGCCATTGCCCCTACGACATGCATGACCTGCCCACTGCCCCTACGACATGCATGACCTGCCCACTGCCACTTTTCTTGCTAATGGTTTGGGCTATGTCAGTGACCTTGGTTCTCCTGCGGATTTCCTCATTTCGGATCCTATCCTCAGGGAAACTCCTAACATAGCCCTCATGAGCCACTAAACGACTCTAAATTTGTGATTCATACATTGTCGTTACACATGTCATTTCTGAACAAAGTCTCTTTAAAGATCTATCTATCTTGGCTACTAAAATAAATGCATTTATACTATCAGCTATTGTCGAAAAGAACTAGCAATCTTTTGAAGTGCTTTCCGTTTTGAAATGACATTCTATTTCGAACATTATCTTGACTCGTTGATCAGTCTAAGAATGTACTCGTGTTAAATGCTCTTAACTTGACTATCTTGAGTGTTTTTGAGTCTCTTCGTATCGACGTTGATATTTTATAAATAGGAAGTCTTTTTATCATTAGTTGTCAGGCGATTTTTGGTGACTTACTTAATCAGCCTATTGATATCCACTGCTGGATATAGGCCTTTCCGAGAGCGCGCCACCACACACGGTCCTCCGCCTTCCTCATCCACCCGCTACCAGCGACCTTCTTTAGATCATCGGTCCAGCGGGCAGGAGGTCGTCCTACGCTGCGCTTACCGGTACGCGGTCTCCACTCCAGAACACGTCTGCCCCAACGGCCGTCGGTTCTGCGACAGATATGGCCCGCCCACTGCCACTTCAACTTGCTAATCCGTTGGGCTATGTCGGTAACCTTGGTTCTCCTACGGATGTCCTCGTTGCGGATTCTATCCTTCAGAGAAACACCCAACATAGCCCTCTCCATAGCACGCTGAGCGACTTTGAACTTGTGGACAAGGCCTACTGTGAGTGTCCACGTTTCTGCTCCGTATGTCATGACCGGCAAGACGCAGGCGTTGAAGACTTTTGTCTTTAGGCATTGGGGTATCGGCGAGTTGAAGACTTGACGCAGTTTTCCAAATGCTGCCCATCCCAGCTGAATTCTTCTGTCAGCTTCCTTGTCGAAGTTGTTTCTACCTAACTGTATTACCTGTCCTAGGTAGTTATATTCTTGAACAACTTCGATGCTGGCATTCTCGACAATGATGGGCCTTGTCATTGAACATGATCTTCGTTTTGTCCACATTCATCTTAAGACCCACTCGTCTGGAAGAAGTGCTAAGGTCGGTCAGCATTTGCTCAAGTTCCTGCGGCGTTTCTGCCAATATTACTATGTCGTCTGCAAACCGTAAGTGTGAGATGTATTCGCCATTTACGTTTATGCCACAACCTTTTCAGTCCAAAACCTTGAACACATCCTCGAGAGCGGAAGTAAACAGTTTCGGAGAAATGACGTCCCCCTGCCTTACTCCCCTTCGAATTGGTATCGGATGTGTTGTATGGTTCTGCACCTGAACGGTCATTGTGGCGGCGTCGTAGAGACATCTCAGCACTTCGATGTATCGCCAATCGACTTGGCATCGCTGCAGTGAGTCCAAAACCGCCCAGGTTTCGATGGAGTCGAAGGCTTTCTCGTAGTCCACAAATGCAAGACACAGAGGCAGATTATACTCCTGGGTCTTCTGCATAATCTGCCTCAAAGTGTGGATGTGGTCTACGGTGCTGTAGCCTTTTCGAAACCCGGCTTGTTCGGGAGGTTGGAACTCGTCAAGTCTTCGGGCAAGTCGGTTCGTAATAACCCTAGAGAACAGCTTGTAAATATGGCTCAGAAGTGAGATGGGCCTATAATTCTTTAGCAAGTTCTTGTCACCTTTTTTGAAGAAGAGCACGGTAACACTTTTGCTCCATTCTTTTGGCGTTGTTCCGGTCGTGATGACGGCATTAAAGAGACACTTCAGTTCATTCAGGATTGGTGTACCTCCTGCTTTCAGAAGCTCCGCTGTAATACCGTCATCACCCGGTGTTTTATTATTACGAAGCTGTTCCAGGGCTATACGAATCTCGCCAACGTCGATATCCGGGAGGTCATCGGTGTAGTGGCGAGCAAGTCTCGCTCGCTTGTCATTCGTGATTTGGTGAGGGACGGGTTTAGGGGCATGCGAAGAGTATAGTTGCCCATAGAAGTTCTCGATCTCAGCTAACACCTCTGGAATCGAGGTAACGGTTCTACCGTCTGAAGTCCTCAGCTGTGTTAGATGGCTTCTCCCAAGACTTTTAGCGAATACTTTAGTCCCCTTGTTGCGTTCAATCGCTTCTTCGATTTTACGGGTACTCGCGTCTCGCAAGTCGGAGCGTACCCGCTTTTTAATGAGCTTGTTCAGAGTATGCCGATCTGCAACAGCTGCGGAATTCTCCCGTCTTTGCCTCATTAAATCCAGGGTCTCGCTAGAGATTGTGGACGTTGAACTTCTGCCGTCTTTTCTGCAATATTTACCTTCCACTTCACGAATGACCTTCACCAAATCGCCGTATTTCTGTTCAACTTCGTCGGTGGTTTCCAGCAGATCGAATCGGTTCTTAAGTTCTAGTTGGAACTTCTTTAGTGTTGCCATGGATGGGCGGAATTGAGGACGAAGATTAGACCCCATCATGCGCCGTCTATATAACTGAAGGTTTATATTCAGAGAGCCCCTTACAAGACGGTGATCGCTCCCGGTATTAAACCTGTTGATCACAGAGACGTCTCTGAACATGTCCTTATGATCGGTCATGATGAAGTCTATTTCATTCCTGGTGATGTTATCGGGGCTCTGCCAAGTCCACTTCCTGTGGGCGCTCTTCTTGAAGAATGAATTCATCAAGAACAACCCTTGTTTTTCTAAGAAGTTGACTAGCATTTGCCCCCTATGGTTCCTATCATCGAATCCATGTGGCCCTATTTTCGACTCATCGCGTTCTTGTACTCCCTTTGCGTTGAAGTCCCCCAGAACAACCGTGAAGACGGACTTGTTCGTATTGCCCATAGCTCTGGATACGTCTTCGTATAGAGCTTCTACGTCTTCATCAGAGTATGTCGACGTTGGTGCGTAGACCTGTATTACTTTAAGCGAGTATCTCTTATTTAACTTGATAACAGCATACGCAACCCTCGTCGACACACTACTGATTTCCACGATATTGTTAGCGAGGACTTTGTTGAACAGAAACCCCACTCCGCCTTGGGACGTTCTATCGCCTTCCCGGTAGTAGAGTATATGGCCCGATTCTAAGGTTACAGTATCCTCCCCCTCTCTACGGACTTCTGACAACCCAAGAATGTGCCATTTAATCTTTCCTAACTCTACTAAGATCTCGGCTAGGCTTTCGTCCGACTTCAGAGTCCTGGTATTATACGTAGCCAAGAATAGTCGGTTTTGGTGGTAGCTCGCCGTCGCCCGGAGATTCTTTGCACCCCCTGCCCCGCCGTGACCGCGACTGCTACCAAAGTCGGGAATAGCAGGGCGACCGGGAACTGGGGGCCATTGTGTCTTGGCGCTACTCATCGAAAGATATGCCCATAGTGACCACGCTGGGCAGGCGGGTTGGTCACCGCAGGGCCCAACTGGTCGCACCGGTGTCGCTGCTGCCCGACACCGGCCTGTGTTCTTAACCAGTTTGGCCAACACGAAATGGTTATCCCGCCATTTATCGGTTGAGTGGTGGTACGCCACTCGGGGTCCACTCAGGTCCCCGAGGGGGCTGTCTTCATTTTTGTGAGCCAGCTACTCAACATATCCCTTAGCATAGCTGGGCACCGTTAATCAAATAGTTAACTTCGTTAATCGTTAATCCGTTACAAAAAAAGTTAGCTTCGTTAAACGTTAAAGCGTTACTTTTCCGAAGAATTAACGCAAGTTAACGTTAATCGTTAATCCGTTAATATGTGTAAAATTGCATTTTTATATTGTTGCGTTAGTGAACATCTATCATACATACATATCGATATATCGGTCTCATAGGCCGATATATCGATATTTTATCGATTATTATTCTTCTTTTTAGGGTTCCGTAGCCGAATGGCAAAAAACGGAACCCTTATAAATTCGTCATGTCTGTCTGTCCGTCTGTCCGTCTGTCCGTCTGTCCGTCCGTATGTCACAGCCACTTTTTTCCGAAACTATAAGAGCTATACTGTTGAAACTTGGTAAGTAGTTGTATTCTGTGAACCGCATTAAGGTTTTCACACAAAATTTTAAAAAAAGTAATAAATTTTGGGGGTAAATACTTAAAACTGAAACTCAAAAAAAAATTTTTCATCAAACCCATATGTGTGGGGTATCTATGGATAGGTCTTCAAAAATGATACTAAGGTTTCTAATATCATTTTTTTCTAAAATGAATAGCTTGCGCGAGAGACACTTTTAAAGTGGTAAAATGTGTGTCCCCCCCCTGTAACTTCTAAAATAAGAGTATGATAAAACTAAAAAAAATATATGATGTACATTACCATGCAAACTTCCACCGAAAATTGGTTTGAACGAGATCTAATAAGTATTTTTTTGATATTTACAATAAAACCTCTAAAAACAAAGTTAGTTTTGCGGTTCGATAAGAAAAGTGGTTTTTATGGTTTTATTCCTCCGGTTGAAGTACGGAACCCTCAGTGCGCGAGTCCGACTCGCACTTGACAGGTTATTTAAAAGCTTACTTATGGAACTCCAATGTAGTTTTAGTAATATATAACTCATAGGTATCAAGTCTATGATATTTGATAACCTGGCCCTGATTCTGTAACTCAGCTGCTATAAAAAAATGACAATCACTGACATATATTCTTTATACATTGAAGGTTTGCTAGGAAAATGTTATTTTTATTTCATAGCAAACCTTCAATGGATAAAAAATATATGTCAGTTGTTATCATTTTTTGATAGCAGCTGAGTTACAGAATCAGGGCCCAGTGTTAGCAGCAAAGAGTAAATATACAGTTAGAAGCATAGACTGCATAGACCACGAATACTAGCAGTACAGCATTTTAACCTGATTTTTTGTTAATTTGAGTAATTTAATTTGCGTGGGTTTTTCGATAATACGTCTCGATATTTTGAGGTTTTCGATACGATATATATCGATACGGCGTACCGTCGATATCGATACGTATCAATATTTTTAGGGGTCGATATATCGATATTTATCGGTTTCCCGATATATCGTTGCAAGCCTAGCCACCCGGCACTTGTCGTTTCATACTTGTCTGAACCTGCTTTTCGCGCCGCCGCGCCGACCGGTGCTGTGCGCAGTGCGGTAAATAGTAGGCATTGGATTAACGATTAACGGACTTCTGCATATTAACGGAAGTTAACGAGTCCGTTAACATTTTTAAAAGTTAACTTAAAAGTTAATCCGTTAATCAAAATGTTAACATTCGTTAATTAACGATTAACGGATTAACGAGTTAATGCCCAGCTATGTCCCTTAGTCGCCTCTTACGACACCCACTGGGTAATAGGGGTGGCACTATTCTACTCTGCCGGTGCCACACGGCCTATTATTATATTTTTGGTGACACCCTGAAAGATACCAAACTTAACATTTTTTTACTTTCCTTCTATAAAATAGTTCCCAAAAATATGTAATCAGTTAAATCATAATTTATTAGTATTCAAGTGTTCAGGTGTAACCGAATATTTTTGAATTCCCATTTATAATTTGAATTTCCTATTTCAAACCCGGATGAACTTCGCAAAAAGATTCGTACCACCAGTCAAAAAACCCAAAGACCATAATTATTATAAAGACATTGCTAACACAACGAGGTTTCTTTGTATTAAAATAATTAAGTACTAAAAACAGTAAAATTTGCACGTTTTAATTTACGACTGACATATTTTTCCTTACAAGGAAGTACAAACTAACAAAATCATGTCATCACTTTTGAGCTGTGTTACAAAGTTGTTTATATATTTTATGTTTATTTCATGTCTGTCACAATAACTATTTAAGTGATAATAACTCGTCGCTGGCGTGTAACCTTATTATGTTATTTACTAACAAATCGAGACGGATTTTATTGATTTTTCCAAGTCCACAACCTCATTCCCTGCGTACATTAACTTCGCCCCGAGGTTGGCCCTCATTTGCGATAACCCTTGCAATACTTATGCATCGCACACCATTTCATCACCTCAGTGCATGGCCAGTTCGCAAACAGATCAGTCAAGATGTTGCTCAAACTAGCATTGATTGGTGCTCTCATATTCTTCTGTGTCAAACTTCTGAATCGACGAAGGTGTGTCTATTGCCATTAATTTCTACAGGTAATTCTTCTTTTTTATGAAGACTAGTAACTTCTAGTCCAATAAATACATTTTTTAAATCACTTTTGCATTACATCGTAATAGCCCACTTAGGTAAACTTTTGGTGTCAAAAGCAAGGGTAATTTTAAGTGTAGTGCCCATTAACACGACAGCATAACTGAGAACTACGCTAACGAAATAATACCCATTGGTGCCAATGCTGTTGTTAAAAATCTCTAAAAGTCTAAACTAGTTTAACACATCTAAAATTGGTGCTGGCCTTTTCTAGATGCTCCCCATGGAAAAAGATAGCTCGATAGACTATTTTAAGACTCATCAAAATAGTTTTTTTAGCAGATTTTGCACAACAGAATTGGCACCATTGTCACATTTTCTTGCGACATATTATTGCACATAAAATGCAAAGTATAATATTTCTTTAAAAACTACTTCATATACTGTCTGTAGGATTGTTTTAATAGTCATGCAAAGATTTTGTTGTGCATAATTTCATAACTTACATGATAGTAGCTCTATCCTTTTTTTGAACATTATGAAAGACACCTATCAATTTAGCTTAAAGATATTGTAAAACCGAAAAATCCATATTATCATCTTGGAAGGCGTTTCATGGATTGGTTTGAACTTTTTTGATGCGGGAATTGTAACTCTATTATAACAATTGACTCTCTTATTCACAGGAAGCGCTAGCGTTGATCAGCGAGTATTCTGAAGCGGGTATCACAGTCCGCGGCACGTACGTCCCGCCGGGCAAAGCACCTCCGGAAGGCGAAAGGAAGCTGTACCTGGCCATCGAGAGCTCCCAAGAGCTGGCGGTCGCCAAAGCGAAGTCCGAGATAACGCGCCTCATCAAGGAGGAACTGCTCAAACTGCAGACCTCGGCCCACCACATGGTCAACAAAGCTAGATATAAGGTTCTTTAATATTCTTCGGAAATATAGATTGACGAATCTTGTACTGCATTGTTTTATTTACACTTCGCCTGAAAAATAAAAGGTTTTCATACAAATCTAACGTAAGGAACTACCCGCCATTTCAAGATTTTTTTCGCAACTTTCTAAGATAATAAGACATAGTAGGCGCATGACGGTTTTATTAGTAACTCACGTCGATACTTTTTTTACTTCGAAATGACAATTTTATTGAGTTTGGCGGGCAGATACTTGACTTCTTCAGAGTGCAGACTGTCATTCTCATATATATTTTTAGTTTCCTTCCATTTGAGCGATCGACAGCTTTCTGTGTCTCGCAAAATATGGCATATGAATACAGCTCCTGTCTGTGCTGGGAATCGATTCCAAGATCTGGGGGCCTACCACCATCTCTTTAAGCAGTATTATTGTAATATGGTTTTAAAATTTTCATACTGAGATTGTATGAAAATGTTAAAACAATATTACAATAATACTGCTTTATGAGATGGTGGTAGACCCCCTGCCTTTTATTTTATTTCCTTGTGCTTTGACTACATCTTTCTGGTGAAAGTTATGTCTCACATTATTTTGTTAAATCATGGTTTCCTTAAGTTTCATGAATCCACATGCTACTTAGCTCCTATACGACTATATGGTCGGGTTGGTAACCCTGAGATCTAGATTCTAGTCTTATTTACTTAAGTGTCAAGAGAAAATAACTACTTCCCTCTTACTCTACATAAATTAGCCACAAGCGCATGCGAGCAATATATTAATTCAAATATTCTTAAGTAGACATAGTATGACTATGAGGCTTATCTATATCCAGAATTCCAGCCAGCCATCTGTCGTGCAGAATTGGTACCTACAGCATAATGAATATAACTATAAAGACGTACCATAAAACGGCGTCAATAGAAACAATTTGGAATTTCAAACTAGGTTTGCGATAAAATACAATTTATAAAGAAGTCGCTTTGTTACAGCCTTCTTACAAAATTCCCAAGATCTTTCTCTTTTCACCCCGCTATACGGTATATAACACGCCTTTCCAAAATAATATATGATTGGAATCGGAGCCATATTGTGACGTGGGTCTATGCATTAATTGAATTCCACGTCTCAAAATGTCGCTGGTTCAATAACAAACTCAACTTTTCGGTTTCTACTTTCCTCTCACTGCCTCTTATGGAAATATTGCTAATTCAAACTTTCAGGCACTGATATTATGGGCATCCGAACGATTTGCGTAAACCTTTTTCGTACAAGCAAACGGTAGCGCCATCTGTCAAAATTCTATAGGTGGTTGCTGAGCGAACTAGAAAGAGGCCTTACTGTTGGTGGCAAAACAAGCATTTTTGGAAAAACTGGCGACATTTTTTCGCTCCGTCCGCCCTATCCAGGGTAGATGTCTAGTGTACGAAAGAAGAACCACTTGGAAATCTATACATAAGACTGACGTGTCGAGTGTCGGATTTCGCTTAGACTAGACGGGGTAGAAGCCTTTAAAAATGATAAAAAAAAGAAAATAAATTACGACTGGGACGGGAAAAATATAGGCGGGATGGGAAAAATAAATCTTTTATAATTAATTCTTCCGTTCAACGTACCTATTGTAGAAACGTTGTATATCTTTTAATTACCTACAATATTGCCATTTAACTGTTTTATAATTTTCAAAAATTAACATTTATTATCTATTAAAATTTTCAAAAATTTATCCATCCTGGTCTATAGGACAAACGGACTTTAGTATAAACTTGATCAAACTATACAAAAAGACAAAAAATCAAATGTTCTTTTGCTTCTTCAAACTTCCTCCATAATGTTAGTACTCAAGTACCTAATGAAGGTTTGAATGGAGAATTCCAGTACCGTCGGATAAGACTCAGCACGTGTTCTTCCCAAGATAGCGACGGCGGCGAAGTCAATAATAAAACAACTACTCATATTATCATCTCAGATATAAATAGCGCGTCTCGTGCTGTTAGTGATACGGTTATCAGTGGGAAGATTCCATGGCAAACAAAGTGCGTTGCAGCCAGCTTCGTGACGACCTCACGATAACTTAACGGCGGAATATTTTTACTGTTGGAATAATGATAGTTATAGTACGTGGCGATTAAATTGACCCAAAATGGCAGCCGTCTGTGCAGGTACGAGTACCTACATCTCGTACCTCGTCTTTCCCTCGCAGCGCTCGCGCCCTCATGGTTGACACCCAAAATGTGTTCTGCGCATGGTTCAACCAATATTATTATCTGCTCAATCAACCTCGCAGTTATGGGGGCCGAAAGTCGAAACGCGGGAGGGCGCGGCGCCCGTTCGATACTTGCTCTTGGTGTGTTCCTGGGGCGCTTTCTTGACTCCCTATACAAGTTGTTTCCCTATGGGCTGCACTCTCCCCATTCTAGCGATACCTATTATATAGGATCGCCTCGCGCCGTCGCTGTCCGCAGCATAAATTCTCTGTGTCACTCCAAGCCGCTTCGCCTCTTATATGCCACGCGTGCGCGAACTCCCGTAGCATTCCGAAGTTGGCCGCCGAACCTACAAGATCCTGATAATAAACCGGGCCAGAAACTTCGCGAACGATCCCATCCAGCAGCAAGCACCGGAGGTTCTCGTATAAGGAGCACACCCATCAAGACATGGTGGAGGTTCTCCTCCGCCAGTCCGCAGAAGCTCTCGCCAGTCTCGACCAGACACATGTCATGCAGGCGCTTCCAAAAGCGACCGTGCCCCGTCAGCATCTGCGAGGTCTGATAATCCGGGACGACCCAAGTCGCCTCAAGTCGCCCGGCCACGTCTGGAAATAATCGACGAAGCTCACTGCCCTTCGTTTCGCTGGCCCATCTCGGTTGCCATTTTGCGACGATGTCTGCCCCGATTTCACGCTTGCGTCAGCTCAACTCTAATTTGGCTGCGGTCCTACGCGCCGCATCAATCCTGGCAGCACCATCACGCATTACCTCCAGGTCGGCCGGCAACACTCTGGCCAGCACGGCGAGAGAGGCAGCACTATTTGATCTATACGCCTTGGTCCTCAGATAACTTCAAACACAGCCTTGGTCAGAAGGACCAATTAGGCGGGCCTCTGCGTTCTAATCAGAGCAGTCCGAACGACGTAGAGCGTCGCCCTCTCGACCCAGCACGCCGCGGCCCGCGCGCGCAGTTTGGTGGGGCTGCACAAGTGCACATGCGACTCGCGATGATTGCCTCAGAGCTGCTACGCTCTTGATCTACTCTCATGCACTTTTGAGTAAACGAAGTCAACTTGAAGTTGAAATACAGAGATACAGAAAAGTAAAATAAAAAAAATAATACCTAGTTTAAAAAACTAAAAAAACACGCTCTATGTCTCTTACTCGCATGCAAAGGATGCGGAAAGAAATTAATTACCTAATCCTGGTGAATCTAATTAAGATAATTGGATATTTTAATCGAATTATTGCATTGTCATCGGTCTTTGACGGGTGTGGAAAGTTTGAATTAAATCTGATCGTTCAAAGTAGGACAAAATCGAGCTCAAAGGAGTCGGTTACAAACATACAAACATACAGGTGAAGCTAATAAAAGCGTGTTAAAAAAAGGAACTCGTAGTAGTCCCATTTTGTATCCCATTCCAGATAAACTGGCGTAAATTGTGTTTTATGGACCGTTCGCACACCTTCTTACGTACCTACCTACTTATCTAAATTTACCCAAATTAGCCCACACATTTCGCACTTTGATTGTTTGCGCATTAAGCATTACGTCATAGAAGATAAAAAGTTAATACCGAAGCAACAGTGATATGTTACTAATAACTACATTTTAATATTATGTTATTTGTATCTTACCATTTTGTCGTTATGTCACCTTTCGACCCCGTAACTGCTGAATTCTCGTGATTTGCATTAATATTGTTATCTAAATACTTCTATAAGATATTATTAATAATAGGAGATTTAATTAAATATATCGGTCAAGGTTGAGACTTAGCTAAGCGCCCAGAGTTCTGTATTTCGTATTTGAAGGTACCTACTTACCTTTGATGTATGTTGGTGTATTTGTAGCAATCAAATACCCCTTAACGAAAACATCATGAGGTAGGTAAGCCTCCATGCCTAAGAATTTTCTCATGCTATATACTTGTTAATTTAAAGGACTAGTGTTACCTACTGGTAAATTCTTTGATGCACCAAGGTAGCTTTTCTTCCATTTAAATTTTTCCTTTAAAAATTTTCCAATGTTTCCTACGGCTTCTTTTCCATGGATACTGAACCCAAAAAACAATCACTGAGCAACAAATATCAAGAGTCAAACAATCAAGTTTGTGACCTAGCGATAATAAAGGTAGATATAAATAAGTTTTTTCATACGATTGTATGTAGGTACCTATATATTATTAAAGCCTAAGTAAGTAGGTACCCATAATACGTTTTATATTAAATTGAGTAAATATTATACAAGATAGATGTAGATAATATCTAACAATAACTATTTTTATTTAAAGTTTTTGTAAATCTTTTGTAGAAATATCGAGAACAAAAACTGTCACGATCGTCAGTGATTTAATTAGTCAAGTGAGAGTCGGGCTCGCGCACTGAGGGTTCCGATCCTACTCTCAAGACCAATTCCACCTTTTGAACTCCCATATAGTTTTAAGTTGTGAAATAGTCATTTATACCTATGTTGAAAAATTATTTTTGAAAAAGAGCAAGTGTTGAGTTTCTTGTCCGTTCTTCTCCGTGCAATACTGCTTTCCCAATATGGCGGTAGATTCTGACATTTCGCAACTGCCTGGTATAGTACGATTCACGAAAGATGACCACAAATGGCGGGTCTTTTCTTCATGTACACTCATGAAGAAAAGACTCAAGCCAAAATAATTACCATATATTAGTTAAATAAGATCATATAGGTATATTAGTTACAATAAATAAGACCATAATATTAGTTAGATAAGTCCAAAGAGACCTAAAATAGGCCCGCCATTTGTGGTCATCTTTCGTGAATCGTACTATAGTTAGGTATATGTGAAAGAATAAACATTTTGATCTTTTTGAAAGACTTGTCATAATTATGTGCTTGTAATTTAGGCCTATTTGAACCCGAATCTGAATCTAAATATTTATTATTGTTGCTACATATTTCAATATTACCGTTATTGTATTTTGTTTCGATCATAGATAGTGAATACTACCATATTAATTTCATACTCTTTGATTTCGATTACGGAAAAATTAAGACAATATAATTTGTCTATGGTGTCGTCTATGGTGTCGATAGTTTCAGGACCCAGGATTAAATGTCTGTAACATAGGTACGAACTCACCTACAGCTACAGGACAAAACTATTATGCTTCAGTTGCAATTTAGTAACGGGCCCATAAAAAGCTTGGAAATAAGGCATGCGTCAACAGTTGTTTTCTCACAGCAATCTTGTCCGGGGTCAATTCGGTCACGTCGGGGGAAAGGGCTGCATGTAATCGTCGCCAGTCTTAATTAATATGACTAATTGCTTGTTTTTTTCTTCGCAAGTTAACTTCAATTAATTAATTTGAAATTGCGTTGCCCTCGTTTGAGGACTTTGGCGCTAATTTTATTTTATATTATTTATTACAAGTATTAACTTGATGCTTATTGCTGTCTTAAGGTACAAGTTGGTAGCCGACTGCAGACAGTAGCAGCAGACGACGTGTCGTCGCTTCATGTCGTCGCGACACGTCGTCGCGTCATGTCGCTGCAGTCATGATTTCGAACCCGACTGCAGACGGCAACAGCAGATGGCATCCAGTTGATTGAATTGGCTCGAACGCGGTCGTTGCTCCAGCGTCAGCGGCACTATTGATCTTGGATTGGCTCGAACGCGGTCGTTGCTCCAGCGTCAGCGGCACTATTGATCTTGGATTGGCTCGAACGCGGTCGTTGCTCCAGCGTCAGCGGCACTATTGATCTTGGATTGGCTCGAACGCGGTCGTTGCTCCAGCGTCAGCGGCACTACTGATCTGCGGTCGGACGACACTGCCGTCTGCCGCTCGACGACGCGTCCCTGGCTTCATGTCGCTCACTACGGAGGGAATTTCGTAGAAATACATAGAAACCAGTAGTGTCGCCGCGACACGTCGTCTGCTGCTGCTGCGTGCAGTCGGCTACCAACTTGTACCTTTATTCGGTAATTCTAAGTCAGTACTTTATGTAGCTTGTGCCTGCGGCTCTACCTGCGTTGAATTCACTTTTTCACCTGTAAACCCTGCGTAGATTTTTCCGGGATAAAAAGTAGCCTACCTATGCGTTATTTCCATTCCAAATTTTAGTCAAATCGGCTTAATATTTGCAACGAGAAGGAGTAACAAACATATACATACGCAGGTCACATTGTCATAGGTACCTACCTACTGATACTAATCTTGCTGATAATAAATTAGATATATTCAGATGTGAAATTATTTATTTAGATAGATTTAGGAGCTATACCAATTACATTTTACATCCTATACCTTTAAACGAGCAATTCTTGTATATATATGTCTTCCTGAATACTATGAATCTCGGAAACGGCTCGAACGATTTTCATGAAATTTAGTATGCAAGGGGTTTTCGGGGCGATAAGTTGATCTAGCTAGGATTCATTTTTAAAAATGTCGTATTTACCAAAAAAAATATAAATCTATACCTGACATCTATTGGCGCTACAGTAAAACTATTACAGTAAACTCCTGCTGCCATCTATTGGTAAGTAGCTGTAATACTACCAAGCAAAGCTCGGTCACTCAACTAGTTACAATTTATATGTTCAACTTGAATTTAACCATGATCCCCAATTTCTATCGTCTTATTTGTTTCGATACAACTCACACGCATGAATTGATTGACTCGTTGATTGAGTTCAAATTTAAATATAACACTTACTTAAACTGATTAAAAAACCGTCTACCTAGACGGTTTTTTAATCAGTTGTTACTTGTTTTAAAACTTTGCGGGACCTAGGTTTTATAGGTACTTCAGACTTTTATTTCCATGGAAATATACTTATTAAAAATTCACGTACAAATATACTTATTAAAACGCCACGTGTCTTATATTACATACAACTTGCGTCAGTATATACAATTTCACACAATTGAACTACTCAAGTAAAAAGTCACTACGTCGGAAAATTAACATTGTAAGTAGGTAGGTATCTACGTGTCTACGTCAGTACTCATTAGTACGTCTTTTGTATTATCTCTTATCTGATATATATAAATCTCGTGTCACGATGTTTGTCCGCGATGGACTCCTAAACTACTGAACCGATTATAATAAAATTCGCACACCATGTGCAGTTCGATCCACCTTGAGAGATAGGATAGTTTAAATCTCAAATTATAGTCGCAATTTTAATTTATTAATATAACAAAAACTTTAGCCACAGCAACGCGTGGCCGGGTCAGCTAGTATATAATCTTCTTAATATATATAAATCTCGTGTCACGATGTTTGTCCGCGATGGACTCCTAAACTACTGAACCGATTTAGTTCAAACTTCGTGAATATCTGACATTTGGTCCAACTTGAGAGATAGAATAGTTTAAATCTCAAATTATAGTCGCAATTTTAATTTATTAATATAACAAAAACTTTAGCCACAGCAACGCGTGGCCGGGTCAGCTAGTATATAATAATAATATATATAAATCTCGTGTCACGATGTTTGTCCGCGATGGACTCCTAAACTACTGAACCGATTTAGTTCAAACTTCGTGAATATCTGTCATTTGGTCCAACTTGAGAGATAGGATAGTTTAAATCTCAAATTATAGTCGCAATTTTAATTTATTAATATAACAAAAACTTTAGCCACAGCAACGCGTGGCCGGGTCAGCTAGTTGACTATAAATAATATGATACCTACGAGGAGGTAAACTCAGTCTCAGATTGTGGTAGATTTATTTTGAAACGAGAGGAAAATATTTAAAAATTATAAATGTTTTATTTATGGTAATTGTGAATAATCTTAATATAATATATATAAATCTCGTGTCACGATGTTTGTCCGCGATGGACTCCTAAACTACTGAACCGATTTAGTTCAAACTTCGTGAATATCTGTCATTTGGTCCAACTTGAGAGATAGGATAGTTTAAATCTCAAATTATAGTCGCAATTTTAATTTATTAATATAAAAAAACTTTAGCCACAGCAACGCGTGGCCGGGTCAGCTAGTTGACTATAAATAATATGATACCTACGAGGAGGTAAACTCAGTCTCAGATTGTGGTAGATTTATTTTGAAACGAGAGGAAAATATTTTAAAATTATAAATGTTTTATTTAAGGTCATTGTGAATAATCTTATCTTATCTTAATATATATAAATCTCGTGTCACGATGTTTGTCCGCGATGGACTCCTAAACTACTGAACCGATTATAATAAAATTCGCACACCATGTGCAGTTCGATCCAACTTGAGAGATAGGATAGTTTAAATCTCAAATTATAGTCGCAATTTTAATTTATTAATATAACAAAAACTTTAGCCACAGCAACGCGTGGCCGGGTCAGCTAGTCTTAATATATATAAATCTCGTGTCACGATGTTTGTCCGCGATGGACTCCTAAACTACTGAACCGATTTAGTTCAAACTTCGTGAATATCTGTCATTTGGTCCAACTTGAGAGATAGGATAGTTAAATCTCAAATTATAGTCGCAATTTTAATTTAATAATATAACAAAAACTTTACCCACAGCAACGCGTGGCCGGGTCAGCTAGTCTTAATCTTATCTTAATCTTAATCTGATATATATAAATCTCGTGTCACGATGTTTGTCCGCGATGGACTCCTAAACTACTGAACCGATTATAATAAAATTCGCACACCATGTGCAGTTCGATCCACCTTGAGAGATAGGATAGTTTAAATCTCAAATTATAGTCGCAATTTTAATTTATTAATATAACAAAAACTTTAGCCACAGCAACGCGTGGCCGGGTCAGCTAGTATATAATCTTCTTAATATATATAAATCTCGTGTCACGATGTTTGTCCGCGATGGACTCCTAAACTACTGAACCGATTTAGTTCAAACTTCGTGAATATCTGACATTTGGTCCAACTTGAGAGATAGAATAGTTTAAATCTCAAATTATAGTCGCAATTTTAATTTATTAATATAACAAAAACTTTAGCCACAGCAACGCGTGGCCGGGTCAGCTAGTAATATATATAAATCTCGTGTCACGATGTTTGTCCGCGATGGACTCCTAAACTACTGAACCGATTTAGTTCAAACTTCGTGAATATCTGTCATTTGGTCCAACTTGAGAGATAGGATAGTTAAATCTCAAATTATAGTCGCAATTTTAATTTAATAATATAACAAAAACTTTAGCCACAGCAACGCGTGGCCGGGTCAGCTAGTAATCTTAATCTATATAAATCTCGTGTCACAATGTTTATCCGCGATGGACTCCTAAACTACTGAACCGATTATAATAAAATTCGCACACCATGTGCAGTTCGATCCAACTTGAGAGATAGGATAGTTTAAATCTCAAATTATAGTCGCAATTTTAATTTATTAATATAAAAAAAACTTTAGCCACAGCAACGCGTGGCCGGGTCAGCTAGTAATATATATAAATCTCGTGTCACGATGTTTGTCCGCGATGGACTCCTAAACTACTGAACCGATTTAGTTCAAACTTCGTGAATATCTGTCATTTGGTCCAACTTGAGAGATAGGATAGTTTAAATCTCAAATTATAGTCGCGATTTTAATTTAATAATATAACAAAAACTTTAGCCACAGCAACGCGTGGCCGGGTCAGCTAGTTGACTATAAATAATATGATACCTACGAGGAGGTAAACTCAGTCTCAGATTGTGGTAGATTTATTTTGAAACGAGAGGAAAATATTTAAAAATTATAAATGTTTTATTTATGGTCATTGTGAATAAGTCAGTACCTATTTCTGTAATGGGATCCGGGATCGTAGATTTTCTCCGTGACGGGATATTGGTCACACATAAAACCATTCTCTTTAGCTTATAGTTCCCTGCGCGATCCCTACCCTCTGAAAATAAATTTTGTTCTAAAAAAATAGTAATAAACATAGTGTACTTACAATTTATATACATACATGTGCCTATCCATTGATGAGGACGTAACACGTAATGTGCCCAATGGTACCATATTATGTGCTCTTACCTTGCTCTCCTTACCTGCTAATCTGACATGGTAACGAATTTACATTGTCCGGGTCCCACAAGGTTTCGTAGTATGCTTTATTAACATTTTCGTCAATGATGCCTGCGACTTAGATAATGGTGCCAGTTGTAGCAGCTTCGAACATCGCGTAGGTGACTGCATCCTCAAGGAGTTTATTGCACATAATTAGGTACACTGTGGGCTGTTGCATCGAGCGTCACACATTAGAAACTCAATCATAAATTCAATTCAAGCACGAAGGCAAGTCTCAAGCAAGCAATTCAACAACCATCCACTTGAAGAAACCACACGCAACTCTTACGACACTTGACGTACGTTTCGTCCCGACACCGGGACATCCTCATAATATGTTGACTTCACAATGCGAGGGCGGGTGGTGCTATGGCTTGTGTGAATTAATTCTTTTGGCTAATTACAATTTCAAGGAAATTAGTCCGAGTATCTATTGAGTTTGTCTTGAATAACACAAAATAGTCGATTGAATTTTATCTTAAAATATCTTTCTTTGAAATATATGTAATGATGTGATAAATATTACATTTGTAGTAGGTCTGAGGAGGTCCCAACGCGTAGAGAAAGATTTCTGCTTCAATATTATACATAAAACACCCCCATTTTTGGTGCTAAAAATAACTTTTTCCTCTGTGAGAACGAAAACAACTGCGGACGTGTGGATTTAAGGGGATTTATTGAATTACGATTACGACGCGATTACGATTTAAGGGGATTTATTGAATTTATTTTTGCCTTTCTCACTCTCACGGAGATTTGGTAAGTGCGACATGCAGCGTCGCGGAAGAATATAGCAGAAAAACGACCTTTTACCTAATTACTCAAAAACTAAGCCAGTAATCAAAAATCTGTTCTAAGCGTTTTAGGATATTATTATTACCGATACATTAAAACAAAAATTACAATTACATCTATTGTAGTTTCCGATAAAACTGAAGAAAAACTGAGATTTTGGAGCAACTTTTGGGAGAACTTTCTATCGAGAAAATTTTATCCATTCGTGTTTCTGCTTCTAAGCGATTTTAGATTAAAGACCCAAAATACATGACGTGTAAATTTGAAAGTAATTGTCTTTATAGTTTTTGCATAAAACTTCATTCAAAATCACCAAAATACGGCTTGTAGGCCGTTAAGCTGAGCTCGTGATATCGATAAGAGTCACACGGCACACCGCAGGCACGAGTCCGCTGGGTTCGATAAGGAGTGATATCAGTGACGTCTTGCGTAGGTACTATATCTTCTAGATTTTAGAACAAGTCTCTCTCATGTCGGTGTTTCAGTCAAGGGCCAAGTCACCCTTGACTGAAACACCCGGAACAACATACGAGTATTATTACAGTAGGTATTCTGTATCATGAATTTACGATTAGATTGAATCTAGAGTCCGCTGGGTTCGAAATGGGGTGATAATAATGATATCAGTGACGTCTTGCGTAATATATCTTCTAGAACAAGTCGCTCTCATGTCGGTGTTTCAGTCAAGGGCTGAGACACCCTTGACTGAGACACCCGGAACAACATACGAGTATTATTGCAGTTTGTAGTCTGTATTATTGATTTACGATTAGATTGAATCTAGAGTCCGCTGGGTTCGAAATGGAGTGATATCAGTGACGTTGTGTAGGTACTTACTGTATCTTCTAGAACATTTCGCGCTCATGTCGGCCTCGGCCCTTAATTGAGACACCCGGAACAACATACGATATTAGATTGAATCTAGGAAATATAAGTACAACTAACAAAAACAACTAAGTGGAAACTAGTGAAGCAAAGTCCAAATCAACGTTCTTCTAGGTAAGGAATTGTCTACGAAAACCTAAGTCAATAGGATCAATGAGCGAAGACAGAAATGTGCCTTCGCTCATTATTTTTTTTTTATAATTTCTAGAAAATCAGGTCTATTATATAGGAAGTCAATAAAAGAGAAAAACTCCTCTAATTAATCCGTTAGCCAAATTCCATCATGAATATGACACAGGCATGCTTTTCGTAGACGTCGTAGACAACCATGCATTTCGTAGACGCCGTAGACCTATGTAATATGTAAGGTGCACAGACCTAGGAAACAATATGAATGTGGGCCCCGTTTACAAAATTAGCGTGACTATTTTAAATCTGTCAAGTTACGTACTTATACCTATAAGATGGCGTCCGCTAAGCAAGTAACTCAGTACATGAACAATTGACAACAAATCTTGGCGCTCATCATGGCGCCACATGTCACGGCGCATGTCAGTTTAGGCTAGAATGAATGAAAAGCCATCTCCATAGTCTTGTTATCTCTATGGTAAGGTGCATGATTTTAAATATTTTAATGAGCTCCCATGGTCCCTTTGAACGATAAACTCAGACGATAATGCTAAAGGATGACTTCCGATGGAATATCGATAAACTCAATAAAACAAACAGCCGATATAAATCGTAATTAATCGCAATCAAAGCAATATAATTCAGAGTCACGCCCATCGCGGGTGTTTTTTTATCGTACCTACACGCGCGCCTCTGCTGTTCCGGAACATTTGCAGGTGTGTACTTTGAGTACGTGAGGTGTGACAGTGCGATTAAACTATAAATCACTGATTAGTTTTCATCGATGGGTAAATCCATAATTTGTATTAGTGTCGACTGATCAGCTATCTGTGTTTTTAATTAATAAATGTTCACGCGGGGTGATAGTGAGATCAGACTTTACTTTTGTGGTATCTCAGTAAGAGGTACTTTTCAAAGATTAGAGTCGTTTAAGAATTAAGGAACCATCTTCGTGGCTGTAACTTTATATACGTAGGTATGTAGGTACCTTTGTACTGAATAGCAAAACCTCTTTGCTCTCAACAAATCCATTTATCCATTTCCATTCGTTGTCTTGATGTTACAGACTGAAGACAGACGTTCCCTTTATAGCCATTCACCATCGTATGTTTCTTGGAATTCCCATAGCTCTATCATGCCTGAATCGGAAATGTTGTCGGTCTAGTGTTGATAATACCAAGAAATCACAACCTCAGATCACTCAAATGAGATCACAACTCTACAACTCTAGGCAGCATCCAAAATTATTTTGATCTTACGTAATTAGAATTGCTGTTCAAGTCCAACCTCCCTGGCGTAGTTACTACGCTCTCGAATTTAAAAAGGAGGTCCTGCATTCGAGTTCTGTATAATCTTTGAAGCGTCAGACGTGAAGCTTTGATCGCGGCTTGTTAGGTATTTCTACTTCTATTGTTATTACTATTTACTGCAGTTATAGTAATCGTTGGGGTTATTTTATATTAACCTCACCCAAGTTACTAATTACTATGACAAATCTTTGGTTGCATCGTATTCGTGACTTACCTAGGTACCTACTTACTTATTTATGAATCAACTGTAGACTTGTTTCTCTCAAGTAGGTAACTACGTATTTGAACAAGTAGAGTACACTATTATGTCGTTTATTTACATGCTGACTAATGTGTTTTATCTTCGCAAACTTTCCGTTGAGTTCGTAGGAATATGTTTTATTATGTACATACGTTATAATAAGACATTGATTATACTTGTTGTTCCATTTATAGTTTAATGACGTTGCAGGGGCATCATAGCGCAGTGGTTAAAACTCTTGCCATTTGATTTTCTTCTTCCGACTTTTCGCCAAGTGTAAATGATGTTCGGGGTAGATAGTAATTAGGGAGTAGTCCACCAGGATCCCCTAACATGATTCCCCAGGAGGTGCGACCTTTAATATCGAATTTGTCTGGGCAATCAATCAATTACATTTTGGTTGCTATGTACTATGCCTATTACCTATACTTATCTCAAGATAGCTACGTTTTTAGGAAAGCAGCCATGTTTTTTTAGAAAATTTGTCTCTAGTGTATTTTCCAAAACATGCAGATTTTATAATGGTCAGTGTCATCGTTTGTTAGACAATAATATGTTATGTCTTAATTATCATTGCGATATTTTCAATTCGCTAGTTTTAGGATATGGCACCTTCGGGAGTTCGGGAGGGAGATATTTGTTGTAATATATCTACGTATGTAATATATCTTCTCTTAAAAAAATAATGTTATTAAGTTATCTCCAAGGCCAA
This sequence comes from Coenonympha arcania, assembly GCA_036785405.1. Taxonomy (NCBI): domain Eukaryota; kingdom Metazoa; phylum Arthropoda; class Insecta; order Lepidoptera; family Nymphalidae; genus Coenonympha; species Coenonympha arcania. The sequence goes on along the minus strand of CM072072.1, from coordinate 5,159,166 downwards.
TTAATCGCCGTTGTAGGTCAAATGTACCTTAATTGACGTAAAGGAGGATCGAATGTTTCTTTTTCTACTTTATCGCAAATTCAATAAAATAAAACTAAACGACGACGTTCAGTAAACCAGAAACGAGTAATCTTTAGAGGTCAGGATCACGTTATCGCTGGAGCCCGGAGCAGGCGCGGGCGCCGTCAGCTGATAGCGAGAACAACATCGCTTATGCAGGACTCTTTCTTATTGCATCATTACTGTATTGCTTATAGGCACTAGATAAAAGGATTGTTATTATTAGAAAACAAAAACACGAAGTATAACGGCTCATTAACTCGCAAGTGTAGCTACTTGTGATGGGGAATCATGAGCGCGAAATCGCTGCCTAACCCTGTGGTGCATAGTTGGAACTGCCTTCCTTGACTTGCGTGACGAATGGCCATAACTACTCATATACTGCGTAATGCAGAACATGCCCTGATGTTAATTATTGGAACTTACGATCTAGTAATGGAGCTTTTCGCTAGATGGCGGCACGTAGACAAATAGCTTTTAAAGTTTTCGGTTTTTCAAGTGTGAAGTAGGAAATTGATTTTACGTTTCTAATACACCTATCTACGCGTCATTTTTGCAAATTGCTTAAAAGACAAATACAGATAAATCTGAACTTTTTCATTGTCTCACGATATGTTCAAAGCTACATCTGGTTTTATTTAAACCTACAACAGCCAAAACAATATCAGCTGTAAGTCTAAGTCCACATTTATTTACTAATTATTTCAAGTTTATAATTGACTTATTTATAGAATTAATATTATAATCGTGTTTGTGGATCACGCATTGTACCTACTTTACTGTAATCTACAATATTGAAAGCTTTACTCTCTGATTCCGGAGCTTTCCACTAGATGGTGTTAAGTTGAAAACTTTTAAAGCTTTCTGTTTTTCATAGATGTGATGTAGATGGCGCAGGAAGTATCGTTTTAGGAACTTATAAGCTTTAAAACATAGACAGTGCTTAGCTTAGTACTTAATGTGAAATTGCGTATCAGTAAACACCTTACTGATTATTTACTTATCTTGAGTATTGTTTAAGTTTTTCTCGTGTTTATAAAACATATAAAAATGTTATTTATTATTATATGAAAAGAATAACGTGGTTCTTGTAGCATAATAAAATAGATAAGTACTTAAGCGTCATTATTATTCCTAAGTTTTAGGTAGCTGCTACATAAGTATAACATTGCTTTCTTTTCCCGGACAGTTATTTATATTTTAATCTCGAGACTCGTGTAGATTTAATACTGAAGCTTCTACGTGCTCATTTCTGTAATAGGTATTTTATTTTTAGATAAAACAGTAAGTAAACACCTCTTTTTTATCGAAATTGAATTTTTGGCAAAACAATACCTACACTCTACATGTACGTAAAGGAATTATTCTTATGCAATTGTCGATCGGGTCGATCTTAATAGCATTCATAATGCGGTCTTTTTAGGTACCTACTTACTTCTTTAATCTCATTTCACTCAGTAGGTTTCAACTCACCTGAAATCGTCACATACTTAACTATAACTTTAGGTTCTATAGATTTTTGGTCTCCAAAGTTTTGACTAGTACTCGCCTCTTATTTTTAATTTAGAAAATCAGTTCACTAATTATCTATTTAATTGTTAAGGTGCATTAGTATTGCTTTGGCGAGACTTGAGAGTCATCAAATTCTGATATTACTATAGTATAACGACATAATATTATTTAATAGCCTTCTTTAACTACTTACTTCGAAATATCCTGAAGTTCCTTCCTATAGGTACCTACTTAGCACAAAGTCAACTTTGCTTTGCGAATTTTTATTGGCGTTGAAAAGCACTCGATAGATCTTAAAACCGATGACTTCGATTTTTTTCGATTAGGTACTTAATGTGTTCGTACATTAAGAAATGAAATATAATTATAAAACCAAATTATTAATTTACAAAGATTATTAATTATTTGATTAGCCACGCGTAAATTCTGGAAATGTTAATTGGTTTCAATGTCCCATTAAAGTTAGGCTTACATGCCTAATATTTCGCGAAATTGTGAACATTAATTTAATTATCGATCTAATATTCCCATTATCAATATTCTGTATTTTCTAGAAGCTAATTTGTATCGAATCAATAAACAGTAATTTTATTAGACATGCTGTTTCTCTATCAATGAAATTATACCTAGTTTGTAATTTATCTCAGATCTCGTGGAAGATGGTTTCCATCTACTACATAAAAATAAGTCGGGTTTTCCTCCCTGACGCTATAACTCCAGAACGCACGAACCGATTTCCACGGTTTTGCATTCGTTGGAAAGGTCTCGGGCTCCGTGAGGTTTATAGCAAAGAAAATTCACTCCGTGAGGTTTATAGCAAAGAAAATTCAGGAAAAATTTTAACAGAAAAGCGGGAAAATCTTTTTAGCGGGAAAGCCATCTGGTGGCGAAACGGAGTTCGCCGGGTCTGCTAGTTTAGATATAAATAAGTGAATACATAAGTACCTACTAAATTTTACTTGACTTATATTAGCCATTTTTGTAAATGGAAGTAGGTATGTATGTATTTTATAGAGATGGGCTTAGTAACACTTTTGCCGAGTAACGAGTACCGAGTTTTACTCGATCCAATTTTTTCCCAACCGAGTACCTACTTATCTTTGAATACATAAAACTGTAGTTAGCATTACTAGCACATAATAGTAGGTAAGAAGTCGTATACTCGACCCGTGGCGTACCGTGTCGGTATAACGAGGATGGCTCGTCGTTAGTGTGCGCTCCGCGGTCGGTATCGCGGTAAACAGGAAAGTTACCAAGCACGCGCGGTGTCAGAGGTCCGCGCCCTTCACCTCTTTAATATTTATCACTGCCTCTATTTTGTTTTGTTTAGCATCTATCGTATTGTCTGCAATTCCAGGACCCGCGCGGTGGCATCCGCTTTGGTCGTGCGACTTCTAGAAACTGAACAATTTATTTCATATGCCTTTCTTGTTAATAATATTTCCTATGTTTTCTGATTTTGGTGTTTTTTATAAGAAACTTACAAATAAAGTAAAGAAAAAATATATTCTAGATTTCTTTAATCCTCCTTCTCTTCTAGTTTTTATTTAATCAGGCACTACTTATGGGAAATTGAAAATAAAAATCTATTGTAAAATTAATATTCTAGAAGTGAATCTAGTGATTCCAGTAGTTTAGGCAGTATCAAGGTTTTTAGGAATGAAATGCGGAAATAAGTTTCATAATAATAATTTTTTTATTAAATTATTCTTTAGCAAATTGTTCACAGTGACGTGAAATCTTTTCAACGATAATAAAATAACAAGTTGAACCCACTCATAGTCGGCGAGGCTCGATACAACTCTATACATACAATAATTATTCTTTAATATCACAAATAATATACTTATGACCTATGTTTTCTTTAAAGCTTTCGGTTTAACTTACGAGCTAGATTTTTAAAACCTACACTAATTAGTCGTTGAGATCTAAAGTTTTCTTGATAACATGTAGGTAAACACTAAACTTATGGACGAGGGCGGACACTTGGGGGGCGAGCGACTCCGAGCGGTGCTGGAACAGATGTGACCGCGGAGCCGGGTCCGCCCGCTCCGGGCGCGGCGCTCACCACGGCCGCCACACCGCCGCCTTGCCGTAGCCGCCGGTGGTGCAATCCAGGGGAACCGCCGTGTGCAGCGGCGCGGGCGAGGCCGGCGGCGAGGGTGTCACGTAGCCGGACGACGACGACACGGTGGACAGCGCCGGGCTGGGCGGGCTGGCGGGCGGCGTGTCGCTGCCGGCGGCGCGCTGGATGTCGTTCAGGCGGTGCCCGAGGTGCGTCATGAGCTGCGTGCCCAGCCTCACGTCCACGCCGGGGATGGAGGCCAAGCAGCGGGACACCTCGTTGGCGGCGTGCGTGAATCCGGCGCGGAAGCGATCGGCGTCCACCGTGGGGTTCAGCGACAGCCGACGCTGGCGCCGAAGCTTGTGCAGATGGCGCACGGTCAGCTCCAAGATGTCGGCTTTCTCCAACTTCGCGACGTTCTCTCCTTCCGACTGAAGCGCGCTGACCATCAGCTCCTTGAGCTCGTCCAGGCAGCGGTTGATGCGAGCGCGCCTCTTGCGCTCGAGCATCGGCTTCATCACTTTGCGGTATTGATAAGTGCGCGAGACCGGCTGCGGGCCGTCGTCCGCGAGCGGATACGCGATCTCGTAAGACATGGTAGACGTTGTGTGTGAGTGAGTGTGTGCGTTAGCGCTGAGCGTCGAACGCGGAATGCGGCACGGCCGTCGGGCGGGGGCTTATATAGGGAGCGGAGGGCGCGCGATCGTGGGAACGCTGAGAGCCGTCGAGTTCCCACACGCGCCACCTGTGCGGAGCAGCTGCCGCCGGGGCGCGGGGGGACACGCGCCGCGCCGCGCGTGCGCGCTGTAAACAATCGGCGGCGCGGCGCGGGCGCACGCCGCGACGCCGCACGCCGGCCGCACCTCCGGCGCACGGCTAGTGCTGCCGAGGATGGACGCAGGACGATGCTCATTGCTTGTGTCATTGGCATTTGGATCAATGCGCTAGCTTCCTAGTCCGATACCACGACTACATCTTTTATTCACTACATATTATTTAGCTCTTCTAAGTGATATCGTGCGCCTGTTAACTTTGGTCACGCATATACAACTTGCACTGGATTTGACGTACGGGCTTTTGTAAGCAATAGATATTATGAAACTAATTATAATAATAGAATAATAGACAGGGCAGAGGTTCATTAAATAATTTCGGAATGGACGTGATTAATCGCATCAAATTAATTCCATAGCATCTAGCGCAGTCGTTTTATCACGATTAGACACGGTCTGGGTATTCACAACAAGTTAAATCCCAGGGCTTCTATTTCATAACTTGTGTGTCTCATTAAACCTGCATTTAATTACGCGATTTAAATGAGTGTGGCGCAAGCGCAACTCGCAACACTGTATTGCCGCGGAGCGATCCATCAGCGCGCCCCCGGCGCCTGACAATGGCGGCATCAAATTATAAACAGCTACCGTTGGCGTTCATCAATCATGGATTACGCGTAATAATTATTGACAGATAGAATTACTGGTGCCGCATTACGGTCCAGTAACATCCACTAATGGAGCCGGAGGGCGGAGAGCCGTCGGTGGAATTAAAAAATATGCGTTTCGCAATGAGCTGTTTCGTTTTGTTGCTCGTACTCGTTTTCATGATGATTGCACGTGTTGTGCTGTAGCCTGTACACCGCAGTAGCATTTATCGGGATTACTTTCTGGCCTCGTAATCTGATGCCGTTTTTGTTGACTCACACAGCGTCATTTACATTTTTTTTCATAACAAGGGGTTCAAATTTTTAGGTGGGATTCTATTTAGTTTTGCTTCAATAACAGTTACTTATAAGGAACCTCCAATGTTATGTGGAGAGCTTCCCGCTATAGTTATTTGTTATGCAAGGGCGCAAAATGGATTTTTGGGCCGAGTGTCAAATTTGAATGCTGAGCGGCGAAGGATTCTAGGGTTGAACCCTGAGCGCAGCGAGGGGTTCAAAGAATAGAATCCTGAGCATAGCGAGGCATTCAAAGGACACGAGACCCAAAAAAATTTGCGGCCGTACATAACACAAAATTTTTCATCTCACCACAGCGAGGAAAATTACTTGAAGAACACTTGGATCGGCATTGCGAGTATGTAAGATGTTGTCTTTAGTAATACTCTGCAATAACTTCACTCACTTAATTAAATCCACCCTAAATCACCACCACCACCCAAAATATTATTATTTATCACGATCAGAAAAAAATGAGATACTTTTTTTTCTACTTTTATTTTGGTTGCGTTCAGAAATATCAATTTCTAAGAACCAACGATAATAGAAGATTAAGAAAAAAATAACAACAATTAGATAAACAATAACTCAATATCATGGATTTAATTAGATTTCCTTTATAATTAATAAAACTAAATAGGAGTTATTATTTTTATAGATAATATTCTAAGAAAATGTAAAAACAAAAAGTAATGTACATCTATACAAACTCAAAGGTCGAACTTCGTTACTGACCGTATGCATTATTTAAAAAAAAAAAGAAGTCTTCAGTTTAATGGTGGCACCACACATGGCTATTTGTATTTGCCTATTTTTTATATTTGTCAAATAACTTCCATGTGTGGAGAGTATATTTGCCAAAATTATTGCCATATTTGCCTGTTTGGCAAATACAGCCAATAACATATTTGGCTCCATGAGGTCGAAAATTTTGACAAATACGCGATCATCCAATCACAAATACAAATAGCCATGTGTGGTGCCACTATTAGACATTATTATAGACGCAATACGAGATTACGTCATGTTCGAATTTAGAAATGCTTTGCGGCCCTAGGGCGGGAAGGGATATTCATACTACTTTCTCGCCCTAGGGCGGGAAAGGATTTTCATACTACTTTCTCGCCCTAGGGAATATAATAGCATTTCCCACCCGCATTTAGGGCATTAAAAATCTCCTTTCCGAGCGGGTGAGATGAAAAAATCTTTGGGTTAACTGGTTTGAATGTTTTGATATTTTGATGACTCACAGAATATCAACCTTCGATTTGTTTTGGATTTTTAATCTGCCGTGTGATTAAGTTATTCGTGTGATATTTCTGCAATGAAGCATTTTTATCAATGTTTGGCAGAATTATAAAGGTCTTGTCATAATATTCATTTTGCTTTTCTAACATTTTGAGTTATTGAGTTCGCACTTCGCGTGTAGTCATAATTTATTGATGATTCAGCACAGTTTGACAATACTTTGGACTTTAGACTGGCGTCATTAAGCAAATTATAGGTCGTCATTATACATAATTTTGCGTTTTTCTCTTTAATAGTTAGCAGTCGGGTTTTTGACGAGGATGATTTCACTGGACGATCGATGATTTGATTATGATAGATAAGTAGTAGTAGTATCAGTTGGCTGTATCTTATTCTACTGTTAACTGTTATCTCTTTTTATTGGTTAAAAATAGTGAGTACCTACGCCCGGAGTATCGTCAGTTTACCGTACTTATGCTCTCCTATATAACCCTTTCCATTAAGTACCTACCTACCTAGTTTATTTTCTCTTTGACACATGAAACCACATGAAACAGATATAGCAATAGCGAGAGACCAGAGAGAGATAAAGGTGGTCTTCCTCTGGTCCATCGCTATACCTATCTGTTTCATGTGTCCAAGAGAAAAAAGAATCGCTATTGCTATACCTATCTGTTTCATGTGTCCAAGAGAAAAAAGAATGGAAATATAGTGTATGTTTTCCCTGTAGTCCTCCGTGATGCATAGTAGGAATTTTGTACGGTTATACCTACGGACATATTAGTGTAACGACATGAGTGGGAGGCTGTAGCCTGTGTGGGACGCATCACGTGAGAAATATCAGCGTCGCGTCCTACGATTAGGTATATTATCCAACACTTTCTCCAAAAATGTACCAACCCATAGTACCTATATGCTATACATGCTCCGTAATAAAATGCCTTATCGAAATCATTATCAGATGTACTGTACCACACGTGCTTATTTATTTTATAGGTATAGAATTAATACCTATCTACCTATAGATTGGAGATCCGTGTTTACGTTTTTTTGCTGTAGTTTTTTTATTTATTTTTGTAGTTAGTTAGGCAGGTAGGTACCTATCATTTTTTGAATGTTTGGCAGAATTATAAAGGTCTTGTCCTGAGGTCTTGTCATAATATTCATTTTGCTTTTCTAACATTTTGAGTTATTGAGTTCGCACTTCGTGTGTCATAATTTTATTTTATTTGAGTTCTATTTGGGACGGATTTATCCCAAAAGGCTAAAGGCTTAGGTTAAAGGCCTTATGATACGAATAGTTGTATGCCATAGGGTAAGTATGCAATATATGCATGTCAGTATGTTCTGTAGCTATCTCAGAGTAATATTGATTAGCTTATTGCTAAGTGGAAATTATTTGTGATAATGGCGAGTTGCTGAAGTACAGTATGGGTAGGTAAGCCTCTAAAAAATGCTGTAGGTACCTATTATATATTTACAATAATCAATTACCTACTCATAATTTGTAAGGGCTTCTTCTTTAAAGCTTATACCTAATCAATTTTTTTTTAATTAACTCCATCTAAATGATAATTTTAGAGTGAGTGTAGACTTGTAGATTGATCTGTAGACTTGTAGATTGATCTTGGGTAGACTAGAGTTACAGCACGCTGCACGCGTCAGACAGGAAATTTGACTATCGTAACACATGGCCGACGGCGGCCGTGGGACCTTGGTTTATTGTGTTGTTTATCAAAATGGTTATCGCCTTTGCTGGGTAGCACGCGTCGCCTCGTGCAGCGAATTAAATGATTATGACACTAAAACCATCGTATAACTGTGGTATCTAAGTATAACTGTAAAAAACTGTAATAATCTAAAAATAATGGTGTAGTGTCTGTGCATAAAGTAAACAAGTAGGTGCTTAATCATTTAAAGTCATTTTTTTGTATTCTTTTTACACAAATAAGCAATTAACTAGTTGAATGACCGAGCTTTGCTCGGTAGTATTGCTCGGATGGCAGGAGGCGTTTAGTAATAGTTTTATTTTAGCGCCAATAGATGTCAGGTATAGATTTATATATATATTTTTTTTTGGTAAATACGACATTTTCTAAAAATGAATCCTAGCTAGATCAATTTATCGCCCCCAAAACCTTTTGTATACTAAATTTCATGAAAATCGTTCGAGCCGTTTCCGAGATTCAGATTATATAGAAATATATATATACATATATATATATATATACAAGAATTGCTCGTTTAAAGGTATAGGATATAGATTTATATATTTTTTTTTGGTAAATACGACATTTTCTAAAAATGAATCCTAGCTAGATCAATTTATCGCCCCCAAAACCTTTTGTATACTAAATTTCATGAAAATCGTTCGAGCCGTTTCCGAGATTCAGATTATATAGAAATATATATACATATATATATATATATATATATATATATATATATATATATATATATACAAGAATTGCTCGTTTAAAGGTATAGGATTAGCATGGTATGTTGACATGATAGCATACCATTATTATTTATTACCAACCTAGGTTGGCAACTTGTGCAAAAAGAATGCAAAAATAGGATATATCATACCTCTCTGATTGCACCATTTTAGGAACAAAATATCCAGGTACTTACAGGTAGGTATCCTATATTGCACGAATGAACAATAAAAGTAATAACGATCATTTGCGATGATAATGATATCAAATCCTCGTTATCAGCTCCCATCGTGGACATAGGCATTAGGTATAGACGTTGAAATCCATAGCACTTGTTATGAATTAAAAATCACGCAGCGGTGTAAAGGTTCTTAATCTTATTGATAATAATATATTAAACGATAGCCTGATAGACCATAAAAGTTAAGTAACTCAAGTAAGTAGGAACTTTATGTAACTAAAAGATAATAAATGTACCTATTAGTAGGTACATTTATTATCTTTTAGACTTTTAGACGTCTAGATTAATCAGATGACATGTACCCAGGTACCTACTACGTACCTACAAATGTACTAGTTATACCTACCTATTAGTAAATTTACTATTTTTTGTGTTCCTTTACAGTTGCTCATCAAGAATCAAGATTTCCGGATGTCAATAGCCAATGCCTTGTTTCCGAATTCTTAAAATGACTAACAGTGGAAATTCCACATTTTATAAATATTAATTCAATGATTACTATACTATAATACATATTTTAAACAAACATTTCCTGTAGGTATATTATATTTTGCGTTCCTTGGAAATGGCTCTAACTATTTGGTTGAAATTTTGTAATTAGATACGATTTTGCTTTTTATGTTTCCTTATGTAAGTACCTAGTAGTTTTCCATGAAAAAAAGAAACGCTATTTACATTTTGATCGGTCGGTTTTACTAAACCATTTAGGTCTTATTGAAAATAACAAATTGTTACCATCAAGCTTAGTCAAAAGTAAAATTTAAACTTAAAATGTACTTACTTATAGGTAGGTATATATAGTAGGTATAGGGTATAGTAGGTAGGTATATATACTAGGTACAATTAACAATACCCATTTAGCGCAAATAGAAACTAATTTAAGGAATTTTCACATTCAATCACAAATAAATAGACCGTTTGACCTTAGGTATAACTTGCCTATGCAAATAAGGAGACAATAAAATAAAATTTAAATATATCGTAAGTAAATATAAATAGGTATTCCATACTGTTCTGATAGAGACTATATTAGCGGAAAAATAACGATGAAATAGACGTCAGGCGCGTGTTTTTCTAATGATTAGGACAGGAAAGATTTTAATATTTGAATAAGTTTTATGATTAATAGTAAAGTTTACCTAGTCCAAAATGTGTCACGTGCTTTAGTTTGAGAAAGCAAGTTATGCATAATATTTATTATTACAGTATGAAAAAAGCTGTCGATATAATTTTCGCGACATGGATAGGTTGGAAGGAACGAGTATTTACTAAGTATAGGTACACAGACTTTTAGTCTTTAAAATGAGATATCGATAGACTAAATATACTCTACAAAAAAAGTACTCTATGTATCTCTCTTTCTCTATGAATAAGTAGTTTTCTAGGCCACAATCACTCTAAGTATATACCTACGATAGAAAAAACTAAGCACAGTCATTGGACTGAAACTTAGATTAAAGGAAATAATCATAAGTAGGAAGTTTATGTTAAAATAATATTACTAATTAGCTCACAAGCTAGATCGTAGTATCTACATAGTAAAGTAACCATTTGGCAATGGTACTTACTTTATAATAAGGAAAAAAATTATAGTAGGACCTATTTAGTTATAGTGGCCTAGGTAGGTATACTGTGACCGATAATTTTATGTAACTTTGCAAGTTGTTAACTTTTTAAGTAGATTTTTTAAATTTTACATATATTATGCTAATCAATATCGTAACCAATATTTTCACACGCGCGGGGACGTCAACAGCCTCTTAAATTAGGCGTTTCCTCGTTTCTCGAAATGTCATAAAACTCACAAAGGTTAACAGCCAAATGCAAATACCGAGTAGGTACCGGTCGGTTGGAATGCAGGGGGTTTTATCTATGAGTTATTTTGCATATATCAATTTTATTTGCCAATTTTCGATTTAATCAGCGTGAGAAAATAATCTAGGATAGCTACCGCAAAACCTCAAGAGATAATAATACTACTCGGATAATTTACGACTTTGTTTGCCATGTTGGTAAAACTTGATCACCACTTTCAATCTGCTGTGACCGGTGTAATAAAATAGCTCTAGAAATTATAGAGTCTAACAGTGGATGGGAAGTTTTTGGCTCTAAAAAACCCGATAAATTTCTGGTATTTACAAAAGACCACAATCTTTTAAGAACTACCTATCCGTCATCAGATAAATACCAATATTGAATAGAAGCAGGCGTTATTTTGCGGAAATCCATAATTCGTAATCGTAGAGATACTCTACGATTTCGCATTGTGAAGTCAACATCTCCTGAGGCGGTACCGGTGTCGGGACAAAACGTAGGTACGTCGAAGAAAAGTTTTAGTAAGTAGGTATAAACATTGTTAAAATATTAATTAATAATTATAAACAATAAAGATGCGAGAGAATAAGAAGGCACTTATAAAAGTGTGAAGATCCACGTGCAATCTAAACAAACAGTGTAAACACAAAGGAAGTGACGTCCGTTATCAATCGGAATATTTCGATAAACACTCATTTTCGCTAAATTTTCCTTTCTACCATTAGCAGTTAATGAATGAACCCATTTAATAGCTATTTGCGACTGGCGTTATCTCCGACGCATTCGGGTTAATGACTGGTCATGCATTGTATCCACAATTCACTGCACTTGATTGTAATTATAGGAATTTTCCTACGTATTTGTATAATTAGACTAGTTTGTAATGCCAGCACGCGTGCGTAATGGCTTCGAGATATTATTAAAGTGTTGTCGTATCGCTTATCAGATAAGATGCGAAAGTCACATTTATGTACTTCCTTATTATATTTATGACTGTTACTTAGTATGTATGTAGTATGTACCTATCAGTAGGTGATAGGTACATACTTACTAAGTAGGCCGCTTACAGAGTTATTTCATACCGTTTTTAAATAAAAGTTAATATGTAGGTACTCCCGTAGATTTTAAAGTTTTGCTCGTGCAATATATATATTTGTAAACTGTGTAGATATAGGTATGATAGTTACTTTAACCCATAAGTAATTTAACACAACTCTGTGCTTGGGTTAAACACTGTAGATTTTCTAAGTTATAGGTACCTAATGTGTACACTCAATTAAAATTTTGATAAATCGTAGCTTAGTACCTATATGTATAACATGACTAGATAAGCAGGTAGGTAAGGTTCATCTGCTTCCTTTGTATATCAAGTCTATTAACGCAGTCAGGTATTATAGGTATCCCATTGACTATGGCTTAGTAAACCTGGTTAGTGGTCCTGGTCAACATTCCGGACAAGACTAGCTATCAATTTACTTTAATATAATATCATTCCTCTAGATTCTATTTATAAAACCGCGAGGATGAAAACACAGTAGTACTAAAGTACGCTATAAAAACTAATTGTTTTAAAAACCCGATAAACAAAGCAAGGGGTTTTCCTTAAGCGTTCCGTGTTTGTGAGTGCGATGTAATGTATGTGTGTATATCTATGTAAACTGAATAGCGTGTACGTGCTGTTAGGAGCATACTGGCACGCGCTCTGTGACTCACGAGTTGCGCGTGCGCCGGTGGCTGCGCCGACCGCAGAGCCTTGCGTAGATTGATGGCGCACGCTATGTGATGGGATGCTTTAGCTATGCGCAAGAGTTTATTAGTCTAAAAGATTTATTTTTTTGAAATGGAAGACACAACTTGGTTATAGTGCCACACCGTTTGCGTAAGGAACAGAGGTCATATTTTGTGGGGTTGAGTGTACGCTTCTACAATATGATCCCGAAATCTGTTTTGGACTTACCTTTGCACAGGTTTAAAGACACTGTAAAAAATCATTTAATAAATCACGGTTACTATACCATTGACGAATTTCTTAACGACAAAGATTCTTGGAAGGATAGGAATATGCTTCCATCTAAGAGATATATTAAAAATATGTAATAATTTTTCATACTTTAAAAAAATCTTGTATTATAATGACATTTTTGGAAAGAACAAGTGCCGAGTTTCTTGCCAGTTCTTCTCGGTGCAAACCTGCTTTCCGAACCTAGCGGTAGAGTTTTGACTTTTCATGAGCCTATTATTTAGCATTTTGCATTTGACAATATACGCTCGACCACAATCACACCTGATGGAAAGTGATGATACCGTCTAAGGTGGAACGCGCTTGCCTAGAAAATGAATATTCACTCTTGATTTGAAGACACCCAAGTTGTAGGAGTTGAGAAAGACAGTACCTGGGATGCCTATTCCAGACCTTTGCAGTGCGTATCGGGAACGAGGAATCAAACCGCTTCGTACGTGTCTTTGGTACGTCAACAATGAAGGGGTGAAAGCGCTTTCGATGTCTTGCCGTTCAATGGTAAAAAGGTGACGGGGGAACCAAATTAAATAGTCGATTTATTAGATGATGCTAATGGTAAGATGATAGGATTGATCAGGAATTTAGATAGGTACCTCGTTTCAGAAGTTTTTTTTTTTATTTCAAAATACAAATTAATAGAAAAATTTTCATCACTAGTACCTACCTAACCTACCATCTACATATTATACTTTATTAATAAGTCCTGTATTATTTTGTTGATTACTAATCAGTAATCACGTAACACATTGGTAAATCGTAAGTAGGGCCTTCTATTAGAAATGTCGAATTTTAATTTATTTTAATCATTAAGGATTCCAAATTTATAGGCAAATAAACAATTTAATCAAGCTTCAATATCAGAGCCTGTGATCAGAACATTCTTCGCCCGCAAAATAAACAAAATAAAAGTACCTCACATCATCAGATTGCATCATCTAGAAAAAAACCAGTCTTAATAATTTTCTAGGTTTTGTTCTAAGCAAATGGACCAGTACTGGGTAATTTACAGGTAATCAAAGTGGATAAACATCTACCGCGGTCCGCGATGCCGGATCTTTCGAATGACGCTGCTTATTCCAAGGACCGGTTCAAATAATCTGAGGTCGCTCAGTCCATGACGCAGAGACGTGGTGCAGTGGTAATGCCGCAAGTAACGTCATAGCTGACTCATCCTCCTGACTAAGTTGGACTACTTACTTAGTTTAGAAAGGTTGGACGTAACTTATAACGTCATCTTAATAGACATGAGCTCTGGGTCTAGACAGGGCAGAAGTCGCGAAACAATGTCGCCAGTTTATCGTATGCTTGTTAGCCACCAACAGTAAGGCCACGCTGTAGTTCGCTAAGAAGCCACCTATAGAATTTTGACGATAGCGCTAATGATTGCTTGTAAAAAGATTAACGTAAATCGTTCGGATGCCCATATCCTGAGGTTTCTTATCGGTGGTCACCTTCTATCGTCACTCGAAGGTATATGAGCCTCGGATGTTGGATATTAATATCAAAGATTCTACATTGAATTGCGAATATTATATTGCGAATGAGTCATTGTTTTAATCATCAGAGGGTTTGCGCACCAGTTAAAAATTTTCCGTATTTCCTTGATAGTTCACCAAATATTTGTAAATCATTAAGTACATAATATGTAGGAATAATGTTATCTGTCTTACGCTTATACTCACATGGTTTACCTTACCTAATACCCAAGTACTTTTTAGGGTTCCGTAGCCGAATGGCAAAAAACGGAACCCTTATAAATTTGTCATGTCTGTCTGTCCGTCCGTCCGTATGTCACAGCCACTTTTTTCCGAAACTATAAGAGCTATACTGTTGAAACTTGGTAAGTAGATGTATTCTGTAAACCGCATTAAGGTTTTCACACAAAATTTAAAAAAAAAGTAATAAATTTTGGGGGTGCCCCATACTTAGAACTGAAACTCAAAAATTTTTTTTCATCAAACCCATATGTGTGGGGTATCTATGGATAGGTCTTCAAAAATTATACTAAGGTTTCTAATATCATTTTTTTCTAAAATGAATAGCTTGCGCGAGAGACACTTCCAAAGTGGTGAAATGTGTGTCCCCCCCCCCTGTAACTTCTAAAATAAGAGTATGATAAAACTAAAAAAAATATATGATGTACATTACCATGCAAACTTCCACCGAAAATTTTTTTGAACGAGATCTAATTAGTAGTTTTTTGATATTTACAATAAAACCTCTAAAAACAAAGTTAGTTTTGCGGTTCGATAAGAAAAGTGGTTTTTAAGGTTTTATTCCTCCGGTTGTAGTACGGAACCCTCAGTGCGCGAGTCCGACTTGCACTTGACAGGTTTTTTATTTACTTGTAAGTCTGTATGTAGCTGAATGAAGGTAGGTACAGGTAGGTAAGTAGGTCTAGGTAAGTACTTAATAATATGATCTTTCAGTCAAAAAAAAATGTTTGGTTGAAATGCAAGCGTCTACAAGTGGAAAATTAAAAAATTTTAAAACACCCACGACCTTTGCAGACTTGTAATTGAAAAAGGATTAAATAATTTTTTTGAAACTCCCCGACTAAAGGAAAGTAAGAACTAAGAACCTATCAGTATAATTACAAATCCAAGAAAATCCGCCGGAGCTGCTGTGTTTTGCCTAGTGTTGATGGTGCTGTTTACCAGTTGATGACTAATTCAATTTCTTTATAGGTACTTCTCATATACCGGCAGTTTATCAGTACTTACTAATTACATTAATTGATATTGGAAACGAAAATAGCAATGGCAGCTCCGACGGATTTTCTTGGATTTGTAATTATACTGATAGGTTCTTAGTTCTTACTTTCCTTTAGTCGGGGAGTTTCAAAAAAATTATTTAATCCTTTTTCAATTACAAGTCTGCAAAGGTCGTGGGTGTTTTAAAATTTTTTAATTTTCCACTTGTATTATAGTTTTTCGATTAATATATTAATGTAATTTAAATTATATTATTATTAAAAAATGAAAATTAATCTTCAAACTAGCCATTAGCTCCTCTAGCAGCGTTTAAAGGCATCATCCCTTCCAAGTCATAAAGAGACGTTTATTGTGGCGCCCCCTGCTGTTCAATCACAAGAACAATTATCTACGAACCATTGCCAATGACTCACTAATATTTTATACAAAACTGTATCCAAATCGGTTCAGTCGTTTTTGTAATAATTGAGAACATTCGTTTGCACTGTAAATGTTTTTTATGGCGCCCCCTGGTGATCGATGTTCGTAACAACTATCTAAGAACCATCGCCAATGAATACTAAACATTATACAGAAAACTGCATCTAAATCGGTCAAGCCGTTTTTGAAATAAATGGGAACATTCGTTTGCAATATAAATGTATTTTATGGCGCCCCCTGGTGATCGATGTTCGTAACAACTATCTAAGAACCATTGCCGCTGAACGCCAAACATTATACAGAAAACCGCATCTAAATCGGTCAAGCCGTTTTTGAAATAAATGGGAACATTGATGTGCACAAACAAACAAACAAACAAACAAACAAACAAACAAACAAACAAACAAACAAACAAACAAACAAAAATATTTTTGCATTATTGGTTTTTGTGAACAATTTAACATACAAACAAATATAAAATCTTTTTAATGGAGTAATGTACAAACGGTCTCTCACCCTAAACTCATATACCCGTACTCCGTTCCGTCGTGGGTAAAAATAAAACAATGGGAGTGGTTATTGAGTGGCTATTGGTTATGCATATTATGTTAACTTTATTTATGCAGAGGACATCACTTAAAAAATCATAGAAGCGGATCAGGTTACGTAAAATTCTAATAACAAAAATCTCGGTGGTCTTGCCACATCAGAAGGCTTAAGAAGCTCTTTAAAGTTACAAAAAAAATGGTCAAGTGCGAATCGGGCTCGCGCACTGAGGGTTCCGTACCTACCATAAAGATCAATTCTCGATAGTATTAAAGTAAATTACCCTGCCCAGTAAATTCAAAAACAAGCAAAAAAATCACGTTCGTTGTATGGGAGGGTTCTTTAATATTTACTCTATTCAATTTTTTAGTACCTATATTTTGTTATATCGGCAACAGAAATACATCATCTGTGAACATTTCAAGCCTGTAGCTATCACGGTTCAAGAGATACAGCCTGGTGGCAGACAGACGGACGGACGGACGTACGGACGGACAGCGAAGTCTCCATAATAGGGTTCCTTTTTTACCCTTTGGTTACGGAACCCTAAAAACCGGCAGCTGTTACTATTTAGCAACCCGTTAGCTATTAGGTCGGGTTCGGTACCTAATCCCACGCTCATTTGTGTTCATTTGCCGACTCCTCCAATATTGTTTTAGCTGCCGCCGAGCGTCGCCTCAGAATGTCTTCTGTCGGCATCGGAGTTACTAGATAGCACTGGTTTTTGAGTAAATATGGTATCCACATTACGATTAGGAATGTAGGACAAAATATTTATAGGAAAAATGTAGAAGTAACACTTGTTTCTTTATCTATGTGTCATCATAATCAACGGCAAGTTTTGCACTCTCATTGCAGGTTGAATCCGCAATTTTTTAGCGAATTCTGTCGGTTACTATAAATAATGAAGAATTTAAATTTTACTTTCAGATTCAGGTAAAAGGACAGCCTTTAGATTTCTGAATAATATGTAAAGTCTATAATTTGAAAAGGCTTGGATTTTGTTTTTTAGATAGCAAATGTAAGTCATTGGAAAAAAGATAAGTAAATTATTAGAATGAGTTCTTTAAAAACAAAACAGTTTTAGTCAGGGTCAATTTTTAAAAAGTTTTGAAATTAGACCTCACTGACTATTCTAGTTGAACTTTTTTTATGACTATTGATTGTTTTATAGGCTCGACAATTTCTGGACACTTACAGATTTTGAGAAAAATGGTAACCACAGTCGGCACTTCTAAAGGAGGCGGCCTTTCTGTCGTCTCAGTGGCGCCGAGATTTGCAAGCATCGCCAAATATTTGAGCTCAAGATGCCAGCCCTGACTAATGATTTACACGTGAGCGACATTTTTTTCGCACATTTTTCTTATCTCTGGCGGCAAAGTCTTCGGTTTCCCTCTTGAGATCCTGTCAGATATTTTCGAGGATTTTGCTGAAAATGGAAAAACATTTTGTTTATCAGTTATCAACATTGCTTTCAATCATTGACATTATGAATTGGTCTCATAGGCCTATAATTTACAGGCTCCTATGAAAAGTGAAAAAAGCTCTACTGACAAGTTCGGAAAGCTATGTAGCACCATGTATTTAATTTGAATAGCATAGTAGGTATGAAAGTAAATTACGTTGATTCTATATTAATATCTATAATATATTAAATTCTCGTGCCAATTATGTTGCCAAACTCCTAAACGGCTCGACCGATATCTATGAAAATTTCTGTTTCTGTGATAATATACCTAATGTTTATTATATCCTATGAATTAATATCATTAGGTCAGTAGGTACTTTGTTAAATCAAGTGTTAACAAATGGACGTCATAAAATCTTATCTGTTGCAATAAAACCTGTTCAAGTACGCAGGCAGATACTATACAATGTAACATTATCTTTTCGGCATCTACCAAGCTTTGTTCGAAGCACTCTCGAGAAAGACAATAGGCAAAACAATCTTAAGCTGACACGTGTTCGCTAATATTTCAAAGAACATAGACAATAGAGGGTGAGATCAGGTACCTTCCGACTGTGGCAAGTGCACCGCCATAAACAATAATGCGGTTGCTCTTGAAACAGTTACAAATCCCGAGGGCTGGGCTTAGTAGGGTTGCTATTTTAGTAGAGATTGTGTTGTGACTTACAGTAGCTGAACTTTTATATGAGAAACATGTCTCCACGATCAAGGGTCTGATTGAGTAAGAAAAATGTATTCATCGCTTCCGTAATCGTTAGCCAATTCTGCCCCCGGATTCGCTGACGTAAATCAGGGCACCAATATGCGGGCAGAATTAGTAAACGATTACGATAAGGATGAATACTTTTTTATACAGTGCCACATTATTAATTATTGTACTTATAGTCAGTGATTACCTACTTATATTGTTGCAAGGTTCCTGCTTTAGTGGTGTTTGTGACTTAGAGTAAGCTGAACTTTAATAATGTCTCAACGATCAGAGTAACTACTTTAAGATTTCATCAAATAGTATAATAGCTAAAATAAGACGTAATTAATCATTGCACTTATCAGTGTACGTATCTATGCCTACGTACATATTATGTAAATGCAACAAACTGAAATACGTCCACTGTATAAATAATCGTAGTTTTCCCTCAGATAAGATCATTGAATCAAAAGTTAGACCAAGGGTTCATGTTATGCATATGCTGGAAATAATGTTTTCCTTATATTTCCAGCATCACATAAAGTCTTGTGATAATTGGCAACCCTAGATAGTGTCGCGTTTATTCATTTATGATAACAATGCGGCGCCAATTTTTTGTCACTCGTTACTTTTCCCGTCCCGGCGAGGTGCCGCTACAAATGATGTGAAATGTCTGTCTTTTGTACCGAGCGTCAAGTGTCACCACTCGGCAGTCCAGACGGGCACTTGAAATAATGGTGCTGCTAATAACATGGACGGAGGACGCCATGAGCCACGCCCTTGTGAAAAAAGCCGTCATTTAGGACCAGCGTCCCTGACTTTTTTGGACTGTTCAGACCTTTACTTGACATTTTATTATTGCTACCAGAAACCTGATACTGTCGCATGTCCTCAACTAAATATCTTATTTATGCTTGAATTAATAGGATGAGAAAAAAAAGAAAATCTTTCTTTTTCTCACATGGCCTTGACTTACAGGCTCTTTTAAAAATTCAGTTTTATGTAAAAGTATTTTCTGATGACGAACTACAAATAAAACAAAGTAATTTTATCAAGGAAATTATACTATGATTCTTTTATCATATATCTTATGCATGCTTCTTTTAACAAAATAGCCTAATTAAATGCCTTTGGGGATTACTTAAAGACGTAGGCATAACAATATTACGTAAAGAAAGGTTAACTTATTGTGTTTATTCAGGCTTCTCAATGAACAAATATAATTGGCCAGTGGCTATTGCATTTTATTGAGAATTGGAAATGATTGAATGAAGTCAAGGAAGCGCGTAATTTAAACTTTTGTGATTGTATGTTCTTTTGCTAAGCGAATTAAGGCTTTTCTATTGAATACAGTTAAACTTATACCATACTGTATAATCGTTAAAACTACCTTCGTGTTTCGCAAGGCGGAACACAAAATATAAATGGAAGTGGAATATTCGCTGTCCGTAAATATGAATACAATGGTGTTTTTTGTTTCCCATAACTGTCCAGTGTCCATACAAATTCCGAGAATGCTGTAAAATTAAAACCCTTTTCGTGTTCGGCGTGCCTCGCATATCCACGTGCCGACAAACGGACCTATGGCCCTTAACAGCTTCAACTTACATACCTACTACAAAGAGCCTTTATTTCTCTTCATTCTGTAGGCTAGCAATAATAAAAGTCTGTTAGGGCGCCCTTCAGGGATGCCGTTCAAAAGTGCCGCACCCATTTCAATAGTTAAGTATGATTAACAATTTTAAAGTCATATTTTGTTAGTCCAAATTTTATGGCGATTCTTGTGATTTTACGACTTTTGGAGGTTTCTTTGTAATATGGTATAGGTTTTCAATGGCTTCTTTGTATAAACCATTTTAGTATAAATACGAGTATACGCCGTACGCTAAATAATTATTTAATCTATTAACATTATTAACAGCAAGGTAGAGTATGTTTTCTATAATTTGAAACGCTTCGATGTTATACCGAATAAGCATTACCGATGCTACGCGTACGCAGTACACAGACCATACTTTTTTAAGGGCATTCCATTTCAGGAGTCTGATATCGTACGAAAAACGTATTCATTGTTATCGTAATCGTTAGCAAATACTGCCCCCCGAATGGATCAGTGAACCAATCGGTTGTTTTCGATTACGATAACGATGAATATGTTTTTCTTACACAATCTAGGGCCAGTGACAGCTATTTATGCTCCATGTTTTATAACCATCATTCACGAACGCACACGAACACGCACAAAGACAAACCTGCCAATTATTAAGATCAAAATAAGCAGATCCACTTAGGGTATCGGCCACGCGTGTAATGGAATGTAATTTAGCCGGGAGCACTGGGCGACTGGCGGAGTACGATTGATCGCGTATCGGAGCAAATTGTCGGGTACCACGCTTTGCGTGCGCGCAAACAAGATGACAAATTGATAGTGATGTATTTTAGTACGACAGGGGACACCGCTCTTATATTTTAACGGTGTATTTTGAATGAAGTTTTATGCAAAAACTATAAAGACTTTCAAATATACACGTCATGTATTTTGGGTCTTTAATCTAAAACCGCTAAGAAGCAGAAACACGATTGGATAAAATTTTCTCGATAGAAAGTTCTCCCAAAAGTTGTTCCAAGATCTCAGTTTTTCTAGTAGTTTATCGGACACTACATTGGATGTAATTGTAATTTTTGTTTCAAAGTGTCGGTAATAATAATATCCAAAAACGCTACGACACAGATTTTTGATAACCAGCTTAGTTTTTGAGTAATTAGGTAAAAGGTCGTTTTTCTGTTATATTCTTCCGCGACGCTGCATGTCGCACCTACCAAATCTCCGTGAGAGTGAGAAAGGCAAAAATAAATTCAATGAATCCCCTTAACGGACAATCTAATGTTTTATTTGGCAGGATACTTTAATTAAATAGGCTAGGGTCTGGAAAGAAAATGAAATAATTTAAACATTATACTTTACCCACCTAGGTTTACATTCGACTAGCTAAATTGATTTGAGACAGTGGAGGCATACATATTTGGTATTCTATTTGAATTTATAAAAATAAAAACCGGCCAAGTGCGAGTCAGACTCGCGTACCGAGGGTTCTGTATTCCTATAGAAAAAATAATCCGTAAGAAACACTTTTCTTACCCAACCGAACTGAAATTTGTTTTTTGAGAAAAACTACTTTATAGGTTTCAAAACAATTTTCGGTGGAAGTTTGAATGGTACATGGTAATATTATTAAATTTTTTTAAGTTTCAGTTCTAAGTATGGGGAACCCCAAAAACTTATTGTTTTTTTTTTGCGTGAAAATCCTAATGCGGTTCACGAAATACCTATCATCTATTTACCAAGTTTCAACAGTATTGTTGTAATAGTTTGGGAAAAAAGTTACTGTGACATACGGACTGACAGACAGATAGACAAACAGATATGACGAATCTATAAGGGTTCCGTTTGTTGGCTACGGAACCCTAAAAATTAATCACCATAGGTGGATATTTAGTGTGTTCGTTATTATCAAGACAAGGTTTGTACCTGTGGTTTGTACCTATCTCTTCTCTCTCTCTTCGATCGGTCCCTAATGACTGAGGATCGTGAGTAACAATCACGGCGAGTAACCCTGGTGTGTATGATCTCTGCACCGTGTTCTGTCTGCAGCAATGTGGACTGCTTCGTAAAATGTAAGGGCACCAGTTTTCTTCAGTTGGTCTGACCACTGGGTTGGGGATCCGGGGCGGGTTGAGGTTGTACCTATATAAAAGAAAAAAAATATATACTTAAAATATTTAACTAACTTAAAATATTAAACTAACGAAAAAAATTTCGTTAATTTAAAAAATATGGCGGTACGCACTCCGCCGAGTCAGCTAGTTTTAAAATAACTTGTATCTATCTCGATATGTCGTTATAAAAAAACGTAGATAGGCAAATCTACCTAATTTAATTTATACCAGCAAGGCACTAATTTATTTATCGATCTTTTTAGTTATTCTGGGCTATTACTAGGTACCTATTTACCATAAGCTTTTAATTTTACCAATTTATATTTCACTTATTAGCAACTATATCACGGAATGTAAAATCATCAGTTCTGTTTTATCTGGCTAAGATATTTTATTACATATTCAATTAATTAATTTGTGAATAATTCTGGCACTAAAATGAACCATCTGTGTGTAAGAGGCGTTGAGAGATCATTCGTTAAACTATAAAAAATATAAGTTCAAATGTTTCCGTTAATTTTTACTGCGGTGCAGGTATCGCTCAAATGGGAGATATCAAGGTTTCGTTTTATTAGTTTTTCGAATTATTTAGATAAAATTACATTTTTTTATCTTGTTTCATTAATTGACACTTTTGAAATCACCTGCAACAAACATTTTAAGCATGTTTGTTTTTTATTTTGTTTTGGTTTAATTAACATGCTCACTCCAATGGAAAATAGGAGTAAGTGGGTAGGTAATAGGTATATTATGATTATCATTATTTATGGAGTAGGTACGTATACTTTAAGGTAGCCTAAGATTGTTTGAGAAACATGTGGAGTCTATGTGCACTTACTTACGTGTTAGGTACTTACCTACTCGACTATTTTTTTCGTCGCTAACCTATCTGAGTACCTACTGTTTTAATGATGAAGTAAAGATGTAAATGAGTCAGAATAACTCATTTTATCGAAGATATTCCCACGGCAATCTTCATAATTGAGGCAGGTGATGCTCCACAAACTCCTCAGCTATCTAACGTTGGTTGACAGCAAATTCACTTCACTTCCGTTACACTTACTGCCCGTGATTACATTACACATAATATTTATCATGCTATACTTTTTTACGTTAAATATGCCCTGATTAATTCAATTGATTATTTTAAAAGGTTTAAAAGGTTCAATTCAATATATATATTTCTTGTATGTTGCTATAGTTATCTTATGAGTTCTGTGTAAACGTTTAAGTATAAAAAATATATAGGTATTATATACATGAACTGGCATGAAACATTGAACTTTTTAAATAGTGTGTACTATAGCAATTCCTTACTAGTGCAAGTACTAAATTGTCAAACTGTAACAAAATTTACAAATAACTACAATAACTCTCCTTTAAAACTTATAGATAAGGGTTCATTATATGAAGGTACGAATAATATACCCAACATTCCACTAAGTATCGATGGCTTACGTATAAAGCAGCATTAAATATTTCCTAATTAATGTCAGAAATACAATTGCTGTGTTTTGCTATGACGGTGTTGATGGTGCTGTTTACCAGTTGATGACTAATTCAATTTCTTGATACTTCTCATATACCGGCAGTTTATCAATACTTACTAATTACATTAATTGATATTGGAAACGAAAATAGCAATGGCAGCTCCGACGGATTTTCTTGGATTTGTAATTATACTGATAGGTTCTTAGTTCTTACTTTCCTTTAGTCGGGGAGTATCAAAAAAATATTTAATACTTTTTCAATTACAAGTCTGCAAAAGTCGTGGGTGTTTTAAAATTTTTTAATTTTCCACTTGTATTATAGTTTTTCGATTAATATATTAATGTAATTTAAATTATTTTATTATTAAAAAATGGAAATTAATCTTCAAACTAGCCATTAGCTCCTCTAGCAGCGTTTGAAGGCATCATCCCTTCCAAGTTATAAAGAGACGTTTATTGTGGTGCCCCCTGCTGTTCAATCACAAGAACAATTATCAACGAACCATTTCCAATGACTCACTAATATTGTATAGAAAACTGTATCCAAATCGGTTCAGTCGTTTTTGTAATCGATGATCGGTATTTGAATCCCTGGTGATCGATGTTCGTAACATTTATCTAAGAACCATTGCCGCTGAACACCAAACATTATACAGAAAACCGCATCTAAATCGGTCAAGCCGTTTTTGAAATAAATGGGAACATTGATGTGCACACACAAACAAACAAACTAACAAACAAACAAACAAACAAACAAACAAACAAACAAAAATATTTTTGCATTATTGGTTTTTGTGAACAATTTAACATACAAACAAACATAAAATCTTTTTAATAGAGTAATGTACAAACGGTCTCTCACCCTAAACGCATATACCCGTACTCCGTTCCGTCGTGGGTAAAAAGGAGAGTTAACTGTTTTAATGCGTAAATAAAAACATTTATTAACTCAACTGCGGTACCAAAGTTTTATGATTAAACTTACCATGAATTTTTCGTTTTATGCATAATAATTACTCGAAGTGATTAAATTCCTCGGATTTATTAATACGGCGATCGTAAACTATATTAATTGGGTGTTAAGGGCGTCTGTGTGTTTAACAATCAAGATGCATCGTAAAACTTTAAGTGGGTGTACACTGTACACGCTATTAAAACTCGTTTCGTAGCGTATCAAAATATTGTTTGTAATTTACAGTAATGGGACCAATAATAAATACGTAAATGCTACCCTACCCTACTTAGAAGTACCTACAACACATTGAACCACATAAACCTAGTAAGAAACTAAAGGGGTCAAAAATTTGCTTTGATAATATAATGTTTAAGAAGTCATTTAGGTAAGCACCAACGATTACCAATCTGAATATCATACCCTGTTTTAAGAGAGAGCAAGAAGAGAACTTTAATATATCAAGGAAGTATTAGTTATACAACTAACGTCTGTGATGACTATATTAGCTGATAATACAAGTATTTGTATTCCAAACTGATAGTAGAAACCAACAATAATTCTAACTTCAAGAAACATTATAAGTTAGTCTGCTTGAGCTTTTAATATAAAATATGAAACGTTAACGCCTTATTACTTACCTTCTTAATTATTTCATACTCTCTTTAGGTATCAATATATTTTAAGCACAGTTTTTATTATAGAAACATTATACGGTTTATCAATTGCGTTAAATGGTTTGAACTGCCATTCTTTTCTTCAGCAAATAACTTCGTCCTTAGCTGTTGTTTCAAGCGACCGTGAGTCATGTTTGGAGTGTGTTCACAACACTTGTTTAAACATTTGTTTTATATGGCACATTACTGAATGACGACATCATACAAAATTTCACCTTCAAATTCACCTGGATGAGTCACCAATCTGCTGTTACAATTAAACACGTCTTTTCGCAAGAATATTATTTTGTTCAAATACTACTTACCATTTTTCTCCAAAATGGCTTACGTCCATGTAACGGACTTTCATGTGCAGGGCTAGCATGGGTATAGAGGATAAAAAAAATCCCCCGTTCATATCTTGTGGCATGGGCTAAAATTATTTTCTCCAGTGACTCGAGCTCTGTAAAAGGAATAAGAAGAATTTTTCCCGCTTTATCCATCACATTAGACACGTAGGTACCACCACCCGTGTGAAGTGGCTACACCACAAGAAAGTGGCTAAAACTGAGAGAGAGAGAGAAAATATTTTATCCTTTCTTCGTCAAGAAATTATTGTCTACTTATAGGTAAGTATCTGTTTGCTGTACCTTAGCGATAAAATACCGTGACGTTTAAAACCACAATTTGAACTTTTTGATGGCCTCAAATAAATTCTCAAATTACCTATGTTTGAAATTATTTAGTGTTTTTGGAGAAAAGTCTGTAAATAAGTCGAAACTTAGGTATAAGCTTCATAATGCCCAACCAAAACTGAAAACTGATTTGTTATAAATTAAAATATGTGTATTCCTACTATATAAAGCACTGCAGCCATCATAGAGAAATCTTAGTAAAATATAAATTACCGACCTAAGGACGGATATAAAAAAGCGCATGAATAAAAAATCCTTAAAGATACACAATCAGCTATTAGCTATAAATTGTTAAGCAGTGAACACTTTGATTGCTCATTATTTTTCTCATTTCCTCCGCGGGTAAAAAAGTAAATTGAGCACTTGTTGGTGCTGGCTACATAATGAGGCTACTAGACCTGCGCTGGACTGGACATCATTATATGTTCGTGCGTCACTGTTATATAACTCTATTTTATCCTGCCAGTACAAAAACCAATCAAGTCACACGTGTCGAGAACAACTTCCCTCATAACAACCGGCTCAAAGTACAAAGTGCTGGCCAATTGTTGGAAATGTAAATGAAAAATCTTTATTTTTCACATAAGTCGTACAATGAACACTTTGGCAATATAGACATCTTTGCAACTCCAGTGGGTGGTTTCAAGAGGTCGGTCATAGGCAACCTCAAGTTTTTAAAATTCTCCCAAATCATGTAATTATTTATCATTCCGGAGATATATTTCGTGTTTCACCATGCCGTAAGGTGGTGACATCAGGTCAAGGTGGCTGAAATATATCACCATATTCATCTCTCTTCTTCTCTTCTCGAGCAAATTTTTGTAACCAAACGGCTCGACCGATTGCTTTGAAATTTTCTGTGTATGTTCGGTAGGTAGTAAGCTATTTTTATATCCCTAATGCCAATACGTTTTCCTGGTCAGCTTAGTAGACTTAGACAAATTGAAAGAGCTTTATGTAATAATGCGGTCACAAAGCCCTGCTTGCACGTGCATATATAATAATGCATATTATATAATACTAGCAAACCCGGCGAACTCCGTTTCGCCACCAGATGGCTTCGTTTTATGTAACATTTAGTTTGGTGATTACAATTTTCCCGCTTTTCTGTTGAAATTTTTCCTGAATTTTCTTTGTTATAAACCTCACGGAGCCCGAGACCTTTCCAACGAATGCAAAACCGTGGAAATCGGTTCGTGCGTTCTGGAATTATAGCGTCAGGAAGGAAAACTCGACTTATTTTTATATAGTAAGATATACGAGTATATTTAAATTGCACGATGTCCGTGCGTCTGTGGAGGCCGCTCGTGACTTATTGTCGTATACAAGGAACATACTACTCTCTACCGAGAGAAGAAGACCATCTCTATAGTAAAAAAATGCAACCACGCCGTTTACACACTTATACACGTAGCGCCACTGCGGATTGTCAATAACCTAATTTGGGCGGGATTTTTAAAATCGCACTGGCGGGATTTTCAAAATCGCACATTACGGAATTTTATATAGAATGATATCTAAAATCTTACCGAGGAATCTGTATGTACACAGAGTACAACTTCTCCAAGTTTTCGAATAGTGAATAAATTTTATCT
Source organism: Coenonympha arcania (assembly GCA_036785405.1). Classification (NCBI taxonomy): domain Eukaryota; kingdom Metazoa; phylum Arthropoda; class Insecta; order Lepidoptera; family Nymphalidae; genus Coenonympha; species Coenonympha arcania. The sequence goes on along the minus strand of CM072072.1, from coordinate 5,131,109 downwards.
CAAGAAATACGTTTTCACATTTTTCCTGTATAAAACTTGAACGTCAAAGTTATTTAAGATAAAATATTAAAAAATTGACCATAAAACAATATATATTTGACAAATAAACAAACTTGGAGTGGTACTCTGTATACATACATATTCCTCAGTAAAGCTTTGAGCTTTATAAAAAAAAAAAAACATAATGTGTATAAATAATTTATATTTTTTATCAAAAACGTACAATCAGTATTCAAAATCAGAGATTAGTTAAAACAAACCAAGTGCGAGTTAGACTCGCGTACCGAGGGTTCAGTACCACCCACAACATAAATTCTAAATCCCTTAGTTTGAACAAGAAAGATAAATGCCACAACAACACTTAACTACACAAACAGTTGACAGATAAAGATCATGGAATTTTACTTTTTCAGTTTGAACGCGTTATACATAAGAAACTAGTTACCTGCTAAGATGTTATACATAAAAAGAGGTTACCTGGCAAACGTTTTACTATTAGGGATATAAAAAATAGTATATTAGATCCTAGATAATCTCAGACCTACCGAAAAAACACAGAAAAGCCGTTTCAGAGGAGTTTTCAGAGAACAAATACGAGAAACAAGATTATTTATTTTTTAAAATTTTAATTTTTCTTTCAAGAGTTTTTTTTCTCTCCTCCTCTTGCATTTCTCTATTTTTCAGTATTATGTATCTTTTAATGCATATGCAGAAAGTGCTATTTTTAAGATGCCATAGATTTTTTTCAAGGTGGCTCTGACATTTATTTAAAAAATTGAAATCTACAGAATCTATTTCTGTCATTACATTAAATCTCACTTTGGGCTTCCACGAATTTGTTTTTAAGTAATTGTTTATTATTGTCGCCATTGTCTCCACACATAAGATAACATTTTTACTAATATAATTCAAAGAGGGAGATGAGGAATCATACTCTCTTATACTTGTAAATATGTGTATGGCTTCAAGATTTTCTGCTAAAAACGTCCTTCTGCAATCTGGACAGTCATTATTATTCATTCGCTTGAAAATAAAACCACACACATATCCGCAAGCTTGACTTTCGGGCGTCGCCTGTCCGACTGCTTCAGTTGCATCAGCCAATAATAGCTCGATTTCATTGTCATTTAATCCTGAAAATGTTGAATCATTAGTTGGGTCAACATTTTTAGGATTTGGTGAGATGTTAGAAATTAAAAAAGTTGCCAAATTATTTGACAAAGTGGCAGTGTCATCTTCACAATTTTTTCTTTGCCCAGTGTGCCGTAAATTTGTTATAATGGCTGTTTTAACTCCAGACACAAACTGTTGAATTGTGGGGTTATTATTTGAACCACAACTATATCTGATGCAACCGAAGCAATTTTCTAAGGGGTCTTGGTTCAGGCGACGCGTTGACAAACTTTTTATATTATAGCACTGTAAATTTTTCCAAAGTCTTTCTATAGCATTTAATGTTTGAATCCATCCTTCTTGGGAAGGAGGATTTGTCTTGCTCCCCAGGTATTTCATAGATGAAATAAATTTCCTCATCTCCCGAAAGAGATCTAAGTGAGGGCTTTGTGCAGTTAGGTTTGTCGAGTATTTTTTCCCCCTACGTAGGTCTGGGCTGTCTGCATTCACAGCATCAAACAGCTCATCAAATTTTTGAATAAAAGTTGCTGTTGCATGGGCTTCACTTGGTAATTCATCTGAAAATAAATAAATAAGCTGTTAAATAGGCGGTTTTAAGCAGTGGCGTATTTACCCTAGGGACAAGTGGGCCATAGCCCAGGGCGGCAGCCTCCGAGGGGCGGCGCGCAAGCCGCACCTCGGTCAGCTTTAGATTTTTATTGAGATAGCTTTATTCATTTGGCTAAAAAAAACCCACATTAGATCATTAAACCTTTTTAATGATCTAATGTGGGTTTAATTATAACGTTTTTTATAATTTCTTCAATATTTCTTGATTAAGAGCGTTCATGTAAAACATCGCGCATCGCGTTTCTTGCCATACTAATCTTGGTTTTCGTTGGCGCTGACGCAATTTTGCGCTGATAATGCTATTACAAAAAAAATTATAGTAAAATAAATATACTACTTATTATAACTAATAGTAAATAACCAGTGACATTGAATATTAATTGAATTAAATTACTATAATTCAGAAATAACAAAATATCTTGGGTTTTATCCTAAAATAATACGTTTAATTTATCTAAAAATGCTAAAAATGACACTTCGGTTTATGGTTTTTGAATGAAAATCTAGGAAAATCGTGTTTTTTTTGAGACACTTTTTAGTAAATGTTATTAATTTTCTAAATATGTCATTGTTATAAGTTTTTGTTAAGAAACATGGCAAATATCTTGCATCTGCGTAGAGCGTCGACCGCTATTTTAGCAAACAGCCTATACAAAAACTGTTCTAGTGAGAAAGTTATACACATATTTTAAAATATTTTTGAGACAAGTTCTAGATTATGAAATGCCAAATAATATGAATTCAATTATCTAATCTATAATTGAACACATAACTATTTTATGTTCCTTCGGAAATCGTAATTTTTGACTCAAGCATAATACTAACGCATGAAGCGCCTTAAGTACATCAACAACTTAACTACATTTTATGTGATTGTAAATTTGATAGACATAACAACGCAAGGCATCGTTTAAACTTCTAAGTTATTACTGACAAGCGCACCGATGGTAGAGGGCGGGAGCTGAACACTTTAGAATCACTCTGGACTAAATAGTCTATACAATTATTGATAGTTTATTTTTTGTGCCGATTTGAAGCGCCTACCTCAAAGTTCCCTGGTACATTTTGTTGCAAATGACCGGCGTGGTAAATGTTATTTTATTTTAGTTCCATGGACTCACAAGCCAACTTACGCAACAATTAGCGCCAAAATGGTGAAAATCAAGTGCCTTCCTTTTTACGTTGACAGTGTGAAGTCCAGCGTAATTGTATTAGAGAGAGCGGATGACGGGCGGCGTTATGTCAGTTGAACTCCATTGCGTGCGCAACTTGGGAGTTCGCGCAATTCAGGGCTAGAGCGGCGCGAAGTGATGATGCAGTTTATGTTTAAGTGTTTAAAGTTATATCAAATTAGGCTCAGCATGAAAATTAAACAGTGAAAATTTTGTCACATACACTATGGGCGGCGAGCGGCAATTTTTGTAACCAACCTTAACAAAGATTGGAGGCAAATTGTAGTAGCTGTTACATTAAAAGTTACATGACCCACCAACAAGCTTTCGTTAAAAAACGGATTTACACAGAATAGTAGTTACGTTACTTACGGGTTTATGGTAGCATAGGAACTCAAAGAATGCGGCCCCAGGAACTCAAAGAAGTCGTTTACTTCTGAATCAACGAACAGAATTATAAAACTGTTATTGGAGAGGGGCGCTTAAAGAATCAATTTTTTTTATTTAGCTTCACATCAGCTTGTGGCGAATTGTTAATTATTAGTAGTGCGAGTCGGGCTCGCGCACTGAGGGTTCCGTACTATCAAGACCAATTCTTAATATGTAGTATTAAATAACTAAACAACGCTGCCCAACAAATTCAAAAACGAGCAAAAAACTTTTTTGTACGGGAGACGCTCTTAAATATTTGTTTTATTTTAAATAAACTATTTATTTTTAAAGTGAATATTTTGTGAACATTTGAAGTGTTTTTTATCATTATTAATAACAAGCAAAAACAAGGAAAAAAATCACGTTTATTGTAAGGGAGCTGCTTAAATATTTATTTTATTCTATTTTTTGATATTTATCGTTATAACGGCAATACAAATACATAAAGTATGAAAATTTCTGTAGCTATCACGTTTCAAGGAATACAGCCTGGTTACAGACGGATGGAGGGACGGACAGCGAAGTTCTAGTATTAGGGTCTCGTTTTTACCCTTTGGGTACGAAACCCTAAAAATTACTTTTCTAAAAGATCACAAGACCTTGTTTGGAGAGAACTACAAGTAATTATTGGTAGGCTGGAAAGTACAATTATTAATGCTAGGCTGGAAAGTATAGTTTTTTGAGCCGAGTATCAAACTATGAATGACGAGCAGAATAAGATTCTTGGGTTGAACCATGATCGCAGCGAATAGTTCAAAGAATAGGATTCCAAGTGACGCGTGGCATTCAAAGACACGTAAAAGATTTGCGGCCATACATCACATCATACTAATATTATAACTTCGATAGTTTGTATGTAAGTCTGTTAATGTGTAAGTGTTTATATTTGAATGTTTCTAATTCCTTTACGCTGCAACAACTGAACCAGTTTTGTTAAAATTTGGCATAGAGATAAATTATGTCAATGCTTGAAATGGACCGAAACCGTAAAAAAACAGGAAATTTTGCGCTCGCTTATCTAGTTACTAAAATATTGTATAAAGTTCGTGTTCTCTTCATTCGTGGCTATTTGTGACTTCGTTAGATATTTTTATCTAACGAAGAGATGAAAAAGGAGATGATAAAATATCTAACGAACTACTAAAACCTACCTATCTATTTTGAGAATACATCCTTAAAAAAGTTTTTCTGGCGTTTTAAAAAAAATTTTTGGCACTATACAATATTTATACATAGTTATAAAAGTGAATTAGATAAAAATCGAACACTTAATTTGTTTTAAAGACACAATTAAACAATGAAACACTCGCGCGCCTTATCGCTGCCAACTGCTAACTAGCTTGGACCGTCGCTGTGATGTCACAGCCTACCGCGTAGGCCCGTCAGTGAATTTCGCTAGGAATTTGTTCATAACTTCCTCAGTTTTTGTTATATTTGTGACTTCAAGTTCACTCGCAACTTTAAGCTCGCTTCGCTCGCGTTTGTTTCTTAACAGTTAAATTCAGTGATTCGCTCTAAACTAAATAAATCAAAATTTTTTGATACTTGGTGAACAGGATGCAGTAAATTAAATTTGTATTAAACAAGATGTGAACTCACTTAAAGCTATTCTCCCATATAATCCAGATGCAACAGCATGACTAAAAATTTGTGCTGCCAACTTCACCCTCATTTGTTGATGTAAATTGGGATTCAAATGACTCTCTGTAAGTGCAGGAGCAAATACAAAATTTGGATTATTTTTGTCCAATTCAAAAAATGACACTATGTGTCTCCATTTTGCTGTGCCTAAAACAAAAATATTTAGTTAGCATTAAAAACTTGATATCTATAACCCAAATACCGTTTATTATGTTACAACGGCTGCTATATAATGGAAACTGGCTAGTCTGTCCCTTTAATGTTATTATAACAGATTATGACAGTACTTATATAAAAGAATTGCTCATTAAATATACCTTTTATTGTCGTATCATTGCACTGAATAGTAGTACACTCAACATCATGTTTCATAAACAGATTTCGCGTACATTTGAGGAGATGTGGTGGATCTAAAATAGCTACAATTTCTTTTTCGTTGATTCTAAAATAGGGTTCACTTGTTGTTGCCCCCAGTGTTTTTAAAACTTTAACGTTTACTGTAGATAAGTCACATACAGTGGCAACCACATTCATTTTATTTTCCAAGCATTTTGTCAGGACCTGAAACAAAAAATGTTGTATATGAAAAAATAGAATGATGTAGATTGATGGGTTTATTGGTAAAATAATAAAAAAATTCAAAGAAACAGGTCCTACTTACCTCCTTTAAAATAACAGTCAGTCTATCCGCAGTTAATGAATGTGAAAAGTAAAATGCAATGGGCTGCTTCCACTGCTTTCTTACCCCAGCGAGCATAAACACCAAAACCTTATGGGCAATTTCATTATTTCTCCCATGATTGCCATGATCCTGGAAGCCTTGGATTTCATCCATTTTAGGATCATAATTCAAATGCTTCCGTAGTGCCATTTCATCGAATGACAAAATACATAAATTATCTTCTTCTCGTTGCCCCTTGGCCATATTTCTCAAGGATTTAAATATATGATCATTAATTCCAGGCTTTAAAGGCACTCTATTTAGTAGTTTATTTAAACTGCTTTGGCATGGTAGTGCAAACATTCTTCTCAATAATCTGTAGCAGGCTGGTGACTTTTTATAAACTACTAGAGACATTAATTTGTCTTCTAGACTATATCGTCTACCTTTTGCTTTTTTGGGACAATTTTTTAACTGGCTCTGTAGTAAAGTTATAAATGAATTACTGACATTCATATCGCATAGTTTTTGGATATTTTCATCTTCACAGATTGAACTTACATGAGCCTTCTTATGTTTTAAACTCTTTCTGAGTCTTATTATTTCCTTTAACTTTTGTCTACAAATTTTATACAACTTCATTTCCCTAGGTGTCATCTCACTAAGTTTTGATATGCCAATTGCGCTTAAGATTCCACTACGTTTCTTAGAAATTGATTTTGTTAGTTGTGTATCAATCTGGGATTTTGTTGCTGAAGACAATTTATTTATCTGAAAAAACAACCAGTTATTTACATGTTATAGGAGTTGATGAATTAATTATGAATAGTAATTTATTAACTTATAATAAATTATACATTGTGGTAAGTTTTTCTAAAAGAAAGTCATAATTTAAAACTGAATTACCTGATTATCTTTACTCAATGCACTTGATTTAGGAACATCCACTGAAGTTCCCTGTGTTGATAATACACCGCTTGTAGAAGCTTTACTTGTAGAAGCTTCACCTTGAATATTTCCTATTTGTGAAAATGGAACTCTTGCAACTAGCTTTTCTGTAACTTTTGTCTGTTCCACATCCTGCAAATAATAATGATATTTGTTTAATTAATGAAACAAATAAATACCACATATGCTATTATTATTCAAGTCTGCAGTTTAATACCTCGTTAAAAACATTTTCTCTATTATTTAATAGAGTGTTGACTTCAGCTGAATCAGGTACAGCAAATCTACTCAGTTTTTGCCTGTTGTTATCATAAAACTGTGATGAATCAAAATGCCTTCCACATAAAACTTTACTAGTGATATGGAGTGCCTCTAATGATTCCGTAGTCCAGTTTTCATTTGGCCAACAATATTTAGCCCAAGCTAGAGCCCTGTAAAAAAGAACATGAACAGAATATTCAGTACCAGTTAAAAAACAACTATTGCGTACACAATATAATAATGAAACACAGCATTTACTGTGATTTTTAAGTTTATCACAGATTAATTAATTATTTATTATAAAAGATGTCCTAAACGTGACTCCATCTAAAGTCTTCTAAGGTATTTAGGTCCTACTAGTAAATAGTGATAATATTATATTGTATAGACTTACTTAGTAATATTAGATTTTCCTGGTTTTGGAAATGTGTGATATGTCACAGACATATCTTCAGCGCGTGTTTTGCCACACTTTGCACATTTTCTATGATTATTTACAGACATTTTTGGATCACACAGTAAATACACAAGAACTGAAGAATTAACCCAAGTGATAAAAACGTCCTGTCGTACCTAAACACTACTTTTAACCTAAAAAAACGTCCTGTCGCAACTAAACACTAATAACACACGTCCATCCACAACTTAATTGACTTAATTGACAAATTTATAGCTGCTGTTCATTACAATTAAATGTGGAGAGTTTAGGAAAAATGAACTATACTCGATCAACACAGTAATTGTAATGGCGCCGACGGAATTTTTGACAATATGGCGGTCTGAACAACAGTGTGACCAGGTTATTTCTGAAAACAATTTTAATTTTTAATATTGGTATACTTTACTAACGCACACATTGATTTTTAAGTATGTGTGCAAGGTCAAAATCTCGTCTATAGAAGTTAACAGACCCTGGTCGTATATTTAACTCACGAGCACGAGCGGCGAGTTCACGACGACATGCCTTCTCACCTCTTGCTCCGCGTCTTCTCGAATTAATAAGCCAGAATTTACACGTTCACGACCACTATTTCAAGTTTTTTTCCATCATTGGAATTTATATCTTGTTTCTAATCGATTAGAGTGTAATTTTAATTGTTGAAACAAAGTGATGCTTACGTATTGATAAAATCAAGTGATTGATGTCGTTAGCTGCTGATGGATGGAAAATTTTGATTTTTAGGTATCGTACGACATCATTAGTAAAACATAACCTATTGGAGATTATCGACTATACCTACCTAGGTATAAAACATATTATCTAGTTATCTACACATAACATTTTTTATAAGTCCGATTTGTATTTCCGATATATAATATTGTTTGTATTCAAAAAAATCAAAAATTGTTTATTAAAGTAACCTTAGATTTAAATTGCAAAATAATAAGATGGAACTTTCATTTAAGGGCACTAAAATTGCCCCTGTGTTAGAAAGTCCCGCTGTTATTACCTACATATAACTTACAGGTATACCTATAAGTACATATAACATTAACGCTGAAGTTTTGATAGGTCGTGATATAGCTAGTAGAAATAGGTGATCACAAAAGTAGGTAGGTAGTAGGTACATAGTTACATCAAGTAAAAATTTAAAAGACCTACCGGAATTTTTCCGGTAAGTATTGACGCAAGTTCTGTTATTTATTCATAAAATATGATAATAATTGCGGTAGCTAAACACTACAAGCCGATCTCTTGCACCCAAATACCTACTATCGTACCTACCTATAGCTAACATTTGCGATGTCTAAGAACACATTCTAAACATGAATAAAGATTCCGACGAATTTAGAACCTCCTCCTTTTTTTTAAATCGGTTAAAAAGCAAAAAATCAAAACTAAATGTAGTGTTGAATAGTAAGCCTCCCTAAAACGACATGCTTAGAAATCGGAATTTTATTCGAAGGTGTTCGTATTTCAACAGCCTTAGTTTTAGAACTAGCTGACCCGCAAACGTTGTAATGCCATTAGGGATATAAAAATAGCTTACGAGTAGGTACATACTCTCAGACTTACCGAACATACACAGAAAATTTCATTACAATCGGCCGAGCCGTTTCGGAGGAGTTTGGTACCTAACAAAGACGACACACGAGAATTTTATTTAATTAAAGAAAAATAATTTCAGTTTCACAAGGATATCCTATTCTGTTTGAGATGTTTCTCCGTTCTGATATCCTTTTCAATACCGTTCTAAATGACAGTTCGGCTGGTATCCAAGAATTTTTAGTTGCTATAGTTATAAGCTGGAATCTGTGTTATCTGGGGACACGGTAGTGAACCCGCCAAGAAGAGACAAGCGAAGCGCAAGGGGACTATACCTACCTTTTCTCGATAATCATTTTTACTAAGTACTTACCTTTTTTGTTAAGTATCACAATATTTTTAAAAACTATTATTCACACTTTGACTTTACCTCAGCACTTCACATACGCCACAAAAAGAGGGCAATTCAATTTTTATAACAGCCTTGCGGCCGTCGTCAACGTGGCATGTTCTGTATTCATTTCTAGCTTTATGCGAGACCAAGAACTTGTTGATGATTTTTGCGACTTTCTATGAAGTTCTTCATTATTGTTTTCTTAAAAAGTTCGCTGCCTAACTAGTTTGACATGCCATCATCATTACCCAATCTTACTGCATATACCATGTAGCAATAACTTTACCTCAGCATTTCACGTACGCCACAAAACAGGGCAATTCAATTTTTTAACAGCCTCTCGGCCATCAACGTGGCATGTTCTGTATTCATTTCTAGCTTTATGCGTGACCATGAACTTGTCGATGATTTTTGCGACTTTCTATGAAGTTCTTCATTATTATTTTCTTAAAAAGTTCGCTGCTTAACTAGTTTGACCTGGCATCATCATTACCCAATCTTACTGCATATACCATGTAGCAATCGCACCTGAGATACGTCAACCTATCTCCCACAGGAAATGAGGCGCCCACGCGTTCAGATTACGGTCCACATGTCTCCAAAAACATTTCATTGAATTTGAATATAACCTAATTCATTCTAACGTATGCTGAACGTGAATGGAGCCGGTGGTCATTCAGTGCTGAGTATGCAAATGAATGTCAGCCGCCGCTCTAATGAAGAGTGTCGCGCGTTTTATCTTGGCGTCAGAACATAAAATCTGGTACCTACTTATGAATATGTGTGAGTTAATGTCACGTATCGCAATACCTACCTAGTATCTACAAACATAGGTTTTTTCAAATGGATTCAACAACTTGCCTATTCGATGAACGTTCAAATGATGTAGTCTTACTCTTACACTACTTAGCTCATACTCCAAAAAGGTTAGAATTTGGACTATACCTTTTGCATTTACCTGTTCTCGATAAAGTATTTATGATGGCTGACGGCAACAAACAATGAAAACTTTGAGAGGCTTGCTTCCAAGTTTTTTGTTTGCTAAGGAAGTAGGTAATGTTCTATGAATAAAATAAAGAACTTTACTTATTCCTGTAACTGTTTCTGGAGGCGTAGACCACGCTAAGCAACAAACAGTCAAACGCCTTCAACCGCACCTATAAAAAATATAAACAACAAATAAATAAAACTAAAAAGTTAAAAAACCAAACCGATACGAAGGAAATGTAAAAAGTAACAACTAAAATAATCAAGAAGGCTTAAAAGCATGTTACGAGTGAAATACTAAAAAAATCCAAAACGCGCGCCCGCCTACGCCTTAAAAATCTAATACTTTATGAGTTTATACTCTGTATCGCGTAGAACACCCACACAAAATAGAATTTGTTGTTCGGACACACGCACACACACACGGCGCCCATTAGTATGTGTGAGGTGCGCGTGCGAGGCGCTCGCTCCACGGCTTCTTATTATTATTATTTATTGTTGAATAATGTGAATGGTAATGCGTGGTTGTTCACGATCCCGCATAACACCTGCCGTCTTTTCCCACAGTCGAGCTCTGGCGAGGCTCTCCACTCGTCTATGCCCTTTTTCAGGACACCTCGTGTTGCAACATTGTAAGTGTGCGACAACGAAAAAATTAAACACAAAATTACGTTTACGGAAACGGTTTTTCTCAAATCAGGTACTCGGTACTTGTATAGGTATAGGAGACTTTTTAATAAATAACTAATTAAATAATTATAGTAATAATATTTATTACTACAAAAGTAATAAGTATGTATCACAAAATGGATATCGTTGTTTTCGTTTTAAAAATACAAATTCCTCTAAATGTATTTTGTAACTTTCATGGTATAATATTATGTTATAATAGATATTTTATTCCTAAGCCGTCAAAATTCTTGTATATTATCATCATGAATATTTATTCTTGTCTTGATAATAATATACAAGAAATTCAATGCTCCGTACTTTTAAATTACACCTAAAGATTAATAAATGGTTTCTTTTCATTTCATTTCATATGTAGATATAAGATATAGACAGAGAACATACATGATTGATACAATGTGGGACTGATCCTGAAAATCCCGGAAGCGTGGTGTGTTAGGCTGACGATAGAAAAGCGCACGCGCAGGAAGTGCGAGTGAGAGATTTGACTCGCGTGCATTGCGCGTGCGGGACGGAGCGAGTTATAGCGCGTCGGAGAGAGACGGCAAGAGGGATACACGGCGTAGCTTGTAGCCTCGTAGAGTCGTAGCACTGAAAAATTTACTCGTTAGGTATTATAAGATACATTGGAAAAATTAAGTTGCATCTGAGCTTTATTGAATTTTCCTAAGTGCCTACCTAATTTGTATTTTTACAAGTGATCTTATGACATTTAGCGGGGATTTTTTTGGTCTGTTGTCGCTAACTCACAGACGGAATATAAAATAGAGCTAACCTTGACGAATCTATTAGTGAATTTTTTTACCTATTCTTAGATAATCAAATCATGTATGAAGACAAAAACGACTAATTACTGTTTTAATTTGAAATACTTAGTTTAAATATAAATAATTTGTCTAAAGAGCTAAAAATAGCATAATATACATACTTTTATAATTATTTTTTATTTTATGATAGTCTTAATAAGAATAATCATCTAATGAATCGCGTCGAAAAAGAAAACATGGTCAACGGCTAAAATTTGCATCATAAACGTGCTAACTATATGTGTTCAATTATTTATTTATTTAAATATGCAAGGCGTGAAGGTTAGATTTCTTCCAAATCCAAATAAGATTTTTTTGTCTATTTATAGAACCAAAGATAAAATTGACTATTTTAAGATGACGTGCATTTTAATATGCAGCGATATTGAAATAAAGGCATTTGCGGCTAACAATATACAGAAAAATAATGTGGAAAAGACTCTAATGTTTCCTCTCTGGCAAAAAGCATAAAATTAAAAGGTGTGTAGAGTTTGTAACTATCTAAACTTGTCTTGTTCCTTGTAGGTACATGTTATGTAGGTAGGTACTACCTTTTGGGTTAACCTTATACGTAGGTAACTACATGCGGCCTAGCTTTTCTCGTTTTTAGCTTTTTGTAAATCCGTGTAAGTACCTATAGTCATAATTTGTGCAAAAAGAATACAAAAGTAGGATTTTTGGCTCCATTTTCTTAGTTAATGACCCAGTGAGGGTTACAAACTAACAAACTTAGCCAGAAGTTCAGAACTTACAATAGTCTTAGTCAAACGATACAGAATTAGTCCACAGATCACTTCAGATTTTTGGATGACTTTATGCAATAAAACGAGTTTATTCGAAGAGCTGTTTTTTCCTTTGCCATACCAATTTTATTGTTAAGTTCAGATAATGCATGAAGTAGCCACTGCTTCAATAGTCAGTAGACACCCCGGATGTGCGCCATTTAGATTACTCCAGCCCAATGAACGCTATAGTTGAGTTAACAATAAAAATTGCTCATCCCGTCTTCATACATTTTCGATTCCAGCACATTCTCGATTAACGGATTTACAACTTTATGTCTTAACCTTAAGGGATGTTTTCCAAAGGTTGAATATTTTTTATACCCAAGATTGTCCACCATGTAGGTCAGTCTATTAAAGCGGGTTGTCGTTCACCGGATGGGACGATTAAGTTTCAGAGATTTTGAACATAATATTTCTCTTATGTTACGTCAGTCGTCACCTTATAGGTACTTTGTTTACCAAATAAAAGCTCGAGAGATTTGGAGGTCTTGATAAAGAAGAATGCATATTTTGTAAATAACAATTTCTTAGGTACATAAAATAAATAAATCCCACTACAGTTAAACCTGGTTAAGTGAGAGAACTTTGTTTGTTACTAATAGAAGTTAAATTACCTATAAGACATAATTTGACATTTAAAAAAAACAGTTTAACTTTATAAAGCGGTAGGTAAACACTTCTTAGCTAGACAAACGTTGCTTTGCCATTTAGGGGTATGAAAAAAGCTTACGACCTATTCTCATACCTACGGAATGTAGACAAAAATTTCATAAAAATTGGCCAAGCCGTTACGGAGGAGTTTGGTTAAACTTTGACTACAGTGTGACACGAGAATTTTTAATACCTATTAGACTAGCTGACCGGGCAAACGACCAAATGTAGCTTTGCCTCTTAGGGGTATAAAAATGCTTACGATCTAAGTATTCTCATACCATACCGAATGTAAAAAAAAATAAAAAATCGGTCACGCGGCACGCCGTTTCGGAGAAGTTTTGTTACAAACACTGACGCAAGAATTGTACTTAAGTATACCTTTTTTACTTTATTAGATAATAAAGTAAAAAAATGTTAAGTTTTTCAAAAAAATAACCCTTAAATTATACTATTTTAAAAATGAACTTAATGTTTATAGAATAGCTGCATATAGGTAGTATAGTGGGTATTGAATTCTTATGAACGACGTTAGAGTAACATACGATCGTGAATCACGGCATTAGGCTAGGATTTCCAGGTCGCTGGTTACACAACGAGTGGGCTGAGACCCAGTGTGGAGGTTTTTGCGTCATTTGGTCGCGGCGGGGTCAGTGTGGTCGCCAAATGTGCCCGTTCGCAAGAAACCCGACCCGCGGAACCCGATCCCTGCGCTGACGCCGAGATTAACTCACAACCTCCCGACTCCCGCACATGGCACGGTTCGGCTAAAGGTCGACGGAGGTGGCATTTTTTGTATGTCCAACTTTACGTCACGGTAATTCAAGATTACGTCGCGTTGGCACTTTTTTTAAAAAACTGACCGCAAGCATCTTTTTGCGTGACTTCTCCAACGGCATTACGAGACATCAATAAGCGGCTTACGTTCGATTTATTACATCGTAATAATGACTCGACTCGCCCGCGCCGTTCGTTGCGAAACAACATTAAGTTTAAGCCCAGTAGCAACTACCAACTAGCTCCGGAACGTCGATATAAATCAACAATCCATTACGGTTTTATTCTTTCGAACGTCCCTTTCACGGTCCGCGCGACCGAGGGATTTGAATTCGAACGCTCACAAATTATTGTTGGTTGTTGTTGTTTTATTGTCGTATGATTTTTTCTTTTATTGAGGCCGTCCTCGTCTGGCTCGGCGAGGTCGCGCTCGCCGTCTCGCTCTGGCGCGCGTCGCCGCTAGTAGCGTCTGCGCACGTGCGACACGTTAAAGGCAGAGCGTTCCCACGGTCGGCTCGAGCCGGCCCGCGCCCGCGCCCGCGCCCCGCTCGTGAGCTCCGGACACTCGTGCCAATGAAATAAAGTGGCCGCACACCACGTTCCAATTGCAAAACGCCGTTTGAACATTTCGAGGTAATGAAAGTGGCGGAAATGGTTACTCTCTCGGATTGAGTAACGCTCTGGAGCTCGCGCATTGTTCTCCGATATGAAACCGTCTTCCAACGCAACGGTACATTGATAAATAGTCGACAAGAACCGCTCCGAAGATTGCATTAGCCTTTTTTCGTGTAGTTTATAGTGCTTTTTGTTGTGACTGTGCCCAAAAGATTCTGTACTTTTTTAAAGCCTGAAGGCGTTTCGTTTTTTGACCTAAATACTTACTTTTTTGGAGTTATGCAACATTGCTACTTTTGGGGACTGTCGCAAAACATTATGTTCGGAAACTGGTTTGGACTGACCGCATGTTTTCTACGCAAATTTACAAAATCATTTCAGACATGCAATCAACAGACATGCAAAGAAATCACTTTTTTTTGCATCTAAATGTCAATTTTCTCAATATCTTTTCGGATGTCACTTTGTGCATACCTGGATCATCCATTTGAGATAATGTTTTGTTTGATCTCTCGTAACACTATAGGTACATACCTAGTAGCCCTCAAAAACAATTAGGTACTAATGTCAACTATTATCAAATTAAATCACTCAATCACTCAATAGAGAGTTTACGCCACAACGCACAACTTAGGTAAGTAGGTACTTATCTTACTTACTTACTTAGACAAACTTTCCTGATTTAAATAGGTACCTTGTAACTCTACTATTAATTAACGAGTTTAATCATGTTAGATTATATTTACTGTCCATGTCCTAATACAGGACGCAAGTTTGCCTAACACACTCTATGATAGTGTCACATACAATCGCGATAACACATTGTCTTGTAGCCCCTTATCTCTTGCAATTACAAGGTCCCGTTAATTGACATAGAAATTAGAAACTGCTACCACTCTGCTACTCGAATTGTTGCTTAGCTTAGAAAATAATAGACATTATCTGAATATAATATTTTTATTAAGCTAAGGTACCTTTTTTTTTTTTTTTTTACCCACAGGAAATGCCTGACGCATACCCCTCCGTCAGGGGACACGGAGGGGTTATGTGGGGCTTGCACCCACTAAAACCTGTGCTTTGCCACGACGGACCTCGTTGGCGGGAGTACGGGATTCACTTGCGTATTCACCGCGCCCCCGCCAGGCCTCGACCCGCCACCGAAGCAGTAGGTCCCGCCGCTGCTGCCGGCAGCCTGGCCGCTGCCGACCCTCCTGGGAGGCGCGTCCCGAACAGGTCGCGCCACCACCTCGGCCTGTCGGTGGAATTCGGGTGACGGACGCCAGAACCCCTTACGTACGTCACCCGCAGGCAGGCACCGGTCGCCGAAGGAAGGTGTTCGCACCCCAGCAACCGGCGCGTCTCCTGCGAGAGGGATGTGCCGCCGTAAATATCCCTCTCGACGAGCGTTCCCGCCCACTTCGGTGATTTTTTTACGAGGTTGTCTTCCTCGTAGTGCCCCGAAGGGACTTGTGGGCGTTTCCGCCCCCGCCTGTAATTTTTTAATGAGGTTTTCTTCCTCCTCCGGGGTTGGTGCGTTTCGACACTGTGCCCTCTGCTGGGACTCAGAGGGACACGCGAAGAAACGTCACCTATCCGCCGGGCCAAGCTATTCGCCGTCGGTTATTAACCGACGTTACCAGGGAGCACCGGCCCGTGCGCTACAGAGAGGCACCGTAGCACTCGGGCACTCGTGGAGGTTGCTTGGCGGAGCCCCCCAAGCTAAGGTACCTACTTATCTATGTAATAAAATGCTTAGCGACATTATCACTTGCCATCATCATTGTCACAGATTCGGTCAATTCCTTAATTCCCCCTTATTTCAGATTGATTGTCCCCTTATTTCATACTTAGAAGATCTTCAATCTTAATGAGTCAGAGCACAAAGCATCCATTTGTGACCAATTTAGGTAGGTTATAGGCACAGATTACTGTTATAGGTAGGTATGTCTTTCGTCAATAACGGAAAATTGATAGAATAAGAACTTGATTTTCGTTACGAAAAAAAATCACGTTATTGAAAAAACATATTACTGGCTATCATTTAATAGAAAAATCTGTGATTTTTACATTACGCTTCTCATTCACGGATTGAAATAATAATTGGTCAATTACGTTTTAAAATGTGTGACATAATTTCAATATTAGGATCTTACAGCGAGAGATCGATAAAATTATTATTTCATACAATCGTTATTATCTAAAGGTCACGCGTAATGCTATTCACTACACGGTTCTATATTAAAGAAACTATCCATTTTGTGTTTGTAACATTTCATACATTTAAACTACAAGCGATTTTAAATTGAAATGTTAAAAAGTTTGAGCTCAAATTCACGTGGTGTAGAATTTTTGTAACAACTATTTAAGTTTATTTGTAAAACATCGATATCGAGCCGCAATTTATCGGAATGTAGCATCTTTGTGTATGGCGATAAAGGTCAAAATGATGTTTCGGAGCCGAAGTGAGATTGTGTGTCGAAAGCCAGGAAGCGCATTGTTAGGTCACGTTCTCACAACTCCCCTTTTCTTCGAGGGGGAATATATAATTGCACTTTTTTCTGTCGCATATGGCCAAGGAAACGGTGGATTGTGCAAGATCGTTCCCACGGTTCGCCCCTTGGGCATAAAGGCCGAGGTCAGGAAAAAATACGTGCCGGCATAATGCGGGGGCTTCTTTTGTAACGGCAGATGCACTCTGGGGTTAAGTGTGGAATAGATGTGGAAAATGGACTGATTGACTCGCATTCTGTAAGCGAAAACGTATTATTGTGAAGATTTTTTAGGACTGAGTCATTTATGGGATTTATGGATTTTTTGTGATCATAGAGTTTTTACACGGCTGCCCAAAACAAGGAGTGTGTAACGTTTTTAAGGTTCAGGTTTGTATGTAGGTACCTATAGTGAGTTTCATTATTCCACCATAACTTCTGAACGACTGTAGAGATTTGGACTTATGAGGTATCGCTAGAATCCTTACATCATCCAGGAATTAGGGACGACTGTTAGACATACTTAGTCAAATTATTTAGGTAAGCTATTCTTTGTGTTCTTAATTTATCAATATTATTGCTTGAACGTTCTCTAATTATACCTTCATAAGTATCTACTTAGTTAATTTATTAACCTTAGTTGTTAGTGTTAATAAGGTATTTTCTTTAAAAGACTAAAATGAAATAACCTTTAGACTTACATTGCTTGATTTCCTTTTTGCAATGTACCTAACTAAATTTCAAAAAGAGAGAACGGTCTATTGGAACCGGTCCGCAAAAAGCGTTACGTTTTGTAACGCCAAAACGCTTTTTGCAATCTGTTCCAAGTTCCAACGTCTTATCTTCGAATATCGAATTCCATTCGTTCCAATTTCAAATTTCACTCGCCACTGGTTACACATGTGGCCGCCATTAGAGAAAAAGCAGTTGACAAAAAAGAATTGCACCTTTTCTAAGGCGTTCTTTACCTATTTGGAACTGGTCGCGTTCCCACGATCGCTCGCGCCAGTTGCGCGTCTCCCCTCCGTATAAGTTTTTTTGCTTTTTCTTGCCATATCAATATTTATGTGTAGGTATCATTTAGAATTTTATTTTTAAAAGGTTTACTACGTACACTTTTTTGCTCAAGAACTGGACTTTTTATCGTTTTCATATACCTACATAAATTACATGCTTACTCAAAGTTGTCGTATGGTGAATATAGTACCTATAATACGACAACTTCTATCCGGTCTGTCTAATTTGCTAATTTTCTATTTTTGATGTCGACTTTCTGTCTTAGCTCTTCTTTAACATAACTTTTATAAATATAATACTTAAATATAGCTTTTATAATTATTAAACTTATTAGGTAGTAGGTACGAGTACTTTTATAACTTTTATAATTATTGTACTTATATCACTCGTGAGATAAGTACGTAGAAGACATACTGTCCTATGGGTACAAAACACAAGCGTGAGTCCGTCTTATTCGAGTAAGCTTAAAACTGATATGAAAAAAACAAACACCGTTTTCACGCACACTTTTCCTGAGTAAGTAATCAAAACCGGGAGCGTGGTTATATGACGCATGGGATCAACAAAATCTCAATTTAAATACAATACACACAAGAATCAAATTGATGAATGCATGAATAATAATTGATGAGTTTAAAAAAGCAACCCTATAACAATAGCACTGAATTCAAAGTCCGGTGCTTTCAACTTTAGTGGTTAGGGCATAGTTGACAGGCGCGTAAAGCCGCGCGCACATTGCGTTTACGCTGCGATCCGTTCCCACGATCCACGCGACATATGGCGCGAGCGGGGAGCATTACGCGCGACGAGACGGTGACGCGTGCACAAAAAATACTCGGACTTGTGTCCTGAGCGGATCTATGGAGTACACGAATAATAATAAGTAATATTAAACACGTGAGGTAAGAAAACCGGTACAATTTAAGCAGCCATGTTTGTTACCTAAGTACCTAAAGTAATAGCTTAGGTATTATACCATATTCACTTGATAACTTTCTGATTGAATATTGTAAGTAGGTACTAAGCTATTGATACTTCAGTTTTCAAGAACTAGGTAAGTTATGATGAAATAAAGTAATAAACCCATCTGAATGAGAAGGGTTTGTTCATAGCCTGAAACAAATAAATAATACCTAGATAATTGAGAAATAGAGTTGGCAGGCATTTGTATTTACCTAATAGTTCATAATTGATAGATGATAATAGGTACACCTAAACATTAAATAACATTAAATTATAACTATTTTAAACAATGCTCGTGCTCCTAAACAAAAATAGTACCTAGGTTATAGGTAAAGGTATCTAACTATCTACTTAGGTAGGTTTTGAGATGTCATATGTGGTTACATAAAAGAATAAAGTGACGAAACTTAAATCACAAAACTTAGCACTAATAGCTTGATGAAATGCCTACCTCCCATAAAATCTAACTCTAGAAACGAATACGAATAAGAAACAAAATCCAGATCACCAGAAGAACTAACGAGCATACCAAATCAAACAAAAAATTAAGGTCGCACAATGTATGTGAATGTGAATTTTGGAAGTGTTTTACAGGCAGGTGGCGATAGCGCTCGCAACAACTGTCGCCGTTCCCACGGCTCGCGCACCGGGCGCGACGCTCGCCGCGCGTCGCACCGCACGACGCACCGCGCGCCGCTGTGTCGTGTGACGTGTCGCCTCTAGCGCGGGTCGTAGGCCGTAGCAGCTACGAGCGACAAGCGACCTACGGACAATTATTATGAAATTATCATAGATGTATAATAAATACTAAGGATGACGGGTCAGCGCTAAAGGTAAAATTAGGCTGTATAATAATGGTTTAAGACATAAATTACAATGTTTTATTTAGTTTGTTTATGAAAATACACATACCGTTTACTTTTTTCGTGAATTTTGTATTACACCCGGTGTCCTTAGATAGTATCTAAGTCAATCAAAATTATACAAAATTTTCTTAAATAAATTATCTTATCACGCTATGAAAGTAGGGGAATGTAGCATCTTTTTACACGACTGCCCAATAAGGGATTGTAATGTTTTTATTAGGGTTCATGTATGTATGTAATGTATGTATGTGAGTTGCTTTATTCCACCATAACTTCTAAACTACTGAAGAGATTTGAACATAATTATGGGGTATCGTTAGAATACTTACATCATTCCGAGTAACATAGGCTATATTTTTTTGGAAAAAGTCGTTTTACCAGAGGACAGTCATGTTTTTTAATTTTTGAAGTATTTACTTGTTTTAATTTCGTAGTAATTGTGTATTGATCAGCTGAATTTGTTTAACTTATACCTACCGCGGAAGAGGTATTTTTACACAGCGAAGTGTGAGGATGAATAAATTATGTAGATACAAACTAGAAAAATCTTCCAAATGTTACTAATAAATTAATACAAGGATAGACAATAATAATTATTAATAGATAGTTAGATACGTAATAGGTATGAATAGCAAAATGTATTCGAGTAGGTAAATGCCAACGCGTGCGCTGCGCGTTTCGAATGACGCATGAAAACAATAATTAGGCGTTTTGCGTCATAGATGGCCGTTTTTTATGTAAAATAATTGTTAGTAAACACAAAACATAGTAATTATCATAAGATTTATGAGCAGCTAATGTATTTAAGGATTAACGCCAAAGAAAAAGGTGGAGGGATATCCTACAAAAGGGTGGACCAGACTGGATGCAAAAAGCTCGAGATAGAAAGTTGTGGAGAGACTTGGGGGAGGCCTACGCCGTAGAGTCGACTCTTACGCGAAAATAAAATTTGACTATACCATGACTAATATGATTGGATAATGATGACATAATATTAATCAACAAAAAGCGAAAACACCTCATAATATTATACTGACATTAATGATTTATATGTATTTAAATTAAAATAAATTATAACTAATAATAATTTATCACAAAAAATCATAATTTCTATATATGTAACACATGTAACACAAATAATATTAAGAAATACAAATTATATGAATCGCATTCTTAAATTGTACAAACGGTATATTATTATGTAGCGTATCAGCATAAAGGCTTTTTTATTTATTGCAGAATTAGAACCATAAACCATGACGTTCCAGGCAACTTGTTGGTTGAACGGCTGTATTACGACCACCTACCGGGAAAACTTTGACAGTTTTCACTCCTGATGAAAATTGATGATAATTATAGTCTAAGGTAGAGTGCGCTTGCCTAGGAGACGCCTGTTCATTCATGATTTACCCCAAGCGATTCTATGTTTCCGTAAGGTTATGATACCGCTAAGGAACTAATGAACAATTAGGCAAGTTTTCAGTTTTCACTAAGTTACGAACTTGAAATAAAAAATAATTAAGTTGTACCTTGTACCTATCTAGAATGGATAGTTAATAGGTAGGTACTATTTAGGATTTCTCAACCAATTTAATAATCATGTTATCTCCAAAAAATTTTTAGTAAAACTTCTGAAGACAGTTACAGTTTCTGAGGTTTAGTTAGCTGAAGTTATTCAAAATTATTTTAAAGAGGCAGAAATAAAAGCCAACGCGTAAAGCAATGCCATCTAACGACAAGTTCTCGCACAAGTTACGTACGTTACAATACAAAGTCCGAAGCATGTAATAGGAATGGGGAATGTATTGTAGGAAGTGATACAAGACAATTCTTTCATAACAATAGGAACTTTGGGTCAAAGTTTAAGGAGTTTTGGTACCCGTGGGAAAGTTGCGATTTTGCAATTAGCTAGGGTGAATCCTGTATAAATTTTGGGCTCAGTACCGTTATATGTTCAGTTAATCATGGTATCTGTAACAGGAAGTACCTAAAAGCAGATAATCGAATGCTCTAAAATAAAGTGTGTGATTTAGCAGTAGTAAACGTGAAGTGGCCGATAGTTAAATAATAACTAACGATGATGAGAGTGAACTTATAGGCTAATTATTTTTAAAGAAATTAAATATTTTATGTTCTTTAGATACAGTGTGTGATTTAACACATGTCATCGTAAAGTGATCGAAAGTTAAAATATAACTAGTGATGATTATGGTGAAGTTAGAGGATGATTGTCTTTAAAGAAATTGAATACTTCGATCTGTGACTTCGATATAATATTATGCTCATGAATACAGTGTGTGAATTAATGCGTGTGATGTAAAGTGATCAAAAGTTAAATAATAACCGGTGACGATTATGGTGAAGTTAGGAGATGATTGTCTTAGAAATTATCATGCTCTTAGATACAGTGTGTGATTTAACACTAATCATCTTTAAGTTATTGGTAGGTAGTTAAATAAAATTAGTAGCGATTATGTAGCGATGACGAGTTATGTGAAAGTGTGTGATAATTAAGTTATTAATCTATACAATATATCCTTAATCCTATTTCTAAATTAAGCAAGTCATCAATTGTTTTCCGCCTTATTTACATAGTATATAGGTAGGTACACTATGACATCAATGCATTTGGTATATGAAAAATAATGTGTATTTATTGGGCTATTCTGTTGTGATATTTAGGTATTAATTAAACTGACTTAGAAAAAGGAACATAATTAAAATAAGTTAAAGGTGAAATTAACAAAGGTTAACGACACATAAGATACTTAAAGCTGAATGCATATAGTGTTATAGCAATAAATTTTTATAAGTAATGTTCGTACTAAAATTATTGTTAACATTTAAAAAGGTCACTGAATATAGGCATTTAAGCTCGCAAGGATAACGTTTTACATTATTAGCCATTTATTTAATTTATTGAGCTAATACAATGCTCAATCCTTGAAAAGGAAATTTAAATACGCATGATTATTGCATAATTATAAAATCTATATATATAAAAGAGAGTTACCACTCACTCACTCACTCACTCACTGACTAATCACGATATCTCAGGAAGTATAAAGCCTACAAACTTGAAATTTGAAAAGTAGGTTCTTTGTAATGGGTAGGTGTCAGCTAAGAAACGATTTTGAGAAACTACCCCTCTAAGGGGGTGAAATAGGGGTTGGAAGTTTATATGAAAGTCCCGTGTTTTTGAAGTTAGAGACGTGAAAATCGTCATTTAGGTTATCAGCTTCAGATATTAAAAATTTGTATAAGTCGTTTTGGAAAATTCCCCTTTAAGGGTGGTAAAATAGGGGATGAAAGTTTTTATGTGAAAATTTTAATATTGTTACTGTTGACTTGAAATTTGAAAGGTAGGTTCTTTGTAATGGGTAGGTGTCAGCTAAGAAACGATTTTGAGAAACTACCCCTCTAAGGGGGTGAAATAGGGGTTGGAATGTTTGTCTGTTACTCCTTCACGCTGCAACTACGAATCCGATTTAGCTGAAATTTGGAATGGAGATGGATTATTACCTGGATTAACACATTATGGTACTTTTTATCCCGGAAAAAGCGATGGTTCCCGCAGAAGTAGTGAAAAACCTAAATTCACGCGAGCGGAGCGGGCAAAAGCTAGTGTATTTATAAAGGTAGGTACAGTAGCAAAATATTTTCATTTGAGAAACCCCAATCTTCACAATATATTTGGTTTTTTACCATCATAAATTGATCCCCAAAAACGGAATGGACTGTTCTGTCATAAATAAGAATTTTCAGAAGTCTAACGGATAGAAAATGAGAGCACATTAGTTTATTGTTATTTTATATACCCCGAGTATGTATCTATTCTACAAACTTACGAACTTATCAATTAACATGCTATAATTTACTTAGACCTAGGTACTAAGTAGCTGGATGACTTGATCTTGTCTTAAATACTTATTCGGGCAATACCAACTGCATCAATGCTCCATTGTTACGACTTACGAGGAGGTACGTGATGAATACGGATAGGATATTCTTATTTAGTGATATAATATACTTCGTATATTTAAATACCTACCAAGTACGTGCGTTTCTTTGTGTGTGCATGTTTTTGGCGTGCGACTCTATGGTAATCAACTGAACAAATAATACTATGATATCATCAAGTGGTGCCTTGAGCTGTATGACTAAAGGTATCTATATAACTAGGTAGAGCTTGTGTAGAGTAAATGTAAACGTAGTTTAGTGACTTATTGCGTGTAATATAACGTAGATATACCTATGAAAACAAATGAACAGAATTTGTGTATAACATTATTTATCTTAGATCTTTAGATAAAAAACACCATATTTTTTATATTTAGTACTTAATTTCGGAAGAACAGGACGAAGTTAATATGTTTAATTACCTATATAATATTTGTAATTATTTTTATGCGTATATTAAACACGTTATTAAGATAGTGCGTAACTAGGTACTGAATAAATTGTGAGGCATAGTTAATGTATGCAACATAAGTTAGGAACTCGTATGCATAAAAACTAAAAATTGTTCTAAATGCCATGCAGAATATACTTAGGTAGAAGTTATAATTATATTTGCATTTTGCAGAATGCCTACATTTTAATGTGCAATTTGTGAAATAGTCTTAAAATGTTGATATTATGATCCTTACTAATATTATAAATGGGAAAGTGACTTTGTTTGTATGTTTGTTCCGCTTTCCCGCCGCTACTACTGAACCGATTTGGCTGAAATTTGGAACAAAGATAGCCTATAACCCGGATTAACACATAGGCTACTTTTTATTCCGGGAAATTCCATAGTTCCCGTGGGAAATTTTTACAGCAATCTATAGCTACATCTATAGGTACGTAGCTAAAGCAAACATCTTTGAAAGTAGGTATAAGGTTGTAATATTGAATGGGGACGGGAAATTTATGTTTCCCTCAGGATTTGTTAAAAAGCGAATTTGACACAGGCAGGGCGGTGGGCAAAAGCTAATGATACTACAGATCTGATACTACTACTACTGATCACTACAGCTGTGATAATGGGCACCATATAGGTTCTGAACTTAGCACTGTACGCTTTTAACAATGTGTGTTTGCAATGGGTTATGGGTTAATAACATTATAACTGAGAAAATCGGTACCAATACAGACCCTAAACTTACAACTTTTTCGCTATTAACAATGTGTGTTTTAGTTGAAAAATGGGATATGGGATTATAATGCTATAAATGTGAAAATGGGTACCTAAATAGGTCTCTATTTACATTGTGTGTTTTAGTTGAGCAATGGGATTTTGGGTTAGTAATATTGTAACTGTAATATTAAATACTTACCTATATAAATTCTGACTTACCATTGTTTCACTATAAGTTTTTTTGTTTTAGTTGAGATAGATGAGTTTAGATGAGTCAATGAGATACAGGTTAAAAATATTATATTTGTGAAAACGGGTACCCATATAACATAGGTTTTAAACTAATAACTGTTTTGCTACTGAAAATTTTTGTTTTAGTTGACAAGGGATATGGGAAAGTAATACGATAAATGTGAAAATGGGTACACAGCTGCTGAAATTGCAAGAACTCCAGGTTAGCTTAGGTAAGAATAGGTTGGTATGCAGCGTTGCGGAAGAATATATCAGTAAAACGACGTTTTACCGCATTACTAAAAAACTAAGCCAGTTATCAAAAATTCGTTATGAATATATTATGTTTTAGATGAGCAATCTGATATGGGATAGTAATGCTGTAAATGTGAAAATGGGTATATACATTGAGCCCCGTAGTTGGAAGCGGGAAGAGCAGTAAAACAACTAAGCCGATGTTTCTTTTAGTTGTTGTAGTAGTTGACTGTTTGTCTATCCCGTATGCTACTTTTTATCCCAGAAAATCGTTGGCTCCCACGGTATTTGTAACAGCCCGAAATTCACGCGGGCGAAGCCGCGGGCAAAAGCTAGTACGTAAATAATTACAGGAAAACTTTTCGATAAATAAAAGGACTCTTTGTAAGATTTAGCTTACATCCTTTTTTTTTCATTTCCTAGCATTCCGAACTAACAATTGCAATGCACGTGTACGAAACGCGCCGAATCCGAAATTAGTTTTCAAAAAAAATATATTTTCAAGTTTAACCCAAATTTCGCAAGAGTTGCGGAATTCAGAATAAGGGTTGCAAAAAAATCCTTTCTAACCCGAACGTCCGACCAACACGTGCATAAGGTAACAATGCCGATGACTCAGACCAATACCTTGGACTTTATTATAAAGAAAATAAAAAAAAATATACGCGCTCTCGTCGTATCGTCGAGAATTGTACATCTGCCGAAATTTCTCACGGCTCCGAACAGCGCCGAGTATGGTATTATTATACCGGACCTGATTAGGGCTGGCACATTAGAAGTTTTTTATGTCCACAGCGTGGAACACGAACCCGCAGGCATGCCTCGCATCTAATTTGCACAAGGCTTTTGATTTCATGATGAATAAGACAAAGTAATACGGGCGTTTGTATAATGTATTTACGATGTGGGCTGTAAGACTGTTTT
The DNA here is from genome assembly GCA_036785405.1 of Coenonympha arcania. Classification (NCBI taxonomy): domain Eukaryota; kingdom Metazoa; phylum Arthropoda; class Insecta; order Lepidoptera; family Nymphalidae; genus Coenonympha; species Coenonympha arcania. Next base: position 5,104,692 of record CM072072.1, on the reverse strand, counting down.
TGGTCCATCATACTACTTATGCAAATAATATTAAAAGAAATACAATTAATAATTCTGCAAGCATGTTTGTTTCGACAGTTTGCCTGCATTTTTTCGTGGACATTTGTGTGGCATATTTTTGTCTTAGTAAGTAGCATGTGTTTCAGGCGTCTATTTTTTAATTTCTTTTATAAAAATACGATACTTTCATTCTTAAATCTTTGCATCTATCAAAATAGAAAGAGTAGAGATAGAAAATATTGTGTGTCAAATACTCATTGTGTCATTGAGGACACGTTCAACAGTTGTTGAGTGAATAATAAACGTGTCAACCCTATCCAGTCTGCCTACGCAAACGTCGCCGATTATGACAACTGTGCGCCTAGCGGTATTACTTGGCGACTTTAATCAATAGCGCTCGTTTAACATTTCAGGTTTTGCGATACGAATCAACATAACAACTTGAGTAAAAGCTGTGGCAACAGTTCGTATGCAAATTGAGGTGTCAATTTTGGGTTTTAGTTTCCCACAGTTTTATTGCCATTTCGTATGTAGGAATATCTCCTCGCGGTTCGGTATTGGCAAAGGTTATGTTTTGCATATTTTGATTATGCATGCTCATGTTTAGATATTTACCTATGTTTACTTCGTTTTTAGGGTTCCGTAGCCGAATGGCAAAAAACGGAACCCTTATAAATTCGTCATGTCTGTCTGTCCGTCTGTCCGTCTGTCCGTCTGTCCGTCTGTCCGTCTGTCCGTCTGTCCGTCCGTATGTCACAGCCACTTTTTTCCGAAACTATAAGAGCTATACTGTTGAAACTTGGTAAGTAGATGTATTCTGTGAACCGCATTAAGGTTTTCACACAAAATTTAAAAAAAGTAATAAATTTTAGGGGTGCCCCATACTTAACACTGAAACTCAAAAATTTTTTTTTTCATCAAACCCATATGTGTGGGGTATCTATGGATAGGTCTTCAAAAATGATACTAAGGTTTCTAATATAATTTTTTTCTAAAATGAATAGCTTGCGCGAGAGACACTTCCAAAGTGGTAAAATGTGTGTCCCCCCCCCCTGTAACTTCTAAAATAAGAGTATGATAAAACTAAAAAAAATATATGATGTACATTACCATGCAAACTTCCACCGATAATTGGTTTGAACGAGATCAAATATGTAGTTTTTTGATATTTACAATAAAACCTCTAAAAACAAAGTTAGTTTTGCGGTTCGATAAGAAAAGTGGTTTTTATGGTTTTATTCCTCCGGTTGTAGTACGGAACCCTCAGTGCGCGAGTCCGACTCGCACTTGACAGGTTTTATTTTCTTGATACTGTCTCTTTTCCATGCCCGCCGAGTCTTGTGCAATATCCATTTCCAATTTCAAATAAATACGTTTTACGCATAACCTGCATGGCTGATTCAACATATATTTCATCGAAGTCCTCTACTTACTGATTTATTATTGAAAATTTATTTTCATGACCTCTACGTAAATTGTGTTAAGTAAAGCTTTACCTACTAAAATCATCGAATATTTTTTTATTGCTGAAGTACCTACCATAGACCATTAGGTTTAGTTTTATAAATGTCGTGTTTCAGTACCGTAGTAACTAAGTACATATAAACTCAATGTGTCTCAGTCATAGAATTTGGTATGTTACAATCGTAGGTAGATACGTTTACGAACAAATGGACGAGTAGTGTACCACAACTTTACTTTTGAAAATCAGTTTCATTTACACAAAATCATGAATAACTTAAAAGCTATTGTAGTTGCACGTGCTTACTATAAAATAGCCATGTTTATTGTCATCAATCTATAGTAAAATAACAGTAGAAGCGATAGTCTGTTCTTCGGTATTGTGCAATGCTTTTTTCTTTTTTTTTGTGAATAAAAGTTGAAAGCAAGTTTTAAACGCCTTGAGCTGAACTTTGTAACAGGTTGGATCTTGTCGAGACATGCATGTCGAGGCTTTTGCAGTAATACTGCAATGATGTTTGGAAATTGATGCGAATCAGTTTATAAAATTTTTAGGAAAAAGCTAATCAGGAAATAGCTAGACTCTTATTTTATGCAATAATAATGTATGAATTAGGTATGCCTATAATAATTACTATATAGATAGATACCTATCCATTTTTTTTTGCCAGGCCTTTTGAATTTTTTAATTTCTGACTGTCTGAAATCAATTTTGCAATGTCTGACTAAAATATTTGCACGTAGAATGTAGATGCACGTGTTATGATGAATGATTTATTAATACCTACTTGAAATAAATAAATATATAATGCACTCCTTTTTTTCAGGCAGTTATGTAGGTAAAGATGGAAAAGTTTTTCTAGATTGATAGACCAATTTTTTCTTAATTTGCTAAGAGAACTGCGCAAGGTAGCGTTACTCGTAATGTATGAATGTAATGTGAAATTGAATTGAATTAACAATAAACTTAGCATTTACCTAATCTCCCAAGTCCTCTTTTTTATGTTTTTTTTTTTAAAGTTTATTTCAATTTTATTTTTCTATAAGTACTTACCTACTTAATAATTTATAGGTTTTCTAGAATGTAGGCAGACGTATCTCCTACATAAATTAATGGCCAGATTTAAAACCTTTACAGATTTAAGTATTCCATAAATAAACCTAGGCCTACCTAACCTTAAAATGAAAAAAATATAGGGCTACCCAAACTAGCTTTCTTTTATTAAATTGGTACAATAGCAAAAGAGGAAGGAGGTTTTACCTAACCTATCCGTAGTCTGTAGTCTGTACCTTAGAGAAGGTTTGTTATTTATAATACATGTGGTCTATTATAAGATTTTTCTTATTGCAATACCTTGCATATCTTCTAGTTAACCTTTAATAACTTACAGAAAGTCAATCCCATCCCGACCTTTGCCTGTACTCGTTAATCTTCCGAATCGACCATTAAAGCCGAGGTACAAAAAGAAAAGCATCTCAACAGCCTATTAAAAATCCAGTAGCGGGCCGCCTCGGGGCCTGCACGTGCGCACGCGCAAGAAATGTTGTCCGCCAACTATGGACCCGACTCAGGTAAGACCAATGGCCAACCTATGGCGCCGAGACCGGCCATAAGCTTACTCACCAAGCGGCCATTATTGGAAGCCTATTGGAATGTTTGATCCAACATTGGCTGTACTGTTACGTAGCAGTGATTATACGTCTACGTATGTTGGCTCGCGCCGTCGCCTTCTCTTAATATCTGGTCAGACGACTTTTGGCTACAGATTCCAGTCGATAGGCGGATCAAGTCCACTAGTTATAAGATATAATATATTAGTTTCAAATAACGATTTAGTTAGAGTAACTAAACTGTTATTTGATCTTTATTTTATCTTAATCAACTAACTGTTTTTGACCATTGCTTAATACTAAGGGATTGTTTTCAAGGAAACAGAGTAAATTCATTTCATATTCTGTTTTATTTTAACGAAGTCAATGACTCATTTACAACAAGTAAAATATTATATAAATTACTATCCCTAAAACAATTAAAGCTCGCATAAAGATCTCAATAAGATCGGCTACCTAAAACTAAAATATTTTTATACAATATCAAAATATCACAACACCAAGTGAAAGAGTACAAATTAAAGCTTTTCCTGGAGCTATCACGAATACCTTAACCCTACATGTTTATGGCACCATAGAACTAATTTAAAGCTAACATCACAGACGGTTGCCGAAACCAAGGCACTGGTTCAACGGAAGACACTGATTGTTGTTTTCTTGTTTTCGTTTAGGCTTGGACCCATCGGTCTTGGAAGACGGGGTACTGCTGCTCGGCGGTTTGGCATTCCGTGTAGCAGTGGGCGGCGGCGAAGTCGGCCTCGGTCTTGGAGACTGTGGTCCAGAAGAAGGTGCCGGCGTCCGTGCGCGCGAAGTGCACGGGGATGTAGAAGTCCTCGCGGGCGACGGGCACGAGGTCGTAAGAGTCGCCCTGATTGGAGACGAGGAACGCGGCGGACTGGCACGCGTCCACCTCACTGTAGATTTTCTTCTCGAGCGCCTCGTTGCACGCGTTTTGGTCTTCCTCGAAGCACGTGTCGCCAGCCTTGGCGGGAGCGCGCTTCGTCGTCTTCTTGATCATTTTCATAATCGGCTTCAGGAGCGCCTTGAAGCCGCTGTTTTTCATCTTTTCACTGTTGTATTTGTTCTCGTTCATCGAGTTGTTAGTCGCGATGATGTATTCGTTGTTCGCGTAGTAAGACATATTGGGAAAGTAGAGAGCGTGTGTTGCTAGTGAGAGTACAAGCGGGAATGTAGGGCTGATCGCGCCGCGCCGGTATTTATACGCGGCCGGCCGCCCCCGGCGCAAAGCTCGCGCATGCGTGAAAAGCTCCCCTCTCTATGTGTGGGTGTGTGGTTTTTTTGACTCGTTTGATTTTTTCATAAAAGTTTTATTGGTTGCGGGAGGTTTTCTTTAGCGTTACAAGTGTAATGTCGATACGTGCTTTGCGATTTTACTCTAAAGATGTACACGTAATATTATAAGATTAGAACTAGAAGTCAACTTAGCTCTACGCCGTAGAAGGTACTACGTTTGAGACGTAGACCTAAGTTTTGAACACTTTATATATTATGTAGGTAGTAGTATACCTAACTGTTCTATGATTTCGTTAGATGAGTGCTGTTTGAAATTACTAAAATAAATTAAAATTACCAAAATAATCCACTTTATTTTAAAATCAAATTAAATCTTAGATTAGGTATACCTAAGTTTTTTTTAATAATATTATGCATAAGAGGAATGTTACAGATTATATATTTTATACGAATTATTATCAATTAAATTTTAACAACTCAACCAATATTTGATAACGAAACGATTACTTTGACCCCATTGAAAACCACCACAAACAATCCTCTTGCAGTGTCCACGTGCGGTCCACGCGCCCTCAGTTAATTGAATTTGATGATATTGTATTCATAACCCTCGCCTGCGGCGCGAGGACAACAGGGGTCACGAAGTCAGGGGTGAATTCCCCTTTGCCCCTGCGAAATGCTGGGGTAACAACAATAATGCACCTGAAACACTTGATTGTTACAGGTAAGGTGATTGCACTGTCCTATTTTATTTGTATTTCATAGACTAAAAATTTTTTGTATTTTATTTATCTAAAATGTAAATTTCTAAATGACATTATGAAGATTAACTGATGTCGGTGTCCCGTAGATATTTTTTACCCCTCACCCTTTAATCTGGTATTTAAAACATTCGAATCGGACTTCATTAGCATTTTGTTTACAAAAAGAAACATTAGATGTAGGATGCCACCTACGCACGAAATATTCCAGCGTACCGGTCCAAACATGTAGCATTTTTTCCATGTACACCGAAGACGTATTACAAAAAAATTAAGTTTAAAAAGAAATCAGTGTAGCGGTGATAGCGACGTGCGGCCAATGAGATGCGCGTACGCAGGCAGGTGCTCGCATCGCGCCGCACGCACACACTCGCGGACGATTTTAAATATACGATCTCTGAACACGTGCATTCGAGGGGGATGAAAATACGAGAATCCCCGTCAAGCGAGCGGGACGTACGACATTTTTTATCGGTGAATAGATTCACGACTCCTTCATATCCGAAATAGGGTAACGCAAACGCTAATTTGGTTATTGAAAATTGAGGGGTTGTCCGTGGGAATGCTCTCCGCTCCTAGGTTCCCAGGGTTGCTCGCACATTGAGCTTTTTTTGGTGCGATTCGGAACGACGACAGATGGAAAGCGGCCGATCGATCCCGTTCAGCTTTGTTATAATAAATCGTAAGTATATTGGAATTAAACATTCCACTTAGATGGTTCAGCGCGCTCGGGCCGTGGGGTGGGGGATGAAGATGTAAACAAGTGTAAAAGGGGTCAGTGGAACGCGGGTCTGTAATTAAATGTCTATTAGAGGCATTTTGAGATTATTAGCAGCGATTGTGTTGGGTTGGATTTTTGGGTTTTTGGTAATCATAGCAATTATGGCGTTGTGCTTGATGATTTGTGTGGCAATCAGGGAGCGTTTTTTTTAATTGAACTAATGAGCCACCATTTTTGAAATGATCTACGCAATCTCAATGCACAGGATTTAGACAATCTAGGAAATCTGACGAAAATACAGACAGAAATTCCCTATGCTTATAAAAATATTATATACCTACTCCATTAATTAGACGCACAAAAATATCACCAGTTACAGCATTTGATTTTTGAATGCGACACTATAAATAAAATTGTATCTACGTAAAACTGTCGTGAAAGACAATAATATATCCCCATGTAAAAAAAAATCCTCAATAAAAAAGCTCCCACCTTCATGATCCTTTTTATGACATTTTTGGACATGATAAATTAATAAATTTTTATTCTTTTATACCCACAGATACAATAACTCATCGCGGTCCATTCGATTCCCACGTCTGAAGCTGCAAAAACCGAGTTCAGCCGTATGGAACAACAATGGGCAAGAATAAATTTCAAGGAAGATGCACTTTGCGTCATATTTAAAAAGTGAATATCCCACGGCGTGACAAGTGAGCGTAGGATTGTTAGGATCGAGGGGTGACGCGAGGGTGCCCCCCGGCCCCTCTATTATAAGTATTGTTTGTGATTGCACTTGTCGCGGTTGAGGGCTGCGATGGGGAAAGCAGGGGGTTATTATCTGTGATTTTTGTATAGACATTTATTTTTTAGGGTCCTATAATTATGAATCATTTGTTTGAATTTAATTAACTTGTTTAAAGATTTAAAATTTTATAGAAATTTATGAGGTGACGTTGTTTGAGCTTAACTAACTGAAAATAAAATGAGCAATGTTTTCTAGTAAATTTTGATATATTATAATTCTGTAATGAATATTCTAAACGATTTGAAAAATTAGTAATACTTTTAGGGTACCTGTTACTAAATATTATGTTCCTTTTGAAAACAATTAGAAACACGTACATTCTAAAAGAAAATCTTATTAGAAAATATAATTGACTTTTACGCTAATGTTCTAGAAATGAGTACTTACCTTATTGTTAAGTTTAAACAATTTTATGCTTATTCAGTTTTATTACAAATAAAATAAAAAAAGCCTTTAAAATTGTAATAACCTAAAGTTTTATGAAAATTTTCACTGTTGGAAATATTATATTATAGGTATGTATCAATGTATGTAATGAGTATAAAAAATATTATCAGATGCCTAAATTGAATTTAATTTAACGTTTTGCACTAAGATATTTATTAGTTATGACTTCTAAAACTGTACACTTTTGTATCGCTTGGAGGCCTATTAGGACTAAGATACCTACTATAATTATATTTGCAATTAACACGTTCGCTGCGATATAAGGCTTAAATGCCCGATGCATGTACTCCCGCTCTGTGCGGAGAGGAAAAGCGGTGAACTTCCCCTGGTGCGGGGCGTGTATAATGAGTATTTCTTTAAGTACAAAAGAGACAACTATAGGTTTGAATTCAGGACGTCAAGGGCTACTCAATAAAGCATAAAAACTGTACTAAGGTTTTTCGGCCTGATAACGCACTGACTAATATTTTTTTCGTTTCCTTGCGGGTAATAGGCCGAAAGGCCTATCATAGATCACTAGGTCATTCCACCCGTTCCCGCACTGTTGTAGGGGACACAATTGTTCACTTCCAATTAGTGTCGTGACGTTATTAGCAGGCATCGACGTAAATACGATAGTGCACTATTCGAGTGTTTGTTTTACGTTTTTTATAGTTATTGGTAATTATTATGTCTCAACCAAATAAACCTTCGAAAAAAAGGCGAGAAGAGGAGAATTTGTGCTGGATGCTACCAAAAGCTGCGTGGTACACTCAGCAGCCGAGAAGCAAATAAAAAAGTAAAGAAAATAAAATCTTTCTGCGTAGAATGTAAGACCTGCCTGCCATGTTTCTATAAAACTCACATGTAAAATTAATGAATTTTTTACATGTAATGTAGAAAATAATGTTTTAAGTATAAAATCTGTCTGTCTTGTATAAAAAAATTTCTCTGTCTTGTATAATATGTAAAGTATAAAAAAAATTCTTTGTTTTTCTGTGGTTTTTCTTTTTTCTTTAATAAATGAAATAAAAATAATATGTCGATAACTTACTTCCCATCACTAATACTTCCTGAAATAAACCTATAATTCAATGCGGCATCGGGTTTCAAGGCCTTACATGTATTCTTGTATATATCTCTCAAGTAAATAATGGGAACCCGGGGCGAAGCAAGCACTATAACCAACAACTCATCGATCATCATTATTGATTGGTAGGTATCCAAATTTTTACATTTTCGCATAGTTATAGTCATTTATATCTGTCGATACCTTACTAGGTCAATGAGCCCCATATCGCCGCAGCGTAAACTTTGAGTACCAGGCCAATCGGCCAGTTAACGCACTATATAAAAAATGCCAGTTTTGGTCCCGCAGCGAACGTGTTAAGTTTTAGGTTAGTTAACTGCATACTTTAAAAAGTTTTTTTTTAAGTTTAGACGTTACTATAAAAAGTATTTGTGTTTGGGGTGTGGGAATTTCAGTTACGAGATTTAGTGAAATGAATTCGAGGGTGGAAAATAAAAGGCATGTATAAATCACCCCTAATCGTTCCTTTTGCCTTCTACACTTGTTGCGTCACCCACACTTTGTTGGAGATTGGAAACAAACGTAAAAAATACCAATTTATCTACAGTACTGTTACAATATGAACTGTATGAACACGTGAATAAGGTTCGAATTTTTACATGTACTACTTTTATAAATGCAAAATTATGTTGGTCAAAAGAACATGGGGAGGTGAATTTCAGGGGTTGTTGAACAATTAACCGAATCGCAGGTAGACTTATTTCGATTTAAATAAGGGCAAAAAAAGGTCAGATGATTTTGCATTTATATAGAAATGTGATTAGATTGTGAGTTATTAATGCGCATTTGTATTGTAAATGTTATAAGGGTAGAAATCGTTGAAATACAAAGTATTTTTAATTCAAGTTCTGTTTTTCATAGGTATCCTGTACCTAAGTACTTCCCCAATTACAGTTGTAAAACTAACCAAATTTTAAAAACTGAATGTATGAAAGCAATTCCTTGATTCTTAAATCTCAATAGGTTGACAACACCACAAAAACATCGTGTTCTTCTTTTGTATCATACTTTTCATAACATAATGTTCAAAGAAGGTGTGGTACACAAAATGAGTATACTTCACAGGTATAATTTAACTATAATCACCTCAAAGTTAATGACTTGTACCATTAAACAGAGGGGGGAGGGGAAGTCATCACCCCTTTACCGCCTTTCTCGTTAAGTCCTATTTTATTTGGAATATCTCAAAAAGTCAGAAATGAGTTCGGGAGGAATAAATGTAATAAAAGTCTTCAAACCAATAGCTAAGTAGAGTCGATGCCGGAGAAGGGTTCCGTAACAATAAAATAATTAGGAATATTAATAATATAATTATTAATAATGCAATTATACTGGGACGTTAACACTGATTTATATTGGGAAATTCTATAGGTACTTATTTAAGGCTGATATAAGGTCAAATACAGAATATAAGTAAAAGTAGGTAAGTACTTATAGAAATTTTATTATTGAAATTTGCAGAGTTGAGTGCAGATTCATCTTGATAATAAATCAAATTTGGTGTCCATTTAAACGTGGCTTTGTTAAGATATGAAACTGATAAAATAGCGGTCGACTATTGGCTGTTTGAAGACAAATAATAATATGAAGAACCGTATTTGTTTATTTTATTGTGTAGGTAGGTATTCTCACCCAAAAATGAATATTATGTAGATGTCATTAGAGTGTTTGCAAGGTTTCAAATAAATCTCTACTATATAAAAATAAGTCGAGTTTTCCTCCCTGACGCTATAACTCCAGAACGAACGAACCGATTTCCACGGTTTTGCATTCGTTGGAAAGGTCTCGGGCTCCGTGAGGTTTATAGCAAAGAAAATTCAGGAAAAATTTCAACAGAAAAGCGGGAAAATCTTTTTAGCGGGAAAGCCATCTGGTGGCGAAACGGAGTTCGCCGGGTCAGCTAGTCCTATATAACATTATATTTTGCTTACCAAATAAAAGCGGAAATAGACACATTAGAATTGAAGTTATGGAAATGGAAATTTGTTATATTTTAGGGAACTCTAAAAAGGAGGGTTATTACAATTTTAATTAAGGATTCGGCGCGCTCTGTTCGGGCGGCCTAATAAAAATCAAATAGCTTTTTCTAAGATAGGCTCGACTTTAAGATTACAGATAGTCATGACTGGGAGTAGTGATTACGTGTTCTGAGGATATATTTTAATGGATTTAGTAAGAGATGAACTTGATTACTTTCAAACTTCAATTAAGCGCTGTATTTCGGAAGGAGCTTTGTTGATTACCGATTCGGAATCTCGATAAAATCGATTCGATTCGAATTTGTTTCGAATCATAAAGTGTAATTAGATCAGGGTACGAACTGCTGATTGGAAATTTTAATTAGCGTCTCGGCTGTAAATACGGGTTGAGATCAGAGCCACCAGATCTTGTGAGTCCTTGAAAAACCTAGGTATAAATTTTTTATACCTTAAACTCATCACAACCCGTCATCTCGCATTGAAGCAGTGAGAATTTTCATTTTTGTTTCCTCCAGTTCCATCCATTTTCCATGGATTTCCAAACAAAATCATGGATGTTTCTAGGATAAAACCCATTTGGTATTTAGTTGTGACATTAAGGAGTAGGTATCAAACTTTTTTCTTTAAGTCGTGTAAGATTTATTTCTTTAGAGTAAGTAAATATTTGTAAAAGTAAAACAGGAAAATTTAGTCTGTGTTCCTTACAAACGGTTCACGCGACCATCTCTTGTTATTGTAGTTGTGCCTAGTTTCATTATGATGTACTCATGTTTTCATAAAACCCAACACTCCACAGCGTTCGCGTGTCAGCGCGTGTCGCATGTCGTGGTGCGCCGGCGCATTGCGTAATTGAAACCAATAGACAACATCCAATTTGTTCCCTCCTCGTTGAGATAGCACGCGTTGTTTTAATTTATATGGCCTAGATACTCTTGATATAATATCATTATGTAATCCGTTCCAATGGGAGCCCCCACAGTTTAAATTGATGCTTTCGCTCATGCTTCTACAGAACATTAACCTTTTTCAGGACACTCCTTTACACAAATTAATTTCGGCCCAAGTAGTCCGCAAAATTCGATTTTTATTTAGTTTTTCGCAAAATTATACACCGTGAGCTTATGGCAATGAGTTTTGAGGACATAGCGTTTATGTATCTACTTAATAAAACTTTGCCCATAAAATTTCCTATTCACCTAATATATTTGGAGCTATCGGGAAACAATATGAAGTACTAAATGAGTATACTTATTTTGACCAAACTTTTCATGAAAAACATGTAAATTCATAAACATGATGTTTGCAAAACTCCTTGACATAAGCCTACGGTGCATAAATTTAGTCCAGTATTTGCGAAAAAAACTAAATAAAATTTGAATTTTCGTTTCACCCATCCACATCAATTGTGCTTTTAGATAACCACGAACCACGAACCATCGGTCATTAAAGTTACAAAAGTTGCGTGCGGCATTTTAATTGGGATCATGAATAGGTATAGCTTGTAATTGAATGTTATGTCGAAAGAAGTACAACTCATACACACTTCTTGTATTCAGGGTTTTTATTGGAACGAAGTTCATTAATGTAAAATAACACTAATTAACAAACCAAAGCTCGACAGTACCAGATCTATATTATAGACAGAAGATAAAATGACGATGTAAGTCATAAAGTGAGATCGCGTGCGATGCAAACGCGCGTTGCTCGATATTGCTAATAGTTTCAATTAAACGACATGTTGCTACTACACGACCATCGCATGCGATTATATCATGTGTTTAAACTAGCTCTTTAGTGACATTGATATAGCGAAGTAGATAGATTTTGATAGCTATAGCGACCATTTATATCTTTTTGTGATACAAAATTACAAACTTCATAAAATGTTTGTGAAGTTTGTCTCACAAATCTCATGTGTTTGTATTTGTCATTTGGTTAAAATTGCATGCAACAATATATTATATACTTACGCAATTTTTACAGCTATTGTTGTTTAGACGATGCGTAAATAAATTTTATGAGTTTCAAGTAGGTTATATTATTTGCAACAACCAAGAAAATGTTCCCGTGCAAATCAGTATAGAGTAGGAAATAGGCGACTGGCCAAGAATAAAAATACCCAAACAAAACACAGTTAGGTATGATGTGAAAATTAAGAAAATAACGTGACATTCTAATGTTAAACTTAAATTGAAAAAAAAAAGATTCCGACGAATTGAGAACCTCCTCCTTTTTTTGAAGTCGGTTAAAAAGAAAATAAACGCGTTGACTTGAGAACCTCCTCCAGTTTTCGTCGGCTAAAAACTTACGAATTCGTAGGTATGAAAAACTCGAATGAAAAACTAAGGAACTTGGCTGGTAATTTAAAACGACTATGTTTAATAGTTTTCCCATTATGACGTGTTACTCAGATTTTTTTCCAATCCTAAAGGACGCCGCAATGCTCTCTTAATAACCTTCACTAATAAGGAGATCTTAAATAGCCTCACGTGAATAATTATCTCACAGAGGTTTTTATTCCTTCTAATGACTCCCAATAAATTAGAGGCAATTATTGTTGATGACGGGATAGATTTTTTAAAGGATTAATCGTCATTAACGTAACATGGACTGTATTATGGTTATTTTGTTTAGTTTCGGTTCTTGCCATAATTATGTACCTACCCAAATAGGTATAGCTACTTTGTGTAATTTAATTTATAGTTGATTAATGAAGATTGATTAGAGATTTTGAGTGAACGCGTAAAAGTAAAATATTAATTATATCTAATATATGTTTTACAACTGTTAGTGTTTGCTACGATATAGAGCTTGTTAGCTTCATTCAGATTTCAATCAATTGTGAGCTTCGCGAGGGTTAAAATTGATTTTTTTTAGTAGATAAGTAGGTAATAAACATTATTTTATAAATGTTAGTAATATTTAGTTCGAATAAGGATTTGAGGTATAGTTAGAGTCCAGGAAAACTCACATGCTTTTTCCACAGTAAACATTTGAACAGGGTATGAAATCAAGACTTGTTTTTTGTTTGGACATGACAAAATAGTTTCTGAAGATGTCTTATTTCATCATAATATTCATACCTCTTATTACAAGCAGGTCTTATTTAGTAAGGTAATTAATTACAGGTGGTGTTGTGTAACGTTGAACATTTTCAATTTAAACCTTATCAAAATTTAAGCAACCTCATAATTTAATACGAAATTAACACGTCAGTGAGGGGTTGTTTGGGTATAAAATACCCCTTTTGTTGCCTTGGTGCATCAATTTAACCCTTTTCGATTATCTCAACCTGTAATAAATCGGATACCTACGTGATGGCTACGATTAACTACCGATTGGGAAACGAATAGGGATAATTTCACGTAATTATACAGGGCCTGTTGTTATGGAGAAGCTTAATTAAATTGAAAGTTTTGTAATCATATAAAATGCAGACAAAAGTAGGGCCTACGCTGTATTATGTAATTCCACGGTTGTTTTTCCCTTTTATGTACCTACACTTCGCTTCCAAAAAATACTTATCAACTATTTTAATATCTAATACTTATTTGCAAATAACACAGATGAACGTATCACTTAACATCAGATGAACGTCTTGCTTGCCTCATCAGTTATCATTTCTAACTATTAATAATAATAATTTGACAACAAAAATTTATCTTACGAAAGCTTTCCTTAACGAACTTAAAAAAATACTGTAGTAAATTGATTGGTAAAAAAAAGTTGGAAGCACTGCAATTTACTGGGAAATTTTTGAGTTCAATAAAAATGTGTTTTTATTCTTGTTAAATTGCTGCGAACTCAGCGAAGTAACAAACAGCCTATAGCCGCCATAAATAATTTCCGCGTATCCCGTTATCTCAGATTATTCACCACTAAGTGACGTTCTGGGCTGGAAATGATACCTCAGCCGCGCCATATATGAGGTTTTAATGTTCCAGGTTTTGACCATCCGACTGTAACACCTTTTTTGCCTTGAAGAACACCCAATTATCGTCGATTGGCATCATTCGAGTTGATTTGTCTTAATGACTGTAAATTGGGAGGTTTTGGCCCGTGCTGATGCTCTGGGGTCCAAGGGCCGTTTATGGTCCCTTTTCGGTCCTTCATTATGTAGGTATTTAATATCGGTTATTATGTGTACGGTATCAATTCTTGGGACTAATTTTATTATAAGGGAACCGATGTCTCTTTTTGTATCAGTTTAATGAACTGGTCTTATTATATTATTTATTAGTAAGTATTTGGTTTTATTTATTTTACGATTATTCTTAGCAAAGGTGTCGCTTCCAACCGTGCTAGACGCCTAGTTATTTTCTTTTTAGTAAGATGTGCAATAGCCCAAAATTGTACGAAATATTATGAAAATAATTTTCCTGCACAAATACCTACACCTACCTACAGTTTCAAAAAATAATTAAAAACCGGCCAAGTGCGAGTCGGACTCGCGCACCGAGGGTTCCGTACTCAAGAAGTACTGAAGCAAAACAATCAGGCATACTAATGTAGATGTAACACGACCAAAACTGTAACGACTAAAGATGTAAAACGGTATTATTTACCTTTGTTAATGAACCGCAAAACTAACTTTGTTTGTAGAGGTTTATTGTTAATATCAAAAAAACTATGCTAGTTAGAGCATTGGCTATAGCTTTCCTGTAAAATATACGTAAATTCCTATTGACCATAAATATTTGAGATTTTTCGATTGGTAAACTCCGGAGATAAGGGGGGGGAACGGTATTTTTTTAGACATTTTCCCCGATAAATCAAAAACTATCTATGACTAAAAATAATTAAAAATTGGTTTTAGAATGTACAAAGTAAACCCTTTCATATGATACCCCACACAGTACAGTTATCTCACTTTTAAATTTCAACCCTCCGATTTTCCCCCCTTTTTAAATAAGAACAAAATAATTTCCATTTTTTTTTATTCCAGTGTCATTGGGCCACTAATATACACAACTGTTCCAAATTTCATATCGATAGCTCCGGTAGTTACTGAAATAATCGAGTGTGACGGACAGACAGACGGACAGACAGACGGACAGACAGACGGACAGACAGACGGACAGACAGACGGAGAAAGTCGCACCATAAGGGTTCCATTTTACCATTTTGGTACGGAACCCTAAAAATGAAACCCTATGAAAAAAACCCTAAAAACCTGAAATAATGAAGAATTTTCCTTGAAGATTATTATTAGCCTACTGTCTGTCAGATAAAATATGCGTTATCAAATTTCTTAGTTCATCTTTGAACCCTTTCGAGAATTAAATTTGGCTATTTACATTTTATCAAAACCAAGAAAAAACCAAGATAATCGAATCTTCACTTTTTTATAACCAAAAAACTCTATATAAAACCGAAAGCGAGCCAAGGCAACTAATGGGAAGCGAAGTTTTAGCTTTTTATCACAACCCTAAATAATAGTGATAAAGTGCGGAACAAAAAAAGATTCCGTAAGATAAAAATATGTAGTAGATTTATCGTTTTGATAGTAAAATATCGCTTAGCACCCCAATAAACCCTCTCTTATCTAACTTCGAGGGAGGCAAAGGTTGGGTTTAATAACATTTTGATTTTGTTATTTTATAAACTTACGATTAGATAAGCATACTTACAGTCGGTTGCAAGAAAATTCTGCATAATAAACCTAAAATTCACCAAGACATAGATGCTTGAATAGTGTATTGAAAGTTGGAAAAACCTTTGAGAAAGCTAGCTACACAAAGAAGAATAAGATCTAGAGAGCTTCCTGAATTCACGACTGTCTTCATGTCTATACTTAGTCGACGCAATATCCCGCTGCCCGCGATGTAGTAAAATGGCGAAAGAGTCCTCATTATATTGCACTCTCTTTCGCACATTATTATTTTTACTATGTTATGAAAACTTCATTTTAAGTATTAACGGAAACGGTTTCGATGACCAAAAATCAACGAATACCAAATATCTATAAAAAATCAAATCACCTAGCATGCAACCTCTAAAAGGCGTATTATCTCGGTTGAAAGGGAGAGAGTAAAAAACCGTGCGCAACCCCGACTCAGCTATTATCTTTGAACACCGAAGTCATTTTAGCCATAATAAGATAACATTAAGGAGCTACATGGGCAGCGGTGCTCAAAGGTTCAAATCGTATGCACTCTAAAGCCACTTGTTTTGGAAATTTTGGCTTTGGGTACCAATTAAATAATTTCTTTACTTTTGATTTGTTATTCTGTTTCTAGTTACAGACACGTTAGATTAGGTATCATTGTATTCGATGGAGTTATGTGATAGGCAACGTATAGGCAGCTCTAGCGATAATATGCCCCGTCTATGCGTTTTTAAGATTGCTTTTGGCTTTCGAACGAATTAAAAAAATATTATGATGCGTGGAATCACGTGACCAATTTAGCCATCATTTTTGTACATTTTTTGAATTTCGTTAAATTTCCATCTTTGACATAATATGGCTAGGAGTGCTGTTAACAAAACATTTGGTAACGCGCGCTGTTGCGACCAGATTTGCACTTTAATGCATCGTTAATAGATTCGCTATTTAGGTACCTACTTATTAAATGATTTTGCGGCGTGAAAACCTATTCACTGAGATGCAATGTTCCTGAAACTTCACGTAGATGTTTTCGTAAACAATGTTTCAGTGTTCCCCATGTACGTGTGTTTCTGAAACAAACATTTTGTATCAGAAACGCGTAAATTTTTTTTTTCAAAAAATTTGAATCATTTCTTTTAAGTGAATATGTGGCTTTAAGTACAAATTTATATTCTGTGACCAAACATAATTGTAACTTGATAGTTGCAGTTTGGGAAGTCGGCCTCCTATAGCGCGTCAGCGGGACCTGTCGCTCTGGAGTAGGGAACAGGTATAACCTTTTTTCTTGTTCCTTTTGGCGCGCGCGCACTTGTGCGCGGCCCCTTAATTACCGACGCATACCATAAACAGATCTTTACGCTCCCTTAAATAAATCTTCGAGCCAATTTTTTCTTGTTTTCTTAGGCCCGTTATTTCGGAGCTGGGTTCGGTTCACCATAGAGCAGGCCGTGGCGGTTGATAGGTTTGTCTTGGAAACGAAAGTTGGTCGATTGTTAAAGTAATCGATATCGATAAAGGTATTTGAATGAATTCTATCCAATTCACTTGGTTACGAACTTATCGAGTACACTACCATCCAAGTTAAAGAAGTATCCCTTATAAGAAGAATTCCTTGTCAAAACTTTAGGCACCTAGTTTAATCAACTACCAAGCAGGTTAGAAGTCAGCCCCAAAGAAGGCAAGGTGAAATGTACAAGATAAGTACAAGATCTATATTCCAAAACTCCCAAATAAGGAACCAGTTGCTTGATTTGACTTTAACCGAAACGTTATAGTTAAATATGATGGTCCGTTAGATCGTCATGTCGGGCCAAGTCTGATGATGTTTGCAAAGCTACAGGTTATTAATAAAATTGTGCATATTTTTTTTGCATTACAAGACAAAATTAAATTAAAAGTAATTTTTTGGTAAAAGGTAATTTGATTAGGTATTTGAGGGTCGTATTTTTAAAATAATACGAGTAATACTTATCGATGTTTCGTTTCTACTATTTACTTATAACACAGATATAAACATCGATATCTACTTTTAGTTTTTGCGAATCTCTCGAGTCGTCGAGCAGTCGCGTTCCGATTCGAAATGATCGATTGGTGAGTCTTTGTTTTCACAGTTGATACGAGAGGGGCTCGAGGGTTTTAAAACTATTTATTATGGGGACGGATGTTTGAATACACTTCTGACTCACTTTGGACGAGGATTATCGGATTAGAGTTGATGAAATACTGTTTTACCCGAGCAGCTATTTAGAACACCGAAAAAAATTATGGCGTAAAATCGAGGATAGAACCAATAAACGTAAAAAGAAGATGCTATGATGGATAGAACCTCCTACATTCGGATGTTACAATATGAGAGATATTATAAACTCAGAATGTAATGTGCTGGAACTTCCTACATTCTAATGTTATAATAACAGAGATATTATAACATCAGAACGTAGGAGGTTCTATCCACCCGATGGGAGATTTTGTTTCGAGGTAAGTACTTCTAGAGAGAGAAAATTTACAAGTTTACGATTATCTATACTAATAACCCACACAATTTTAAGTTTAAATTATTACTAACCAAAAGAACTATAGGAAAACTGCACCTAGCCAATTTACTTATCTGTTCTATTTCTAGGATCGATATTTAAATTAGAAAAAACGTCACCAGCATGAAGTCAGAAGATCGCAACATGCATAATACCTATTTCAAAATTTAACAATCTAACTAATTCACAATTCCAAAATGTATATTGTCTGGCTTATTGGCCGTGGCTGGTTACCACCCTTCCAGCAAAGACGCACCGCCAAGCGATTTAGCGTTCCGGTGCGATGCTGGTAGAAACCGTTGGGGTGAATTTACTTACCCTTCCAAGTTAGTACGATAACATCTTAGGCTGCATCATCACTTACCATCAGGTGAGATCGCAGTCAAGTACTAACTTGTATAGAGTAAAAAAAAATGTATTCCTCATAAATAAGATACAAATTCAATTTGTGTTTTCATTAGGAAAAAAATTAATAGACTTCAAAGGCTTGTACAAAAAACCGGCAGTAAAGTAGTATCCCGCAGGAACTATCAACCGTCATGTAACAATGCTATCTTGGATCGGCACGTGGTGGAACATCGCTTTGTTTACAAATGCAGCTATCAATTTCAATGAAACGCATAGCTTATTTTGTATGCAGTGCCCTCGCAGGCGATAGGCTCAGGAACTCATTGACACAATATAGGGAGCGAGGTATGAATACTGATAGGGTTATTGGGAGTGATTTTTATTTCATTACATATTTCGTGGTTGAATCAATTTGGAGAGCGATTGTTGCCTGAGTAACATTCCACGGATAATAGCTTACAGCAGTTATAGATTCATAAGCAGAGCATTTATAGATACAAAAGGAACGTCTAGCTGTGAGTTTTCATACAAAAAGCAATAATCTATACCCGTACCCTTCCTATACCTGTACTTATGCCTGTGCCTGTACCTAAATGTAGTTCGATTTTCATATTTTTTAGAAATGTTGCAGATACAATAAAGAAAACAATATGCTCATAGGTACGTCTTAATTTTTAAGAAATATTGCGTAATATTTTTGGTCCTAAAAACTTCCTCGAGTATTTTTTTATTTATTTAATCTAAACTAAAATACTAAAAAAATAAAACGCATATACGAACTAAGATTAGGTTGGGTTGAATGACACTAAAATTGTTATGGGGGGTTATCACACGAACACACGAAGCAATATTTCAAGAAAAATGTAAACCTAGGTCTGGACTTGCAACTCCAGCAAACATTTATCTAGATTTTTGAAAACACTAACTTGCGTCGAGCTTCATCACTAGATATTTAACTTTGCTGCAAGGTTGCCTTCTTACAACTTACTTGCTTTCGTATTTAACTTTTTTTTACGACGATTCCATGCAACATCATTTATATTCCTCGTCGAAAGCCATAACTCTTAAAATATTCCGTGAATAAAATAATACATCATCAGGCATCGTCTCACTTCACGAGGGTGTCGCGGCGCGTGTCAACCGCTGACAGAGACATTCGTCCTAAGTTTAATTTGATTAGTTAGCGCTCTCTCGGGTTGTATAATTTAGTTTTAACGATCACCGGGGATTCGACGATAAGTGGAATCCTTCGTCATTCTGTAATGTTTGTGTAGTTGGTGACTGGTGTGGAATGAAGAACTCATTAAAGACGAAGAAGAACGCCACGTTTATCGCGTGAATTTCTTTAGTAACAATTTATTTTAATTACTTACTCTGACATCTGTACTTTGTACTGATGATATAGTATAGAAGTACTTATGAGATTTAGATTTCGAGTTCTGACATATTATAGGTTATTATTCCTTCTGCCTTTATCTGTATTCTTAATTAAATAGGTAACAGTATTAATTAAGTACCTACATGCCCCTTTTCATTAAACAAAACTCTTGAAGACCTCAAATATGTGATTAGTCGAAATTTGCCAAATATGTATCTAATATCTGGGTGACCGAGCTTTGCTCGGTCGCCAATAGATGGCAGCAGGGTTCTTATTTTTTTTTGGTAAATTTGACATTTTCTGAAAGTGAATCCTAGCTATATCGATTTATCGCCCCCAAAACCCCCTGTATACTAAATTTCATGAAAATCGTTCGAGCCGTTTCCGAGATTCAGATTATATAGAAAAAAAAAATATATATATATATATATATATATATATATATATATATTGCTCGTTTAAAGGTATAAGATAAGATATACTGTGTACCTATATGTAGTGTTTTAAAAATAGGGAGTACGTAAAGTAATTTTAAACGAAAGTGTACCTACGTAAATGAAAAAGAAAACAATGTTATACATACTTCGAGTTTGGTCCAATGGTCGCTACCTCTACTATAATGAATGTATTAAATTTATACTAACACAGATAAGGAATCAATTTAATTTATTTATTTGCATCGCATATAAGGTTCAAGGAAACTTAACGTTTACCTGAAAATAAAGAATATTTTTTGTTCATAGTGGTGCGAATATTGAGTGAAACGACTCAAACATAGAGTTGTGTTTGGAGAGCTTTGAAAAATGATGACTATCATACTTATCTGATGTTGGTTTGTAGTTTGGGTGTGTTAACTTTTTTCTTTGGATAGATAATGTAATTGTGTTCACTGTCCTTTATAAAATCGTGCATCTTTATGTGATTTCCTCATGGTTTTAAATTCCAGTTAAATAGAGTGGTTGGAGATTCTCTTTTGATATGTGAACATGACCAAACAAACATTGAACATTTTTATTTTATAAAACCATTTAGAGAGTACATTATAGATATTATTTTTGGAACGAAGTTCCTTATCGCGCGTTGTGAAAGGGGGCTAGACGGAAAAAAAACAAACGAAAAGTTGTAACGACACTTTTTGCTATAGTATAAGTTATTCTAAACAGTGGGGCGTGTGCTTGTTTCTCTGTCTGTCTCTCTCTGTCTTATAGAAAGCAAGCCTATACTTCGTTCCATCCGGGTATCCCTTGACACCTCTCAAGTTTTTATTTTCATTGTGGGTCTACCTACTTAATTATGACTTTGTTAATGTTTTGTCTCATTTAAATTGAATGTTATGAGCCAGCCTATTAGTAGATTGTTTTTTTTTAGTTTCAGGTGGAATATCCTTGCCTAGGGGCTTTGATGCATCTAAAAACCTTGCCTTACAAGAACCATCTCAAAGGATCAGACCCCAACGCGACCCCAAAGAAATCCCATTCTTACACATTTGCACAATATGTTAATCTTGTCACGCTACACTTGACGCGAATGATCACGATTGATCAAGGCTCGAGGATTACGATGTTTATCGATATTCCTCGCAAATATTGTATCACACAATTATTGTGTTTATAGAATATCCTGCGTGACAATGACGACATAATATTTGTATTGTATGGGGTTTAAGATAGAAAATCTGACGCGTAATAGGTATATTTTGAACAATATTTTTTTACATGTGAACCGTTTCGGCTGGTTTCCTTTATTTAGAAACTAGTGGACGCTCGCGGTTTTGGTCACGTAACATCGAAATTTTCTAAAATAATTTCTAATGCAAAAAAGTTTTATTTTAAAAAGGTTACATTTAATTTCCACAAACAGACATTACTCAGAAATGTAGTGAATGAAATGAAGGTTAAAGGGGGCTCCCATACAACAAACGTAACTTTTTTCCGTTTTTGGTCGACGATCCCAATATACTTTTTGACGACCTCCCTGGCGCAGTGGCGGCACGCTCGGATTCGAGTGGGAGGTCGCGGGTTCGATTCCCGCCACGGGCCACTTTGGAATTTTATAATTTCTGAATTGGCTCAGGTCTGGGCTGGTGGGAGGCTTCGGCCGAAGCTTGTTACCGCCCTACCAGCAAAGACGCACCGCCAAGCGATTTAGCGTTCCGGTGCGATGCTTGTAGAAACTGTTGAGGTAAATTTACTTAACCTTCCAAGTTAGTACGCTAAAATCTTAGGCTGCATCATCACTTACCATCAGGCGATATCGCAGTCAAGTAGGTAATAACTTGTACAGAGTAAAAAAAAAATAGTAGTAGGTAAATTGACCTTCTGGATCATCATCTCCCTACGTTATTATTATAAATAATGGTACGAAACCCTTCATGTGCGAGTCCGTCTCGCACTTGGTCGATTATTTTAATTACCTTGCAAGCAGAACTGAAGGCATTTCTATCATTGTACACACACCCAACAGCGAGACATAATAAACATCTTATACAAAGCAATAACGTCCAATAAAGGTACGACACCAAATGGGGCGAATACCAAACCCATACTAAACCCGCGTTATCTACTAGATACGATCTCGACGGTCCTCGGTGTAAAGTTACAATACGATACGACCTACAGTCAACAAAAAGAATTGAACAAACCTTAACAATTCGTTTTATTTGACCCACGAATGTAAAATTCACGCGTGAATTAATTTCCTAAAGGCTCGCGCGTATTGAAGAAATACGTGTCTACTTTTTGTGTAAGATTATTTTGTATGGACGTTTTAATAAAAGATTTGTATTTTGAATAAAAAGTGAATGTACAGCGTGACGGTGCAATTATTTGCTTATGAACTTATGGACCTAAATCTTTCTATTATTTCGGAAGTTTATGTGATATCCAACTTATCCTGTGGCACTACAGCCCCTTGTGGGCCCTGCGGGGCTAGACAAAGTCACAAGCGTTTGGCGTTAACGCTAGTGGACAAAAATGTATGGACAAAACAAATGACTGTAGAAAAACCACGATAATAATTACTAAACACGCTGTGTTTGATACTGTCGGCATGTCAATTGTCAAGCGAAGTACGCTAAAGTTATCTACAAGGTCCGCGAGAACGCCAGCGAGCGTTCAAGTTAGCGTAGTTAATTATTCAAACACAGCGTGTTTAGTAATTATTATCGTGGTTTTTCTACAGTCATTTGTTTTGTCCATACATTTTTGTCGACTAGCGTTAACGCCAAACGCTTGTGACTTTGTCTAGCGCCGCTGGTCTACTTCACAATATTCCTCCACTTGTCGCGGTCCTTCGACTCTCTGCGCCATGAGGTGTATTTTCCCATACTCCTCAGGTCTGGCTTTTGACCTTTTTTGCTGGGGGGTCATGGTTTTCACAGCCCTAGAGTCTGGCATTCGTTCAGGTGGCCCGCCCATCTCAAGTGTTGTGATTTACAAAAACTGTCGATGGTTTCACAAATCTCGTCCTATAAGAAAATCAAGCTCGAGATTTTTGCGCTGTCGATATCTGCCATGAGATTCTCAGGCTGGTCCAAATATGTTTCTATGATAAAGATATTGAATGATTCAAAAAAGGACCCGTTTAATAGGAAAATTTTAAAATGTAGGTACAATTTTAGCAGTGACCTAATAATGAAAGTGTGGTATTTTCCAGTTGTGGGAATCGAACCCAAAACCTCCGACGCAGAGAGCAGGACAGACGTGTGCTAATAGTGTGTTATTCATTTGAGTATTTACCTTTAACTAGTTAATAATATCATTTCAAAAATAGAATTCCTTTATTGCGTACGCGCATACCACCCGCCCCTGTTCCGCGGATTCACTTACAAATATTTTGGAAATATTTCTCCAACTTGTCGGCGTTTTATCTACCGCTTCTTTCCGTTTAGTTGCCTATGGGTTTATAAAACTATTAAATTTTATACTAACTTAACACACATTCCTAGTAATATTCACCTTTAACACAAAGTTATAAGACATATTTTACGTTAAAATATACTTGGCCCTTACACCGTTAGAAATTGTTTCGTGATTTATTATCTAAGAGCAAAATCTTCACGAAAAACTTAAAATGGTTGCGTCCGCAAAAAAAGCACGATCTCCGAACAGCGATAGGGCTGGCACATAAATCTCAATTTATTAACTAATAATTTCATTTTAATAATCTTTAATTGATATAGTGGCTATTAATGTTTTTTGACTTATAGTTTCCTTGTTGTATATTTTAAAATTAATTAAGTTTTTGTTGTTGTTTATTGCTTAAATCTTCAGGCTAGACAGCATTTTGAAAAGTTTGAAATCTTTTTTACTATGAGTAGGTAAATGATGTTTAGATATTATATTTCTGACATTAGCCAATGTTTATTTCACTAAAAAGTTTGCGTAATGACCTAATGATTTCGTAACAGTTAATAAGCAATGAATACCTAAGATTATAATAAAAACTATGTATATGTGTATGATAAGAAACATCAGGATTATGGGCATTCGAACGATTTACTTAAACCCTTTTCGTACAAGCAAAGAGTAGCAGCATTTATTAAAAATTTTATAGGTAGCTGCTGAGCGAACTACAGCATACTTTTGGTGGTTACTGGCTACATTTTTTCGCGCCGTCCGTCCTGTCTAGGGTATAATATGTCTATTGAATATGTTATACTTTAAACAGGATCTCCAAGTAATAGTTACTAACGGGTAGCTGTTTCAGGCGAGAAAACGAATTAAAAGTAAAAATCTCCAAAACTCAGTCCGCCATAAATTTCGGCTGTCAACCCTAACTTATCTCCTATCTCGTGCCACGTAATTTGACACTTTTCACTGACAAAGCCCACGTCTCGACAGACAGACCTATGAACCGGCCCGCAAAAACCTTTGACGACTTACAAAACTTTACAAAAAGCAATTAGCGTTTTTTGCCCAACAAAATTATTAATATTTACGGGAATGTTGGAACTCGGGGGATGAAAAAATAACCCCAGCACGTGTTAAACGAATATGCGGACTGTGGAGTATGTCTTATTTTTCATAATTAGGCCGTGAAGTTTTCGAGAGTTTGGAGAATTTTGGGTATGTTTGCACGGGAAGTGAATTAGGGTGGTCCATCCGTTCTTATCTGGAAGTAATCATCCGCTTTAACCTACCTACCTACTAGTTGCTGCTTGAATTACGCGAAACTTTTGAAAACTTTAAATCACTTGAGAATTTTCCGAAAAAAATATTAATTTGGGTCTGGATGAAAATGAAAATGAAAATTAATTAAAATGAAATAAAATTATATAAATTAAACTGCTGAATCAGGTAAGCGTCGCAAATATGCCTCTCTATTAGAGAGTTACATACTTGTCCCGTTTGCCGTGGAGACCCTGGGGCCATGGAGTCATAGTGCCAAAAAAATCATTCGAGAGCTTTCCCCGCGTTTAATAACCTCAACTGGTGACAGAAGGGCTGGCTCATTTTTTACGCAACGTATCAGCCTAGCTGTTCAACGCGGAAAAGCAGCCAGTATTCTTGCCACCATTCCAAGCGGGCAAGACTTGTATAGTAATTAGAATAAGCTAGTGATAAGTTTTATTGTAAATACTTTTTATTTTGGTCTGTATCTATTTACATTTTATGGAGTAAATAACAAACGTTGTTTTGCCTTTAGGGGTTAAAAAAATAGCTGACGATGACGATGACGAACATACATAGAAAATACCATAACAAGGAGTTTGGTAACAAAAATTGGCACGAGAACTTTATCATTAGAGACAAGCTGACCCCGCAAACGTTATTTTGCCACTAGGGATATAAAATAAATAGCTTACGACCTACTTTCAGACCTACCGAACTTACGCAGAAAATTTCATAACAATCGGTCAAGCCGTTTTAGAGGAGCTTAGTAACAAATAAGAGACACGAGAATTTTGTAACACAGAAATTTATAAGAAGCTCTTTATTTATTCGCTTACGCCTTACATAAAATACTCACCTACTTCTATCGTTACTTACAGAGATTAGACTATTTTCTTTTATATAAAATCATCAATCACCCATATAAAACATCGAGATAAAATATCTCGAATGCGATACGCGATCCGTATCTCGTAATCCGAACAGGAAGCTCATTGTGGGATACCAGATGCGAAATTCCGTATACCGTTGTACGGAGCCTCTAATTGTTGTGAAGAATGCACAGAATAGTGCACTTGTGGGCGTGGTCCGATTGTGCATTCCCAAAGGTTCCGTCTTCCCGATTGTTCTGATCAGAATGGTGTCAGACAGTTACCTATGGCCTTTGTAGGTTTGCGCACTAAAATTTGATATGTTTCTTTAGTTTTTTTCGTCTAGGTGTATTATTTTGGCAGATTTAAGCAGCTCTTTTGTGATAGAAAAGAAAATATGCCAGGTACGGTTTTCGATCTTTGCCTAAAATTGTCGTAGTGTAGTTTTGCATAATACCGTCTACAATGATTGAGTAAAATGCTCTTCCTTAAATATAATGTATTGTGGAAAATAATCAGCGAAGTGCGAGTCGGACTCGTGCACGAAGATTTGGTACCATTATATCGTATTTATAAAAATATTTTATCTACATATATAAATATATCGAGCAAAATAATTATTGATTACAGCTTCTGCAACATCGAGCAAAAACTAGCACAAAGTAACAACGCTTCTTGTCGTTTGTGAGCTCACTTTAATTTTTATTTTTAACCCCAGACGCAAAAGGGGTGTTATAAGTTTAACGTGTCTGTGTATCTGTGTATCTGTCTGTGGTATCGTAGCTCCCAAACGGATGGACCGATTTTCATGAAGTTTTATTAGTTTTTTTTAGTATTTGTTGTTATGTAGTAATAGCGGCAAAAGACATACATCCTCTGTAAAAATTTCATCTGCCTAACTCTCACGGTTCTAGAGATACAGCCATGGCTACAGACGGACGAACGGACAGGGGGACGGCGGAGGCCTAGTAATAGGGTCCCGTTTTACCCTTTGGGTACGGACCCCTAAAAATCATGGCTTGTTTCACTGTATTCGCATTACAAACACATTCCGAATCCAAAGGTGCCAACCCGTTGCGTTATTTAAAAAAATCGAATTCAATATCAAAAAAGGAACACAGAACGAAGCAACTCAGGCGGCAAATTGGTATCGAAAAAGGATTTTCTACTGTTTTGAAAATAGAACGTGCATGGCGGTGCACTTTGAAAAGGATTACGTTCGGGAACTCAAACCTTTTAGGATTGTTTTTACAGCTTTACGGAACTCTTTGTCGGTTTTAGGAAAGATAGAATGGAACTAAATACAATGAGGAACGTTGTATCGTGGTCCTTTCGCAAAAGCGCCCATTTAACGCTCCTTGAATGATCCTCGGGCCCTTTGACGTTGAAGCTACGTGATCTTCAATAGGCCTGTTTCTGTTTTACGGTCTCAGATCGTCAATAGGCCTGCAAATAAGCGTTTACGGTTGGTTATATTAGTCGCGCTACCTTATTTTGTTTTGTGCTCACCCACAACACTTGTAAGTTACCCTTTTACTGCTTTAACAGGGTCCTAAAGAGCCTCTTTGTCCAGTTTCGTGAAACTTTTTCTGTATTCTGAGCGTGAAACGCTTCAAATCTGTCCTTTTGGAAAGAAATGAAGAACTTACTCACAAGAATGGTGCAAAAATAATGATTTTGGCGATTGAGGTAGATTTAATGATGGTACTATATTTATTATAAGTAAGAGTATTTTCTTGAAATTTAAAAACTATTTTAGCAACGCTCTTTGTACCTACTATTTCTCATTATTACTTTTTTATATTCAAAAAATCAAAAAAACAAAATCATTTTCAATGCCGTTGTACCTAGAATGCTGGCTGGTTATTTAACCTGTTATAGCCAGAGTCATTGAAACTTTCAGCGTTCTATAGCGTTCTATATTGAAAAAGCTAGAACTCTCGCTCCAAGACTCTATAAGGTCCAAATTGGATTTTATTGATTTTTTCATTTTTTTACTTCAACAGTAGACTAACTTGTCAAACCTCATAGTTCTCTTCTTCAACGAAGTTGACAACGCGACTTCTCAAAAAAGATTGTTATTTTCTTTAATCTGGTCTGCTTGGACTCCTAGCAACGAATATACCTAATATTCGAGTGATTCAGTGTCCCATAGAGATGCTATGTTGGTGTTAACCTCTATACGTACTCTTGAGTCTTGTCTCGTACTTGGTAACTACTTACCAGTTGAGAGCGCAGTTAAATAGATATGGTACTTATAGCTTTGTGAAATCAAAGTTATTTTATCACCTGATAAGATTAACCTACAATCCTGCACTCATTAATCTTTTTTTTAACCGATTCTTGCCGAAGTTCTAACACTAAATTTATGAAAAACGAGTTGGTATAGCGGCATCAAAGGTGTTGTAGTTATTCACGCGAAATTCCTTCATCCCTTACTAATTGGGGATTTGGGAGCAGTGGCTGCTAATTAGTAAGGCAAAGATCAGGAATATTGCAAACACCCGCGAAACTCAGGTAGCTTGTAGTTTTTATTTATTTAGGGTCTAGACAACTGATAACGATCTTGGAAATGGCTACCTTTTCATGTACCGAAAGGTGAAATTTTGTAAAGGTAATGTTTTTTTATATAAAGAGTCATGAGACAAGCAAGGCGTTCACCTGATAATAGGTATACGAATACCCATGCAAAATTAATCAGTTGTGATAAAAAATCATGAAATCTTTAAGAAATAGATAAATATATCATGATTTTATGTTAGGCTATTTACTGAGACAAATAAATATAAGTATACCATTTTTTAAAGTCCCAATAGAGTCCACCAATAGAACTTTTGTATAACATGATGTGCTCATTACTTATGCTAAGCACCTATTCACAGCTCAACCATTCGAAATTCACGTTAAAATATGTCATTTATTTCCTGTATCAATCATAAATCACCCATTCTATATTTTTGGACAAAAAAGGATCTCCAGATTTTTTAGCATAACCCACTCGAAATAGCCGGAAGCCATATGCGCACAAATATTTAAAAGTGGTTCGCCTACGGACAATTTTTTCGAGAACTTTTTATCTAAATTTATTTAATGGTATAACTTGGACCCTTCACAAAGACTTCGGGGTCTGACAGATTAGCGTTCGCGTCGGCAGCCATTTTTTCGCTTCCAAAAGCCTTTTTGTTATTTTTGTGACAAGGACATTAATAAATAACGAATAACCATAACCTAATAAGGTAATCGAAAAAACGGTTCCATTTTCAATTTATTCGACGGATTTTTTGCGGATGCCTTTTTGAAATTCATTTTGTGAGTATTAATAACTTATGAAATATTTTATGATTTTAAGTTAGATATTCCTTATAGGATTTTTTAAGGTATATAATATAATGTCTTTCGTGTAGATTAAGTAGGTATAGATTGGGTCATTGATGGAGCATTTTTGTTTTGTGTAATTTTTTTTGAGAATTCTGCACAGTAAAGTTTTACAGACCGCAATAGGAAAATTGTAACCTACTTGCATTACAGGAATTTAAAAACTGAAATTGATTTATTATCTTATTAGTTTTAGTAACACAATCAGGATAGCAAAATGTTATTTTAGAAAAAAAATCCATAATGCATGCAATGGTTAGATATAGGTAGACATACTTATTCTGGAAAAATCAACTGTAGCATTTTCAATTAAAATCAAGTAGGTACGCAGGTATGTAACACCCGCATCCAAAACGGAACAATATCTAAGAACCAATTGTCATGAAACAAGTTGTGCTGATTGATATACCACCGCCAAACTCAGTTGTAGTTCCCGACAATGTGCCAAAGCCCCGAATGTGCCTACCAAGTGTGCGCTATAAATAATACATTATACTCTTCATTGAAAAGATTCCCGATGTAAAGCTTTAAGGTTGGATGATCTCTTAAAATAACAAGTGTTTGCTTCAATGATTATCAACAATACACATACCTTTAGCTGCCTTATAAAAGCCTCCTTATGACACAGGAGCGATTAAAAATCTTTACAAACACGCAAGGACATTCGAAAATGAATTCAAATATCTGGATCACTAAGTTAACTTTAAATCGTACTTTTTCATCCTTGCGTTTGAAAAGTATAGTACTATTTTAAACGTTGTTGTTGGTGGTTATATGATCGAATTTTGTATGAAAAAATTTCATGGAAAATGTTATAGAATAGTTTCCAAAAATAAAATGCGCGTGAAACATCACGGCCAAGTTGGTTCACCATAACATAAAGAAACATTCAACTATTGATACTTCGCTATTTAAATGGTTTTACACATTTATAATATGAGAGACGATAAATAGAGGGCATTGTTATGCAGTTTTTATATTGTTCCGAGGTATATTGTATGAAACTAATGCATTTAATTCTATTTTCAATATTTAGACGATCAGTTTTGAGGGTGCTTATGATATTAGAATTATGAATATTAGTTATACCACCATAATATATTTAATCCTCTAGTACCTACTTATACTAGAGGATTAAAGATGTTATGATGTTCATTGACTGGATTACCTATGAAGAAAATATGTAGATTTAAGTAGGTAGTTAAGCTTTGTTTAGCGCCTAGGTACTGTTTCTGTTCTGATTAGACTTAGTGATATTTACCTTCTTCTTCGGTAAATTAATAAACAAATAAATATTAAAAGTATTTGGAATTGTATATTGACTGATGTATTCTTCAGCGAAAATATAATTCTTCATCTAGACTTTCAATTTTACAAACTAGGTACCTACTTACATTAAATTTCCTCAAAAGATTTCAAGGCTAGAACCAAGCTATCTACTTTAGCAATTTTAGTAGCTGTACTGTCAAACTCATTAAACAAGGAGCTGAGGAAGGCCTCAGAACAATCAATCGCCCAAATTGGTGGAATTCTACAAATTCGTTATACCTAATTATAAACTGCGCCCCGCCTTGTATCCTAGCGCCAGTGAGGAGTTTCGAGAGTCGGCGAAGTTGAAAGAAATTGTTGAAACTGTTATTTTAAACTGCCTAGTTGCTCATCATTCAAAATAATTCAAGTTAACGATAAATCGGTAAGCAGGTGTTAAAATCCTCGAGTGTAAGTGCCCGCCTGTGTAATTAATCACACAAATTGCTGCAAACCAAACAATATTATTCCCGAAGCGTGGTTCCCGCCCTAGGTATCGCGCGCCCCGCCCTAACCACGCAACACGATTCTGAGGCGTCGAGGGATAAGTGTTTGGTCAAGATCGCTTTTTCAAATCAAATCAAATCAAATAATATTTATTTCAAAGTAGGTACATATCAAGTACACTTTTTGAAAGTCAAACAAATACAATATTAAATCATACAAAATTACAAATAATCATATAGAAAATTGATATGATTGAAACATTTTAAAGTACAAAATTTTGACAAAAGTGTAGAATAAATAAATTAAAAATTAATTAAATTTTCAAAATAAAGAATAATTAATCTTATATTTTATCACAATCAGACTTCAATACAATAATTTGAGTTATATTTCTAATCTTTGAGTTGGGATTTACAATGTTAAAAGCTATTAAATCAGCAATACTGTGCATATATTTTTTAGGCACATGGAAAGTATGCCTAGTACAATAATTATACTTACAGTCATAATTTAAAAACTTATTAATATCAAAAAAAGATATGTTGTTCTTACTACAACATGTCAAGTTGTATATTAAGTTGTTTAAATAATAAATAAATCTATTTTGCTTGTCCGAAAAATAGGCTGAATAAGGTAATGTACAAATAACAACATTAGCAACATCTAGTTTCCTGAGATCATTAAATCCGCTAATTATGTCTCTCTTTTTAACTGTTAAACTATCTCCAAATAACAATACAATGGAACTGGTATTATAACATGATTTCGAAATTACTTTGTTGGTCAATTGCTTAAAAGTTGTATTAGGGATACAATAGTTAAGAACGGTATATGAGTGAGGCAGCTTATTACATAATAGTGAACCAAAACTGGAACCTAGTTGGTCAGAAAAGACTAAAATATCTGTGCTAGCACCACTGTCGGGGTTTGCATTGGAACGTTTTTCTTTGCACATTTGGACAGTATCACATTTTCGGCGCAACAACTCCTCCATTAATTTTATTTTGTTGTTAAGGCACTTAGTATTTTGCTCATAATTAAGCTGATGTTCATGGAGTGCCTGAGTATAAAAATTTATGTTCTTCAGTAATTCAATATTTTGTTTCCGAACTCTCATGGTTTTACTTAATATTTGTTGTTTCCTTAAAAGTTTTTTTGTTTTATTTATGTACCTATTTATTTTAATGTATTTTT
The DNA here is from genome assembly GCA_036785405.1 of Coenonympha arcania. Taxonomy (NCBI): domain Eukaryota; kingdom Metazoa; phylum Arthropoda; class Insecta; order Lepidoptera; family Nymphalidae; genus Coenonympha; species Coenonympha arcania. The sequence continues at coordinate 5,072,406 of CM072072.1, read as the reverse complement.
TTATCTTTTTGTGGCTTAACCAATGCATTGTTTTTGATTTGTTATTCAATAATGACTCATCTTTATTGGGATCTGTAATTATTATTTCTTGCGGTTTTTGTAATTTCTTTTCCCCAAGGAGCTCCTGAAATAGATTGTCACACACAGTGTTATTATTTTTCTGGAGATCCTCTACTGTAGATTTGAGACTTATGATTTCTTTATTAGCTACATAAAGTTCTCTTTTAATACTCCTGGTTTGCATAATTTCCTCCTCATATGTACTTATACATTCTTGTAATTTTGACACTGCATATTCATATTGAATTTTTTGTTGCACGGCATCTTCATATTTAATGTGTAGTTCAGCTAATTCCTGCTTCAAATGAGTATTCCTTTTAATAACATTTTCGACCTCTAGCTCACTTTCCTCTCGTTCGCGAAGTAACTGTTCATTTAAGATTTTACTTTTCTTGAGCTCAAGTACAATTAATTTTAATTTATTTTGAACATCATCAGTTCTTGCAGTAGTCATGTTTGAGATTAATGCTGTCAAAAAAAGTCAATTTTGTGTCTTGATACTGTGCTCGCCTCATCTTTCTTTTGTTAAATGTAACATTTCTAGGAATATTTCTCAAGTTTTTAAGGGCAAGAGTCCTTTTCTTAGGCGCATGCCTCGGGTGTGTGCGGACGGTTGAATTTCACGGGCGCAGACTCCTTGATTTCGTCAAGGCGGTTCATGCGTTAGTATTATGCTTGAGTCAAAATTTACGATTTCCGAAGGAACATAAAATAGTTATGTGTTCAATTATAGATTAGATAATTGAATTCATATTATTTGGCATTTCATAATCTAGAACATGTCTCAAAAATATTTTAAAATATGTGTATAACTTTCTCACTAGAACAGTTTTTGTATAGGCTTTTTGCTAAAATAGCGGTCGACGCTCTACGCAGATGCAAGATATTTGCCATGTTTCGTAACAAAAACTAATAACAATGATATATTTAGAAAATTAATAACATTTAAGTACTAAAAAGTGTCTCAAAAAAAATCACGATTTTCCTAGATTTTCATTCAAAAACCGAAAAGTGACATTTTTAGCATTTTTCGATAAATTAAACGTATTATTTTAGGATAAAATCCAAGATATTTTGTTATTTCTGAATTATAGTAATTTAATTCAATTAATATTCAATGTCACTGGTTATTTACTATTTTAATAAGTTGTATATTTATTTTACTATAAATTTTTTTGTAATACCATTTTCCGCGCAAAATTGCGTCAGCGGGAACGGAATTCCTTTTTTGTATGGAGCGACACGCGATTCACATCGTGCCGCATAAACGCTCTAAAGTAATAAAGGGAATGTTCTGATTTTCTATCCATATGGGGAATTAATGTAGAGAGCTTAATATTATTCCTGTATTAATACACAGGCTAACTTTTTGACGTGATACCGTTTAATAAATTGATGAACACCAGCAACACACATGAAAAATAGTAACGTTCCGCGTAACGTTCCACCTGAGCCTGTGCGTGCTAGCGAGAGCGCGCAACAAGCGATAGAGAGGCACGTGGGCACGATAAAACAAACGATAGGGAGGCCAATTATGGCGTTATCACGTAAATGTATCGTCCGTAAACTGGCTTTACAGTCAACCAATTTTTTTTTCTCAGCACTAAGAAACGGAAATTGCTTTAGCGATCTATCCCTATAGCAAGCTTGTTTGTAAGTATAAATATTTTAATCCACGATGACGCACCCACTCTGTCAATCTCCATACGAATCGAATGTGACATAGCTTGATGATAGAGAGAGATTTTGACAGAGTGGAACGCATATTCGTGGATTGAGATATCTATAGGTAGGGTAAGGAAGCTTATAAATCGGACTAAATACAATTCGTGCCATCTACGTACTTTTTTGGTACCTTGAGGAGCATACTAACATACGAAACACATTATGTACAAGAATAAAAGAAAAATGACACCAAAACGTACGTAGAGAAATACTAAGTATAATACCTACTTTATTCTTGAAAACAGCGTGACGTCCATTCTAAATATTATGCATTGTAGAGCGAAAACCGTCAAATATTAAAACCTTCTGATTGACACAAATACTTGACAGCCTAGCCGTCACGAGACAGACCAAAAAGAGCTCTCGTCTGATCTCGAGCTTTATAGACTAAGAGAAGGTGATACAAAGCATAAAAACATCACTTTTGCGCAAAAGGGAACAAGGGTTTATGTTCGTATCTGAAGAGCATTTAAAAATGTAATTTATGTCATTACGATAAAAAAAAATCATAGAAACGAATGGCGAGATGAGGAAGGTGTTCATCTGATCTTAAGTAATGGGTATGCATGCCGGCTCATGTCAGATGCAGTGTCTTCAAGGACTTTGAATTGCAATGTCGAAAGTACGACACGGCGCAGCGTTACGCGGTTTCATTCTGTAAATCCTGATCTAAATATTTTTAGCTTATCTGTTTATTATTTTTACTAGTCAAACTTTCTAGTAATATTAAGAGGAGGCCGCTACATTCATTAGACATCAACTTCTAACTTCTTTACTCAGAATTCATGAAATACCAGTTAGGTGATTCGCGTACTGTTTTTACACACTCAGTTAGTATGTTGTTTCACTTATAGTCAGCGTAAAGACTTCAATGCCGCGAAGCTTTTTAAACAATAAACATATTATAACTTCACGAAATGCAGCCGATGCGTTACGTAAATTACTAGGCTAACCTGATTGACTGATTTTACTTCTTTAGGTTACTCTAACGAATAGCTCAAGGAAATACACCACAACCTCCACAACCTCCTAGAGTACAGTGCTCTTATCTCAAGATCTCACGTTCTTATCTGCAATCTCGAGTATGAAAGGAGATGTTATCAGGCTCTGAGAGGCTCTAATCCCGTGCGGGCAGACAATGGGTCCAAATCAATGGAACACGTGGATGGCTATTCACACCATTTAAATTGGACGTCCTAACATTATATTTTTTATAATAACTTGTAATGTACTGTTGTCTGTTGGGCTCTCTTGTCTGTGAATATAAAATAATACGTAGTAATATGACATAGAAAGAGTCCTATGACCTATAGAGGAGGTCTTTTACAGTTTCTACACAACATCAACAAAAAAGAAAGAAGGAGAATATTTCTGTTAGAGCAGAAGCTTTACCTAACAGAAATATTTCCCTTTTTTCTTGTTAATATTTTATGACCACAAAATTAAATTTTCTTAATTTTTAAGTTATTCAATATTCGAAGTCTTATCATTATGTCTGATGCTTTACAATGGGATATTTAAATTTGAAATATATTCAACAAAGAAGTGATAGATTTTATAGAGGTTTGTTACGGATTTTTCGAAGTAAGACTTTCTAGAAGAAAATATATATTGAAGAAATCTGCTATCTTGCACTAGGTCAGCATGGCGGCACTAAAATGAGCACATTTTTTAAACCTAAATTCGAACAAAATATTAGTTATACTTTTCGGATAAATAAGAATGCAAAGGTGTTTAAGATTCAATAATAATATCATTATTATAAATATCTAATACATAGTTTAAAACTCAAAAGATTTTTTGAAGCGAAAACGCATTATTATGATCTAAGTTTAGAGCTATTATGTCCCTTTTGTCATATTTAATCGCTTGACGCTTTTTCTTAAAGATGCTTATGATACAGGGTGTTACCGTGTTGATAAATCTGTTAAAATTAAGTCTTTGACAATCGCAATCCGCCACACAAGTAACAAAAGTTAACTTAAACAGGCCCTCTGTTTTTAGTAATATTTCAAAACACGAGGATAAAACTTAGTTAAAATAACCTTTTAATAAAAAAAACTTTTTAATAGAGATTGCTAGACTATTTTTGATTAATTTTATGAAGAATAATTCACTACAGGGAGAAAAGCTTTTTAATATCTTGGAGAGTTGCAGCTATATTTTCTGATCCATTCAATGATTAAATTATTTCTAATAAGTAATAGCATTGTTAATGTATTGCTTGGTTAACAGGAAATAAAATCCACGTAAATATTGCCAATAACATTAAAAACAGAGAATTAATATAATCAACCTGTATAGTCATTCGTTGCAGTCAACTACAAATCAATGGCCGACAAAGAGCAATTTAATGGCCCTTTCAGTATTTTAAACGGAGACAAATTCACTTTAAAAGCCAATTTTAACGCGTTTGCTCATCCGAGCGAGGAATTTCATTGAATTTTATACATTTTATTATCTAGCCATGATACTTAATAGATGTGATAAACAGTTCTGCCCTTTATGTAGGTGTGTATTATGTTTGATATAAATTGTGTACCAATAGTATATTGTAAAAGCTAAGAGGTATCAATTTTATGTACCCACGAAGCAGTTCTTGAAAATATTATGAAAATTTTAAAAGAAAATCCTAAGCATTTTATTTTACGGTAGTAAGGAAGGCAGTAATTGTCGAGTGTTTTAAGTTCTTATATATTTATCCTAATGCCTATATCATTTTTACAAACTCAGTAGTTTTTTCAGTGTCTTGTGACAAGACTCTTGTCGTAATAACATCCGATAGTTACTTAATACTTATCCTTTGCAAGGCAGTTTTGTACAGTTTACTTTGTAAAGTAAAGAACTAACCTATTACTGTTAGTTACTGTTATACTTATTACTATGATTTTTTAAACAAACAGTCAAACAAAACGAATGAATTTTAATAAATTTTTACCCGACGCTGGAATTAAACTCAGGATCTCATGATCTTTGACGACCTCCATGGCGCAGTGGCGGCGCGCTCGGATGCGAGTGGGAGGCCGCGGGTTCGATTCCCGCCACGGGCCACTTCGGAATTTTATAATTTCTAAATTTGTTCAGGTCTGGTCTGGTGAGAGGCTTCAGCAGTGGCTAGTTACCAGCAAGGTAGGGTTACAAGCAAAGACGCACCGCCAAGCGATTTAGCGTTCCGGTGCGATGCATGTAGAAACCGTTGGGGTAAATCTACCCTTTCAAGTTAGTACGATAACATCTTAAGTTGCATCACCACTTACCATCAGGTGAGATCGCAGTCAAGTGCTAACATGTGAGGAGTTAAAAAAATTATCTTCAGCAGAAAAGCGTTCGTAGTTGTAAAATGCAAATAGATTTACGAATATAATATTACAGTTCTATTCAATCTGTTTTGTGTGATAAATGATGTAAAATTGAATGTAAGTGCTTGTTTTCAACATCTGCTCATACGCTGAGAAAACATCCTTTGACGTCCCATTATACATTTCGTGTTCCGCCTAATATCCTCCGATGGCAAGGAATGCTGTCCATTGATATAATTATTATTGTCAAGCGTCATCCTTACGACCTTCTTACGTTTCATACACATTTCATACACGCGTGGATGATTTTCTGCGCAAAATATAGAAAATTATTTACGCTGAATACAGTAAATTGAATGGAGACAGTTGAAAAACTTGATCGCCTTTTGGAGGCATCGTTTTCTTACAAAAGGAGAACGAATAAAGGATCATATTTATTTCATAATAAATGACAATTATCGAAAATTGATTTCCGAGCCGACAATACTCGTGCAGCTAACCAAACATTGGCCAGAAAGGATATGCCGATGTCATTGTTGAGATTTTCGAGGGCACAAAAGATATCTTTCTTGTTACTTTGAGACGTATTATGGAAGAGGTTTGTATTCATTGTGCGAGAGGCAACAAATATTATGTTATGTATGAATATTGGACGCTAGGTTTTCGGTTGTCCGGAATAGTTGGCTCACCTATTTATACAAATAAAAAAACATACTGAGAATTGTTAATAAAACAGATAAATTTAGGTAATATCTAAAAAGAAAGTCATCCGAAACAAGAATTTATGAATTGCAATTTGTACTTTTGGCTCAACTTTCTAATTATTATTTGAGTATGATCATAATGCTGGTCAACTTGCAGAAAAACAGCCATGTGTAGAGTGAATGACAACAGACCATTCCCCCTGACTCCGACTTTTCGAAATGTTTCTATACTGATTACCGACAAGTATTGCGCTTCTAGGAGTCACTCTGACATCCAAACTCATCTTCGGCCAATGCAATTCAAAGCAAAAGTTAAACAGTACTTCACGCCACTTCCAAGTACCTATATATACTGTGGATTCGGTGGATCGCCGCAACCATCACAAAAAAACACCAAAGCCTTGAACATCGTCGTAAGGTTGCCTGTCTGTCTTTTTTTCTGTACAATATATTTCGGAGAACGTACTCGGGAACTATTTAATTAGGTTCCCCCGTTACCATTTTACCATAGAACAGTAAGGCATCGAAAACGTACCAAAAACGCGTACGAAGCGGTTTGATTCCTCGTCCCTGATACGCAGTGCAAAGGCCTGGAATGCCCTCCCAGGCACTGTCTTTCCCGCCACTTACAACCCTTGCGCCTTCAAATCAAGAGTGAATAGACCTTAAAAAAACCATGTGTAGTTGAATTTTGTCTTCAGGGATAGAGTTACCTATATGGACGCCGGCGAAAATACCCCGAAGTTTACCAAATCTCAGCATTTTCAGCTTCCTTCATTTTGCTCATAATTGGTGAGCAATAGATACACCGTTTGGACCAATATGGACATAATATGATTATTTCAAGTCAAGAAACCCCGCTATTTCAATCAGCTGCATGAAATAATTGTTCGCGACTTGTCAAACATGCACAATGAGTGGTCATCAATTTAACCCACTTCCTTAAAGACGTCGTTCGTGCTAAGAACTAAATAAGGGTCCATCCAGGTGCGCACAATTAGGGCATAATCACTATATTTGGAGTGTTGTCACGGAAATTCTTAGAAGCCCATTGTTGGCCGCCACCCAGTAGACGAGTGTTTGCAAACGGCCTGAATAAGCCGGCCCCAGTATTTGCCTTACGAATGAACGAAACAAAGCCTCCGAGGCTCCGGGGGACAGTTAGCATTTTCTTGCGAGTCACGAGGACAATGTTAAGGTACAGTTCCTTTTCCACGTTATTTTGATGGTGAGGTTTTAAAATTTTGCTGAAGAAGCTGGCTTGACAGACGTCGTTTTAGATCATAGCGTCTCGTTTTGCCAGTTGCCACATATCAGGTCTAATAAAGTTCCAATAATGTTGGTAGGTACTCTCTATAGAACTTGGATGTTGGCGTGCTCAACAACTATCAAATGTTTCTTGAATAGCGGAACAGTTATGTATAGCAGTCAAACCTCAAAGAAAGATTCATTTACAATATTTTATTAGATAATAATACTTTACAAAGTTGATGAAGTGCTTCTTACTTCTACTAAGTGTATACAGAAACTATGTCAGATAGTTGTAAATACCATAATTTAATCAGAATATTGGTACTTAGTTTAACATTACTAACTGAGTAGTGAGTACGTATTAATTAATATTAACGAATGATTTTTCGTCAACAACATTCTGAGAACTAAATTTTTTCATAAACATTTTCATGAAGTGTGAATAATTTTGCTTCCCGTTTGTTTGCATCGCGAGATCCTGAACAAAATATCGTTTTAGACAAAAACCTGCGTTTATTTTGCCGCAGTTATTGAAACGGCACCCTAAAAGGAATTTAGCGAGCACAGGCGTCTATGTTTGCACGTCTACGGATGACGCCGCGGGAGGTTCGACCACCGCGTCCTAATGCCTTATTGTCAATATTTTATTGTATTTACCACGCGCTCGCCAAGCGATACCGTTAAATAAGTTAACAGCACGAGATTGGCGGTGCGACATAAATTTTACTTAAGCATGTGTATTGAAAACGATTTATTGTGACGTAATTGTAAGCAGGCCAAAATCAAAGTGAACTTCGAGCTCTCAATATAATAATTACTTAATTTAATTTTGGCCCCCTACAAACTTGTAAAAAAATTTCATCAAGAGTTCAATCTTGTAACTATATTTTGGTAGTTGCAGGACGGTCTACGTAGTTTAAGATTCAGTCTTCGTTGTAAAGCGTACCTACTACATCGATATACCTACCGTTCTAATTGGTATATCGATGGCGTACTAAGTATAATCAAAATAAAGCGCTTGATTTAGTCGGTAAGTCTTGACGCAAACATAGACCTTCATGGTGAATCTGTCAACTTTAGACTAAAGATTTTTCTACGCTAATCAAGATCAGGGTTGGCCTATACTCAAAAAAAATGTTTTAAATTATTATACCTTACACACTCGAACTTCATAAACCTTCGTCTTTCACAGTTAGGTAAAAAGAAATGAAAAACCAGTACTTGTTAACATAGTTTAAATACTAAGTACCTAGTTACAAAAACATTAGAGTTTACTCATCGACATCCTTTCCACAATCAAACAAAGTCGTGTTAAGATACCAACAAACAAGACCACAAAAGCTTCTTTACGGTGTCATTAAAAGCGCAATCAGTACCAAGAAGGAAGAGATAAGTCAACTGCAGTGTTGATAGCATCCTGTGTAGATAGCGCGGTTTACTTTACAAATTGTTGAGGTAGGACCGTGAAGTGTCATTATTAATTTGCCGTAACACATTAGAAATTACACCTTACACATATAGATCGAAGGTTTTGTTTTGATTGTAGGTGCTATCGTTGTGCTTAGATTATGAGCATGCGCGTTGGAAGTGCCTTGCAGTATGTAATGCTAATATTATCAGTAAGTACAGTATTTTTACTTAAAATATAATTTTAAGAAAATAACGTCATTAATATGCATAGAATGCATCATTAATATTATAGAGAAAGGTAATTGTTATGGTTGTTTGAAAAATTATTTTTAAGAAGCTACGCTACGGTATAATAAATTCGTAGCTATAATTATCAAAGGGGCAATATAGTAATTGTCTCTGGTTGTATCTCGTCTAATAGGTAGAGGCTAGAGGCACGGAATTCATAATGTTACTAGTAGAGCTGTCCGGTAGATACAACTATCTAAGCATCCATTAACCTTGGATTAAAAGTTGCGTCTTAAAAGATTTTCTCCTATAAATAATGGGCATTGCGACAAAATTTTATTACACCTATACCCCAAATCTCTTCACAAGAAACTTTACCTCAACACAACACCGGTTAACAAAGTCTCCATAGACGTAGACGTCACGCAATGACCTCATACTGGGCCATTATGTGCTCAACCCTCAACCATCACGTCACACCTCACCGACATTCCCAGACAATGTTGTGAAACTTCACGCGACCCGCAGGGTTAGCAATTGTAGTAACACGTGCGCTTTGAATGGCCCCACTGAGGAATGTGACAGCCCTATTTAAGTCGCCTAATTGAATTATAGGCCTCGGTTTCCACTCAAGGGAGATAATAAGATAAGAGCCTTATTAAGTTATTCGTGTATATGTCAATTAACATTGATTTGGTATTTAATTTTAACGTATGGTGCTACATAGTACATACTCATGTATCTGTCTGAAGACTCGTAAAATTGAAAATGGAGAATAATACATGTACCTGGACCCCGGACGGCGCAAAAAAATGTCGCTAGTTTATCGGTGCCAAAAATGCTTGTTTTGCCACCAACCGTAAGGACACGTAGTTCGCTCAGCAGCCACCTATAGAATTTTGATGGATGGCGTTACTGTTTGCTTGTACGAAAAATGTTTACGTATAAAACGTTCGGATGCCCTTATCGTGAGGTTTCATATCGGTGAAATGGAGTCTATTGTCGTATAAATGTCAAGCGCGTCTTTTAGAAAGCGCTTTTGAAGTTGGTTTCAAATAAAAGATATTATCATACCATATCAACAGTATTGAGTTAACAAATAAACGAGGTATAAAATTCGTACCTACGCTTCTTACGCGTAAAGCAGTTTTGGAAGATGCTTTAACAATCCCATTTAAAGTCACATTTTTGACTACTGAGCCATCTTATGATCTAGCAAATAACTGCGCAAAAGCCTTCTCAAAAAGGCACTAATCATGGCTGACTTTCAAAACAAGCCACGGTCTACCAGCAAAGGATCTTCTTGTAATCCAAACATTCGCGTGGAGTGCTCGGCACATATTTGTTTTGTTAGATTCGGACTGTTATCTTTGCAAACATGGATGCTGTTTGGTTAAGAGGGATGGCGTCGGCAAATGCCGCCACGTATTTCGTGTTTAGTTTAGATTTGTCGGATTTTCGTGGAATGTAAATAAACAAATTCGATTTTGTATTTATTCGCCCTACGTATTTTAAAAAAAATTTCAATATCACAAATATTTCTAGATCCAATTTAAATAGGTACGCTTAATAGGTAGGTACAATTATACATATGTGTAATTTTACGCAAGTAGTACCTACTTGAGCTGTTCATAGTTCCTTAAGGATTTTATATGAATGAGCATCAAGGAATGTTCATTCATGATTCAGTCTTTCAAGTGGACATAATGCAAGTAGGTAAGTATTGTAACTACGCGTCTTTAAAACCGATAAATTTAATTTGACTTACCGTAACGAGGATATTGATGCACGAAAACCATTCGAAGAGTATACTTCTTCACTTGAAAAAGTATTACAATAGAGTTCGCTTCAAAATACGAGTAAGTACCTACGATGAATAGGTTGCGTATCAAATTAATACAGAAAGACTCTCATTCATGATACTTCATAGATAGGTAGGAGATAATAAGGAAACGCCAATTATCCGCTTTGGAAAATAAAAAATTGAATGATTCTCGTTACGTTCAGCGTCAGAAGCCTTAGATGTGGCATCCGCCATTCTTTTTGATTGTTCACACCCAGTTCAGTCCATTCTTGAGTTTAATGAAGCACATATCCTTGGTAGATCTTGGGTGGATCATAATTCAAATTTACAGATATTAATCCGTGTTCTCATCGAAATACTTTTTGCCTTTAGGCATAGGCTTTACGTAATTTCAGAGAAAGCTAAAGCATTATTATACTTACGGCTTACCTATTGCAAGCATCCAAAAAGCTTGTAGATCGGTCCAGTTTAAAAGAAAAATAGGGTTAAGCTTTATTGTGTAAAGACACTTTTGCATTTTTTGTAATTTCAATAATATTATTATGACAGAGGTGTGTACGACTAACCACGTGTCTGCTCCCAAAATGAGACGTAATTACGTACTTATCTACTGTCTTCACACACTTTTGCAAAATGTTTTTCAGTTCACAGAAATGTTCTGTATTTGTATAGATTGATACTTATTCATTATTAATGACGATTTAAAGTTAATTATGAATTGTTCGTGGTCAATTATAGTTTACAGGTATTGTTTTTTAGTCCGCTTCGAACAAATCAAAGAGGTGCAAAAAATAATAATGATTATTATTTCTAACTTCCTGTGCCAGTCCCGTATTAGGTACACGAGCAACGTTAAATTATTCTAAAGTATAAAAATACGTTACGCAGATGAAAAAAAGGAAAATTATCAGGACTATAATGAGCCCCTATGGCACAGCGTGAGTCCGAAATCGATCAATAGGAATTTATTGGGCAGATTCGCAAAGCGACGCTTCCTTTTTAGTTTCGATTGTTAAGGCGGGCTGGATTTTTTCTTTTTTTCCAGATTTCTTTTTTCGGGATAATAGGACGGCGCGAGCGTTATTCCTCCTGGCTATTATGCTCGGAACTGAAATGACAGTAAGAGTTACGCCCACTTTTTTAATTCTTTTTGTCCGAGTTTTTAAAGATTATAGAATGGTGAGTGAATAGATCTTCGAGCGGTTTCGGACGTGAATGGATGAGGCCTAAATTGTATTTTATTTGTCGTCTTATTATGCAACTTAGGTGGTGCCCGTGGATTTGCTCGCGACACCTGAATTTTCCCTCTAAGGCATTTAATTTTCACCAATTAATTATTTCTTGCCTTAATTAATAGCTTACTTTACTTATGCCAAATTCAATGAGTCAGTTAGTCAGTCGTATTTTTTCTTACTCACAGAAGATTATTTTCGTACTGATTGTTGCTTGTAGCTACGTCACAAACTTTATTGTGTATTGTATAAGTACGTACACTTAGTAGGGAAAACACCAAAAATAATCTACACTAACATTAAAGATTGTTTGTCATGAATTTTGTTTCATATTCATACATGTAAATTAATTTGAATATTGTAATAGATAGGTACCAACGCGTTTAAAAATAGTAGTTGCCTAGTTGGTTATCTTGATGACTGATACCCGTAAACAAGCCCCAATGGTTCTCTAGTGGCCTTCCAACACGTGTTCAACTACATATTTGGTTACACTTGTGTTAACTGCATAGAGATCTAACTTCGGTTCTCATAAAGCAAAACTTACTCTTACGCTTTAAACGTAAAGTTCATTTTTCGTTGATGTTATTAGCCTGAATAATTTCGATGCAGAAAATTAAGAGCGTATCTCACTGAGACTGACGAAACATATTGTGCTTTGAAGTGATTTGTTTAAAGGATTATCTCGTAAAGCAATGCATAAAGTCTAGTTTACATGGGCATAAAATTGAATAATATCACATCATCCTTAAGGGGCACTTTAAACGGTCTAAGCCGTGTCGTGGCGAATGATTGTGTTACGTCGATACATCATGCCGTAGACACTTCGTAGGCTTCTATTGTGTTTCGCCGCCCCATCATTTCCTGTCCCAATCTTGCCCCGAGGCGATTTTTGCAATACAATTAAATTTTTTCGGCACCTTATTTCAATTTTTTAAATTTCGGTCAGTCGGTATTATGTTACAGATGGAAAAAATTGAGATTCGAGCTTTGTGTTTAACGCTGAATTGAGATTCGAGGTTTGTAAAGATAACGCTGTTTTTGACAGAATGCGATTTTGTGAAGGTAAGTAGGTAGGTATACGAAGACGTTATTTTTTTGAGTTTAGTTTTTTTTAAAGCTCATCTCTGCAAAATGACCGCATTGGTGGATTTTTTTATAGTCGATCAAAAATATACTTTCGGAATTTTGTGCTGTTTTTTGCAATTCGGTTTTTCTCTATCAGCAGTAGGTAATGATCAGCTTGTAGCGATGCTTCATTGACTACGATAATTCCGAATATATATCATAACTATGCCTAGATTTTAATTTTTTGAATTTCGTGTATTTTTGTAGTAGTGTATGGTATTGATGTAGTAGATGCCGAAAATGCCTAATTGATACCTACTACCTACTACCACGTAAACTCCATATAACAGTTTGTATTATGTACAAAAAGTAGACTTCCATGCAAATGCCGAATATCTATATTTATGATTCGTGGATGTGCATTCATTTGTTGTACACCCAGTTGACATCGAGGATTGACAATTGAGGCATATTCGGTATGTCCAAAACCGTATTTAAGTATAGTAACTGGGGAATATATATACCTCTGGGGGATTTTGTCTGGTATACGTTTCAAATTTATTCCTCAGATAGTTTATCTGGTTTGGATTGAAAAATCAGCTCTTAGTCGTATAAATAAATCTTAATCGACTAAGTTTTGTTGTATTGAATAGAAGCAGGCGTTATTTTGCGAAAATCCATATTTACCAGGACAGGTTAATATTTTAGCTATTCAAGTTGCGGATTATAGCCTGCTAAGTTTGGTTGGTCAAATTCTAATGATATTAATCCGGTATCGCAACATAACTGTCAGAATAATAAAATATTTGCCGCTCTTTTTGTGAACCCCGAAAAATCCGCAGTTTCCGTTTCAAAAAAGGAATGCACTGTAATTTAAAACCGCACAAAATTGTCCCTCCACGTGCAGAATGTATTTTTTTCACTTGTTACCATGTTTATAAAAAGCGAAATGGGACGTGTATTTTTTTTCATGGGTTTTCGATACATTTTAGCGTCACGTGTTAGTGATTTGCCACTAATGGTGGTGTTTTCGTTCCTTCCGATGAGAGGTTGCAAGTGTATCAGCTAAATGCATTCGTGAATATTGTGACCATGTTTCAGATGTATTTAAAATTTTATATGTATATAAACTTAGCTTTTTGACCTTTAAAGCTTTTCATTTACAAATAAGAATCTTTTTGCGTCCGCCATTTATTTTATTTTTACACTTTTATGATCGTTTTCGAGTATTAAATAACCGTCAGGTCAGTAGTCTGGTCTGGTGGGAAGTTTCGGCTGAAGCTTGTACCGCCTACCAGCAAAGACGAATTACCAAGCAATTTACTGTTTCGGTGCGATGCTATGTAGAAACCCTACATCCAAGTTAGCTAGTACGTAGTAATCAACATCCTCGATTGCATCGTCACTTAGGTACTATCAAGTGAGATCAGCCAGGTAAGTATTAGCTTGTACTTAGTGTGTAAATAAAAATTTTTTGGCTTGTAGTGTGTAAAAATTATTTATTGTAAAACATCCTTTTTAATCGATATTATTGGTTTTGCTGAATTGAGATAGCTAGGTAGGTAGTTCATAAATCGAGTTGCATTTTTGTGAGTACCTACTCTATGCTCTCAGATTAAGTTTCAAGAAACTATTTGTCCTGCTTTTTGTCCTGGCAGTGGTCCTACGACATATACAACTCAGTCGGAAGTGCGTAAGTGTTACACAACCAAAACACGTTTTCCTGTTCACTTAACGCGTCCTTGTGAACTGCGACGCTTGCAGTTAATTGTCATTACTCATTTTCCTGTACAATGCCATCGAACTGTTTAAATGTAAACTAAACTTTTGTTTGTGAAATGCGAATTTTGGTTCATTTTAAGTAGGTATGTATTTAACTAGTAGGGTGCCTGGAGGCGCGGGCCACATGTGGCCCGCGTGCCGTCTTCCTGCCTATAAAAAATCCCTTCAAAATTCCCCATACATTTTCTATGGCATAAAAAAATCCGCCATATTGGATTTTTTTTCTTTCCATAAAATAGATCTTCGTGTCCTGATTACTTCTTGTATGTATTTAATGTTAGCCTGGGAGTCATTCAACTGAATGGTGGAGTATTTTTTTGTGAACTTTTAATTTTTTTTTCTTTTTACTCTATACAAGTTGTACAAGTTGTTCTTGACTGCGATCTCACCTGATGGTAAGTGATGATGCAGTCTAAGATGTAATCATACTAACTTGGAAGGGTAAGTAAATTTACCCCAACGGTTTCTACGAGCATCGCACCGGAACGCTGAATCGCTTGGCGGTGCGTCTTTGCTGGTAGACCAAAGCCTCCCAGACCTGAGCTAATTTAGAAATTATAAAATTCCAAAGTGGCCCGTGGTGGGAATCGAACCCGCGACCTGCCACTCGAATCCGAGCGCGCCGCCACTACGCCAGGGAGGTTGTCAAAAATATGGAAATACTTTAACTTATCTTCTTCTAATTTATATAGTGTACCATACAGCCAATGACTTCTATGTATAGGATACATAGAAGTCATTGCATACATCATACCTATTGCATTTTGAGTAATTAGTTAGTTAGGTAAGGTTAGATTCAAATAAGTTCTGTAATGGATACAGTATGTAAGTAGGGATTTTTACATAAAACTATATGGACTGTAAGACTGTAGAGACTTTAAAAATTGTCTTGCTTTTGTATCAGCTATTGGAGTGACTTTTTAAGTTTGACGTACGCTTCTGCATTCCTACGAGCGTTGAGGAAGTGGCAATACAGTGTGAAATTCGCTAAGTGTCTGCTAAATGGCCAGGAAGTGTTACATAACGTTAATAATATGTTACAAACCTCTTGGAGTTCTATATTTGAGTGTTTATGCTCCAATATGCAAGAGGTCGTGTTGGAGGTTATTTTGTTATTTTTTTTTTATAAATTTGAGCAATTTTTTTTTGTACATATCAATCTGATAGTATATCCCATGAATTTCGTAAAATCTTTCCATTTTTCCTTGTTGTTAATTGTCCAATAAAACCTGTCAAGTGCGAGTCGGACTCGCGCACTGAGGGTTCCGTACTTCAACCGGAGGAATAAAACCATAAAAACCACTTTTCTTATCGAACCGCAAAACTAACTTTGTTTTTAGAGGTTTTATTGTAAATATCAAAAAACTACTTATTAGATCTCGTTCAAACCAATTTTCGGTGGAAGTTTGCATGGTAATGTACATCATATATTTTTTTTAGTTTTATCATACTCTTATTTTAGAAGTTACAGGGGGGGGACACACATTTTACCACTTTGGAAGTGTCTCTCGCGCAAGCTATTCATTTTAGAAAAAAATTATTTTAGAAACCTTAGTATCATTTTTGAAGACCTATCCATAGATACCCCACACATATGGGTTTGATGAAAAAAAAATTTTTGAGTTTCAGTTCTAAGTATGGGGCACCCCCAAAATTTATTACTTTTTTTAAAAATTTTGTGTGAAAACCTTAATGCGGTTCACAGAATACATCTATTTACCAAGTTTTAACAGTATAGCTCTTATAGTTTCGGAAAAAAGTGGCTGTGACATACGGACGGACAGACGGACAGACGGACAGACGGACAGACAGACATGACGAATTTATAAGGGTTCCGTTTTTTGCCATTCGGATACGGAACCTCGGATTCGGACGGATTTTCTTGGATTTGTAATTATACTGATAGGTTCTTAGTTCTTATACTTTCCTTTAGTCGGGGAGTTTCAAAAAAATTATTTAATCCTTTTTCAATTACAAGTCTGCAAAAGTCGTGGGTGTTTTAATTTTTTTTAATTTTCCACTTGTTTTATAGTTTTTCGATTAATATATTAATGTAATTTAAATTATATTATTAAAAAAATGAAAATTAATCTTCAAACTAGCCATTAGCTCCTCTAGCAGCGTTTGAAGGCATCATCCCTTCCAAGTCATAAAGAGACGTTTATTGTGGCGCCCCCTGATAGCAGGATTATGGCAGTGGAAAGAAAAATGCAGAGTAAACTTTGAATTACTTACATTATATTGAATGGGAGCACGAAATTAATAAGGGCAGGGCGACGTGTACAGAGATGTGCGCTGTTCACAGTTTTCGGCGGCAAAGAGATCAAGAAACTTCGTTTGAAGGCCCGCATTGACACATTGACAGACAAAGCTTTATTAACGTCAATGTCAAGTATAATGTACCAACTATACGTACAGAGTTAAACTGTCACTGCTGTGTAATGATTTGTTTACACTTTCCAACACTGGCCCTTAAACAAAGCATTTACAATGTAACTACTCAATTGTATTACATGCTACATAAAGTCTACATACTTATGCCCTTCAATACAAGCAAAACTTAAGTACACAGCTTAGAGTTAAGACCTAGTTCACTTACAAATTTTTCAGTCTTGAACTTTGTTAAAGGCTTAGTTAGGATATCAGCTACCATATCATCAGTACATACATAGCACAATTTAATAATACCTTTATTTACATTTTCTCGAATAAAATGATGCCGGACATCTATGTGTTTAGTTCTCGCATGAAACATTGGATTACAACACAACTTCTGCGCTGACTGACTATCATTATAAATTGATATTTTACATTCAATTCCTAAACATTCATACAAAAATGTTCTTATGAATAACGCCTCCTTACATGCATCCGACAGTGCCATGTATTCTGCTTCTGTGCTCGAAAGAGCAACAGTCTTCTGTTTGCGGCTTTGCCAAGAGACTGTTGATCCTCCGAGCTTAAAAACAAAGCCTGTATAGGACCTTCGGTCTACCTCATTTGACGCCCAGTCGGCGTCAACAAAAGCATTTATTTCTGTGTTAGTTTTACTAAATGTGAGGCAATAGTTAATAGTACCTTTTAAGTATCGAAGCACTCGCTTTGCTGCCTTCCAATGAGTTTCACTAAAACAGTCATTGAATTGGCTTAAAATACTTACAGCATTAGCTATATCAGGCCTAGTACAAACAACAATATACATTAAACAACCTATTAATTCTCTAAAAGGTAAGTTATCCGGTTTACTATCACATTTAATTAATTTTAAACCTGTTTCCATAGGAGTGCTAGCTGGTTTACAATCAGACATATTAAAACGCTCTAACACCCTACCTATGTAATCTGATTGATCTAAAGTAAATACCCCATTTTGTTTACATAATCTCATGCCAAGAATCTGATGAGCTGGCCCTAGATCCTTCATCTCGAATTGAGTCATAAGATGCTGCTTGATCTTAGGTTTTTCTTTCTTGTTATTAGTGAACAAAATGATATCATCTACATACAGAGCTATAATAGTCACTGTACCATCATCATGATTCTTTATAAATACACAGGGCTCTGAAGAAAATTTTCTAAATTTCATTTTATCTATTAAAACAGAATTAATTTTCTCATACCAACTTTTAGACGCTTGTTTTAGTCCATAGATGGCCTTATTTAAGCGATAGACCATGTGAGGATTCTCTTTACTTTTGAAACCTTCCGGTTGCTCCATATAGATAGTTTCTTTAAGGTCACCGTTAAGAAAAGCTGTCTTAACGTCAAGATGATCTATATCCATATTCTTCTCAGCAGCCAAAGCAAGCAAAATTCTAAGAGTTGAGTACCTTACAACGGGCGAAAATGTTTCAAAATAATTCACACCATATTTCTGTGTATAGCCCTTAGCAACTAATCTCGCCTTATATCTCAAAACTTCTCCATCCAATCCTCTTTTTCGTTTAAAGACCCATTTACATTTCACAGGCTTCTGACCCTTGGGTAGTTCACACAAGGTCCAGCAGTTGTTATCAACAAAGGATTTATACTCATCTGACATTGCATTTCTCCATTTCTCGGAGTCTTTACTCTGCAACGCCTCTTTCGCAGTCTCTGGTTCACCATCGAAACAGCTCTCACTGGCTAGGCACGTAGACTGCAACGCCAGGCTAGTTTCGTAGCAGGATCCCTCAGAGTCGCACTGCTCCATTGTTGTTTCACCTGGAATGTAAGTTTCATCACGCGGATCATCTGATTCTATACTGTCGCTAGAAACAGGGCTTCTCTGTACACGTCGCCTTGACCTTATAGTAACCCCATCAGATCCCGCATTACTGGGGCTCCCCGTTGCATCATGTGGGATTACAGGTTGACTAGTGTGTACAGACTCATTTGAAGACGGAGAATTTAAACTGATTTCAACAGTCTGAGGCGGTTGCTGTATGGTGGAATTATAAAATTCAGTCTCGAGGAATGTTACATTCCGAGCTTTTATGCAGACTTTAGGATTAGTGGGATCTATTAATCTGTATCCTTTTGTCTCCTCACAATAGCCTACAAAAATATATTTTTCACATTTTGCATCAAATTTTTGTCTCTTTTCTGCAAGTGCATAAGCTAAACAGCCAAATGTTCTAAGGTGAGTCATATTTACCTTTTTATTTGACCACTTGCTCTCAGGAACTGTGTCCCTTACCGCCTTGGTAGGCGATCTGTTCTTGAGATAGACAGCAGTGTTCACTGCCTCCGCCCAGAAGCGCTGATCCAGCCCGGCATCGAGAAGCATACACCTTGCTTTCTCTACGATGGTCCGGTTGGCACGCTCTGCAACTCCATTCTGTTGCGGCGAGTGAGGCACTGTGGTCTGGTGGCGAATCCCGTACTTCTTCAAGAAGTCCTGTAAATTTTTATTAATATATTCGCCGCCATTGTCACTGCGAAGAACCTTAATTTGCTTTCCTGTCTGTTTCTCAACAAGAGCCTTGTATTCCCTAAACTTATCAAAAACTTGATCTTTTGATCTAAGGAAATATATATAAGTTTTTCTGCTATAGTCATCTATAAATGTGAGAAAGTACCTACACCCACTTAAAGATGGCTTAGACATCGGCCCGCACAGGTCAGTATGAACCAAACCTAATATATCTTTAGCCCTATTGAAAGATTTCTTCGGAAAAGGTAGCCTGGCTTGTTTTCCCTGTATACAAGGTACACATGATTTGAAATTTGAGTTATCATAATCAATGCCAACAGCCATACCTTTCAGCAAATCCATACTTCGCCTGTTGAGATGTCCCAGCCTCCTATGCCACATCACTTGTGACTCACTGGACTGCGATGCCAGCACAGCTTGCTCCGTAGCTGTGCACGTGGACGGGCTAGCGCTACTCTGCTTACTCAAAGGCAAAACACATGGTTTATCTATAATGTAAACCCCGTTAACTTGTTTAGCCACTGCGACAACCTGATCCCCGTCAAACACCTTACATACATTTTTATCAAAAACTACTGTAAAGCCTTTCCTAGTCATAGCACTAACCGATAGTAAGTTAACAGTTAGCTCAGGAACATACAAAACTTCACTTATAGTCCTTAAGGTGTTTTGTAGAGAAATCTTCACACTTCCTCTACCCGATGCCAACAATTTTTCACCGTTAGCAACTTTTATCTCTACGGGGGCCTCTTCTTTGTAATTATGCAATATTTTGAGATTATTTGTCAAATTATGAGTCGCACCCGAGTCCACACAGAACACTTCATTGCCTAGATTCACCGACATTGCACAAAAAAAGGATTTGTCCTTTTTCTCTCTAGGTTTCACTTTCACAACACAAGAACTAGATTTATGATTTAGCTGTTTGCATTTAAAGCACCGAATTGTCTTTTTAGGTTTACTCACTGCAAGAGCTTCAGCCTTAGTGTCATTTTCCAGTCTCCGTTGATACTCCTGAGTCAGCCTCGACCTCACAGTGTCCGTAGTGAGCTTCTCCGTTGAGTTCTCCAACGTCATGATAAGCGGGTCATAGTCGCTTGAGAGCCCGCTGAGCATGATTACTGCAAGGAAGTCATCCTCCAGGCCTGCACCTATGTCGTGAAGCTGTTGACCTACATCTGTTATTTTGTTCAGATATGACTGCATGTCGTCGAAGGCCGCTAGCTTAAGCGCGAACAATGTGCGTAGTAGACCTAGCCGCCTCGTGAGTCCTTTGCCCTCGTATGCTCGCTCCAAACTGTCCCATGCTTCGTAAGCTGTCTTTGCAGTTCTAATATGTGTTAACACACTAGGGTGAACTAAAAGACAAATGCGCGCAAGCGCCTTACGTTGCGTTTTGTCGTCCGGTCCTTTCCTTTGTTCTACGGCGTCCCATAGATCCTCGTGGATCAGCAGCATGCGCACTAGAAATTTCCACGTGCTGTAGTCCTCCGTACCTTTTAGCTTCTCGACGGTCACTCGGCAATCCGGGGCAGCCATGCTATCGATCGAGGATGCTCGACGGGTGCCGCGTGCCACGCGGTGTGAAGGTTATCTCGGGGACAAAGCAAAACGGTAAAACTCGCGCAGCCTGAAGGGCCTGGGCCCATAACCTGATAGCAGGATTATGGCAGTGGAAAGAAAAATGCAGAGTAAACTTTGAATTACATTATATTGAATGGGAGCACGAAATTAATAAGGGCAGGGCGACGTGTACAGAGATGTGCGCTGTTCACAGTTTTCGGCGGCAAAGAGATCAAGAAACTTCGTTTGAAGGCCCGCATTGACACATTGACAGACAAAGCTTTATTAACGTCAATGTCAAGTATAATGTACCAACTATACGTACAGAGTTAAACTGTCACTGCTGTGTAATGATTTGTTTACACTTTCCAACACCCCCTGCTGTTCAATCACAAGAACAATTATCTACAAACCATTGCCAATGACTCACTAATATTTTATACAAAACTGGATCCAAATCGGTTCAGTCGTTTTTGTAATAATTGAGAACATTCGTTTGCACTGTAAATGTTTTTTATGGCGCCCCCTGGTGATCTATGTTCGTAACAACTATCTAAGAACCATCGCCAATGAATACCAAACATTATACAGAAAATTGCATCTAAATCGGTCAAGCCGTTTTTGAAATAAATGGGAACATTCGTTTGCAATATAAATGTATTTTATGGCGCCCCCTGGTGATCGATGTTCGTAACAACTATCTAAGAACCATTGCCGCTGAACACCAAACATTATACAGGAAACCGCATCTAAATCGGTCAAGCCGTTTTTGAAATAAATGGGAACATTGATGTGCACACACAAACAAACAAACACACAAAAATATTTTTGCATTATTGGTTTTTGTGAACAATTTAACATACAAACAAACATAAAATCTTTTTAACAGAGTAATGTACAAACGGTCTCTCACCCTAAACGCATATACCCGTACTCCGTTCCGTCGTGGGTAAAAATCTGTCAAAACGTCATATTTATTCCTTAGATAACGATATCCGAAAAATCGGCCCTAATAATCGGCGGACTTGTTTGTTTCACGCGCCGGTGTTTTGTACAGAGATCCGTGAATTTTAACAAGGCAAGTGGCAACTTGTATAGATATTCACAGCTATTTGCACATGAAAGCCAGGCCGCGCCTATTAACCACTGCCATGAAGTAAATAAAAGCACTCCATTGCTGCCATTGCTGCGACTATAAGGAGGATGTCAAGCGATTTAGCGTTCCGGTGCGATGCTGGTAGAAACCGTTGGGGTAAATTTCCTTACCCTTCCAAGTTAGTACGATAACATCTTAGGCTTCATCATCACTTAACCATCAGGTGAGATCGCAGTCAAGTATTAACTTGTATAGAGTAAAAAAAATATTATTGTTAGAGACGTTACTTTGCGGGATTTTGTAGCACATGTTAATGTTCTCGTATGTTAAGTACGCATACTTAAACCCTGTGAGATAGAAACTATGGTGTTTGTTTTGTTGTATTATCTAATGTTATGTGAATGACGTGAACCTTTATGCATAGATATTTCAGTCCACGAAGACGCGCCCCCCTCTGTCAAAATAGCTTATGTTTCATTCGATTCGCATGGAGTTTGACAGAGTGGGCGCATCATCGTGGATTGAAATATCAATGAGGTTTCCAGGATAAAAACTCAGACGACTTGAAAGAAAGCTGTTTAGGATCTGCTAAATAGAATGGTGCAAAAATGCAAGTGGGAAATCATGATCGATAAATGAGGTGGCTATTTCTGCGTTTGATGAACTTTATTTTATTTTGAACGACTTTTGAACTTTTATATAAATCAATCTTCATGCTTTTTTCCTTGAGATTTTTGGCATCTGATAAATTTTTACCTACAGAAATATGTGAAAAAATCCATGAATCAACTGATAATAAATTGTGCTAAATACAATTAGCTGTCAAATCCCTGGATTCCATGAAACGAGCATCTAGCAGCTGTGACGGAAGGTAAGTCAACATCAATGTAACGCGTCGCGAACCGTGAAATCTGTCGCGAAATCCAAAAGCCGTCTCGGATCCCTGAATGCAGAGCTGGGCTAAATCAAAGAGCATGTGTTTGTAATGCTGACACCCGTGCACCGAGACTAATCGGCGAAGAAAGCCCGTACAAATCCCTAAGAAATAACCGAAAAACCGAAATTTTTCTGCGATTCGACACAGCGCCGAAATTTCACGGTGCCCTATTACTGCATCCTTCGGGATTGCAGTGACCAAACGTTGCATTTTCATACGGATGTTTATTGACTTAGCTATCAAGAAAATTAGATTTACTGATGGATTTTTATGATAACTAGGTGATCGTTAGTCTGCACGCGTGTAGTTTTGGCCAATTTTTTGTCTAAAATATTTTTGAATAGTGCTTTTATGACGACAATATAACATATGACCCATGGTTTGTGTATTTCTTATCCTTTGGTTTACGCTTTTTCCCAACTTATATAATTGAAAAGCGAGTTAGGTCAAACTTTTCTCGACATTCTGAAAGGAAACTGACCAATAATGGGTCTCATTAAAAGTGTCTGAAAGAACAATTTGTAAAAAGTTATTAGGTTAAGCAATTACAAAAAATTGTCTCAACCACTTTTAAGACTTAGTATTTTGCACCACAGTCTCGTTTCAAAATATCGAGAAAAATTTTGGCCCACTACGCTTCCCACATATACAAATTGGTTAGCTTCATGTCACTCTTTACCGTCCTAATTTCATACCACCAAATTAGAGGTACCCTACAAAAGACGTTTTCTTCTACTGCTCCTAAACTACCTTTGTCGCGGACATAACCTGAGGTGTCGCACTTTTGTTAAGCAATGCAGGATCGGAACGAATCGCGTTTAGAATTCATGCCGATTTATCATTCTTAAACGTTTGCCCGCGACATTAGAATTATTATACCCCTTGCATGGACATCCACCACTTTTGTATAATGTCACGTATCAAATAATATTTCTTGACACGTAATGTCGATATCCATTTATTTTTACCCACGACGGAACGGAGTACGGGTATATGCGTTTAGGGTGAGAGACCGTTTGTACATTACTCTATTAAAAAGATTTTATGTTTGTTTGTATGTTAAATTGTTCACAAAAACCAATAATGCAAAAATATTTTTGTTTGTTTGTTTGTTTGTTAGTTTGTTTGTTTGTTTGTTTGTGTGTTTGTGTGTTCGTTTGTGCACATCGATGTTCCCATTTATTTCAAAAACGGCTTGACCGATTTAGATGCAGTTTTCTGTATAATGTTTGGTGTCCAGCGGCAATGGTTCCTAGATAGTTGTTACGAAAATCGATCACCAGGGGGCGCCATAAAATACATTTATATTGCAAACGAATGTTCCCATTTATTTCAAAAACGGCTTGACCGATTTAAATGCAGTTTCCTGTATAATGTTTGGTATTCATTGGCGATGGTTCTTTGATAGTTGTTACGAACATCGATCACCAGGGGGCGCCATGAAAAAACATTTACAGTGCAAACGAATGTTCTCAATTATTACAAAAACGACTAAACAGATTTGGATACAGTTTTGTATAAAATATTAGTGAGTCATTGGCAATGGTTCGTAGATAATTTTTCTTGTGATTGAACAGCAGGGGGCGCCACAATAAACGTCTCTTTGTGACTTGGAAGGGATGATGCCTTCAAACGCTGCTAGAGGAGCTAATGGCTAGTTTGAAGATTAATTTTCATTTTTTAATAATAATATAATTTAAATTACATTAATATATTAATCGAAAAACTATAAAACAAGTGATAAATTAAAAAATTTTAAAACACCCATGACTTTTGCAGACTTGTAATTGAAAAAGGATTAAATATTTTTTTTGAAACTCCCCGACTAAAGGAAAGTAAGAACTAAGAACCTATCAGTATAATTACAAATCCAAGAAAATCCGTCGGAGCTGCCATTGCTATTTTCGTTTCCAATATCAATTAATGTAATAAGTAAGTATTGATAAACTGCCGGTATATGAGAAGTATCAAGAAATTGAATTAGTCATCAACTGGTAAACAGCACCATCAACACCGTCATAGGCAAAACACAGCAGCTCCGGCGGATTTTCTTGGATTTGTAATTATACTGATAGGTTCTTAGTTCTTACTTTCCTTTAGTCGGGGAGTTTCAAAAAAAATATTTAATCCTTTTTCAATTACAAGTCTGCAAAAGTCGTGGGTGTTTTAAAATTTTTTTAATTTTTCACTTGTTTATACGTGCTGTGTATATTGTGTCCACCACTATCGACTGTTTCCACAATGCTCGGCCGAATGTGTGGTATTGGATTTTTTTTTAATCTAGTCCTTTATTATTGTATCATTATGTACCTCGCATGTTATATACTTATAGTTTAAGAATACTTACATATATTGTTACTTTATACTAGCTTTCGCCCACGGCTCCCTCCACGTAATATTCGGGTTTTCACCAATTCCGCGGGAACCATGGATTGTCACGGCATAATACCTATCATTCACAAATTATTCATGTTTTTTTTTCAAAAATAATAGCTTTTTCTTAAATAAATTATCCCCTCGCAACAAAGGGTCAAAATAGGTATAGTTTCTTATCCTTGTGTATCATACTTGTACCTAAGTATTGTATTTTTTCTGCATTTTTTTTTTCTTTACCAAAGTTTGTGCCTTAATCTTCGGTGACAAATATCTACTTTGAGTGTCCATTTTCTTATTTTGGAACATTTTCAGTTATTACGATCCCAACAAAAACATTTTCATGTAAAATGTTGCCAGACGAGCATATGGCTCACACTGTCAAAAAGTTATCAGATCTCATGTAGGGCAAGACTTCTGACTTTATACACCCTTAAATACAAGCTCTAACTTCACAAACTCTACACTTTAGTTACAATAATGTCTTGGCCGTTTGGCTACCGTCACATGGGCGTCCCCAAAAACATTTTACATGAAAATGTTTTTGTTGGGATTTCATTTCTTTTTGTAAGTTTTTTAAAACAATGTTTTTTATTAACTTAATTTTTCTTTTTTTTTGTGTATTTCTTGCACTTCAGGTGCGCCTCTTTTCACAGCCTACTCTCTAATATGTTTGTATAATTTGTATTACGAGTAGATACGTACTTTGCTTAGAAGTATATTCTGAAAATTTAAAAAACTTATAGTGGATTTAAAGTTAGTAGTTTTGGCCTACCGAAATCGAAACTAATTTTGCATTTATCAAGATAAAATGATAATCAAACGTAATGTATAGATCCAAATTTCAATTTCTAACTTCAAATTTTACCTATTATAACACAAAGTCAGGTACAAATGAAAGAAACACAACCACTGAACTGATTTGGCTGAAATTTAAAATGTAGACTGATTATATCCTAACTACTAATACTACTACTAGTACTACTACTAGTACTAACACAGACTACTTGTTATCCATTAAAAATCTAGGGAAGGTATCGGTGAGATTTGTGTGTTTATTAGTTTTTTAACTATTGTTTTATTTATAGTCTTTATTTTCGTTGGGCGCTGAGGCGCTCTTGAAATTTAAATTTGACGCTTGACACGATTGACAATTCATTTTAGTCACAGAGCACTGAACTCCGGGCAATGAACACGCGGAGCTCGGTACGGGAATTCGGGCTTGCCGCGTGCACTATGGTACTGGGCACACTGACGTTGGGGCGCTGTTAAAATCCATATAATTTACGCTTGGCATGCCCGACGGCTAACTGTGGGTACTGGGCATTGGGCCTTGGGCACTCATTTCACCCTGGGCACTGGGAACTGAGAGCTGGGCTCGTTGGACGGGGCCTGTGTGTAACTTGGGCTTGACGCGTCCGTTTGGGCACTGAGCAGGTATTTATGCGCTACAACGCTCTTCAAAATCAGAGAGATTTGACGCTTGGCACGTTCGGCAGCTCAAGCTGGGCACTGGGCACTCGTCTCAATGTGGGTTTTTGTCATTGAGCGCTGGATCCTGGTCACTCGACATGCAGTGAAACTCGGCTTGTTAAAGATGACATGCATGGACCTTGGGCTTGAAACGTGCGATATTACTGGGCACGGGGCACTGGGCACTTGGGCGCTTGGCCACTTGGGCACTGGAATCGCGCTTATAATTACCAAAAAAAAATTACGTGTTCTTCCAGATGTATACTAGCAGATATCTAACATGAAATTAAGTTTGTACCTATATGCGTATGGGATACCCCATACGAACTCCCAACCCCCTAATTTGATGGATGTGGGGGTGATTTACTAAAAATCGTGAAACACGTATTTAATTGTTTATTACAAAGAGTCCCTATATCAATTTTGAGACCTCTAGCATCAATATTTGCCGTAGTTTCATACAAACTTCCATCCCCCCCATACGAACTTCCAACCCCCTAATTTGTTGGATGTGGGGTGATTTACTAAAAATCCTGAAACACGTATTTGATTGTTCATTACGAAGAGTTCCTATATCAATTTTGAGACCTCTAGCATCAATATTTGCCGTAGTTTCATACAAATTTCCATCCCCTATTTTAAGGGGTTGGGGGGTTAAATTTCCAACTTTTGGAATTTTTTTCTTGGTTGTGTACTAATTCTAGCTTACATACCAAATTTCAGCTTTGTAGGACTTCAGGAAGTACCTAGGAATTTTGATGATCATCAGTGAGTCAGTCAGTCAGTGACGAAATCTGGGTTTTTCAGATGTCAATAAAATCTAAAGTATAAGACCTGTGATATTGAAACTTTATACGTTTAATAAGTTCACCGGTGACATCATTTCCCGAGAATTTTGATTATCTGGAATAATTCTGGCCTAAGTTATAAGGGTTTAAAAATACGGCGAAACACTTCGAGAAAAGATAGGTAGTGCCCTCGCGCTTCGCTTGACTCGTCTGGCGAACCAGAGAGCTACATTAGGAAGTCAGTTGCGCGCTTGCGACACTAATCAT
Source organism: Coenonympha arcania (assembly GCA_036785405.1). Lineage (NCBI taxonomy): Eukaryota > Metazoa > Arthropoda > Insecta > Lepidoptera > Nymphalidae > Coenonympha > Coenonympha arcania. The sequence goes on along the minus strand of CM072072.1, from coordinate 5,044,431 downwards.
TAAAGTAAAGCATGTTGACATACTTGCCTATTCAAATGCTCAGATACTTTTGGAGTGTGTTGAATCCTATTACCTAGGAGACCACGCACCAACTATAACACTGGTAGTTATTGTTACAATTCTCGATCTCTTAACATAGGGTCGGAGTTTTATCCTAAACCCACGAACTAGAATTGGACCCTCGTGTCGAGGGTCTCAACTCTCAACTCTCAACCTGTTTATCTTATGTACTCAGATTATTATGGGAGAAGAAGCTAAGCTGTGGCAAGCTTCGAAGACTGTGAATTATTGGCTTCTTGATAGTAAACTCTCGCGATTCTACGATGTTGATTAATTATTGAAGTGCCTGTAAGCGGTATGTAGTGCATGTAGGAAATAAAGTGATTGATTTTATTTCAAGCATTGCAAAATTTTGCAGTGATAAACAATTTTTTACGGTTGAGAATTGAATGATATTAGTCTATGTTGTTAGGTATCGAATCGCCATGGTATTTGTTTTATCCATACTGATTTAAAAAATTGAGGTTTTGTAGTCGCATGAAGAAAATATGCCGATGAAGGCCTCTGGTTCATTTTAGTTGGTAGTTTTTTGCATAGTGACAGATATTCTGCCGTGAAGCAGCATTAGTGCATTTCGTAAAGCTGACTTACAAAGGTATAACAACTTGCGGATGACTAGAGCAGTGTGTTGTAGGTACCTATGATAATATAGTAAAGCAAAGGTTGCAAAATTTAAATGCAAAGTTTTAAGATTCACTGCATCTGATCACCATTACTGCATCATTCATTACTGTAAAAAAAAATTAGCGCCTTGCGGGTAAAGAAGATGCTTTAAAGATTAGGTAAATTACTTATTAATTATTATGTTTTCAATCGTGCCTAAACTTTTATAAAGATATGTACATGAAATTTATTTAGGATGTTAACCCATTTTAGTTATAAATTAGAAATTAGAACACAATTTAGAAATCTTTACGTAAGTAAATTTATATACTTATATTTACGAAAAGATCTAGTAGCGCCTGAACCAATACTACTCATGAAAAGTGACAAATAGTTTTCAGGATAGTTTATACGTATTCAATTTGAGGCCGATTTTTCAATCAACAGATAAACTATCTGAAGATTAAATTTGAAACATATGCCATACAAAATCTATCAAAACGTCATATTTACTCCCCTGTTAACGTTTTTCTGACGATTGAAAAATCAGTCCTTAGTAGGTATATTATCAATAATGATGCATTTAAAAATGTACCTATAGTTACTTTGTCTCAATATATATTCAATGAATGTCTTGAGAAAAATTGTCATGTAGTTAAAAATGCTAAGAAACATCATTTAACATGTAGAGAGTGGAGAGATGGTAGGGGTAGTAGAGAAAACAGATATTTTTTTATTAAATGATATCTTTATTGAGATTCAGAGATCAAACGAAAGTCTTGGAGTTACTTATCATTATCAGTCTACAAAAATGGCCACTATCCATACATTTAACTTAAAACTAAGATACACGACGTTTAATTATAGGACACTAAACTAAACATAAGAGGGAGAAAACGACAAATTCGCAAAATACTATAATTATAAAACTATATACTATCTAATCAGTAAAATGTAGTCGATGTTAAAGCTTATCTTTAAAACGAATCTAAATTAAGAAACTTACATTTAAGGAAGAACTAAAATTAAGATTGGCACGCTCGGCCCATTTCTAATGAAATAGAAAATTGAAGACAATTTCTAAACAAATGTCATATGAAAGAGTAAACATTAAATCTATCTTATCACTATTAAAGCTTTTGTTATTAGATTATTATTAAATTTCTTGTTGTAAAGAGAAACACTAAAGACAATGAATGTTATAAAGTCAGCATTATATGCGTCAAATTTTAGAAGAATAACTTTGCGATACTAAAAGCAAATTCAAAGATTTGAATTCAATTTTAGTATCGCACACATTCATTTGCTTTTAGTGTTACAAACATACCTACCTTTAAATAGAAACTATATTAATCTATATTGTACAGTCATTTCTTATTCTAATTAAAGCTTTGAGTCATGTACTCTACATATCACAGACAAAACCTACTAGCTAATGGAAGACATTGATAAAGATGTATCAAAATATGAAGTTATGACACTTGAATTGATAGAATGAAGAAATTAGAATGAAATTGGTGCAATGATAATTACAGTGCAGTTGACATTAAAGCTGTCTACCAAAACGGACATTTCATACGGTTACAATATCGAACGCTAATTCGAAGAATGCTGATGCAAAACACTCCGTAATATATCATCATTACAAAAACTCTAAATTATCTAAACCTTAGATCTAAGATCACAAAATGATAAATCACAATATCGGAGTCAGTTTGTATCAGCATTCCGCGGTACTAAGTCTAATGGAAGACGCTGAAGTGCTTTTGCAGCACACACTAAATCTAATATTGGAAGACATGATTTTGTTTTCACTGCAATAGTACCAAAATATTATACGAATAACGAGAATTACTGGAAGACGAATGTGATTTTGGAGATGCGCGAATTAGTAGCAAAGCTTACATACGAAGCATCTGGATCTAGTCGCCGTGTAGCAGATCTCCCGCACTTCGTTGGCCATGTTGTCACTGATCTCCTCTTCAGAGATGAGTTCGAAACGGCTGGAGTTCAGGATGTTCTGGTTTTCGGCGTTGTCGTTGTCTTCGACGGGAACCGGTTTCACCGGGTCCATTGGATAGAAATATTCGGAGAACGGCACTAAAACTGGTTCTCCGGTATAGGCAGTCTTGTTCGATGGCAGGTCAGTGCGAGGCGACGAGTTAGAGATCAACTCTCCGAGCTTCGACCAACATTTGTTGAGATTCACTCGAGTGGAGCTGGTCACCTTTCGCGGCAGCCTTGGCTTAGAGCTCTGTAAACAATGAAAGAAAAGTTAGCTAAATAACCCAGATAGCATTTGAAAATGTTGAACTTTACTGTCGGAAAACTTTAACACTGCTGAATTTATGGGAGGATAACAGAAGCTTTGAAACTATGAGAGTAAACAAAACTGAATCTTACCTGACGATTAAGGAGCTTCATCCAAGGAGAACGAGGCGACTGAGCCTCCTTCTGGGGCGATTGTGAATCTTCCTTAGCGAGACACATGTTTGTTTACAACTACGAACTTAATACGAGAATACTACGACTACGTATTTACAAGGTTGCGTGAGAACGTGAGCGCAAGCGACATGCACACGCGGAGCGTACGAAGGGAATGATTGAATCAGGAAGGGCGGCGGGGCTTATATAGCGGGACCTCGATCGTGTGCGCCCGCGCGTGCGTCCCGGGAGGCGCGCGCTCAGCACGCGAGCAGTAGCGCGCGCCTACGGAGTTCGGACTGGTTTTTACTAACGCTTCTACGAATAGAGGCTTTGAGTCTTTGACGCACCGCGACTTGCTTTACTCACTGACTAGATTGGGCTCATAAAGCCTTATTAACCATTCTATGTCCCAAGGCGGATGAGATTGAGATTCTTTATGTTTTTACTCGTTTGTTTCTCATACCGGAGCTTTAAGTTTATTCTGTTTTTATCGGTCCTCCTAAAGGGAAACGTCTACGAGCCTACGCTACATGACTCATATACTTTTTCATATTGGTATTCAGCGATTTGTCGTCGCGTCTATGACTCTATAATAATCTAGAGTCCCTATTATCCTGCACAGCGATCGTGTCTCGCATACATTTGCATACGGGACAGGTCGGTTGCCGGAGGCGGGTCTGCGTAGAATAAACAAGGCTATCGCACTATTATGAATCACTGCAGGCAGCTGGCTAGCAGAGGATAGATAAGTTCCTGTAGTACAGCAGATTGATCATGCACCCGCGCTGTCGCTTCCTGCGATTACATCGGCTCGCCGCTCGCAAATCACGTATGAACACTGATAAATCATTTCCTTTGAGTTCTGACCACTGAGGATGCACTGATGAATTATTTTAATACTAGATTTTAATATCCGATATCTAACGATCAATCACGACTTGGGTGAAATACAATTGACCTATGGCTACGTCAAAAAATTGGAGTATGTGAATCAAGATTATTTTATACCCGTTTTGTTAAACTTTACAAAATATGACTAATTTTTAGTTTTGCCTATAATACGCGTCACGGTAAGATGAAATAAATTATTTTATATTTAGTAAGAACCAACAATGTAGGTACAAAAAATCATGTGTTTTTTTAGCTAAATACTATTTTCAAATCACATTTACTTATATCTAACAAATCGGAAAAACTATAGCAGCAATTAAAGAGAATATACTGGCTTATTATTATAATTTCTGCAGTAAAAAGCATAGCATTTAAATAGTAGATATTGGAAATAGAAACAAAAGTGATAGACGTTTATTTAGTTTACAAGGCCTGGGAGAGTTAAACATAATTTCTCACTTAAGTAATGATAATCGCGGCGCATCGAAATGGCATGCTATATGACCACAGATTAGTAAAATTTACTAATCTGTGTATATGACTATTAATATATATATAGCTACTCGTGCTGATTCACTGATTGATTGACTGACTCATTGATCACCTCTCCTGAACAATTTTGTATGAAAAATTTTTTTTTCACTATGCGTTTCGTATACAAGAAAAAAATTCATTCGGAGGAAAAATACGGAGAGAGCTGATGATTGAGGATTTCGAAGACGGGTGAAGAGCACAGCCAGGGTATTGAAGATAAGTGGGAGGTGCTCGACCAAATGTCATTCGAAACGTCATCCAATTGGCAGTGAGCTGAAAAAAATTTCAAAATGGCGGATTCAAAATGGCCGCCAAACGAATTTCGCCGTTATCTCGGAATGTATAAAAGATGAAAGAACGGTTTCTTGACAAGAAGTGATCAGGACCCGAAGGTCTATTCGATTGATAGAAAAAAAAATTCAAAATGGCGGAATTTATTTTTTCATATTAAAATGTATGGCGAATGTTGATTGTTGAAAAGACTAAAAGTTGTAAGGCAAATAGGGGGGAAAACAGCCCGCGGGCCACATGTGGCCCGCGCCCTCACGCGCCCTACTAGTTATAATATGTTATGAGCAGAGTGGCCATGTGGTCCGTAGAGTAAAGAATTCAAAGCCGGAAAAAAATATAATTTTGGTAGCTATCTATGGCTATAAAACTGGGCGGCGTAGGCAACCTGGGCGGGCGGCTAAGGTTAGGTCAGTCTTTAAAAATACAATAATGGCTGAATTGGAACCTTCATACCTTAGTTGCAAGTATTACCTAATCATTAATATCTAAACTTTATATTTTATTAACTCGGTCTCCAAAGAAAATTTCTTCAATTATTATATTTTTTAATTAACATCCGGTTTTAAAAGTTTTAGGGCAAATAAACAAGTTGTACCTACTCCTCAATAAAATCTGTATGACAGGAAATGTGCATTGAAAAGAAAGTAATTAACTTTTTGTACGTTATAACTAAAATCCGGATATGAAAAACAAACTCCTATTGCAATTTGTTCTTTAAGAAACTCTAAGTATTTTATTTTTGATACTTATTGCCACCTTTGGTCATTCTTCTTTGAACCTTCAAAAATAAACTTACACCATTGTGGTCAACCTAGTTGGGCATTCATAACTTTAATGGCAATTATTTTAGAAACAGAACCAGTTCTGTGTACGACAGATATATAATTGTTATGTAGGGCTACTGTGCACGAGTATTGGTTTCCAATAAGTCTAATAAGAATTATCCAGTTGTCTTTTGTTTTGGCCGTTAAACTGTATGTATGACTAGTATGTGTGATCTTTTTGCTTACGTCTTCAGTCACTGAGTTGTCGATATTTAATGCGTTTAAGCTTGGCACGGTGGATTTTTTTTTATTCGGTTCACAAAACTGTTTACAATCTTCCTTACAGTAACTTACAGGAGCTATGACTGTTATACCTACAACTACATCATACATGATAAGATCACGACTATAATTTCAACAAGAATTTGCAGGCTAAAATATCTTATTGGAATTTTCCGCATTTTCATTTTCCACATTATTGTATCCGCTAGATAGAACTTTTAGGTTCCTTAATGATAAGTATTTAGTAATAGTAGTTTATGTAACGGTTACATAATGGGGGGTATTAAAACACGAGTGTGAGTTTAAAAAACGAGCCGCAGGCGAGTTTTTTAATAGTATCACACGAGTGTTTTATACCTAATTATGTCGAGTTTCATACACTTTATCTACGCTCATATTATTATCATAAATCCAAATCATAAAATCTTGCTAACGTTTGTCGTAAATCATTGCAACTACTAAGATGTCAGGTGGAGTGAAATTTTCTTAAGTAGGTTTCACTGCTAGACATTTTTCAGCGCAAAGTTTTGACTAAGTAACAAAAAAAATTGGTTGTCTGTAAAGTCGGTTTACGGGCGATAGATTTACGAGATAACGTCATAATCGTAGTCGTAATCGTAATCGTAATCGTTATCCTAATCATAGTCACAGGCCCAGGAGGAACGTTACGCGGAACGTTAGACATTGTGTTTTTGTCTATGGTCAATCATGGCCCATGCCCATCCAATACTCTCGGCAATGACTACCAACTATATGTTGTCTGTGGATTCACTTAAAAAAATATTACATAAAAAATATTACCCCAGATACAAATACAGGAATCCAGAGCCGTGTATCGTAATGGAAATTAAACAACTTTCTTTAAATATTTCCATAGTAGAGCGATGTTATAATGAATAACTTTTTAATAATTATAGAAGTCTGTGAATAAAGTAGGTAATTATTTGACACATTTCGATTTCATAATTTGAACTTTAAGCAATGAGCGTAGATAAACACATAAAACCTATAGATATAGGTACATAAGTATACTTATTTACCCAGTGGGTATAGGTATAAACCTAAATTACCTAAATCAAAAGTAAATTTTCAATAAGTGTTCATGATTTAAAAAAATCTCAAGTGTTTCTTTATTCATGAAGCCATTTAATCTTAGAGCATTTAACATGAATAAATGGCTCTCAGCATTTAATAGACGTTGTGCTGCTCGTATATATCAATATAATTTATAGCACCCACTTATCGCTTTGTCTTAAAAATTTAGTAATGCCACACATTACACAGGCTGTCTTAAAAACCTAAAATGACGTTGGAGGCAGTCGTAACTGATCCCCTTGAAGAATTTTACTCAACATAATACTTTCATTAAAAGGAAAAAACAACGTACACCACAACCCAACCACGTGCAGCTTTTAATAAAAAAAAAGAATATAAAATCTTAACCTTTTTGCTGCGTCCCCATCGTATAGGGTTACAACTAATACAATATACTTACACATACTTGTATAAAACGTACTACGGTTCATTTATTCAACAGTAAGTAAGAATAGAAAGAGACAACCTTATTAGATTACACGACCCGCAAAGACTGATAAAAGTAAATGTTGTCTCTTTTTACTTTATTTTCTAGTTAGAAGTCCGTGTGGTCCAATTTGGCTATGGCTATGGTGAAGAAAAATGAAACTTTGTATTCTGAACAAACGCATCAAACTCGTAGATTACAAAAACTATAACATAATATAAAAAGCATACGTAATATAGGTATGCTTTTTATATTAACTCCTACAATTTTTTTTTAATTAACATCCGGATTCTAGAGTTATAAATAAATGAACAAGTTGAACTTTACCTATAGTAAAATCTGTATGACAGGAAATGTGCATTTAAAAAAAAAAATCGGGATATGAAATCAAACTAGTGCCCAATGGTTCTTAAAAACTCTACATTATATTATTTCCTAGAATATTTTGGTTTTGGTTCATGAGAATACTTGATACCACATTTGGTCATTCTATTTGTGAATGGAGATAAGTTATAACTTACTACATTAATGCTAGGTACTTATCGCCTGCCGGCAAAATCCATGTTCCCCGCGGAATTCCTGTAAACTGAAATAAGAGGTGCGGTCAACAACTTAAGTACATGATAATGTATGCATTTAACATATTTTGAAGGTATATTGAACATATATTTTGAACATACATTGACCATATTTTGTATAAGCCCGCATGACTGACGATGTAGCTGTTGGAATGCCAGCGCGCACGCGTGTAGAGTCGCCGGTCGCGTGGCGTGCATACGTGCACTAATCTATGCGCGTGATTGTTGTTTGTTGATTCCTATAGGCACACTTTATTGTGTTTTGAACATAATGAAGTGATAAAATCATTATCACCCTGAAACACTACAATCAGTTACTCATACACACATATAGCAATAGATATGTGTGTATGAGTGACTATGTATAATGTATAGGTAGGTATATTCATAAGCATATGGATCAGATTAAGTATAACTTGGATTAACGATTAATTTTTAGGCTTTTTTGTCTAGGAAAATAAGTAAGTAGGTGCAAGTTTTCGGAGACGCCGAACTCTGTAAAAATTATGCTTAGAAACTATCTTACCGGTCATGTCCTAACTCCTACATACGAGTACTTAAATATGGATCCATATAGGTACCTCCATTATAGAATATTACTTATTTTACCTACCCTGATTACAGTAAACCTGACTTCATAGAATTAATAATTTAATACCTATAAATAGATAGTGTAATCTTGGTTGCTTTATAGACTGGTAGGGGGATGTTGTCAATCATACAAGGCTTTATCTAAAGCTACAGTTTACGAGTAGGTATGTCTGTTAGTCCACTCCAGATTCTACCGTACTAATGTATCTATTAGCCCTAAGCTTAAAAGGCTTTAAGAAGGCCGAATGACAGTTTACATAGGGGGACGGAGCAGCCGCGTTCACACTGATTTACTTAAATTTCGGGGAAATTATTACTTTACACGATTGTTAGAAGGCCTAAAAACATTCAAAGTTATTGTAGTTTTTATGTACTTTTATGTGTGCAGAAATTCATTAAAAAGCTTTCGCCGTTTTGCAGTCAATTTTGAAAGTATGACAAAATTAGATGCTTTTTAGGATCTTTTTTTCTGAAAGAGGGTTTGAGAAAATTCATTATCTTGTCAATAACGATTGTTCATTAAACCCTTATTTTCCGTTACATATTTTTTCTGTAAGGATTCGATAATCAGTAATTTAAACAATTTGACTTAAACATCATAAAAAAGAGCCTGTTTTGCCATTTCTCCAAGCCACGTATGATAATAATTCAAGGGGGCACATTTTGGAGTGTGTCTCATGAATTAGCCCGTATAGCATCGGTATGCGTGTACCGTGTATGCATGTATTGTCTATGAAGTTATGACGCGTCACGTGACGCAACGCGTGGCGTGCGTACGCGCACTTATCTACTGCGCGTGATTGCTTTGTTCGATAATGATCCTGAACTAAATAATGTGGGTGGGGGTGCGTAGTATTGGTGGTTAGTGCACAACAATTTGACCTGATACCTATTATCTATACGAAAGTACTTATTTATATTAGTTTATAAATAAGTATTTGCCATCTATTCGATACTAATAAGTATCTGCCTATTTATTCGATACCTATAAGTGATCATCTATCTGTTCATTACTATAATACTAAAAGATTGTTATTTGTTACTGAACTCTTTTGACATCGTGAATAAATACTGATGATTAATTTCAATACCTACTTAGGACCTAATAACATCGCTTTAAATCGAGGGAAAACCCATTCTGAAAGATATGAAACGTAAGTAGTAATAATTTTCACAAATACGGAATAAGTCTTAAAATGCCGTTATAATTATCATATTATCATCAATATTTCTTATCTGCATTCTGTAATCCTACACGCACTTTAAAGTGCCGTCCGTGTACCTATTAATTTCTAAGAAGTAATTACAGATGCAATCTAGATGAAAAACTGCCGCAAAAGTAATTAGATACACTGTAGGCAGTAGTATTAATAAAAAGAAAATGCGGCGCTATTACCGGCATCAATTATCATTATGGTATAGGAGCTAGCAACGTTTTCGAGAAAGAATTTTAGGTGAGCTGATTTTGTGATATGTTGTCTTTCTTGCACTTTCGGTTAGAGTCTGGGCTGTCTGGCTGGCGGAAGCCGTTGCGTTTATTACTGCGCATCCTATTTGCAGCTTACGCGTTCACAATGTTTATACCAATGTTGTCAGGGCTACCAATTGCTCTTAAAATTACTACAGGCGCACTATCATTTATGATGACGTTTCATTTTTGTATTAGTCAATTGTCAACCACATACGAGTTAACATATGAAACGTCATCATAAATGGTAGTGCGCCTGTAATAATTTTAAGGGCAATTAGTAGCCCCGACAACATTGGTATAAACATTATGGAGGCGTAAGCTGCAACACCTGGACAGACCAAGGATGCGCATTAATGAACGCAACGGCTTTCGGCTGCCAGATGGCCCCGACTCTAACCGAAAGTCCAAGAAAGACGACATATCACAAAATCAGCTCTTCTAAAATTCTTACTTTTCAAACGTTGCTAGCTCCCGTACCATTAAAATAGCACGGCGCATAAATCAAAACGCACGTAACCCACACTACCGCAGTGCGCTCGCAGGATAAACATTAAACAGCCCTTTTACGGGTAAAATAAATCCTGAAATCGAAGCCACGCACACGCACGTACGCCCGTACGTACGCACGCGTCGCGCGCGGCTCGCGGCGGGGCACGCACACTCGAGCGCTTCTAATCGACGCTTTCCTTCGCGTGGCAGTCGTGTGTGTAGCACGACTGCATGAAACATCCCCGTTAAGGGGCGCAGGTGTGGCTTGGTGAATGACGCGGCCGTGGGAACGTGGCTCAACCCCGGGTTCCCATGGCGGCCGCCACCTGCCACCTGCCGTACTACGCATAATTCGCGTTCGTAAATGAACGGTAGTGACCACGTGTGCCCACTTTTTTCATCTCGGACGAGGACGCGGAAGACCGGTGGGGCCCAATTAATTTTATCTTTAATGATACCGGAGCGCTCGACCCGGGGATGATGGACGGATCTCGGAGCTAATCGATCGAGCCCCGATAACTTTAACATGCAAAACCTATTATAAAGCACCCGGGATGATAAAATATTAATTACTTAGGCCGCGGATTAAAAAAATATCGCTAATAACTATAATTACAGCTCGCGACCGCCCTCGCCAGACTGGTGTCGCATGTTCAATTACTTTAATGGCGAATTCAATTACGAAATTAATCAATCAAACTGTTAAAATGTCATTACCAATACGAAACACGAGGCCGAAAACAATTACAGGGAAAAAGTTCTCGCACATCAATTATTATCTTGTACAAATAACGTGAAAAAATTTACAACTTTCAACAAGATTGAATATCGTAAATCTGTGAACTGATTAAAGGTAAATATGGTACTAAGAGTCATTACCAGTCAAACTTGTTATACGTACTGGTAGTTACGTGAAAAATATACCTAATAAATACTCCCTTCATATCTAAGGACTGTTTAGGTGCTGAAATGGCAGTCAGGTACGGGAAAACGTTATAGCAGACCTCCGACCAGATGAAAAACACCGAGAAAACACGCGGGAAACCGCTGGATTCTTAAGTTACGCCGGACTTTGTTAATCATTACAGGAGGCCTTTGTCCAGCTGAGGACGTCCATTGTCTGACTGAAACGAACGAACTTTAAAAGTTTCCAGCGATCGCCTCTAGCCATATTATGTCCACATAGCTACATGTGTTTTTTTAAGATTTTGATGCCATTGCATCGCTTTCGAACGAAATTCAAAAAATGTATAAGAATTTAGCACACGTGACCAATTTAGCGATCAGTCATACATGCTTGATTTTCGTTCCATTTCTTAGCGTATAGCAAAATGCCATATGGCTAGACGTGAAGGTAGCATCACTTCTTCATCCTAATAAAGTTCCTGACACACGCTAGTTACCCGCTGTGTGGACTATTTGTCTAATCAGTCGCTTTCGTTTTGCAATAACTACGAGTAAGTGGAGTGGTAGCTCTACACATAAATACTAAGAACGTAATAAATAGGTGCACTAGTTACTTTTTTATTTATTTAAATTAAGGGACAACAAACAGTCATGCACTACAAAATTAACGTAAATAACTCTATTTACAAACTAATCAGTGCATGACCCACACCGTCGTCCTCAGGTAATCTGAAACGTATGCACAATGCACATGGTGAAGGCAATGCAAATCAATTAGTAAGTATAAAGAAGCATCTTTTTTGACGTGACAACGTCTTATAAATCGATAGAGCCGGTTGCACGCACGAAAAAACATGACTCATCCGGCGTTACCTCGCTCATGCGGCGTTACCGGCGTTACCTCGCGAGCGCGGAACGAGTGACAAAGAAGACGTTGTCACGTTCAACTATCGTCAGTAAACCGACTTTACAGGCAACCAATTTTTTTAATTTGAGGTTGCCTATGACCGACCTCTTGAAACCACCCACTCGAGTTGCAAAGATGTCTATATTGCCAAAGTGTTCGTTGTACGTCTGCGTCATCCTAAGCAGAGGCGACCGCTTGCCTGCATTCGTGCGGCATTTTGTGGTAGCGAAGAGTTGGTGTGTTCGACAGCTACGAATAGGTGTTCTAAATGGCACACGATAGCAGAGCTTGCGGGTTAATAAACCGTACATCGCATCGTTACATCGCAGTAAGCTGTAAAAAACCTCGTAAATTAGCCGTAGAGGCACAAAAAGGCTAAACGTTTGACCTTTAACACAGTCGGCACTTGCCGCGACCTTACCTGTTAGTTCCGGTTTCCATATCCCTGTTCCGGCTCGGTGCCCGTTGTTCCGCTCGTGCCCTATGACCGTTGATGTCTTTTTAACGTACACGACGGTTATTATTATTGTTATCAGGGAGCATGTGGCTGTAACATTCAAGGACCTATAATGAGGTTGAAGACTAAACTGTTCTAGAACAAGGCTCTTCAGTTCAAAGTTCTACCTCAAAACTTGACCATTTAAAATGAATTACAATAAAAAATGTTTTTTTCTTAATTTGTAGGCAAAATAAGAGTAAAGACATAGATACATAACCTTGGGCCTCCATCTTTCTACCATAGGACCGCAAGACGCCGAGAGCGACGTGACCACAGGACGCGGCGTCCTTATGTGGTTGACATCCAACAAACTCGTACAAAACGTTTTTCTTCCAAGTTTCTGATGCGAACCGCTAAGGTGTGGAACGCCCTTCCAGCCTCCGTGTCCCAAGCCAAGTACAATATTGCCTTCAAGAGAAGATTGAATAGGCCTTTTGCTAGGCAAGCGCAGTCCAACCTCAGACCTCATCATTGCTTTCCATCGGGCATGATTGTCGACAAGCGCAAGTTAATATGTAGGTAATGACATTTTGAAAAGAGCAAGTTTCGAGTTTCTTGATAGTTCTTCTCGTTGCAAACCTGTTTCTGAACTTGGTGGAAGTTTTGACTTTTTATATACAAATCTGTAAGTTCCGGCCTAATGAGAAAGAATAAAGATAGCTATCTAGTAGCAATACAGCTAATAGATAAACCCAGCATCCGTTTAGTGGTTTGAGCTGTTAGTTCAGTCAGTTGGTAGACCTTTGCGCTTTATACATGTAAGTATAATTATTCCGATTGTAGGATGGTGGCAAACTGATTTTATAAATTAATCTCTTTCACAATTCAATTATACCTTCTACGAATCAAAAAGTCGATCAAGATATCAATTATTTATCAGGTTAATTAAAAATTGAACACGCAACGTGATGAAAATAAAATATTGTAGCCATAAAAAAACAATGAGCCTAAAAGAGGCCCAAAATGACTGGTGTACACTTTCATTTTAATAACGCAGGGCCAAATTCGGCAGCCAAAAGCAGTTTAATAAAGCTGCCGTTTCACTGCAGCGCACTAAACGCTCGTGACGCTTGTAGCATGTTTGATTAAATCATGCTTTCAGCTAAGGTTCTTTGTTTACCTTGGTAAATTTATGGTACCTAACAAGTTACATAAGTGAAAATAAAACGTAATTAATTTAAACCGGCTTTAACACGCTTAACAACATGGTCTATATCTTCAAAATAACTTTGTTAAAAATAGATACCAATTTGCATGAAATTTTAACGGTTTACTAAGATAAACAATACTTAATCCAATTAGAAAAGAATGATTGCAGCTGATCTCATAGATTCTGAGAAGTATATGAGCACAAACACTTGTGTCATATTGTACAATAACAACAAATTACATGGATACGTTATACAGATCTAAGTCACTACCTGCTAGTTCTGAACCTTTTTATTTTTCACCACTTGACTTGTCCCTTTTGTTTTACAAACCCTATTCATTAACTAACCAAATTTGTAAAATTTCTAATTGTTAACTAAGTTTTTTGAGCAAATTTGAAATGTTTTTAATTTAATGAATGGGAAGGCACTGGCCCCTAAAATGCAGGCTTACCTAGTTTAGGGGTCAGGAGTTCAAAGAACATTGTAAACTGAGTGATTTCAAATAAATATTATTATTACCATAATCCTTACTCTATTGGAAAGTCGTAAATATTTTTTTTTTTTTAATAATGTACATTGATTGTAGATCCAAAAATTAGAACGAACTATGTAGCAGATTCAAAGTCAATGCCCAATTGAAGTCTGCCAGATGGTCCTGAAGCACACTTAAGACGATGTTCAGATCTGCCATGGGACATAATCTTCATCATCATGTAGCAGGCTAGCAGCTTATCAGTGTGTCAATGATGTCAAGTAATCGTAGACAACAGTCAACAATTCCGTAGTTCGTACGCAGAAATCACAGGCGTCAGCAGTGGAACTGCGCCTTACACACGCCCGTATTTGGAATACGGTGGCAAAAGCAGCTCAATTATATCGTCTGTATTCAGTGCCGGGAGCGAAATGTCACTTCGGCTTGTAATTACGATGTTGTGTTAAATATTATCTGTGGGCGGAGCTGCTCGTGAAGGGCGGTAATCAGCGGGTGTCGGAGATACACTGGCTGAGGAATTTATGATCCCAACAAAAACATTATCATGTATAATGTTGCCAGACGAGCATATGGCTCACACTGTCAAAAAGTTATCAGATCTCATGTAGGGCAAGACTTCTGACTTTATACACCCTTAAATACAAGCTCTAACTTCACAAACTCTACACTTTAGTTACAATAATGTCTTGGCCGTTTGGCTACCGTCACATGGGCGTAAAGTGAAAAATGTATCCCACCAAAATCATTTTCCTGATTTCAAATTTTGATTTAACAGAACTTACAGAGTACTGAAAAGTTTTTGATTTTACGCCCAATGTAACGGTAGCCAAACGGTCAAGACATTATTGTAACTAAAGTGTAGAGTTTGTGAAGTTAGAGCTTGTATTTAAGGCGGTACCGACGTTATTCCTTTGAAAATACTGTTATTCAACAGCTATCAGCTCCGTCAAATGACATCACAAAATTTTCAAAAAATTCTATGATACACATTGATTCATGGTCTTTAATTCTGTAGTTTTAAAAAATAAAAAAAAAATGTTTATTACGATAAAAACAAGAGTGTTTTACAAGAGTAGTTTCATATAAGATCGTGTATCAACTTCTTTGCCTTTGCAACCATGAAAGTAAATCTTACATTTAATTATAGAGAATATATATATGCTTCACTCTCAAGTTTTATTTTATTTTATTTCGACCATTTTATATGAAAACTTTATATTTGGGCCAAATAATCATAGCGAATCTAGCGCAGGCGTCGAAACTCATACGGCGGCCGGCCTTCAGACGGGGTGGATGTGCGCAATTTTTCCCGCCAAACGCTCTCGTTTTACGAAAAATATTTATTTCGAGTAGGTAATTTTATTGTAGTGATTAGTACCAATACATCCAGATACCGTATACAGATCGGACAATCCGAACTTGGGAATACGACCATTACGTAAGTATTCAGTTACATACCGATTATTTTTTAGTGATAAGTAGGTACCTACCTACCAACCTAATACATACGTACCCGTTTACAGAAACTTTACCGGTGACTTCCCCTCCCACTTCATACGACCGCAACCCGCGCTCGTCTGATAAGTACGTCTGACTGACCGTGATGATCACCGTCCATATTATAAATGCGAAAGTGTGTTTGTTTGTTGGTTTGTCCTTCCTTCACGCCGCAATAGAGCGACGTTCGGACATGATGAAAGTACATTTAGACTACAATATCACTTACCACCAGGTGTGATTGCTAAGGGCTAATTTGTCATGGTTTTTGACGTGATAACGTTTAATAAATTGATGAACACCAGTAGCACTCATGAAAAAGTGTACCGTTCCGCGTAAAGTTCCACCTGAGCCTGTGCATGCAACAAGCGATAGAGAGGCACGATAAAAATTACATAAAATAATGATTATGATTATGACTATGATTATGGATTATGATTATGATTATGATTACGATTATGATTACGATTAAGATTGTGATTATCATAATGATTATGATTATGATGTTATCACGTAAATCTATCGTCCGTAAACCGACTTTACAGACAACCAAATATTTTTTTTAAATATATGTATAAGGTTTTGCCAAATTGTCTGCCACCGTTCCAAGAGGTGAATGTGCCATACGTATACACTTCAATAGTGAAGAAATCTCAGTCCCCGGGCTCAATATTCTTTTTTATTTTTAGTTAAAAATTACGTCGCAACCCAAGGTCAACGCTGTCACGCCGCGCCCGAACAGCTGTTTTCTGTTACGAGGCGATAACTGTACTAAACATGTACTCAAGTTTGACTGATGGACGTGTTTATGCAACATGATGCGATTATGTTAATAATGTTTAGTTAAAAAAAAATTGAGCCCGGGGACTGAGATTTCTTCACTTTTGAAGTGTATATGTATGGCACATTGACCTCCTGGAACGGTGGCAGATAATTTGACAACACCTTATATAGGTAAGGACATTTATAAACACATCTCAATCTAGTATCACATCGCACTTCTGCCAATCGCTTTGGTCGCATGCGCTGTCGCTGAATAATCGAATAGGTACCTACTACTGTGTTCGAATACGTTTTGTTTTACCATAGAGTAAAAACATGACAGACATAAACTAATTTTTTTCTGGTGAATTTAGTGAGTTGCAAAGTCGTGGAACAAAAGTTATTTACTTTGATGCATAGAGACTTTCTGTAGCAGATTGTGCGCATTTGAAAAATAACCCTTTCTAGCCCACCTTAATTAGGCAAAACTATAGACACAGTTGTTGAATTTTTTAACTCACCGTCGTCAGTACAAGCTAGCAGATATGCGTACAAAACAATATTTTGTTTCCCAGAAAATAAGTAAGGTCCTAAGGTTATCCTGGGTTCTATCTTTATGAGTTTTTTTTTCAGATTGGACGAGGATGTTAATATGCAAAACGAAAGCTGTGAATCTGATGTGGGAAATGAAAATTCTGTACGTAAAAGTATCCACGAGGCCATAGAAAAAAAAGATGAAAAAAAAGATAAAGTATTGAAGAAACTTGGTGGAGTGACTGGAAGCGATGAGTTGTTTTGCCATAATGTTTATATTTCCGCCCGTTTAAACCTTCCCTGGACTTCCACGAATAATTCAAAACCAAAATCCACCAAATCGGTCCAGCCGTTCTCCAGTTTTAGCGAGATAAGATTGAATTATTATTATTTTAATATAAATAAAATTAAAAAAATATATAATCTCATCTAATTATAATTTGGAATAAAATGTTAAAATTCCTGGTCTAACCGTTTATTTTTGACCCTATCCTCCTTTCGATAGGTATGATAAAATTACAGGGTAGTTATTTTTCTCGTAGAGCGGGTTCGATTCCCGGTTCAACCAAGCAATTATTGAAAAATCTATGAATGCAGATTAAATTCCTTTTAAAATTAAAATGAAGTCTCCTTTTAGTAAAATGTTCCAACTACAATATTTAAGATACTTCCCCTCCATGTGGCATCGCCGTGGGACACCCGGTATATTTATTTATTTATGTAGTTAAGTAGACTAAGTACGGCTTTATTAATAGTAATTCATCACTCGAATTACAGTAAAAGCCAAAAAAAATCAGTCAGAGTGATATACTTTTAACCTTTGTCCACTTTTAAGTCCTGTCTGTAATATTGATTCTCCTTGGTGCGGTACTCGTCGCGTCAACAAACTCGCGCGTTTATCGAGCTCGCTCGCTCGCTCGAGCAGTGAAGGTCAAATGCTCAAAGTCATTCGCGTATAGGACAGCCTTAAGGGTGTATAAAGTCAGAAGTCTTGCCCTACATGAGATCTGATAACTTTTTGACAGTGTGAGCCATATGCTCGTCTGGCAACATTATACATGATAATGTTTTTGTTGGGATTTCATTTCTTTTTGTAAGTTTTTTAAAACAATGTTTTTTATTAACTTAATTTTTCTTTTTTTTGTGTATTTCTTGCACTTCAGGTGCGCCTCTTTTCACAGCCCACTCTCTAATATGTTTGTATTACGAGTAGATACGTACTTTGCTTAGAAGTATATTCTGAAAATTTAAAAAACTTATAGTGGATTTAAAGTTAGTAGTTTTGGCCTACCGAAAGTGAAACTAATTTTACAAATTTCAATTTCTAACTTCAAATTTCACCTATTAAAACACAAAGTCAGATACAAATGAAAGTTTGGATGTTTGTTACTCAATCACAACACAACCACTGAACTGATTTGGTTGAAATTTAAAATGTAGACTGATTATATCCTGGACTAACACAGACTACTTGTTATCCATTAATCTACGGAAGGTATCGGTGAGATTTGTGTGTTTATTAGTTTTTAACTATTGTTTTATTTATACTTAGTCTTTATTTTTGTTGGGCGCTGAGGCGCTCTTGAAATTCAAATTTGACGCTTGACATGCTTGACAACTCATTTTGGTCACAGAGCACTGGACTCTGGGCAATGAACACGCGGAGCTCGGTACGGGAATTCGGGCTTGCCGCGTGTACTATGGTACTGGGCACACTGACGTTGGGGCGCTGTTAAAATCCACATAATTTACGCTTGGCATGCCCGACGGCTAACTGTGGGTACTGGGCACTGGGCCTTGGGCACTCATCTCACCCTGGGCACTGGGAACTGAGAGCTGGGCTCGTTGGACGGGGCCTGTATGTAACTTGGGCTTGACGCGTCCGTTTGGGCACTGAGCAGGTATTTATGCGCCAAACGCTCTTCAAAATCAGAGAGATTTGACGCTTGGCACGTTCGACAGCTCAGCTGGGCACTAGGCACTCGGTTCAATGTGGGTTCTCGTCAGTGAGCGCTGGATCCTGGTCACTCGATATGCATTGAAACTCGGCTTGTTAAACATGACATGCATGGAACTTGGGCTTGAAACGTGCGATATTACTGGGCACGGGGCACTGGGCACTTGGGCGCTTGGCCACTTGGGCACTGGAATCGCGCTTATAATTACCAAAAAAAATTACGTGTTTTTCCAGATGTATACTAGCAGATATCTAACATGAAATTAAGTTTGTACCTATCTAAATACGTATGGGAAACCCCATACGAAATTCCAACCCCCTAATTTGATGGATGTGGGGTGATTTACTAAAAATTCTGAAACACGTATTTAATTGTTTATTACAAAGAGTCCCTATATCAATTTTGAGACCTCTAGCATCAATATTTGCCGTAGTTTCATACATACTTCCATCCCCCCATACGAACTTCCAACCCCCTAATTTGATGGATGTGGGGTGATTTACTAAAAATACTGAAATACGTATTTAATTGTTTATTACGAAGAGTCCCTACATCAATTTTGAGACCTATAGCATCAATATTTCCCGTAGTTTCATACAAACTTCCATCCCCTATTTTAAGGGGTTGGGGGGTTAAATTTCCAACTTTTGGAATTTTTTTGTTGGTTGTGTACTAATTCTAGCTTACATACCAAATTTCAGCTTTCTAGGACTTCAGCAAGTACCTAAGAATTTTGATGATCATCAGTGAGTCAGTCAGTCAGTCAGTCAGTCAGTGACGAAATCTGGGTTTTTCAGATGTCAATAAAATCTAAAGTATAAGACCTGTGATATTGAAACTTTATACGTTTAATAAGTTCACCGATGACATCATTTCCCGAAAATTTTGATTATCTGGAATAATTCTCGCCTAAGTTATAAGGGTTTAAAAATACGGCGAAACACTTCGAGAAAAGATAGGTAGTGCCCTCGCGCTTCGCTTGACTCGTCTGGCGGGGACACTACCGTGTCCCCAGATACTCCAAGGCGTTTTTCCTAATGCATCTTTTTTACATACAAGGCAATATATATCTCAGTTTGCGAGAAAGAATAATTATCTATTCCTGGATTTACGCATTCATTTCTATCCACGGAAAAGGACTATGAGTAGTTTTGGGCAAATTTCTCTCATAAGTGTTAATGTTGATTTTAAAACAAATGTCATGGTTCATAAAACAGTTAAGATATAATGGAAAAAATAATCTTTATTATATGAAAGTTACAGAGCATTTAACTTACGAGACTAAACACTGTAAAAATAATGAAAATGAAGATCTATTTTTTTCACATATTAAGCCTAACTTACAGGTTCTTATGAAAAGTCCAAATTCTGCCGAGTTCGGAAAGCAGGTTTGCACCGAGAAGAACTGGCAAGAAACTGATTTCACTTTCGGCATCGTTATACAAATCTATAAGCTCTAGTATATAAACTTGCTATTTAGCTATAAAATCTTAGATCTCGGTACAATCGTCTATTTCATATACAATTAGGACTTTGACTGTAGGTACTTACAATATTTTCAAAGGAATTACTTGAACATGAACAACAGCGTATTTAAAACAATGTCAAAATTATCTTACTCAGTTAAATCGTTTGTACAGTCGCGGAACGAAAAGGTTCGTCGATTTTCAAACTGATTCGTTCAACGTATCACGAGCAAATATTACGTTTTGAAACTGTGTTACAGAATAGACTCGAGTTAGAGAAAATAAAGTTTAACTGTTCGTTAGTAAAGTTCAAAATTGTTCAGATCAAGGTAGTTTGACTATTTATCTTGTCAACAAGATTATTATGGATAAACTGCAACCTTCTTGTTAATTCAACCTGACATTATTAATATTTCTGTTAAAACCTTGTTAAAACTATTGTCAATCAGTCAATGTCATATTTCAAAATATCATAATTTCTCCTAAATAACTAAGGTTTTAGTGAGGTTTTAATACATTTTGGTATTATATTTGGTTTAATACATTGACGGGATAGAAAAAACAAGCAAAACCTTATTCGATAGCAAACGTCATATTTATTCAAATGTTAGCAGCGCTGTTTCTTGCACTGGAATGTTGGCATAATGGACTCTTGCAGTAGGTACTAGAGTACTAGTGCAAACGAATATCGACACTAAGGTGACGAACCTTTTCATTCCGCGACTGTACTTCAGCCTCGAGCGATTGTAACTTCAGTTAGTAATTACGTGTCGTTCCCAACTTGTTTTGCTCAACTCTGTAGCACTCGTTCCTTGAACGGTAGCCAACAGCTACGAGAATTTCAATCCAAAACAGAATAAGACTTTATTCAACTTAAATCATCGGTACGACACCTGGGGGCCTACCACCAACGCTCATAGTAATATTATTGTAATATTGTTTTAAAAGTTTCATGCTAAGATTGTATGAAAATGTCAAAACAATATTACAATAATACTGCTATTAGAGATGGTGCTACGGCCCCTGTGCTAATTGTACCTAATAAAAGGCATCTATATTAAAAAAAAATAAAAGATTCCACTCGTACATTATTTAAATGTACGTGTTATAGTTATGTCTAAAAACCCAATTACCTGACAAAATAGCTAGAAATTTAAATATATACGAGAATTTCAATCCAAAACAGAATAAGACTTTAATCATCGGAACGACACCTAGGGGCCTACCACCAACGCTCATAGTATAATATTATTGTAATATTGTTTTAAAATTTTCATACTGACATTGTATGAAAATGTCAAACCTACTTTTTTTTGAAGTCGGTAAAAAAAAAATCAATATTACAATAATACTGCTATAAGAGATGGTGCTACGGCCCCTGTGCGAATTGTTATAAAAGGCATAGTATTTAAAAAAAATAAAAGATTCCACTCGTACATTATTTAAATGCTCTACGTGTTATAGTTATCCCTGAAAACCCAATTACCTTGAAAATAGCAACAAATTCAAACATATTTTTTGCGTTACTTTAACCGTTTATCCAGCATATTATGTATATTATATGGAAGCTCTCCGAAAGGAACAATTTTTCCCCTTTTTGCAACATTTGTCATTGATACTCCGCTGCTATTGGTCGTAGCGTGATGTTATATAGCCTAGAGCCCTCGATAAGGTTATCCAACGCAAAAATATTTTTTCCTAAGATTAGCGCGTTCAAACAAAGAAACTCTTCGGCTTTGTAATATTAGTAATGATGAAAAAGGGACTAACTGACTGACTGCCTTACTGACTGATTTATCAATGCATAGCTCAAACCACAGGCACAGAACACTAAATAGAGGCTAGTTGTGATAGGCTATATAACAGAATTATCATGACGTAACCATCTTCTGAGAAATGATTTTAGAAAATTCAACCTTTATGGGTAGCAGCGAAGGCAGAAGCTTTAAGTATTTATGAAAGTGTTTGAAATGAAAATCCTGAAATAAGATTTCAAAAGAACACTAAAAGTTTTTTATTCGATGCATTACTAAGAATCAAGTACAAAAAAAAACCGGCCAAGTGCGAGTCGGACTCGCGCACCGAGGGTTCCGTACTCAAGAAGTACTGAAGCAAAACAATCAGGCATACTAATGTAGATGTAACACGACCAAAACTGTAACGACCAAAGGTGTAAAACGGTAATAATTACCTTTGTTAATGAACCGCAAAACTAACTTTGTTTGTAGAGGTTTATTGTTAATATCAAAAAAACTATGCTAGTTAGGCTATAGTTTTCCTGTAAAATATACGTAAATTTCTATTGACCATAATTATTTGAGATTTTTCGATTGGTAAACTCCGGAGATAAGGGGGGGAACGGTATTTTTTTAGACATTTTCCCCGATAAATCAAAAACTATCATTACTAAAAATAATTAAAAATCGGTTTTAGAATGTACAAAGTAAACCCTTTCATATGATACCCCACACAGTACAGTTATCTCACTTTTAAATTTCAACCCTCCGATTTTCCCCCCTTTTTAAATAAGAACAAAAATAATTTCCATTTTTTTTATTCCAGTGTCATTGGGCCACTAATACACACAACTATTCCAAATTTCATATCGATAGCTCCGGTAGTTACTGAAATAATCGAGTGTGACGGACAGACAGACGGACAGACGGACAGACAGACGGACAGACAGACGGAGAAAGCCGCACCATAAGGGTTCCATTTTACCATTTTGGTACGGAACCCTAAAAATGGCAATAATAATTTAAAAAGTAGGACAATCATTGTAAACCACAGCTACCTTATTAGGTACTCCGCCCAGGTGGTGGCTCTTGCAATGTAATGATATCTTATTGAGGACGTGCGCAAGAGAGTTCTAGGTACTCGTAAAGCCCTTATTAAGGCTACGAGTACATATTTATTTCTCGAAATAACTAGAAATTTCCAATAAATTCTTCTTTAAGTTATGGTGCAATGGTTTAAGTTGTTTTTGGTTCATAAATAATTATTAGGTAACTTCAATTATAATGTTGTACAGTGTACATATTCTATAATACTTGTGCCTTAAGACTTTTAATTATTATGTTTATTATGGTGAGCTTTATCTATTGCATTAGGGTGACAAATAATGATATATTTAAGTAGTTTATAAATAAATCGTACGTTTTCATACTTAACTTAAGGTCTAACATAATTAAGATTAAGCTTTACAGTGTTTAAATTTAGCATCTATTGGCTCTTTAAAACACATCCTTAAACACCAATAACTACACAAAAATAACATAGGTAGAGACTAGAGAACTTTACACAATATGAAAAGTTCGAAAGTTTCATCTAGTAATTTTAGCTAAGTGCCTAAGTATGACCAAAAGTCACCGTAATCATGTCGTAAATATATCTACTAGCTTTTAAAAACGAATCCTTTGACATCAATAATTACACAAAAATAATACAGGTAGACACTAGTGAAGAGCTCAAAAGTTTCTTCTAGTAACTTTAGATAAGTACCTAAATATAACAAGAAGTCATCGTAATCATGTCGCATGTCAAGCAGGTATTATACTAATCATTAAAAAAGACTATGCATAATAATATAGTTTTGCAAACACCAGTAGAAACCATTAAGCGCGAAATAACAGAAATATTGGATTTTTTTAAACACCTCTGCATGTTTAATGATGGTCTTACGGACATATTATGTCCGATCTAATTACCCACCAGCAAGCAGAGTGTAAAGAAACAATCTCGCTTAAATAGAAAAGGAGTTCAAGTTAATAGTACAAGCAGTTAATTTTCTATTAGCTACGGGAATGAACAACCTGCCAATTTATGCTATTTTTGTATATTCACTGGTGTAGTTAAATATAATATGTCATTATTGTAGTGCATACCTAAGTACCAGCTATTAGACCTAGGGTAGGAGTATACCTACTCGGTAAGCTCTGGTGTATTTTAACAGGAGGTTTGAATTTGGTTCAGCAGTAGTATGAGATTTTATCATTTATAAACAGCCCCAAGTCCAATATAGAAAGGCTCGTTGGTTGCCACCTCTATGTAATTTATTTACCTTGCAAAGATCTATCACTAATGTCGTTGAAAGTGGATCAACCAATAGGTATCTAAAGGCTTACTCTTTCTTAGTTATAGAATTGCATCGTCTTCTTTAGCTACCATTGTAACCTGTACAATTATATCACCATACTAGAACCTCTGAGGCTTCATAATTTTGCTGCATACTTCTTTCGTTGTCAATATTTGAATTTTCTTTTTTATACGATTTTCCACTCTCTTTCTTTTACTCAAAGACCTTTTTCATTGGTTGACGATGAACAGAGTCTGTGATTAGTTCCAACGTACTATTTTACCACCCACTTATTTGAGGTATCTTTTACGCGGCGCGGCGTAGGTGTGCGCCTCCTTCAGCTTTACACTGTTGTAAATATTAGAATAAATTAGTATCACTGCATCTGACAGCGATCTTGATTAAATGTCTACTATTATCGGAATTTTGTTAAAGTTACATCACTAACATATTCAGAATTTCCATAGAAAGATCTAATCACAGGTTATTATTTACAGGCCAACCTCTACTATATACTTATACTAGGTATTTCTATTGTAACTTGATACTCCGACAGCACAAAATTTAAACGAGTAATTCAGTAGGTAGACCATTAACATAATCGTTAAGTTAAATTATGTCATAACTCATAATACCTACTTACATTGAAAAGATAAAATACTAATTGACTGCCGTTCTGCCGCAAACGGTGTAAATAAATAAGTGGTTTTGGATTCGATAAAACCGATATGCATTAATAGTTTATTCTGGGTTTTATCATTTGTAAATACTTTCAGGTCTTATCTGCTGAAAACATTTGTCCAGAGTTATAGTTACCAGCTATAAACGTACTAGAAAAGACTGAGAAATTAAAATTTGTCCAGACTTAGTTACCAGCTATCAACGTTCTAGAAAAGACTGAGAAATTAAACTTACCAGTCTGTCAATCCAGCAACCTCACTTTATGTTCTAGAAAAGAGTCTGAGTGATTAGGCGTATCAGTCTGTGGATCCAGCAACCTCACTTTATGTTCTAGAAAAGAGTCTGAATGATTAAGCGTACCAGTCAGTTATTCCAGCATCAACCCCTCTTTATGTCTCACTGCTAGGCACGGAGTTCCTTTGAGAGTGAGAACGGCTTGGCCATAGCCTCCTCCCACACAAGTGTGGATTGGCGATCTTTTGAATTTTGGTCAACTATCAGGTACGTTTCCTCATTAAGGTTTTTCTTCACCGCTAAGCGACGAATATTTAGTTTCCAAAAACTGTTATAAATCACATAACTCTGAAAAGTTAGTTCAGCTTAGGGGTTAGGTATATCGATACGGTATACCAACTTATACGGTAGGTATACCTACTAGTTCTTTGATGCGCCAAAGTTCCAAAGCAGGCAGAAGAGAAGAACCTACCGCATCTAGTGCCTAGCGATAGTTGCGAATTTAAATGCCTCGGTACCTCAGTAGGCGTTCAACAATTTATGAACATGAAAATAAAATATCTGCCATCGTGTTAAAGCTTTTGTATAAAGTGCACCGCGTCTAATTGCATCCATTGCGATATTTTTTAAACTGCTAAACGCCCGCGCATTTCGCATTAACGCCAAGTGATAGATGATGCGCGTAAAGGAGATTTATATCCCTTCATTTTAATACGCAGAAGCAAATTGCTGATAGCGCTTTGAAGATGAACAGACTGGAATAATATTTTTTTTTGCAGTTTACAGAATTACCAGTTGCAATTTTGCTAAATCTGGCATAGTGGCAACTTTTCAGAAATTTCAGTTTCTTATGGCAATTTAAATGAATCTATAGAGGTAATTAATGTAGTAAGGAATGGGGAATGACAAAACCCAAAAAAAAATGGCTGCATCTTCACACGCTTTTACTGCAATTAGGTATCATTTTAGTCAAATACTATCACATAATTTACTCTTGAGTATTTAAAAATATGTCCCCAATGGTAGATCGCTATGCATCTTTAAGTCACATTGATGTAGTTTTCATATTGTTAATTTCAAGAATCAAACACGATTACCAGTTCGATTTACAATTACAACTCTATGGAAAACTTGGTCCTCTACAGCGCTACGCTAGAGAGCTTCAAAAAGTCAAGAAAAGGTTACACATCGATCTTTACGACTGCCACTTTATTTAACCACACCAATTAAGGGTGACTCAATAAATTGAACGAAAATAAAACACGCCACATTTAGTCTCTCAAAAGCGTCGCAAAAAAAACGATGTCGCTCGATAACCGAACCGAGGCGTACCAAAAAAGTAAGCAGTATCATTAAGCACACAAAATATGTTTTCCATTTACACAGACGCTTCGAGGCGGTTATAATATTGTATACGGAGTGTTTACTCAGTAAGAAGTGCTTCGGATCGGTAACACCTGCCGCGTTTTCCCACGACTGCATTCGGCTCGTCTTCGGTTCAGCTCGGGGGCCCTCGGCTTCGCGCGTCTCTTGCATACAAATTACTCACTATGATGAAGTATTGTGTGCTGGCAATCGCACGCGTCTTCGATCCCATCGGCTCTTTGGGTAGTTTGCTGAAGCATAAAACGCAAAACACTTCACAAATATGCAACTATTTTCAAACCCGTTTTCCTATTTCGTACCTAATATTAGATAGGTTTTTTTCAGGACTAAAACAATATTATTATTTAAAACTCATACTGCATGTCTAGGAGTAGGCTTAACTCGGACCCATTAGCTCAAATGACTACCAAAATACAAATAGGTACTTTGTATCTTAGTCTTGATCAGGGTCTTTAATACAACTTAGGTATTAAGTATATCTATTGAGTACCTAGATAATTATATCCCATACTTAGTACCTGCCTAATCGAGAGTAAGTAGTTACCCCTGAACTACTACTCGGGTAACTAATTACTACCCCTATTTTTACTGCAGTTTATAAATGAAACGCCGGAAACATTTTTAAATCGAACCTCCAAAAGAAGTTGCTGACAGTATAGTAAGTAATTAATCAAACTCAAAAGTTGTTGTTATTGGTGGCCATCTTTCAATCGGGTGTCACGTTTCAAATACACGAAATCTACATTTCATCCATAGTTGATATGGGTTGGTATGGGTTGGTTGATATGATACGTGCTTTGGCATTTTGTTTTGGATTTATTGAGTGTTAAATCTATGGGCTAAAACGATATCAAAAATAGTATATTATCAATTTAGCAGCTACCAAATTCATAATCAATTTGGATAAGGTATCCCAAGTAGCAAAATACTCATATAATAATCGCCTTAAAGGACTAAAGGTCTTATAGAAATTATGTACACGCTTTGACTAAGACCACTGATTTCATAGCAGCATTAATAAGACGTTATGCGCTACAAGTACTTTAGATGCTATAACTTAGTTTTATAAACGTTTGTAGGTTTATTTTATACGATACTAACTAGAATTGGCAATCTTATAAAAGCATGCATAAAACTAGTTACCAAAGTTTCCTATAGAGGCATTCAATAAGATTGTTTGGTCTAGTTAAAGTTTTGTTTATTTTTCTATAAGATATGTAGTCTTATGATCGTCTTAGTTATAGCTGCTATAGGTCAAATATATTATAGGATTTATTAGTTTCAGCCGTGACTTTTAACAGTTTGTTGGCATCAAACTGACATGACTTCAGATATTTAAAGGTAAAATTCTACTTATATGCGTCCTGCATTTGTGGTTAACAGAGTGATTACCATTAATCTTCCGGCCATCTTTTGTTCACGTGTTTATGTTTGAGAAAGCAAAGTTAAATAAAAATGGATTTAAATAAATGGAAAAGATTTAAGCGAAGTGGCAATTATCGAAGAAATGTTTTGAAAAAGTACTAAGAAATGAAATCACGATCAGAGTTCGACACGATAACCTTCTCCAACAAAAGAAAGTCTGGTGAAGTTTGTGATGGTTCCGTACAAAGTGAAATAAAAATAGACCTACCTGCCTGCGAAGATAATTATTCGGATGATTCTATTAATCAAGATGGTAACAGCGATAGCAGTGATATTGAATTTGTTGATGACAAACGCACTGAATTTGAAAAAAATTATGAATTGCGGGACGATATAAGAATATGGGCTATTAATGAAGCTACTTTACAGAATGACCAATATAAAATGT
This sequence comes from Coenonympha arcania, assembly GCA_036785405.1. NCBI lineage: Eukaryota > Metazoa > Arthropoda > Insecta > Lepidoptera > Nymphalidae > Coenonympha > Coenonympha arcania. The sequence goes on along the minus strand of CM072072.1, from coordinate 5,015,566 downwards.
AAACAAGTGTGTACCGAGCATAACTCTGAATTATTTTTCATTCCTTTATTACATACTTTGTAATGTAGAATATAATCTTGTTACGTTATAAATACCTATACACGTTATGTGAAAATAAATTAAATTCGAGAATTCAGATTATTCTTCTTTATTTATAATAATAGGTTAACAACATACACATACCAAAAACTGTTACCTTTAAATTTAGATTTTCTAATAAATAACACTTAGTACCTTTGTGAGTCATCTTTATTGTTCTTCCGGAATCAGATTTAAAAGTTCAACATACATGCATGAAATCTCAGTTGTGTTGTTTTTGTTTTCTATTAGAAGAACCCTAAAATTAAAATATGGCGATCAGTAGGTATGTCCTGGTAAAGTCATAACTATGACTAAATAGCTTTAAAAAGATTCTAATAAATGCAATCATATGACACATGATCTGATTCGAATATATTTTTTAATTGAAATATAAATTAAGAAATTAATAATTATAAATATGTTTAATTTTGAAGGGGCTTGAAGTTAATGTTTATTATCATCGAATATTTATCAATAAAATTTATTTCGCATGTAGAGTAAGCATTTATACAAGGCAGACAAAAGACAATTAATTTCAAGTTATTTATTTCTTGATAATAATATGAGAAGACTTTATTTACTTACGCTTGGCAAATATTATATTTTATAGTGCACACTTAAAAAAGCTGCAGGAGCTTAAACGCCGTAAATAAAATGATGACCAGTAGCGGCAGCCGCTAGAGCGTTACAGAAGTTATAGCGCTTATACAGTGGGTTTACAGTACATGTATAGGAATATTTTTTCTCGTAACAGCACCTTACACGATAATTATAAAATCAAATTGCACTTTACCGGGCTATTATAAAACGAATATAGGACGTAACAGTCTTATTAACTGCGCCCAAATGCGGCTCTATAAACGTTTATAGGATTTCTATAGGAATAAAAAAATTACACTCCTAGGACTCTTTTAGGTGCATAATTTGCTACTTGGGATAGGAAGGCTACTTTATGGGCAAATGTAGATACGTTTTGATCTCAAGTAGACACTTTATTTCACAGAGCACATAATAACTTTTTTCTGTGCTTCATTAAGTAGGTATCCAAATCTATATGGATGTCAAATGCCAGACTTAGGTTTTTGCAGAAGAAATTAATTCCAGAATTTATGACAAGAGAGATTGAGAGAGAAGAAACAGTGATATTTAGTGATGCTAATATAAAAGCGTCAACTAACATAATAAAATAAGATTTAGTTCGGCTGTTGGATCGTTATTGGCTATGGATTATTTATTTATCCTATTCCCACCCACCACCCTTAATTTTAAAGAAACAATTCAATCTAAAATATGAAATTAAAATAAATAAATTTAATTTACCTCAATCCAAGCGTCAATAAACATTGTTCTTAGCTAGCGGTGATATTTTTAATGTTCATAAAAAACAGTAAACAAGAATTAATTTTCACAGTAAGTAATAAAGGGCCGTAACTACTAACTTGCTTGTTTTGCGTTCAAATAAACACTATAGCTTAGGCGGAGTCCACATTGGCAATTTGGCACAATAAGAGGTATAAATGACATCACAATTTTCACTATTATGATTTTAAGCGTAGTAGGTAAATAAATATGGAGCGAAAATCGCTCGAAAACCTATGCTAACCCAACAGAGCGAAGCAAAGGATTCTATAGTATATAGCTCCGAGCGAAGCTACGGATTCTTAAGTAAAATCCTGAGCGTTGCGAGGAATTTAATATATTATGCCGATAGAGAACAATATATTTTGACCTCGAATGACATATTATTATCACTATTAATGAAATCGGTAGGTATAGTATGCTGAAAAATTGTTTTATTTTGACTATTACTGGCCAGTTTGCGCGCGCCTTTATCGTCGGATCCATTGCGTCCCCGTTATATTAAAAAGAGCAAACACATTTACGCATAGCGTGGCCACTTGCAAAAATAGTAAAAGAGTTGATAGAAATAAAACATAATTGGCCCCAACTGGTAGAGCTGGTTGGCACTCGGTTGTTTACAATATTGTAGGCCAAATAAGCTGGGAATAAATTGTGCCTACAGAGAATACCGTTGCAGGTACCGGTGGCGATATTGTCTCGCACAAACATGATACTACTTGTTAATAAAACTTACCTTGTTTTTATTTCACGTTCGTTTTTATGTTATCCTTATTATTCAGAGACTATAATTATGTAGGTGGCTTGTGAACTATGGATGGTTATTATTAAAACCACTTTTTAGAGTCGATATAATATAGGTTAACTTTGTTATTAGACCACAATATGGTCAGCGATACGTACTTACTAGCTTTTGCTGACGGCTCCCTCCACTCGGGCTTTCTTCAATGTTTTTAGATAAAAAATGGCCTATGTGCAATGATATTATATATATATGTATAAAAAGAGGGAGAGAGGGTGTATAATATCATTGCCTATGTGTTAACTGTTAGTCTAGATAATATAATCTAGGATATCACATAAATCAGTTCAGTGATTTCGTTGCCTAAAGGAATAACAAACATACCACACATACGAACTTATTAAAATGAGTTTTATCATAGAATTGATCATTTCATGGTGAGCCTGGTGATAGTTTTATTACAAAGTTTTCTTATTGTCGAATCATAACTTGTTTTAAAGAAAAATCGGTAGGTTAGTCATTAAGTAAATACTTAAAATAAAAGCAGTTTAGGAAATGATTAATTCTAAGTTGTAGCAATGACCGAGATTATACTATAGGTAAGTAGAAGTATACCTACTTTGCTTCTCTACTCCACTAGGAAAAGTAGAACATAATATTTATTTAGGTAATTATTTATATTTTTATTTTATTACATTTATATGCATTCATATTTTCTACATTTTTAAATATTTCATTATAAAACTTAAACATTTAAAAATATAAAAAATAGCGGTCCATCGGTCTCGGGAGCAGGGTCCAAGCAACCGGTGGTTAGGGCCCTAGAGAGAGGAACCTCCTGACGATGCGAGCCGTGTCCAAGAGTACAGCCTTCTGGATCTGGACCTTGACCCAGCTACCCAACGAGAGCCTTGAAAGATGTTGGTCGAGGCTCTTGGCTATAAGACCATTAGCAGAAATGACTATCGGTACAATGATTGCTGAGTCTACATTCCACATATAGCGACAACCTCGTGCGCCAAGTCAAGATACTTGGTGAGTTTCTCTTTCTCAGCTTTCACGAGGTTCTCGTCATGCGGAACAGCAACATCAACAATCATTGCACGGCGCTCTGATCGATCTATCACCACTATATCAGGCTTATTGGCTACAATAGTCCTGTCTGTAATGATAGACCGATCCCAGTATAGTGTGATATGACCATTTTCAAGAACTGGGTCGGGCACATAGTACTTGTAGTATGGTACCTCCGATTCCACAAGATTGTATTTCAAGGCAAGTTGTTGGTGGATAATCCTGGCCACTTGGTTATGTCTGTGCAAGTATTCGCCGTTAGCTAGATGAGAACAACCAGATACAATGTGACGGATAGTTTCTCCAGGACGGTGACATGCCCGACATATGTCTACCGTTCCATCCTTCACAATGTATTTTCTGTAATTGTTCGTCATCATGACCTCATCCATAATTGCACATACAAACCCTTCGGTTTCCCCAAAGAGGTCACCAAAGCGCAGCCAGGCCACGGACGCTTCAAAGTCAACATCAGGCCCGTGGAGGGCCGTATAAAAGCGTCCGTGAAGCTCCTTACCTTGCCATACAACCCTGCGGTCATTGGTACTGAGCACCATAGGTATGCGCCAGTTGATAATAACAATATTTTTATTATTATTAAATCGTGTCAAAAGATAAAATAAAAAGTAGTGTAGGTAGTATTTTTATAAGTCTAACGATTAAGTAAGTAAATTAGTTGAAATTAAAGTAAGTATCAGTTGGAATTAAATAACAATATTTTTTTATACGCTACTTGATATTACGTTGGTAAGTACCTACTTCCTGAAAAAGCATCCAGAGCCTATGCGGTTTCAGCATTCAAAAGCTTATACGGGCATGCAAAGTAAGTTCATAACTTACCTACCTACTTGATTTTTTTTAAAGAAATTCGTCACAATTTAAAATAAATGTGACGATTTAATCGTCGATTTTTACATGCAATAAATATAATTGACATGAACAAAAGCAATAAAACAAATGTCAAATTATACCTACTCGAAAACAGTTCCGGTCAATAAGTCTTATTACACGATTGCGAAGACTTTTTTTAATTAAAACGAGTTCAGCGTTAATTAAAAATCAATATGGCCGCAACGTAGACTTCATGAAATGGCAGAGTGGACAGAAAAGCGCGGGAAATGGAAAGTTTTTCCCGCGCTTTTCTGTATACCTCAAATATAAAATTCAGTAACTTATTATTTCTACTGGAGGTGTAATAAGATTATTTCACAAACCATTACTCTCTACAGTTTATTAGGGAATTAATACCTATTATTCTCATGGATTAAAACATTTTTCGGAAAACAAGTCGCTATCAGATCATGTACCTACCTAAATAGATGTATTTATATTATTGTATATCGTAATAAAAATCTAAGGGGGGTAAGGGGGTGCACTTCCATCTCGGCACCCCAACTGCCAGCCTCACCTGCCCGTGGTGCCCCTGCTGATCGACGAACGAGGAAATGGCGAACTGACAAACGGCGGGATAACCGTTTTCAACCGGCTAGGCTGAAAAATGGAGCAGGTCGGTGTCGGGCAGCAGCGACACCGGCGCGACCAGTCTGGCCCTGCGGACGACCAACCCGTCTGCCCAGCGTGGTCGTCTATTGGGCATAAACCCTGAATGATTAGCCGAAATAGTCCATGGCCCCCAGTCCCTGGCAGCCCCGCTAGCCCCGGCTCTGGCAGCGGTACGGGTAACGGCGGGGCAGGGGGTGCTAAGAATCTCCAGCAGAGATTCCGCTGCCAACCCCGACGACTGGACCTGGCAACTTATAACGCACGCACTTTGAGGACCGACGAGAAGATCATCGAGCTGGAAGAAGCTGTGAGCAAGTTACGGTGGGATATTATAGGATTATCAGAGGTCCGAAGAGAGGGGGAGGACTCTGTTATTCTCCAATCTGGCAACTTGCTCTACTACCGGGAGGGCGACCAGCAGTCCCAAGGTGGTGTCGGGTTTATCGTCCACAAATCTCTCGTCAACAACATTGTCCAAATCGAAAGTGTGTCGAGTAGGGTAGCGTACCTGATACTCAGAATCTCCGAAAGGTATTCGTTGAAGGTCATACAGGTGTATGCACCGACGTCGGCACATCCCGATGAGGAGATCGAGGCTATGTATGAGGACATCTCCAGAGCCATGCATGCCTCGAATACCTACTACAGTGTTGTGATGGGAGATTTTAACGCAAAACTGGGCAAGCGAAGCGTTGGTGAGGTGAGAGTGGGTAATTTTGGGTATGGGCAGCGGAACCATCAGGGGCAATTGTTGGCGGACTTCATGGAGAAGGAGGGCCTCTTCATGATGAACTCCTTCTTCAGGAAGTCGCCTCACCGGAAGTGGACGTGGGTGAGTCCGGATGGTTCCACGAGAAATGAGATTGACTTCATCATGTCAACTAAGCGGCACATATTCAATGATGTCTCTGTGATCAATAGCGTTAAGACTGGGAGCGATCACCGAATGGTAAGAGGCACATTGAATATCAATATAAAGCTGGAAAGAGCTCGACTGGTGAAGTCAACGCTCCGCCCCACTGCTGTGCTTATCCAAAACCCTGAGGCTTTCCAACTCGAACTTCAAAATCGCTTCGATTGCCTGGAGGATTGCGTATCTGTGGACGATTTAAATGACAGGCTGGTGGAAGCTGTCCGTACTGTTGGGTCTAAGTTTTGTAAAACTTATTGCCCAAAGAGACCCAAAAAGTTTTCAGACCAGACCCTCAAACTCATGAACGAGAAGAACGAGATGAGGCTCCAGTCTTCTGTGGACGTATCCCAATACCAGCGGATCAATAGACAGATCTCAAAATTACAAACGCGCGACCTACGTGCTTACAATACCGAGCGCATCAAGGACACCATAGAGCAGAACAGGGGCTCGAAAGTGTTCGCCAGGGATCTGTCTATCGGGAAGAGTCAGCTGACGCGTCTGAAGACCGATAACGGCAGTCTTATCTCCTCGAAACCTGAGATCTTGAGGGAGGTCGAAAACTTCTACGGAAGCTTGTACACCTCAGTCCAGAAGCCTGTACAAGATTTGGCTAGAGACCCTAGAGCCAAACTAACCCGGCACTATACCGAAGATATTCCGGACGTCAGCTTATACGAGATTAGAATGGCTCTCAAGCAGTTGAAGAACAACAAGGCGCCGGGAGATGACGGAATCACAGCTGAACTGCTGAAAGCGGGTGGAAAACCGATTTTGAAGATCTTTCAGCGAATGTTCAATTCCGTCATTCACGAAGGAGTAACGCCCAAGGCGTGGAACAGGAGCGTGGTGGTTCTGTTCTTCAAAAAAGGTGACAACACTTTACTGAAGAATTACAGACCCATCTCGCTGCTGAGCCATGTCTACAAACTGTTCTCGAGGGTCATTACGAATCGTCTCGCTAATAGGTTCGACGACTTCCAGCCTCCCGAACAAGCCGGATTCCGAAAAGGCTTTAGTACCATAGACCACATTCATACGCTGCGGCAGGTTATACAGAAGACTGAAGAGTATAACCAGCCACTTTGCTTAGCGTTTGTGGACTATGAGAAGGCCTTCGATTCGGTGGAGACATGGGCTGTGTTGAGATCTCTGCAGAGATGCCGAATCGACTACCGGTATATCCAAGTGTTGAAGTGTTTGTATGAAAACGCCACTATGTCAGTCCGTATCCAAGACCAAGCTACGAGACCAGTCCAACTGCAGCGAGGAGTGCGACAGGGGGATGTCATCTCTCCAAAGCTGTTTACCGCGGCGTTGGAGGACGTCTTTAAGCTACTGGATTGGAACGGATTTGGCATCAACATCAACGGCGAGTACATCACACACTTGCGATTTGCCGACGATATAGTCGTCATGGCAGAGACCCTGGAGGATCTCAACACAATGCTCAACGACCTCAGCAGGGTTTCTCAACAGGTTGGACTTAAAATGAACATGAGCAAGACAAAGATTATGTCGAATACTCATGCTTCGCTCCAACCCGTAGTTGTTGAAAACTCTGTACTCGAAATTGTTGACGAGTACATATACCTTGGACATACAATACAATTAGGTAGGTCCAATTTCGAGAAAGAGGTGAACCGCCGAATCGAACTCGGCTGGGCGGCGTTCGGGAAACTCCGCGATGTCTTCTCGTCCAACATCCCTCAGTGCCTGAAGACCAAAGTCTTCGAACAGTGCGTGTTGCCAGTGTTAACTTACGGATCAGAGACATGGTCGTTCACTATGGGCCTCATAAGAAGGCTCAGGGTCACTCAGCGAGCGATGGAGAGAGCTATGCTCGGAGTATCTTTGCGCGATCGAATCAGAAATGAGGAGATCCGCAAAAGAACCAAAGTAACCGACATAGCTCAACGTGTCGCAAAGCTGAAGTGGCAATGGGCGGGGCACATAGCTCGCAGGACCGATGGACGTTGGGGACCCAAGGTGCTGGAATGGCGGCCACGCACCGGGAAGCGCAGTGTCGGTCGACCCCCCACCAGGTGGACGGACGACATTAAGAGGGTCGCGGGGAGTCGCTGGCGCCAGGCGGCGCAAAATCGTGGTGTTTGGCGGTCATTTCAGGAGGCCTATGTCCAGCAGTGGACGTCCATCGGCTGAAGCGACGAGCGACGACGAATAAAAATCTAAAATAAACTATTTAAGTCCCTTGCATTAATTTTATTGTTGTGACTTGTGATTTTCCTATTTCTTCATTTAATTACTTGTGATTTTCCTATTTCTTCATTTAATTCAGTAACTTATTATTTCTACTGGAGGTGTAATAAGATTATTTCACAAACCATTACTCTCTACAGTTTATTAGGGAATTAATACCTATTATTCTCATGGATTAAAACATTTTTCGGAAAACAAGTCGCTATCAGATCATGTACCTACCTAAATAGATGTATTTATATTATTGTATATCGTAATAAAAATCTAAAATAAACTATTTAAGTCCCTTGCATTAATTTTATTGTTGTGACTTGTGATTTTCCTTTATTTATTTTTTTATTTCACAATTCACAATCAATCAATCTTTATTTATTTCACAATTCATAGGTATTACATTTTACATGGTAAGTAGACTTAAGAATTATGCGGCTGATATTACATATTATACATGAAGCACAGATCCTACACTAAGTAAAAACTTGTGTTGCAGGAGTCTGTTAACCCTTCTGAGGAAACAGTATAGCCGGTAAGTAATAATTTTACTAAAATTATTAAATTATAGAATGTTTAAAAAGCTAGATATCAGAAATATCCTATTTCTTCATTTAATACTTAATAAGTATATACCGACCGTATTAATGTATCTCTTTGCCAAATTTGGTGTACCTATGTAATTTTATTTTTATTTATTTATTTAATTAGAAATATCGTAAGGTACATAATATATTGGCGCCTCTTTTCGAGTCTACCTGTCTAATTACATCTGTGGGCCGCAAAAACTATACGATACCGTGTCACGGCGCACGGCGCAGTGTTTCCCGCTGCGCGCGCACCTGCCCGACTCTCCCACGGTCCCACGGTACACATCGCGTTTGCGACTTTTTGCGTTTTTTCCACCGCTTGCATTTTAAGTAACCACTTTCCTTACAATTTTAACATTTTGCTTATTACACCTATAGGTGTAGTACTCGTGGCGCGCTTTTTGACAGATGCGTTTTGTTTATGCGACTTGTATGTATCGATTGCTATCTTTCTGAATGTCACGAACTCGATTTAGTGTCACACAATATTTACACAATACAACATTTACTATCGGCAGTTACGATACGTTTAATTTATTAGCGATAAATAAATAAATATATATCAAGACTTACACACATCGCAATCTAGCCCCAAAGAAAGCGATAGCTTGTGTTATGGATAGGTAGGTACTAAATAAGTCATAAATATACATACATACTAATATACATAAATTTAATATATTGAAAAACACCCAAACACTGGAAAACATTCATGTTCATCACACAAACATTTACCAGTAGTGGGAATCGAACCCACGACCTCCGACGCAGACGGCAGGTTCGCTGCCGCTACGCCATTCGGTCGTCAATAAGTAAACTTTACTTATGTATACTTGTTACTTACTATGTTATTTTAATAACTCCTCAAGTCTATCCCTAATAATGAGAAAAGGTGTAAGAAAAAGAAATATGATTAGGCTCACTATATACCTATTAATTCGGTTTTTGTGATACACGTGGGTGAGTATTTACTACTTATTTGCGCATTTTGAATTACAATTTACAATCACATTACAATAGAGGGCGGCAAAAAATGTAAAAAAAATGTCATAATGGGTAACTACCTACAAAAGAATGCTTACAGGTGTAGCATTGTTGTAAGATTTTTTTCATATTTCACGAACCACACCTGTTGTGATTTTAGAAAACATATAGGTAAGTATCATGTATCTAAGCAATTTTTTATAGATTTCAAAGACCTCTACGAAGATTAGTACCTACCTACATACAAGGACCTACGAAGATCTACGAATTATCGTAGACCTACAAAATCGTCCTGATTAATGTTTAAGTATTTTTTATTCATATAAAATATTACTCCTGATTAATGTCTATCTATTTAGGAATAGTTTATAGCTATAGGTTACTAAATTGAAATTCAGAAAACAGTTATCCTCTGTCAGTTACCTATAATACCTACATAATAGCTGTCTAAAATGAACTTGGTACTGTATAATCTGTGTAATCAAAACGCTTTTCCTAAGTGCGTGCCGCGAAAATCCATCACGCCTAGCTCGGCCTCCTGCCGTGATTGGCGCTCGAATGACCAATAGCAGCGCATCGAAGCGCACGCCTACCCGACTATTTTCCGATTTGAATAGATTCGAACAAGTTCCAAATTCAAAACGTTTTTGTTCATTTATTAGATCTTTTATTCAATTATAGTTTTAAACGAAAACTCACTGTAAATTGTTTTGTAAATCGGGATAGGAAGGCACCTACGTATAAACTTAGGTAACATAGTTTCCAATAATAATTGTAAAACGAATAGAAGCATTTGTAGGTATACGTAGGTAGGTAGGTAGATAGATAGATAGATAGATAGAAAATTCTTTATTGTACACCAATAAAACATGAGAAAACATTGATAAATACACAAAAGTTATACCTACTAATGTACATATGGCGGCCTTATCGCTACACAGCGATCTCTTCCAGGCAACCATCGGGGTATGAAGCGGTGATTGGAATATAATGAGGTAGGGGAGACTGGGGGTCAAAGTAACAGTGGACAGTAGTAACATTCGCAATAATTCCACTACAAAACCACGTGCGCGTGTGTGCGTGAGCCAAGATACGCGGGGAACGGGTGCCGACTTGCTCAGTAGTCGCTGGCGCACTCGCTGTGGCACGGACGTGTGGAAGCGCAGATTTTTGTTTTTGGACCGTGAAAGTAAGTTTTTTCGTCCTTTAAAAATGCTTGTTACTCATTATTTACGAGTAATTTTATGGTGTGTGATTTTTAAACGCTTTATTAACTATTCTATTGTTTATACCTAAAAGGATGTTCATTTATGTGCAGTACATAATGAGAAATTTTAGTTTTTGTGCTTGATGTCGGTTTAGGACAATTGTAACAGAGAAATTGGGGATAATTGTACCGTTACAATTGTCCACGTGTTACAATTGTACACATTACTGCATATTTTGCCCATTTTTAGCGCATATTTGAATGTTGAAATCTCTTAGTATGAAGTTAAATAAAAAAATTATATTGCAAAGCAAAATAATTAAGTTTTCACGACAGGTACTAAACCGGTTTTGATCAAATTTGGCTGTAGATATTAACAAATTATTTTTTTAGTTGTCTATGTTGAATACAAAATATTTAGAAGGTACCAACCAAAAAAAATGTTTTAAGTATGTTTACCTACTTAAATATTAATAAATAAAGCAAAATAATTAAGTTTTCACGACAGGTACTAAACCGATTTTGATCAAATTTGACTGTAGATTTTTGCAAATTAATTTTTTAGTTGTCAGTCTTTAGAATAACATATTTAGAAGGTACCAAACCAAAACTGAGGAAAAAAATACTTGACAAAAATATTTTAGTTTATTTATTTATTAAAATTTCTTGCATATATGTATGTATGTTTGTTTGTCTACTTAAATATTAAATATGATCGATATCAATGTATAATTTTATCCCCATAAATAGTATTAAAAATCAAAGTGCTATAAAATTTATTTTCTTCGTGTTGCAGATGCCTAGAAACAGGATCAGAAAAACCGATCGTGGAACAAAAGATATTTTGTTGTATGAAGAAGCGTATAAAGAGATACAAAAGGGCCTTTCCATCCGAGCTGCGGCAAGTATGTTTGATTTATGTCATGTCTCATTAATGAGATTTAAACACAAAAAAGAACAAAATCCTGAAAGTCAGATTGTATTGGGATATAATTCGGCTAAAAAAGTATTTTCTTCAGAGCAGGAAGAAGAAATCACCAAATATTTAATCAAAACGGCCAATATTTACTTTGGTTTATCACCCACCGAGGTCCGAAGATTAGCTTACGAATTAGCTGTTCGCTACAACTTGGTTAGACCTCCTACATGGGATACGAATGGTATTGCTGGTGTAGAGTGGTTTTTAGGCTTCATGAAAAGAAACCCACAACTCTCGACGAGATGCGCTGAAGCGACTAGCCTTTCACGGGCCACAAGTTTCAACAGAACGAACGTGAATGCATTTTTCGATAATCTGGACAGTGTGTTAGAGCGGTTCAGTTTTGAAGCCAAAGATATATATAACATGGATGAGACCGGTATAACGACTGTCCAAAAACCGGATAGGATTGTCACTATGAAAGGAACACGTCGCGTGGGTGCCATCACATCGGCAGAGCGGGGAGTTCTTGTGACCGTGGCAATGGCTGTTAATGCCTTGGGTAATGCAATACCACCATTTTTTGTTTTCCCCAGAATAAGGTATCATGATCATTTTGTAACAGAAGGCCCTCCAGGCTCGGATGGGGCGGGTAATAGTTCAGGATGGATGGAAGCAAAGGAATTTTTAAAATTTTTGCAGCATTTCAAACATCACACTCGAGTCACGCCAGAGAATAAAGTACTACTTCTCCTAGACAATCACGCCTCTCATATTACAATAGAGGCGTTAGATTTTTGTAAAGCGAACGGAATCGTAATGCTATCATTTCCACCTCACTGCTCCCACAAGTTGCAGCCTCTGGACTGCTCCGTTCATGGCCCTTTAAAAAGATTTGTTAATTCTGCCTGTGACGCCTGGATGAGAAATCATCCAGGCCAACCAATGACCATATATAGTATTCCTTCCATTGTGGCCTCCTCCTTTCCCCTAGCCTTTACCGCAAAAAATATACAGGCTGGATTTCGTTGTACGGGAATTTGTCCCTACAATCGGGATATTTTCGATGAGACTGATTTTGGGCCCTCATACGTAAGCGACCGACCTATGCCCGAATCTGCGGAAGTATCAGAAGCAGCACCGCAGTCAAGAGATGTGGAAGAGGTCGCTGATGTACAAAATAGCGCAGAAGAAATATTGCAGGAATATTCATCTGATATGGACCGTATTATATCTGAGCTACAGGTTCAAGAAGAGCAAACCAACACCCGATCTGTTTCAGTACCATTAGAAGAAAATACACCAAGCATGCCCGTTGATCCATTATTACTTGATAGCAGGATGGATTGTAGGACACCAGAATTACAAGTAAAATTACCACAAGCAAATAGATCGCCATTAACAGAAACTTCTAACACATATCAAATAAACTTCCCCAATGAGCCTGTACCGTCTACTTCAAAAACACAAGACGTTTTTTCACCTGAATTAGTGAGACCGCTCCCAAAAGCACCACCCCGTAAAATGACCCACCGCGGTGGCAAAAAACGAAAAACAGCCATATACACAGACACACCTGAAAAAAACGCAATACAAAATGAAGCAGAAGAAGCAAATAAAAAGAAGGCGGCCAAAAAAACAAAAAAGAATTTTAATAACGACATCAAAAACAAAGGAAAAGGAAAGGGGAAGGGGAAGGGGAAAAAAGTAAAAGAAACGCCAAAAAATTATGAAGATAGTCCAGAGGAAGATTATTTTTGCATAGTTTGCATGGAATCATACAGCACAAGTCGGCCAAACGAAGTTTGGATTCAATGCACTCAATGTGGAATGTGGGCGCACGAAGAATGCACCCAACAAGAGCTATTATATATTTGCCACAATTGTGACAGTGATTAAAAAGTGGGCTGAATTGTATAGTATTGTGGGCTAATTGCTAATCACAATTAAAATTTAAAAACTAGAAGAGATTTATTTTATTTTGTTTTTTATCATAAAACAAGACGAATCTAACGATGTATCATTTATCAAAATCAGTTAAGTAGCTGGTTTAGCAGATATGATGTTACAAAGAAAAAACATACACATATACTTACTTGCATATGCGGCAACACATAACCCTCCTTTTTTGGCCTTGTGGTCAATTGTAACAGTGGACAATAGTAACACCATACAAAATGATAAAAGTTGTTTTTAAGGAGTTTTACTGATGTTTAAGAGCTCATTACAAAACTAAAATTAAATTTCGATATAGAGATATCATATAACCAAAAGTGTCTTGCCTGTGTTTGTTGAGTAAAAAGTTATGTGGTTAAATATTTTTAAGTTTGTAAGTCACGTTTTATTTTTGTTATAAAACGGAATATCTGCTTATTTTGATTAAAAAGTGATTGTTATAATATAAATTGATTGTTCAAGATGGATTTCTGGTCGTTTTTTCTACGCATTTGTATTTTATTCCGTTCTTAAATTTGTGTTACAACTATTACCAGTCGGGGATAGTTGTAACACAATGTCTCCATTCGTTCAAAGTTGATTTTACCTATGTTTCTGATGGAAAAGGTAAACTTTTTTAAAAGAATCTGTATGATAAGGGATGTAAATTTCTATATCAATTTGTTAAAACAGTAAAAACCTGTTAGATTTCGTACCATATAACTTTAAAAAAAAGTGTTACTTTGACCCCCAGTCTCCCCTACTTGTATACGTGTTTTGATAAATATCTGTAGAGATTACTGAAGGATATTAGGTATCTTACACTGTAAGGTATTGGAAACAGGAGACGTGGGAAGGCGTTGGAAACAGGCGCACACCGTGTTGGCTGGAAATCATGGTAGGAGGCCTTTGTCCAGCTGTGGTGAATAAGTATCTAAGTATCATCAGCGTGTCGAATTTAGATTCTGATAATTTTTGTAAATTTGCATACAAAAATTATCAGAAATCAGAATCAACATTCGACACGCATTTCTGAAATTAAATGCACAAGTCTCTGTAAAAATAGCCAAATTGCTTGAAGTGTACGTACTTATAACATCTGAAAAGTTCCCTCGATTTCGATAGGAAAACCTGAAAAGTACCTACCTCTTTCAAAAAATACCCAAATCGTGCTTAGAAAATTTGGAGAGTTCCCTCGATTTCTCTAGGATCCTATAATAAGAACCTGACCTCATGAGTCATGACCATGGAACTCTTTGGGAAGTAGGTAGGTAGAGATATACCTGCACCACCTACAATTTCAAAAAACGAATTACGAATTTTCCACATCGGTCCAGGCATCCTCGAGTAATCGGTAAAACTCACATAAAACAATAAAAAAAAAAGATTCCAAGTTGACTTGAGAAGCTCCTCCGTTTTTGAGAAGGATTATTAAAAGCTCATTGTTTTTCTCAAAAAGTGCACTGTTCATTGTTCAACCAACAATGAATATCTGAAAATAGTTCTTGAATATCCTACTAACGCCATCTAGTTTATAAGTAAGGAACTGCAAAAGTTTTTGGCTTTGTCCGTCGGAGCTAGTGATGCAGTTTCATCGAAACAACGCTGAAATAATATTTGCAATACAAAGTTAAAGTATTATTAATACCTCCCTAAAATTGCAGTTTGGTAAACAGTATTCTTTCAATATTTTCATTGGAAAATTACTAGGAGAATTAACATGATAACATGAGTTTTAATAACGCACAATTTATTAACGAACAATAATATCAACAATCTCATCCTCATAGTACCTATAATATTTAGTAAACTCTAAAATGTTTGCAAAATTCACATTAGCGCTACATCACAACTACTTACATAATATAATTCAATGTGTATTGTTTGATCCACACAATGGGCTGAAGCTTTTCAAACAACCGCTGAAACGTATACAGCGCCCTCTTTTGTTACGGCGGCGTACGAAACCGCCACGAGCCAATTTTTACAGTCCAACTCATTCCCTCTAATGCTAAATTGTATGTTCATCTCTTTCACTGTTTTGTCGTGTGTCTCTCTCTTATCGATCGGATCATTGATCTTTGAAATTCGTCGGCGAGTCGAGCGGCGCGCGCAGTCGGCGGCCGCTGACGCCGTCCCGCTCGCGCACGCTACGGTAACGCTCTCTCGTGTTTCTTTTATTGCCGTTTTATTATTTCTTGTAGATGATCACGCGATTGTAAGCTGTCGCTCGGCGCGCACACGTCATGTCGCCCGTCCCGCTCCGACGCGCGTTCGGTGGCATGTTGCGTCTCGCTCCGGCCGGCGCACGTCGGACTCGCTGCCGTGCGTCGATGTTTTGGGAAGTGCACCCGCCCGCCGTTCCCACGGTTCACCTTCTGAGTTCTGACTTCCTTACGAAAAAAACAAACAAGAGCACTCTGTTGAAGAAAATCGACGTCTGCCGGTCGCGTTGAATGATTAATACAATTATGAACGCGCACGCCGGCTACGGGCTACCATCTCGTCTTGACGTTAATAATAGTTCTTTAAAAAGGACACGTGGTTGGTCAATGTCAGTTATTCGAAGGTTTAAGGCTTTGATACGCATTATAATAAGCGACGGTATTGAGGAGCCCGAAATTTATGTTATGTTTCCGTAAAAGAAGTTTTAGATTAAACTGCCTATTTACGTAGGTAGTCCTGGTGGATACGTATACGATAGATATGGGTAGGAAAGGTATTCATAGAGATAGGGCTTTTCAAAATATATCATTATCTATTTAGGTAGGTAAGTATTTTGATTTGATACAACTGAGTTGGTATAAATTAGGTAGGTAGGTATAATATTGTAGATACTTACTTAAAAGTAGAGATTCGAGTTGATACTTTACTCTCTTCCCTTTCGATTGTGATGAAACTTTAACCCGTCAATCTCAGCGAAATTGACTGTTGTCAAAATTAGTAAAATTCAAAGTTTACAATTTTAAATTTAGTAACAACCGCACTTAATGATAAGGAGATCATTATTCTTATCTATGCAGGCATAGTTTAGTTTAGTTTAGTTTCCCAGGTTGAGTTGTAAATATTGACAGCCAATTCACTTTGAAAAAAGGTTGCAATAACCTGATACTTGTTAGCCAAAAGACAGAATATTTATGTACCTACCTAAAGGAATTTCCTGCTACGCTAAAGGAAAAAGCTCGTCTACGAGAACCGTTGATAAAAAGCGGATTTCAGCCCGCCACGTGTGCGAAGGCCGTGGGAACCGCGCTCCCTAGGGACTTCTTCGCTGAGGGATATTGTTTCTTGAGCACATGCCAGCACAGCGCTATCCTAGAGTGGATGTACCTTCATAATACCTTATTTTTGACGTGACAACGTCTTATAATTCGATAGAGCCGGTTGCACGCACGAAAAAACATGACTCATCCGGCGTTACCGGCGTTACCTCGCTCATGCGGCGTTACCGGCGTTACCTCGCGAGCGCGGAACGAGCGACAAAGAAGACGTTGTCACGTTCAACTATCGTCAGTAAACCGACTTTACAGACAACCAATTTTTTTGTGCTATTTGATGGCATACGTATCAAAGAATGCCAAAATGCCGAGAGTAGTGGCATCTTTATGTTGGCAGTCATCCATAAAACTCGCATGAAACGGTTTTTTCCATATTTCTGACACGAACGGCTAAGGTGTGGAACGGGCGGCGTGCACTCCATACAGGCACAGAGGAAGTGCCTACCCTAGTGCCTACCTTAATATAATAATAATTATAATTAATTATTAATATAATAATATTATAATAATTAATTAAATATTAATATAATAATAATTATAAGCAAAAGGCCTTAGAAATAATAACTTTAAGTTCTTTTTTTGGTTTATAAGATTAATTTGCTAGGGTAGGCACTGCCCCTATGCTTATATGGAGTGCACGCCACATCAACGCCCTCCCAGTGTCCGAGTTCCCAGCCAAGTAGGTACAATAATTTTGGGTGCATTCAAGTGTTGAGTGAATGGGCATTTTCTAGGCAAGCGCGCTACAACCTAGACCTCATCATTGCTTTCAGATATGAGTCGCATTCGCGTACCTATTTCACAAAAAAAAATACATTTTTTCATTTTTATATCAGAACTTACTACTTAATAAATTACTAGTAAATACAATGATTATTATATATTTATCTACTAAGTACATCAAAACCTTAAATTATGCATATTGATTATTGGTACCTATCTTTTTTTTTTTTTGTATGACCAAGTAATTTTTTTTTACCACTATTTTTTTTCGGTGCCAAAACAAAACTTTTTCATGATTGTAATTTTAATGGAAAAAAAGTGAAACTGCCTAAACAGGGGAAAATAATTCACAATATCCCTTTTATCAGCACTAGTTCTTATCCATACGTTTCTGGCATCGTTCCCGTTTGATTGAATACCGACCCGCATGTAGATTCGCCATCTGCCCTTGTTGAGCACGCCGCGATTTGGGTTGAGACTTGAGAGTGGAGACGTCTATCGACACTAACTGGGTTAAACTAAATAGACCTCGACGAAAACAATCTATGGGATATGGATGGCTAAAAAACTTAGCCTTACCTACCTTCTCTAGCGTGATCTCTATATTTTAATTTGAGTTTAATTTAATTAACACTGATTATAGGTTTGTCCTTCTCACTATTACCACAGTTTAAAGATATCCTAGAATCTTTTAACACTGCTATTACGAATACGTTGAAGGCGGGTGCGACATGCAGCGTCGCGGAAGAATATACCTAACCTAACAGAAAAACGACGTTTTACCTAATTATGCCAGTTATCAAAAAATTTCTTAGCGTTTCTGCGCGTATTTCGGTTTTTGGATATTATTATTACCGACACATTAAAACAAAAATAACAATTACTCCATTGTAGTTTCCAATAAAAATTAGAAAAATGGAGCAACTTCTGGGAGAACTGTCGATCGAGAAAAATCTAATAGTTTTTCTGCTTCTGAGCGAATTTACGATTTCTCTTTTCTGTATTAGGGTCTCTTTGTTTTATGTGACGAGGAACAATTTAAGAAGGTCCCTAACCCTAAATGTAATATTATTACTATTATTTGTATCCAAGTTCATTTTTTATTGGTATCAAAGTTCTTTCAAAAACTACAAAATTTCGCACTTAGTGAACTTGTCGTGTAAAGATGTCTCGAAATAATGAATGATTGATTGATTACCGTCTTTTTCCTGCCGCCCGCGCCGGTCTGTCACCATTTATCCAATTTATATAACGACCCTTTTCTCTTACGCCGCTTCAGACGTGTGAACTTAGTATAGGTATATGAACGACGAAGATACCTACTAGGTACTTACATGCGCCAGACAACAAAACTGCATTAAGTAATTACTGGCCCGTGACACTACACTAAGTAGTAGTGTAGGTATAACAAGAGTTAATGGCATGAAAAAACTTTTAGTAGTAACCTCATTATCAACACCTTTTCATGTCCCACTACTGGGCACAGGTCTCCCGAAAGCTCGGCCACAGCCACGCCACAGCCCTCGGATTTATTTATTTATTTAGTACACCGAACGTTAAAACTAGGTAGATACACACAAACGTAGAGAGGACATACACAAGTAGAATTAGTAGATACATCTCATGCCTACATATTATGAGAATCACTTCCAGATGCCCTAAATTTAAACAAATTATGCGATGTAGGCGTAGAAAAAACAAAAACTGAATACCTATATGTATATCTTAAATTATTATGTGCAAAAATCCTTTCGCCTCACATAGACGCTCTTAAGAAAATATTTAATTATTAATACAGAATTAAGTAGGTAAGTATAGAAAGTTTTAATCCCTTAAAAATCGAAATCAGTTATCAGACATTTAATAAATGTAGGTTCTACAGAATTAAGAAGGTATAAAAAGTGTTAATGCCTTAAAAATGAAAGTCAGATATTTTATAAAATAATTATAAGATATAAACCAGATCTCTGGTTTCCGAAAAAAGTAACCATCAATCGAGTAGTCTTACCTAAGTATAAGGTCATCATTTATATACACTGAGACATTACGTATGATAAAATAAGGGACTAATGTCTAATGTAGCCGCGAGCAAACTGTACTTAGGTATTTATCTTTTATACCTATACCTACATAAAATATATATGGGCATGCACTGCGTTTGCAAATACACAGATCCATCCAAAACTGAAAATAAAAAAATATTAAACTTGAATGAATGCACGCCAAATTCAAAAATCGAATATTTTGTTATTCTCGAATACTTAGGCCCTTGGACCAGGTTTTATGATGATAAACATGTGAAGGTAACACACGTTAGTAACTATTAATCTGTGGTGACTGGTGATATTGCCATTCCCACAATTTTACTGCCATAAACCTAATAAAATTTGTATCTATTGGACTATTTGGACATCGTGCATTACGCTGTTAATAGTCATGAAATATTACAATAAGGATAGGTAAAAAAATTGAAACGACAAAAATAGTTGAAATTTAATGACAAAAATAGTTTATATATAAGTATCTTTCAGGCCTATATCTAGTTAAACACAAAAAAAACACAAAAATCGGTGTAACTGTTTCAAAGGAGTTTGACCACAAACATTGTGACACGAGAATTTATTTATTAACTAGCTGACCGGTCAAACGTAGTTTTGCCATATACGGTTATGAAAATACCTTACGACTTTTTCTCAGTCCTACCAAAATGTACGAATGTACCTACTTACGCAAAAAAAATCATAAAAATCGATCAAGCCGAGTTTTGGTGGAGTTGGGTAACAAACAGTGTTGTAACTTGTATTAGAGATAACTAAATAAGATATTATAGATGGTACCTGCCGCTTTGAACGTTTTGAAGGTTCGCAGACGAAACCAGAGGGCGAGTGCAAGTTATCAAAAATACTTAATATGCAACATCCGTTACTGCTTGTGGGAAAAGTAGACAGGTGTCACTTATCGCTCTATAAAGAAGCTGCGAGGACTTGATTAACAGCCTCTGCACTGTAGAATGAACTCTAAAGGCTGATATATTAAGGCTTATTTTGACTTGTTGCTTTAAATGTTTCTTTTGGAGCGCATAATGAAAAAGCTAAGTGTAAGGAAGCATCAATACAGTCATAAACGGTACTGATACGTCAACTTAACATCAATTTGAACGCGTGGCGTGAGTATGGGATCCAATTAAGGTTTTTTCATCCGGGTTTTTGTTACAGAGTTAACGTTTAGGTAGGTACGACTGATCTGACGTATCACGTGGTACGCCTACGATTTTATGCTCATTAACACCGCATGTGTATTTAAATAGTAAATAATAAGTATTGACTATTGCCATATTTCACTGTAGCGTTGATACTCTATTTGCTTTTTCATTTATGGTGTACAGAAAATCACAGAAAAATTATAATACTAGCTGAATTGTTTTGCCATTAGGATATAAAGAAAATAGCTTACGACCAATCTCAGAACTGCCGAACATACGCAAATTTCATAACAATCGGTCCAGCCGTTTCGGAGGAGTTTAGTAACAAAAATTGGCACGAGAATTTTATCTATTAGAACTTAGAAGGAAGAAAATACTTTTCATAATATGAGTGAAACAGTTAACATTTTGTGATTCAGGTGCATGGTACAAAATGTATTTTGGTATCGTACATGACATAAAATATTAAATAATTACTACATAATAGAACCTTAGAAACATATCTGAATTATTTCCTATAAGCATAATTCTATACCTTTAGCTGTAGACTAGAGGTTTGAATTATTTCCCATGGGCATAGTGTTCCTGAAACAAAATAGGTTTAGCCTTTGGGTTATGGACTTATGGTATTCTGTTCTTTGGGCCAATAAGTGCCATTTCTTGGATCACCACACGTCGACCAGCGCACTACGTAATTAATTTTGATGCAAGTTTCCGTTCACACGGAACGTCTAAACGTTAAATCAGTTGGAGGAGTGCAGTTATTTGGCTTTAGTAATTTAATACGCAGTAAAAACTTTTTTACACAAACAAACTTTGGACGTGTTTCAAGGGCGTGAAACGAGGAAGCGGTTACGATATTATGATACTCGTATTGTAAGGTTTCGTTTTAAGAAAATTATACCTAGGTAGGTAGGTACCTACTATACAGTCTATATGTAGGTAATTAAGAATATATTTTCTTATTGGATATTTTGTGCAAAATTTTTAAAGTTTTTGCAAGCTATTGCACTAAAATTACGAATTTAGCAAAATAATATATTTATTTAGATACTTAGGTACCTATGTAATTTTAATAATTTGATGATTAATATATGTATGTATATAATTGCTTAACTATTAAGAATACAATGATAATAAATAGGTATACCTATGTTGATACAAAGGAACAATAGTTTTCAACGCGCAATTACCTACCCCTAACTCAAGCTTCCGCTTACTTTATTATTGTATTGAGTTTAAAATTAATACTATAGCGGTATCTATATGCTTGTAGAAAATGCCGGCCATAAAACTGCAAGAAGTTTTATGTTTTAACGGCCCATTATCCCGGTTTTTAGCGACTACGCCACTTTTCAAACCAATTCAAAATCATGAAAAAATAGTTTTTTTTCACTGTTAAAAATAAATATTAAAGATACATGCCTTATCTCTTTAATGTACTCATGAAAACACGATAAGTTAAACTTGCCTCGATCATAAAAATTTTTGAAAACAGGTCGTTTTTGTTCATTTTTCTAATGGCATTTCCAAAGCTTCAGACCAAATTGCATAAAAATTATACGTAAAGTAAGCTCATTGTATTACCTATTTATTGGAAAGACAGATTTTAAATAAAAAATTTGCTGCAAAATTTCGCCTAACAGAAGTCATAAAATGATCTAACGCATCTAATAAGCGATGTACTTCAGTGGCTCACGAGCCTCTATACGAGAAGGACCTGCGCAAGTTTTCACGACTCACGCTCCTTTCGCGCTAAAATTATTTATTTTTTAATTATTTGTAAATAAATTCTCTTACTACATTTAGTAATAAAATTAAAATATGGTAAGTGTTTCTTGAGTTTTTCAAAATACCTAGCCCTCAAAAGCTCCAAAGAAAATCTGGGGGCTGATTGTGTAACTTTTGACGATGAAATGGTATTCCTTGACCATCAAAGTAAAATATTCCTTGATTGTATCAGTTTAAAGTCACAAATTCATTACAACCGATTTCAACATGGAGCGTTATGGAGCGTATCGTACATACCTAAACGTATAAGAACGCATACACGAAATCGAGCTCTAATTCAATGTTGTTATGGTTTATTTTACTTTGATGCCAACGGCCATCAAATGAATACCATTTCATCGTCAAAAGTTACACAATCAGGGGGCTGACACGAACTAAGAAAATTAGGTAGGTAGAGTAAATTCCACCACGTGCAAATACCATCACGCGTAACCACAGTTTATACCTATATACAGTCAGTAAGGGAGACGAGATTTTTTTGTTTGGCTAAACTGAGTTTCTCATGAATACATGATATTATAATATCCTCTCGACTTTATTTTGGACATGGCGGTCAATAGAAATTTAAAAACTGCGTGGGAGATATTTCTTGAACTTCCAACCCCTAGATTGGTTCCTACTATAGCACGGTCGCTAACCACGAAGAATTCCGTACATCGACCTGTTACTACCTGTTTCTGTCACTCCCGCGTCAAAATAATGCGTCACGCTCGCACAGATGCCATGACCGCCGTCCTCAGAGATTTTAAACCTTTTACCTGCGAACGTAAAGTTTGTTTTTGTTTTTGTTATATTGTTTTGTTTGTTAGTTTTTAATACATTTGCTCAAAGAGATAATATTTCCGGGTATTTTTAGCGTGCGCAAAGTTATTGTTTTCCGCACCAGAGCTTTTTGATTTCCCCCTGCATGATGGATCCAAATCTATGAAGGAGGTTTTCAAGAAAAAAGTTTTCGCTACAAAATTATTGTAAAAAATAACAGTAATGTAATTATTCTACTTTCTAACTACTATAAATACGTAAATTAAATTTAATATAAATTTATTACAATGATTTCCTTTCGTTTTCTATTTTTTTTGGAAATGTGTGGCTGCGGCTGTTATATTTAATCTGTGCTTTGAGTTCTTTTTATTGTCTATGATTCCTGGTTATTAATATTGATTTTTCAAATTCCATGCAAAACTTTTTTTTCTCTTCAAATATTTCATCTAAACCGCATTAACAGAAAAATGTTTGTGACCACTGTCAGTAGGCAAAGAGGTCAATGTACAAAATTCTTCGTGGTTCGCGACCGTGCTATAAATAGAAATACCTTACCTACCTACTAATAAGTTTTTAGAAAAATACAAATATAATAATATTAAGGAGCACAAACCCGCGGAACCCGAGACCTTTCAAAATTTCAAAATGGCGGATTCAAAATGGCCGCCAAACGAATTTCGTCGGTATCTCGGAAAGTATAAAAGATGGAAGAACGGTTTCTTGACAAGAGGTGACCAAGACCCGAAGGTCTATTTGATGGATAGAAAAAAATTTCAAAATGGCGGAATTAGTTTTTTCCATAGATAAGTATGGGAATATTTAAGAGGTCAGCGATGATTCTTTTATAGGCTGGAAGACAACCCGCGGCCTACTAGTACATTTATATATTCACTGACTCATTGATCACCTCTCCTGAGCAATTTTGTATGAAACAGAATTTTTTGACGTATACTGTCATGTACAAGCCAAATGTCATATGAAACGTCATCCAATTGGCAGTGAGCTGAAAAAATTTCAAAATTGCGGATTCAAAATGGCCGCCAAACGAATCTCGCCAATATCTCGAAGAGTATAAAAGATGTAAGAACGATTTCTTGACAAGAAGTGATCAGGACCCAAAGGTCTATTCAAAGGACAGAAAAAAATTCAAAATGGCGGAATTTATTTTTTTCATAAAAAATGTATGGGGAATGTTGAGACTTACGTTGTAAGGCAAATAGCGGGGGAAGACAGCACGCGGGCCACATGTGGCCCGCGCCCCTATGCGCCCTACTAGTCAATTACTATAACTATTAATATATATATAAAGCTGGTCGTGCTGATTCACTGACTCATTGATCACCTCTCCTGAAAAATTTTGTATGAAAAAAAATTTTTTGACGTATACTGTCATAAACAATGGAAAAATTCATTAAGAACAAAAATATGGAGAGAGCTGATGATTGAGGATTTCGGAGACGGGTGAAGAGCACGGCCAAGGTATCGAAGATAGGTGGGGGGTGCTCGACCAAATGTCATTCGAAACGTCATCAAACGTCGTCAAAAAAAATCAAAATGGCGGATTAAAAATGGCCGCCATTTGAATTTCGTCGATATTTCGGAAAGTATAAAAAATGGAAGAACGGTTTCTTGACAAGAGTTATTATGATCCGAAGGTCTATACGATGGATAGAAAAAAAAATTCAAAATGGCGGACTTTATTTTTTTCATAGAAAATGTATGACGAATGTTGAAGAGACTAAAGGTTGAAAGGCAAATAGGGGGAAGAGAGCACGCGGGCCACATGTGGCCCGCGCCTCCACGCGCCCTACAAGTATAATATATAGTTACTCGGGCTGATTCACTGACTGACTCACTCATTGATCACCTCTCCTGAACAATTTTGTATGAAAAAAAAAATTTTTAATATCCATTTCGTATATAAGGGAAAAATTCATTCGGAGAAAAAATACGGAGAGAGATGATGAGATGAGGATTTCAAAGACAGGTGAAGAGCACAGCCAGGGTATCAAAGATAGGTGGGGGGTGCTCGACCAAATGTCATTCGAAACGTCATCCAATTGGCAGTGAGCTGGAAAAAATTTCAAAATGGCGGATTCAAAATGGCCGCCGTTCGAATTTTGTCGATATCTCGGAAAGTATAAAAGATGGAAGAACGGTTTCTTGGAAAGAAGTGATCAGGACCCCAAGGTGTATTGGATGGATAGGAAAAAAATTCAAAATGGCGGAATATTTTTTTTCATAGAAAATGTGTGGGGAATTTTGAAGAGATTTTTTATGGGCGGGAAGACAGCACGCGGGCCACATGTAGCCCGCGCCACCACGCATCCAACTAGTATATATATATAGCTGCTTGTGCTGATTCACTGACTGACTGATTGATCACCTCGACAGTCTTCAGAACCCTGAATCATCATCTCATTTCATATGTTTTCGCTGAGAATTCTCCAAAAAACCGCATCAAAGTACTACATGTTGCACAACTTTTCAATAGTCTCTTCAATATTCCCTATACATTTTCTATGGAAAAATAAATTCCGCAATTTTTAATTTTTTTCTATCCATCGAATAGACCTTCGAGTCTTGATCACTTCTTGTCAAGAAACCGTTCTTCCATCTTTTATACTTTCCGAGATACCGACGAAATTCATATGGCGGGCATTTTGAATCGCGCCATTTTTAATTTTTTTTCAGCTCACTGCCAACTGAATGACGTGTCAAATGACATTTGGTCTAGCACCCCCCACCTATCTGCAATACTCTTGGCTGTGCTCTTTACCCGTCTTTGAAATTCTCAATCATCAGCTCTTTCCGTATTCCCTCTGAATGAATTTTTCCCTTGAATACGAAACAGTACTTGAAAAAAAAAATTTTTTCATACAAAATTGTTCAGGAGAGGTGATCAATCAGTGAGTGAGTCAGTGAATCAGCACAAGCAGCTATATAGGTACTGACCGTTTAAATCTTTCCTAGACTACGACTAGTATTTAAAAAACAAAATCAGCTAAATCGGTCCAGCCGTTCTTGAGTTTTAGCGAGACAAACATACAGAAATAACTGATTTATATAAAATATACCTGTTTTGAGATATCGATTACCATAAAAAAATCAAAATATAGGTAAAAACGCAACTTCCAACATATATTTCGTGAAGCGAATTATAATGTAAATAGTCCAACTGTAACAGTTCAACTGTGACGCAAATATTTATGATATAGGGTCACGGAGTTCATTTGAACTGCGCGACTTACGGCAATGATCGGTAGGTATCGTAGCGCGGGGTCTGAGCGAGCGATAAATGCCTAAAGTGCTGGGATATAGTCGCCTTAATAAAGGCGTGTGTTATAGTTCCTGTATTTATAAAACAATCTGTCTGTCTGGACTTGGTCACTTACAGCTTGAGGTTTGATATGTTGTTTCTTGTATTGATTGAAGACCTTGGCTTTGTAATGGTTGGTTTTTTTTTGGAATGTTTGGGTACAATAAAGTGTTTCCTCTTCTTCTTCTTCTCTGTTGGTAGGCTGTTAGATTTAATCTGGAAGTCCTGAATTCATGTAAGTTATGCGAGATCATAATTGTGTACCTTATAAGCGAGACTACGTGCCTATTTCTACTAAAACCATAACAAATCTTAAGCCACTGAATTGCAAAAACATTTTTTCTTATAATTAATGGGATTGCACTTGACTATAATCATGTCTGATGAACTGCAATGATGAGGTCTGAGGATGGACAGCGCTTGCCTGGAAAATGCCGTTTCACTCTTCTTTTGAAAGCACCCAGATTATACTTGGCTGGGAACACGGAAGCTGGAAGGATGTTCCACACCTTAGCGGTTTGTATCAGAAACGTTTCGTTCGAGTACACTGGACATTAGCTAAATAAGGATGCCACACAAAATGTCATGTATGTTATGTAACAATTAAATTTAAGAAATTATGTCTCTGCGCAAAAACCCCAAGCGGTTTATGTGGGGACTACTCATGTACTTTGTAAAAAAAATAAGAACTTGTCTGTGAAGTTCCTGAGCACACTCTTCAAAATATATACTGTAAAAAACCGCTAAACTAATAAATATACAAATAAAAGTTAAGCTGGAGGATACAACAAGCGACAGCATTGGGGACTTCGATCAGCTTTATTCCTATAATCATTTGCATCCGTTCCCACCACTAGAATCGCAAGTAAAGCAATTTATAGCGGATTTAACGAGCCAGCATAACAGCCTGGTTTACGACGGTTCATTTGTTTCAATGCAGAACCATAGTTGGTGACAAAGTCGCTGTGATTGCAGGATGGAATGATGACTAACGCAGGATTATACAGTTCTACAGCCGCGATTGATGATTAGTAATAACATTTGATTGTTTTTTAACACAGAACAGTTTATGGTCGCAAGTTAGTGCGAGACTTCGTCGATGCATCTTCTCCTATAGGGATTTATCCACTAATCGCATATCTACACTACCAGCAGCAGTTATTATTGTTCTTACAATAATAATAAGTAATTAAAATTGTCCTCACGCCTTATACACGCAAATTTTTAATAAAAAATCGGTTTACTAAAATTCGCTGAGACACGTTGCTTTAGCAAACGTTTGTTCACAAAAGAGAAAAATTACTGTGATGTTGCAACTTGCAGTTTGGTCTACGTGCAATTTACGATGACTACTTTGAATACATACCTAAGTGTTATTTTGCTACTTTGATGGACACGACCATTGATGTATGGAAAATATTAGAACCACTTTAATTAAGTAGGTTTTCACCAGGATAGAGTCTAGTTACCTGAGCGTATACCTTATAACGTTGCTACGTCCTCACTAAAATCATTAAACTCATGCAGGTGCAAAGGAAATTGATTATTACATTTACTACATAGTAATACTTCGTAGCACACATAAGTAGGTAAGTAGCTATATAATCACTGAAACGAAGATGTGCGGAAATTACCGTTATAGAGCGTCCGTAATACCGTTCTGGTAATGAATTGTTATTTTAAACGTGGGAGTGTGATAGTGTTGATTGAAAATATAAGCGATGAGCAATCATTTTGAGCCTAGGTTTACGTGTAACTACCTACCACCTTCATTGTTTTTTTTTAATTTTTGTCTCTATAGGTATGATTCGTTCGTTCGTTCGTTTCAGCCGACGGACGTCCACTGCTGGACAAAGGCCTCCTGCAATGCTTTCCAGCCCGCACGGTCCTGCGCCATTTGTATCCAGCGACTCTTTTAATGTCGTTACTCCACCTGGTCGGAGGTCTGCCAACACTGCGCTTTCCCGTGCGGGGTCGCCATCCCAGCACTTTGGGTCCCCAACGTCCGTCGTTTCTACGAGCTATGTGCCCCGCCCATTGCCACTTTAGCTTCGCGATACGTTGAGCTATGTCGGTGACTCTGGTTCGTCTACGGATCTCCTCATTTCTGATTTGATAACGCAGAGAAACTCCGAGCATAGCTCTCTCCATCTCTCGCTGAGTGACTCTGAGCCTTCTTATGAGGCCCATAGTAAAAGACCAAGTCTCAGATCCATATGAAATCACTGGTAACACGCACTCTTCATATGGGTATTCATGTAGGTATGATTACAAATGACAATTCACACAGGTAACAGATTTCTGTTCTCTGGAGGGCATCCTGTGTTAGAGCTGGAACATCCTATCCTATTTGGTACTTTGGTACCTACTCGATACATACTTAACCCTAGAAAGATAACCTACGTCGAATCGACGTAGTCAATTTCGAAAAATCGATGTAACTCGTTACTATTTCAAGCAATTTCACTGGCTCTTTCCGCCAACTCTGTTGACCCTCGACACTTACAGAAGACACCAGCGGCTCTTACGTAAGTGCAACAGTTTCTTCAATATATACCTACCGTACGTCGAAGTGACGTATGGTTATCTTTAGTGTGAGTTTTTTTTTACTTTTGTGAAACTTTATTTTGTTGTTTATTGGGATATTTAATGCATATTTTTTGTCTGTTTCTTTTATTTTTTGTTGGCCCATTACAAAACAATATAATACCGTCACGCACGCGAGTATATGATAAAGAAATGTATAGATTATTTTAAGAACAAAGTGATCAAGAGCATCAGGGGTCTGATACCGAATTTAAAGGTAATCTTTTGGAAGATGAAGTTCAAATTGCTTTCGAGGACTTCGAAGTGAGTGCACCACCACCAGAAAAACCCATGAATAATAAAACCCCGGAAATTAGAGTCTACACATTCGATCAAATGTGCTCAACTACGTCTTGTAGTCGCAAAACAAACCGATAGCCCATGGCTATGGTTTACGCCTTACGGTATGCTGAATATAGCATTTATTATAAACGTGTACATTATTTTCTGTGATAATATATTATCCAAGAAAGAAAAACCTCATAGACGTAGAGATTTTATGAGCAATAGCTCGATGACCCCGTGGATGGAAAAAAGGTAGCAATTTCCCACTTTTCCGACGTATATAAAAGAAAAAATTGGATTAATATTGACAAAACGCAAAGCTGAAGTTTTGAAAGATGATGAAGATCGAATAAAACGAAGGTTTTTTTGCTTTTTGCCCCTCAGGAATCAGAAGACTGGCGAATTCAATGTGCGATAGCTGCAAAATTTGGAATTCTTGTGGAGCACAAGTCGACCGCTTGCACTAAGTGCCTTTGAGACTAAAATTCAAAAGTATTTGTATAAGCTAAGTCAAATTATTTTATCAAAAGTAAAAAAAAGTTGATTACAAGCAGTTTAATACACAATTGTAGGACTGGTGAAGAGAATCCACAATGTTTAAGTTTTTGAGGGTTAGAAGGGACATGTTTTGTTATTCAAGATTTTGCTAGTAAAAGTGGACGAAAATCAATTACTTTTTTATTTATCATAAAGATAATAGAATATATTAAAGCTACAAATACAATAACATACACATTATTAAATATATAGCAATATTATGTGCATCCAAATATATGCGTCGAAACGACGTATGGTTATCTTTAGTGTATGGCAAAATATGGTTATCTTTCTAGGGTTAATTAATGTCTCCTACATTGCACCGTTGGTTGAAATTTAAAATGCTACTTTTAATTAGGGAAAATTCAACAGTTCCCGAAATCTTCCTTGGAAGTTGGTAAAAAGGTTGGGAAAGGGTGTGGGTACGGGAACAGGAAATTCACGATTGCCTCGGGATTGCCGTAAAACCGAAATTCTCGTAGGCGGAGCTACGAAATTACAAATAACAAAACTAAGTAGAGAAGTGGCTGGACGAGGAAGGCTGAAGATTTATAGGGTGTGATGGCGCTTGCTTGGGAAGGCCTGTTCATTATGAAACGTCAAACGATACGTCTATACCTAATGTACAAGCCGAACTTTAAAAGCACTACCAATAAATAATTCAGCAATTGATCCAGATCTCAATGATAAAATAAGTAATTAAATCTTAAAATAGGCCAATCCTGTCACTATTACGCAGTTATACAACTTAATATTCGATGAATGAACAAGAGATTTATTGCACTGATTGGGTTTTATGTCTGTTACAGATCGATCTGAAATGCAAACAAGCTGTTGACATCATGATCCATGTTAACTAGAAAAGCGGCGTTTTTGTAGTTTGCCGTAAGTATATACCTATACTCACTGAAAAGAAACCTAAGGATCCGAACGATTTACGTTAACTTTTTTCGTAGAAGCAAACAGTAGCGCCATCTGTCAAAATTCTATAGGTGGCAGATGAGCGAACTACATCGTGGACTTACTTTTGGTGACAAATAAGCGTTTTTGCCACGGGTAAACTGGCGACATTATTTCGCGCCGTCCTCTGTCTAGGGTAGAAGTATATTCCTATATGTACTTCATTTAATTCATGAAGATGGGCCCCACTCTTACACAATCGCTTATATTTTATGCAATTCGCAAAGAGTTAAGAATAGGAAGGAGTAGGGCGCGTCTACGTGAATTGTACGCAATTAGTTTTGGCTTCGTCCCCGTGGTATTCGAATTTTAGCAAATCCATTCGGAACAGCTTTAGGCGCTCTGCCCACTGCACCGCGCCCCGTCGCGTAGCGCGGGATGGCAGATTTTACTTTGTATGAAAGTATGTCAATTTGTATAGAAATCACGCCTAGCACAACACACTGGTGACGCGAAACCGCGCGGGAAGGCGGCCGCTCGCAGTTTCTACCAATCTGCGCGGGAGCGCGGGGCGTGCCGCGGGGTATGACACACCGGCTCCGCAGTCCCGGGCGTGATTTGATACTGTCCAAAATCTTCTATGGATGCAGTGTCTTTTAATTCTTGTATACAAAATCCTTAAAATGACAATATAACTGCAACATCTTGAAATTGAATAAATTCGTCCATTCTCCACGTCGATCGACAACACAGTGAACATACGAGTTTATTTAGCGCGAGGCCGTCGCAATCAGCATCACCGCGCGGGGGAGCAGATTACACCGCTAAGTAAGGCAGATCTGCGCCTCCGTCACCGCGCGCGTTATCTGTCGCTCCGCGCACCGCGGCGGGACGCGTCTCCAGTGGGCAGAGCGCCTTAACCTTCATTGCTCTGTAATCGTATATAGTAGCTAAGTACTAGCAGATCTATACAGACAAACATAACTTTGATTGATTATATAAAGTTGCCTAATATAGGCATTTATATCATGCGTAAAATGTCCAGAATATGGTAATGCTATGTTAAATAGTAAGTAGATAGATTGATCAGGAAGAAAAAACGGCATTCAGCGACAACTAATGGCGTCATTTAAATAATTTGGCTGCTCATCGATATTCACAACTTAGGTTTTTATTAGAGTAACGTAAGGTCTCATTAATTATTTATTTATATAGAAATATATTTACATAAAGGGCACGTTCCAAGATGTACATATTCAGTACTTAATTATATCTGATTATACTAAGATCATCAGGTAGTTGTTGCGCGCGGCTCCACCCGTGTACATTTTGGTTTTTATATATCCCGTTATCTTAAAAGATGGACATGTGGTGTCCCGGACTTTTTTAGAACCTTTAAAAAAGAATAATTCCGTCATACATGATTTTTGCGTAACTGTTACCATTTATGGAGCAAACGCAACGGAAGCTCTTGAAAAGGAAAAAAACCCGTTTTTGTAACATTTTTCATTGATGGAGCTTCAATTTTCCTATTGGTCATGATACTTTATTTTTCCAGCTTAAAAAGCTGGAACAGATTAAGAGGATTTATTGAATTTATTTTTGTCTTTCTCACTCTCACAGATACGTTGGTAGGTGCGACATGCAGCGTCGCAGAAGAAATTAACAGAAAAACTACCTTTTACCTAATTACTTAAAAACTAAGCCAGTTATCAATACATCAGCCGAAGATGCGGTATGGAGCAGAAAAAAACCTGCATAGGTATATTCCTTGATCTAGCTAAAGCTTTCGACACGGTCTCCACTGTAGTACTTCTGAGGAAACTGGAATGTGTCGGCATCAGAGGTACTCCGCTCGAGTGGTTTAGAAGTTATTTGACAAACAGGAGGCAGTGTACAAAAGTATCAAATTTAAAAAGTAACACGCAAAATATCAATTTTGGTGTTCCGCAAGGAAGTATAATCGGGCCTACATTGTTCATTCTATATGTTAATGACATACATAACTAACCACTTAAAAATGCAGACATCATTTGCTACGCCGATGACACGGCTTTAATTTTTCACGGCTCAACATGGGAAGAAACTTACCAATATGCCCAGCAAGGAGTCTCAGCAGTGGCTAAACAGAAATTTGCTCACACTGAATACAACTAAAACAAAGTACATCTGTTTCCATAAAACAGCCGCATCGGCACCTACACAGCTGTGTCGATATAAATGCAAAATATGACACTAACGGGAATCAGTACAGTTGTGAAAAAATTGAATCTATCAACACCATTAAATATCTTGGAATTCAGGTCGACCAAAACCTCTCTTTTAAGAATCATATTACAGGTCTTTTAGGTAGAATTCGCAAAGTGATTGGAATAATGAAAAGACTGCGGGATGTAGCAAATATACAAACGCTTAAATTAATTTATACATCTTTATGTCAATCTTTACTCAACTATTGCATATTGTCCTGGGGGAGTGCAGCTAAAACAAATCTAATAGAATTGGAGCGCAACGACCGCAACCACAGAGCACATAATAACCGCAACGATCGGTCTTAAAAGTTATGCTCAAAAAACCCTACAAATACTCAACTGAACTCCTTTACAAGTATAGCGGAGTACTATTAGTCCGGCAGCTCTTTATATTGAAAGCTTCAATATTGAAACATAAAAGTGTCCTGAAATCTCCAAACGTGGAAGATATTTTTAAGAGAAGAGTGGTCAAAGTTAATCTGCCTGCTGTGAGAACAGCTTTCGCCAAACGTTTTACTTTTTTTGTTGAGGCTAACCTCTATAACCATGTGGCAAAAAAATGTAACCTTAAACACTGTACAATAAAGCAGGCCAAAAACAAAATTACAAACTGGTTAAAAACTTTAACTTATGCGGATACTGAGGATTTACTAATATTTTTTATTTTATTTTATTCTTATATTATTTATGTTTTATATATTGTATCCATGTACTTATTTTTTACTTTGTATATGATGATGATGATAGTATAGTAGAAATGTAAAATTATAATCTTTTCAGGAATACAAAATACATAGCCCTAGTCTAATCTTAGATAGGTAAGCGTAATAAATGGTCTCCAAAATACAGGATTCCTAGTTTGGAGACCGCTAGAAATAATTGTGTATGTATTCTCATTTTTAGTCAATAAAGATATTTTATTTTATTTTTTGTTATCAAAAATCTGTTTCCAAACGTTCATGGATACGGACACATTAAAAAAAATAACAATTACATCCTATAGTTTCCGATATAAAATAGAAAAATTGAGATTTTGGATTTTGGAGCAACTTTTGGGAGAACTTCCTATCGAGAAAATTTTATCCAATTGTGTTTCTGCTTCTAAGCGATTTTAGGACACCCAAAATATATGACGTTTAAATTAATAAATCAAAAGTAATAAATTGTCTTTATAGTTTTTAAATGAAACTTATTCAAAATTGCTAAAAAAAGATTTCGACGAATTGAGAACGTCCTCTTTTTTTAAAGTCGGTTAAAAATAAGGCTTCTACGCAGTTAACATAGACCTATAACCTAACCTATGTACATATTGGCTGCAATCATAACTAGCGTTTTTTAGTAGGTACCGAGTGAGTAACAAGTCACAAGATAATAATAGTCTCAACGATTGTATCACGGAATATTTTAATCAATTGAATACCTAATTATCATATATGTATAATTATATATTGCCCATATTAATTTGTAACAATTTTGGCTTTGAATAGGCACGTGTCGAATACATTTTTTGGTGTCCGATTTTATGTAATTTAAGCATAAATATTATGTTATAGTTCCTTATATTATTATGGTTTAATAGTTTTCGTTTACATATTATACTTCCTACCTATACGTACATCCTGTATGTATGATAATATTATATTGTCATGTAGTCTAGGACACCTTTTCTTAAAACTGATAAATTGGTCAATTCATTAATAGTTACATCACCTGCGCAGGTAGTTAGTATTTAACAAGTAAAATTTAACACTAACAACGTTAATATTTTAAATAAACACATTCACTGCGTTACGGGAAGTATTTGGTTGTAATTGAGTTCTGCTCTGTGCGGCAGCTAGTTGTCCTTGTTTTGCACTCCGTGCGGGGGTGATTTTTTCAAGTATTCATACAAGTAAAAAAGAGACGCCTATATTGCCGGTGTCCTTGCTTGAAGTGTATTGAAATTTACGAATAAAAATGTACGGGATTTATTTTGTCGTAACGCACAGAAAGGTAATTATTTTACAATAGTGCGATACGGGAACTATTTGGCCGTATCTTAAACCCCGTACCGCACTGAACGTGCGCGCGCGCGGAGCTTCAGTAGTCGTAGTGCTGTGCCCAGTTATTACTTATTACGTTTTTTAACCGTCTTCAAAAAAAAGGAGGAGGTTCTCAATTCGTCGGAATCTTTTTTTTCTATGTATGTTCCCCGGTTACTCGAAGATGCGTGGACCAATTTAGAAAATTCTTTTCTTGTTTGAAAGGGTATAGTTCACAGATAGTCCCATAGTCATTAAGTCAGGATCTGAAAATGGGTCCTGGAGAAATCGAGGGAACTCTTAAAATTTTATAAGCACACTTGAAGTGATTTGGGTATTGTTTGAAAGAGTAATTTTTTCCTGGTTGTCTTATGGTCATCAGGTCGGGATCTGATGATGGGATCTTGGTAAAATCGAGGGAACTCTTCAAATTTTGCTAGTCTACTTGAAGCGATTTAGGTATTTTTTATAGTTACTATTGCATTTCCTTGCAGTCATCAAGTAATGAAAGTATTCATCAAGTCAGGATCTGATGATCTTGGAGAAATTGAGGGAACTTTTCAGATTTTAGAAGCATACTTCAAGCGATTTGGGCATTTTTTCCAATGCCTTGCGCATTAGCTGTTTTCCACTAAAAAGTAAAAAATAAAATGGAAAATTCTTTCCAAAAAACCAACTTCAAATGCCACTGAAAAAATATTTTACTTACGAGTATTACACCCCATCCCTAGGAATATGACTGTTGTATGCGCCACGACAAGTATTTTCCCGTAAAATCAACCATTTCCAAAAATACCTGTAACTTTTAAGATATTACTTAGAACCCCGTGCGACTGCAGCTGTGTATACACAAGGATGTAACCTATTGATTGGTACAACAAAAAAAACAGATGTGGACTTTCCATGTCTCTGTGGAGGTTTGAAGTCAGGACTACGTACGGGAAAATAGACGTCGTAACGCATATCAGGCATTCTTGATACGGGAAGTATCTGACTTGTACAGCACTGGAAGTAAGTTTTAATGTAGCACAGCCGCAGTGAATGTGTTAATAGGCCAAAAACAATATGCCAAAAGTTGTAAGATGAATGCAAGATACATAAAAATTAGCAGCTTGCGTAAAATATTAGTACCTACCTACCTTTAGATTAATTAATTAAATTATAAAATAAAACCGGCCAAGTGCCAGTCGGACTCGAAATAGAAAACGTAAAACCTAAGAACACTAAAGAATCACTTTTCTTACGGAACTGCAAAAATAACTTTGTGTTTTGAGTTTATTTTGAGCTTTTATTTTTATTTTTAAACTTTGAGTTACTTTTATTTTTCTCGTAAAATAAGTATACATTAATTATTATTTTTTTATTTTTCGAGTGGAAAACGTCGGTGATAAAGAGAGGGGGGGGGGGGGGGGGGATTTTTTGTCATTTTGTCTAATAAATAAATAACTATCAGGCATAAAATCGGTTTTAGAATACTCAAGTAACTCCCATTCTAATTTATGTCAAAATGAGATATCATATCATTCCATAATATGATATCTCATTTTGACATTTGGACGACCCGGTTTTCCCCTCTTTTTAAATAAAAATAAAAAAGATTACAATTTTGTATGATTGAAATAACGTCGGGGCCATTTACCTACAATTATTTCAAATGTCATGTCGTAGTTACTTAAATAAAGGGTCAGGACAGACAGACAGACGGACAACGAAGATCAAAGGGTTCCGTTTTTTTTTCTTTGAGGCACGGAACCCTAATAACACACTGTTTCTTCTTACCTACAAGGGCAAAGCGATTAAGAAATACTTATTTATCACTTTTGATGATTTATCTTAAAAGGCATCCATGTACGGGTGTAAAAAGTGAAAAAGGCCATCCAATTAATTAATAAGCAAAAAGTTCACTCTAGCGATTCAGTACATCAACTGGAATTGTAGCAAGTTTATAAACACATTCGCTGATCTGTGCGGCTCCGTGCAACAATGTTGCTACTTATGAATAATTACCAGATGGTACCTACCTATTCATTAATATACTTTTATTTTTTATTTTTAGGATCTTTCTTAATGTGTGCACCTGAAGGTATGGTTGATAATACAGGTCAGATGCAGTAAGATAAAATGTGCCTATAGGATCATGATCATTATTTTATTCGCTTAGCAAAAATAAATGTACTTTTGTACCCCACATCCCACATCCAGGGCATCTGGAAGAAATCCTCATTTGTAAGATGTCCTTGTGCATGTCCTCTCTATGTTTGTGTCTTTACGTATCTTTATATAGTATACTAGCTGACCCGGCCACGCGTTGCTGTGGCTAAAGTTTTTGTTATATTAATAAATT
This sequence comes from Coenonympha arcania, assembly GCA_036785405.1. NCBI lineage: Eukaryota > Metazoa > Arthropoda > Insecta > Lepidoptera > Nymphalidae > Coenonympha > Coenonympha arcania. The sequence goes on along the minus strand of CM072072.1, from coordinate 4,978,048 downwards.
AAAATTGCGACTATAATTTGAGATTTAAACTATCCTATCTCTCAAGTTGGATCGAACTGCACATGGTGTGCGAATTTTATTATAATCGGTTCAGTAGTTTAGGAGTCCATCGCGGACAAACATCGTGACACGAGATTTATATATATTATTAAGATAAGATAAGATAAGATAAGATAAGATTAAGATAAGATGTACAGAATAAATATATAAATAAATAAATACCCCTACCTACGTATTCACAGATTGCTTATCAATAAATCAATACTAACAATTTTTTTTAATCTACCCAAGTAGTCGCTCTGGATCGGTTAGGTAAAGATTTACTTACTTTAGGTACCTACAATCTCGGGAAACTTATAGTATAAGTAGAAGTTTTTATAAGGTGGGTAGGTAAGTTTGGTGTGTCAGAATTAGTGGGATGTCTATATTTTTTAGCTTCTCTCTTAGGTACTTGAGTTCTGGTGACAAAATTATTATAGATTAAAACTACGGGAGCATTACCGCAGCAAATTGTTCGATCTAGGTAAACTTAACTAAACTGAATCGCGACCCCCATTATCCCTATGATATTTAACAGTACGAGATCCTTAATGTATTAATAAACTGATTATAATATTATATAAAACATGCTCGATATCAAGGATTTTTTCGAAGTCCGTACGTCTTAACTAGGTCATTATTCATCAGTCGTCAGTCGAGACGGACTCATCTTTTTTTTATACCAATTTGTTTTTACGTTAGTCTACCCTGAATTCACGCCACTCGGACAGATTCAGAATTCGAACAAAAAGTGAATCGCAAACGACGCGTGTCGAGATACTTGTGACTGCATCTACTGTATGCGTTTAAATTATGTTATTCCGTACTCTAATTGTATGCGTTTACAGATTAATATTATCTACCTGTGTAGATGTTCTCTTGCCAGGCAAATTGCAGGCAACGCTTACATTTAAATAAAGCTTAACGCGGCATTTCCTTTTGTACACGTCCGTAGAGTTTAAAAGTTTAAGAACTTCTTGTCATTTTAATACTTTCAGTAAAGAGACCGACGTAGGCTTTAAGATGTCAATTGATTCGATTACCGAAAAAAGTTATTAAATAAATGACAGTAATTACATAGATAGATAGATAGGTATAATTATGTACATATGAAATATTTATTTTACGATTATTTTCAAGGTTATAATCAACCAGATATCGAGATATTTGAGTTTGAGAAGTAGATATTTTACCCACTCAGACGTCTAAACTCAACTCTACCTATAAATAAAATCGATTTCTAGTTTTGTCATAGGTGTAAATCTAGAGAACGATCATTTCGAAATGGTAGGTAGGTACGCATTGAGATATTGTGTGCATCCAGATAATATTCTTAAGTCTGTAGCGTATAGAAATAGCAAGTGCACCTATTTTCATATTTCCCAAGCTCTGCATAATATTGCACAGGAATAAATTGAGTTATCAAGGTAATGCGATTTAAATTGTCGCGGAGGCTTTGACACCTGCACTGTGGCACTGAAGGAATAATCAGAGGGACATAAGAAAGACCTCTATTTGATAGGGCATCGTGACTTATTGTGCTCGGGCTGGTACCCATTCAAAGATCATTTTATATTGTGCTATAATAGACCTAGACAAAATGTCGTCAGTTTGCTAGTGCCAAAAATGTTTGTTTTGACGCCGACAGTATCAATAGTAAGCTGACCGCAGTATCGTCTATAGACCGTATCCGTGGTCTCCGGCTCACGTCACTAAACTTGTCAATAGTCTGCACGCACGTTTCCATGGAGACGATTTTTGATAGACAGCGCTATTATTCCTTGTAACATGTTCACATGACCATGTCCTCAGGTTCCCTATCGGTGTGTAATATACTAGTTGTATGGCAGCGAGCAAGCAGACCTGCAGTAAGGCGCGAGTGCGATAGAGAGTGCAACAGGTAGTCTATTTTCGATGTGATCAGTCAGTCAGACAGACAGTCACCTCTTCCTTTTAGATAACAACGGCCGTCTGTTCTGCCGTCAGTCAATTATATTTTGCTGTCGGTGGCAGATCGGTTATTTCAGATTTTTATACAATATTTTATATAAAAAAATTGTTGCCAACGCAGTTTTTTGTCACATTTTTTTCAAAAACATAACAAGCCAAGAGCAATAAAACAAAATGAAAGAAGATAAAGTAGGGTTGAGTAGGGGACAGACCTCGGTCGTACAACGCGTGACCAGATATAATGGTGCAGATATAAGTAGTTAAGTGTTTTTGCCTGCATTAAGTAGGTACGGGCGGTCAGCCCTTAAACATATGCGTGGACAATCATTGCGTAGCTAGAAGATAGAGCGTTTATAATTAAATTGTATTATAATGATAATCATTGTAGTGCAAACTTATAAGTACCTAATACATGTAAATGTGAGCTATAATAAAATGTATGCCTGAGCAAACTTGGGCAAGTAAGTATTATATTATATCTACCTAACAAGAAAAATAACTCACTGTAGTTTGTACACTTACATTTTATACGAAATATTCAGAAAAAGTTTGATATTGGTATGTGTTTAATTAAAAAGTTATATAACCACCTAACATACCTAGGATCTGTCATATAAAAAAATTACAGACTAGCTGTATTAAAAAATTTTTTGCAAAAAATTTTTTTCAAATGAAATCATCAATAGCTGCTTTTTATAGTAACACCACACCAACCCTCAATTAAAAAAAGTATTTATTAATTCGAACACTAATTACACAGATAGGATTAGGAATTAGACCTGTCCTTATGTATCGCAGTCATATATCTTATAACAAGTAAAAGCACTTAAATAAGTTACAAGAGTCGGATAATCGCTTTATCCGGTCCTGTGTGAGCAAATTTGCTCGTTTGTATACCGGAATAAATGGAAAAAAAATAAAAATAATTATTGAATATCAGTTAAAAAATATGTTACATATATACATATTTTTCAATAAAGTATCTTCAAGCACAACCAACTGAAATAGTACCTAAAAACTTTATATACAAAATATGCGGAAAGTATGTCATTTCTACACAAGTCTCGGTTTGTTGTGTTTTGTGTACTTAGGTCTAGGTCTACCTCGGGTCATAAAAATGACAATTCCGCAAGTGCATTCAATAACATTTTTAAATTATAATTACGTTTTTTAATATATATTTGGGATAAAAATATTAAATATATATTTACATTTGTTAAGTTTAATTAATTTATTAATAGTATTTACACTATAACATTAATAATATAGATAAGTAAACTTTTCGGGAAAATGTATACAAAAATATTTTCATCATCACATCGTCATCTATTTATTACACTTATTATACGTAAGCTCGAAAGTGGAACTTACAGGTAGTTAGTACCTATTTTGTAATAGATACTATTGGAACTTCTCTCTGAATGAGTAATATTGATCGGTATCTCATTCATTCAAAGTTCATACAAGCCGTTCAGTAACCTCAAGTGTACTGAAGTACGATGAATCTTTCCACGTAGGTAATTGCTTTACTCTAACTAAGCTGTAACCCGAAGTTCCTGTCACGCAAGTAGGTTTAATGTGAAAATTTTGTCACACGTTAATAGGGTTGTGACAGTAGGCTTCTTTAAATATAAAAGACAAGGTGAGTTACTGGTCAATCAAAATCAACGCACCACCACCATATCAATCAAATAACACTGGATGCCTCGTTCTATAAAATTTGTCATATAGGTAGGTATAGCTATGACCACGTAATCATGAGTGAAATGTATGAGAAAAGTGGCATTGATGTATTTTGTCATAAAAATCGTGAGATACTTACCTTGAAAAAAATAGAACGTTTTTTCCCATGACAGCTCCAGCGCGTCGCTTTTACGTAGTCCCATCGTAACCACGATATGTCGATATCATGTACAAATGGGTCCAAATATCGACACAGATATCAAAATTAAATACATATAACATATCTCATCATATAGATCGAGTGCAAGTGCAGACACACTTGGGCACGTGTATTATGTTGCACGATACTTGATGGTATTTCTTATTTCTGTAAGATTGTAGAGTAATCTTCTTTTTCGTTTCTACGTGGTGATAAAAGGTTGTGAACTTACAAAATTCAGGATATTGCTCAAAATTTCTTCGAAAGAGAGCAATAAGTACCTATCTACTTAATGAATGGTTGGCAACCCTAACACTATCATAAAATTAACCTTGTATTACGTGAGTGCACAATTAAGTCTCGTGTTACTGTTTGGTCATTTGGTGCCACGTGGGCGAGTTAACTTGGGTGTGCAGGATCTGGGTCTTGAGGTATGAGAAAACTATTTTATTCATTATTGATAGGCTTGCGCTTGACTACAATCTGTCTGATGGATAGCAATGATGAGGTCTAGGATGGAGCACACTTGCCTAAAAATGCCTATTCACACTTCTCTTGAAGACTCCCAGATTATAACTACTTATAATTGTAAAAAAATTAATGTAACGCTGTTGATTACTTTTCAAAAAAATAAATAGCTACTGGGAACATGGAACTTTGGAAGGAAGAGTGGACACTTTTGCCGTTTAAGTAAACTAAAGTAATTTATTTACATAAAAAGATTACATAATATAAGATAGAATACATAATATACGGGTTCGTATCAGAAACGTGGAAGAAAAGCGTTTCATTCGAGTAGGTACTGGACATCAACCATACAAGTATACCACTTCTCTCGGCATCGATACTGTGGTACAAAGGTGAAGAAGTTACTAGGTTATGGAGTTACTGAGCACACTCTTCACGAGTACGAGTATATCCTGTAAAAAACCGCTAACGTGCTGCGACTTTAAGGCACGGGTTTCCTCTCAGTTCCTCTCAAACCGAAAAGGTGTTACTTAATTGCTTTTGCCAGCCCCGATGGCGGAGTGTAGGTACGCTGGCTTCATACATCTTTGAAAAGTAATACTCACTTATTATTCTATTCTCTGTAGGTACCTACTTAGGTAACATAACAGGACGAAGAAGAAACAAAAGAATCACGTTCTTTTAGACTCACTTATTAAGAGATAACTGAAACTTTTAATGAAAGGAAGTCCTGCAGTAAATGAAAACCAAAAATTTTGTAATGAGCAATCAGTGAACGATAATTAAACTCGTGCCCGTTTTTATCGAAGATTAAATAGGCAGTAACTGACCGGTACTTCGAGGATGTAATAAATATCCACAATTCAAAAAACTCTCTTTTCTTATAAGTTATAACTTTAGCTAAAAATACAAAGCTTACCTTGTTAGTTTAACGGCGTAGACGGCGTTTTAAGTGATTTTTAGCGACCTGCAGTTTAAGAACTATAAAGACAGGTAACACTAAAACAACACAGAACAGGTAACAACTATAAAGGTACATTTAATATAATAAAATAAAATAAAAATAAAAAATAAAAAAGCCTTTATTTCCGAAACAGCGATTAATTTACATGTCATGATAAAACTTTGTCTAACTGTATGTCAAATGAAGTCAAAATTACATTGTTGTCAAAGGTACATTTATGGGTCTTTAATCTAAGATCGTTGTAAAGCAAAAACACGATTGGATAAAATTTTCTCGATAGAAAGTTCTCCCAAAAGTTGCTCCAAAATCTCAGTTTTTCTATGTTTTATCGGAAACTACAATGGATGTAATTGTAATTATTGTTTTAATGTATCGGTAATAATAATATCCTAAAACGCTTAGAACAGATTTTTTAAACTGGCTTAGTTTTTGAGTAATTAGGTAAAACGTCGTTTTTCTGCTATATTCTTCCGCGACGCTGCATGTCGCACCTACCAAATCTCCGTGAGAGTGAGAAAGACAAAAATAAATTCAATAAATCCCCTTAAGTTCTTACTTTACCACTCTCTCCGGGACCAAAAGCCTCACATCAAGTCAAAACGTCGCCATTTGTGTTCCAACATAATACGTATAAACTCTACGACTTAGTGCCGCTTGGAGCTAGTGGCTCCAATCTCCAAGCCGTTTTATTCTTCTTTTTTTCTTAGCCGTTTTCTTCGTTATCGTAATCGTTGGCGAATTCTGCTCCCGATTGGCTGACTTCAATCAGTGGGCAGAAATAGTAAACGATCACGATAACAATGAATACGTTTTTCTTATATTATCAATCGTAATCGTTGGCGAATTCTGCTCCCGATTGGCTGAGTTCAATCAGTGGGCAGAATTAGTAAACGATTACGATAACGATGAATACGTTTTTCTGTTTCCTAGTGCGGGATCTTCATTAGGTAAAGCATCCAAGTACCCCAAAGTCCATTGGCCTTAACGTAAGACCAAATGGAAATATTGCTCGTAGGACTCCTACGAGCCATATTATTTATTACTCTCCCAATGCAACTTCAAGTTCAACTTCTTCAGCTTTGCAACTTGACCAAGTCAAGTACCTAATGCAATTCTATAAACTATTAGCAGGCGTGGCAGTAGGTGTATACGGTATACCACTAGTAGTCGTATTAGTTTTACCACCTTTACTCTAACTCTATGACTACTCCATATTTATAAAGCAAAAACTACGTTATGATATTACAACGTACGTACCTACTCTGTTTTAATGTGATAATATGTCGTACCAACCGCCATTAAGTGGTCCGATACAAATCACACGGATATTTTCTCGCTAATAAAACCGCACATTTTATAATGAGATTGAAACAATTTGCGTTAACTTAAGGACAGATAAATATCTGCTATATATATAATCGTCGCTTTATACTATGATGGCGCTTAGTTATCTGAAGGATAATAAATAAAACAATTCATTCATTTATTGTCCTCATTTTTATTCATTTTCAATACAAATTTCGAGTAGATAGGTACTCCTAGTTCTATTCGCATAGGTAATGATGAAAAATAGTATGAATAACTCGGGGCCAAAATACTCATTTCCCTACTTCATTATTCGTTTCGTTTACCGATAGCTCTTAATCTGGCAAGCTGCAAAAATAATCTTTCGGGAACCATTATGAGGTGAATGGGATTTTTTAGCAAAGTTTTAATAAAAAACATGCAAATGGATGCATAAACGTTGCATAAACGTTATGCTCGCAAAATGCCTACGATGTATAATTTGCCTACTAATCCTCCTAATTGCAAAAAAATAAAAATAAAATAGATGTTGAATGAAAATGATACCTATCTACCGATGCCCAATTGACATGAATGACTATTAAAGTTATACTTACTTAATTACTTATTATTTTCTAAATTTCACTTGTCCATCATTCCTTGACCTATAGGTTTCAAATTATAATTTGGAACCATGCCTACACGCCATGTTTCTTGCATACTTTATTGTGGAACCTAAGAAGATACCTACTTACCTAAGTATGAAACACGTGAAGTTGTAAAACCTCAGGCCTTCGTTTTATTTGAAATGTATGTATGACAAACATCACGCGTTTTCGGAAGTTTTGATTGGCCAATCCGTAAATGAAGACTGTTTATCCACCAAGTTTGTCCATAGACTTTTGCAAACAAATTTCATCGTCTGTTCACCTCAAAGCGTTTGAGACTTCAGGCACGAGTAACTTTAAAGTTAAGCTAATACTCGCGTATCTCTAAGCAATTAATATTAAATATTTGTGGAGTATATCGAACTTACGCCGCGGTGTTTGCACAACACAATATCTTGGTTTAATCTATAAAAAATCAACAGCGCAGTGTTTGTATACGAGACACTTGATATGGAAAATATTTTATCACATATTCGGTATATTGGAATCAACAGGTTCATACACCTGGCCGCACCCTGATTTTACCATTTTAGTATATCTAAGACGTAGATTTAGCATCTGGACATCGTTTTGGAGCTAGCCCCAAACGATAACTACAACTTTTTTTTCTAGTCGGAATTTTGAAAAAAGCGGGATTCTTTCGTCGAAAGCGGGACATAGCAATAAAACGTATTTAATCAGAAGTTTTCAACATTTATCATTTTAATTGAATTCAAATTACGTTTACGTGACAATGGATAGCTAAAATACCCCTGGAGAATGTATTAAAAATATAACATTTTAAATCAGATTTACTTTATCGTTAAATATTTGAGTCTTATTCGACATCTGAATAAAAGAACACAAAATCAAAAAAAGTTTTATTCATTACAAAAATATGGCGTTTCAAGTTGAAATTTTCAAACAATAAGATCTGTAGAGTGAGTGTTACAAATTGCTACTTACGAGTTATCTCTTAAAAGCGGGACATTTTATTTTGATCTAAAAATCGGGACGTCCCGCCAAAATAGGGACGTCTGGCAACACTGACTACAACCTGTCTATATTTGTACGAGAACTGTGGGTAAAGAAGAGATGTAAAATAGGTATGATAGGATAGAATAAAAAAACTCTTCCATAAAAGAGTAGGTATAATGCCATCAAAGGCAAGAGACATTATACCTAAAAACAATTGTAATCACAGTATTAAAATTCCTACGAATTGCTATTATGTTAGCGTCGTCGTCAGGATCATTTTCACAAAGAAGCAGCAATATATACAGACTAGTTACTTCAATCAATTTTCCTCAGCTCCGCCTGTAATAATTAGGAGCTAATTACCTACCTCTAAATCATAAGGTTAGCACTTAGTTAGCTCACGCCTACCAACACCCGGCCCCTCCACGCCCGTGGGCAAACACAAACAACTTGTGCAAACAGCAACACGAATGTTTAACATTGGATATGACGGCTACCGAGAATAGATTACTGTCGACACAATTCAAGAGAGTGCGTGGACAGTTTTGAAGAGGTGTTTAAACTTTGGTTGACGCCTACTTGTGTATAGAAAACCTACAGCCATATATTATTCTAACTAGCAGATACCCGCGGCTTCGCCCGCGTAAATTTTAGTTTTCCCTATTCTCACGGGAACCGTCGATTTTTCCGGAATAAAAAGTAACCTTTGTGTTAATTTAGAGCGAAATCTATCTCCATTTTAACTTTCAGCCTAAAATTTTCAATCGTTGCAGCGTGAATGAGTATTTTTCCCACTGGAATAGTGAAAAACAAATATTCACGCGGCAGAAATAATTTCAGGATTTTTCCGGGATAAAAAGTAGCCTTAGTATTAATCGATATAATCTCTATTCCAAATCAGTTCAGTAATTACGGCATGAAGGCATATTATCTATCACTATTATCATGGAAACCATGAAATTTTCCGGGATGAAAAGTAGCCTATGTATTTATCCAGGATAAAATCTATCCTGAATTCCGAATTTCAGTCATATCAGTTCAGTAAGTGCAGCGTAAAGTAGTATTTTTCGCGTGTGAATATCTATTTTTCAGTTTTCCCGCGAAAACCATGGATTTTTTCGGGATAAAAAGTAGCTTTTTTATTAACCCAGGATATCATCTATCTCCATTCCAAATTTCAACGAAATCGGTCTTGTACTTGCGGCGTGAAGATTTTTTTTCGCGTGAATTTCGGTTTAACTAATCTCACGGGAACCATGGATTTTCCCGGGATGAAAAGTAGCTTACCCGAGATGCAATTTATCTCCATTCCAAATTTGAGCCAAATCGGTTCAGTAGTTGCGGCGTGAAGGAGTATTGAAGCTTGGTAAAATACGAACTTTGGAGCCCCGTTTCACCCCTTTAGGGGGGAATTTTGAAAACTCCTTTCTTACTGCACCCGTAGACCTCATTAGGAACCTGTGTGCTAAATTTGAAGTCTCTAGACCCAGGGGTTTGGGCTGTGCGTTGATATGTCAGTGACTGCGTGAGTCAGTATCTTCTTTGATACACCATGAAATTTTCCGGGATGAAAAGTGGCCTATGTATTAATCCAGGATAAAATCTATCTCCTTTCCGAATTTCAGTCATATCAGTTCAGTAAGTGCAGCGTAAAGTAGTATTTTTCGCGCGTGAATGTCAATTTTTCAGTTTTTCCGCAAAAACCATGGATTTTTCCGGGATAAAAAGTAGCTTTTTTATTAATCCAGGATATCATCTATCTCCATTCCAAATTTCAGCCAAATCGGACTTGTACTTGCGGCGTGAAGATTTTTTTCCGCGTGAATTTTGGTTTTTAACTAATCTCACGGGAACCATGGATTTTCCCGGGATGAAAAGTAGCTTATGTGTTAACCCAAGATGCAATTTATCTCCATTCCAAATTTGAGCCAAATCGGTTCAGTAGTTGCGGCGTGAAGGAGTATTGAAGCTTGGTAAAATACGAACTTTGGAGCCCCGTTTCACCCCTTTAGGGGGGGAATTTTGAAAACTCCTTTCTTAGTGCACCCTTAGATCTCATAAGGAACCTGCGTGCTAAATTTGAAGTCTCTAGACCTAGGGGTTTGGGCTGTGCGTTGATATGTCAGTGAGTGCGTGAGTCAGTATCTTCTTTGATATACCATGAAATTTTCCGGGATGAAAAGTAGCCTATGTATTAATCCAGGATAAAATCTATCTCCTTTCCGAATTTCAGTCATATCCGGTCAGTAAGTGCAGCGTAAAGTAGTATTTTTCACGCGTGAATATCAATTTTTCAGTTTCCCGCAAAAACCATGGATTTTTCCGGGATGAAAAGTAGCCTTTTTATTAATCCAGGATATCATCTATGTCCTTTCCAAATTTCAGCTAAATCAGTCTTGTACTTCCGGCGTGAAGATTTTTTTCCGCGTGAATTTCGGTTTTTAACTAATCCCACGGGAACCATGGATTTTCCCGGGATGAAAAGTAGCTTATGTGTTAACCCAAGATGCAATTTATCTCCATTCCAAATTTGAGCCAAATCGGTTCAGTAGTTGCGGCGTGAAGGAGTATTGAAGCTTGGTAAAATACGGACTTTGGAGCCCCGTTTCACCCCTTTAGGGGGGGAATTTTGAAAAATCCTTTCTTAGTGCACCCCTAGACCTCATAAGGAACCTGTGTGCCAAATTTGAAGTCTCTAGACCCAGCGGTTTGGGCTGTGCGTTGATATGTCAGTCAGTCAGTGTCTTCTTATATATATTTAGATATATAAAAATCTTGTGTCAGTATTTGTTACCAAGCTCCTTCGAAACGTCTCGACCGATTGTTATGAGATTTTTTGTCTACATTTGGTAGGTCTGAGAATGGGTCGTAAGCTATTTTTCCATACCTCTGTATGGAAAAACAACGACTCTCGGGTCAGCTAGTATACCTATAAGAATAGACACGTTTGGACTGTGGACCTAGTAGATAATAAAATTTATTGTAACATACAACCACAAATGACGTTTCATTCAATAATTTAGTAACGAAGTAGTCGAATACATCGTTAATTTAGATATCAGGTAAGATCCCAGCTAAGCACTTAAAAAAATCATGCATGCGATCATTTTGATGATTTAATGTTATAAATTTGATTATTAATGTTAAAAAACCTCACTCAATATACATATAGATTTTACTATACCACACGTAAAAAATGTACAGCTATGTTTATGAACAAAGCTACAACTTTGATCAAACACCCCCTCAAAATTGCTAACACACTCTTGTACAATGAAATATTAAAATGCTAATTTAGTCAATGTACAGTGCTTTATTAAGCTATGTGACCAGCAACCTGTCCTAGATATGCTTGGGAAAGAAATAATACAACATTCCAAGCAGCAAAATGCGTATGTCACTGAATAATATGGAATTGTGTAAAAAATAAGAGATTTGGAAAATTCCACATAATAACTACCTATAATATTATTGTTAATAATTAAAATAAGTTAAGTATTGGGTTTCTTTTGTATAATATTAATATTAGCTATGCACGGTACTGGAAGGTGTTCTGCTGACACTGCTGACACTGCGACATCATCATGCTAATTACTACCTAATTAATGTAGTTAAGGGGTTTCGGCCAAAGAAGCCCGCGAAAGAAGCTATGAAAGATCATAGGACTTTTTGTAGGAATTGATAGTAAGTATTGTTGTATTTTTATGATCATTATGAACGCCTGTGCTTGACTTGGAAAGCAATGATGAGGTCTAGGTTAGAGCGTACCTAGAAAATGGCTAGGTATTCATTGTAATTTCTTGAGGGCACCCAGATTTTTCTTGGCTAGAAACACGGACGCTGGTGTTCCATTGGAAGTAAATGTACCTATAATTGTTTATTAATGTACCTATAATTTTAATTATGATTATTGATGCGAAAATTCGCTTATTAAATTTTATTTATTTATATAGGTAGGTAGGTACTTAGATACTTGCAAAGTTAAGTTAAATTTACTCTACTTTCGAGAACTCAAACTGTCAATAGAGTAAACTTTGATCTCTACAAAAGTTTCAGTTGTCTCTGTGAGTCTGTACCTACTAGTACTAAGTATCTCGTAATCGATAATACCCTTACAGTAGGCAGGTACCTAATCGTAAAATATTTAACTTTATCTTACCACAAATATACACGGTAGGTAGGCGTATATTCCGCATACGTCGCTCGCATTGAAAAAGGGTGCGTTTACGGACATTGCAGTTTTCGTGGAGTTTTCGGTACATATTGTGACTAGAATAAACAAAATATAATGGAACTAAAAATAAAAACACAAAGATTGGTCTTTCATCTACAATTCGTGGTAGAAAAATTGGTTAAAAATCTTTACTTTTAGTACTATAAAAATAGTTTAAATCATCTCTTCTCACAAAATTGGCGATTTAGGAGTGAGTTTCGGTACATTTTTCTGTAAAAACATACCGATTTTATGTCTTTTAAAAATATCAACTGACAGTAGATATGTTCATCTATACACGGTGGTAGAAAAAATAACAAAAAAAAGACAAACAGTAAATGAAAAAAAATGAAGTTCGCGTGCACTGTTTTCACATATTTTGCTTACAAGCGTAAATCTTAAAGAGGTTACAATAAGGGTTATTTTATTTTACTCGGTCACAGGTTTCTACTATTTCAAAATTCAAATATCAATCAGTCAGCCTTTGGCTGCCTTCGCGAGTGGGACTGCACGTCGTTTGCGAGCAGTTGCTGATTGAAAAACATCGCTGTACGTACACGGATATTTGGCAATAACTATCTTGATACTTTACGTAATACTGTCCTGACATATTTTTCAAAACAGTAACCTACAGTACCTACAATATTATATTTTATTATAATTAGCTAGAATTGAGTTTATTTATTTTATTCCATTTATTTTATTTGTTCCCCAAGCGTACTAGTGACCTGGAGGTATACTTAGAAGACTACTACTGGTAACTGGATCTCCTAGACGTATAGAGCTAGCCGTCTCGAGTTTAGGCTCGTTTGTTAGTTATGAAAAGACCTTTCCACTTGACTTGGTGGAGTGAGCTGAAGGTATACTTCGAAGACTACTACTGGATCTCCTAGACGTATAGAGCTAGCCGTGCCGAGTTTGGCCAGTTTTGTAAGTTATGAAAAGACCTTTCCACTTGACTTGGTGGAGTGACCTGAAGGTATACTTCGAAGACTACTACTGGATCTCCTAGACGTATAGAGCTAGCCGTGTCGAGTTTGGGCTCGTTTTGTTAGTAATGACAAGACCATTCCACTTGACTTGGTTGAGTGACCTGAAGGTATACTTCGAAGACTACTACTGGATCTCCTAGACGTATAGAGCTAGCCGTGCCGAGTTTGGGCTCGTTTTGTTAGTTATGACAAGACCTTTCCACTTGACTTGGTTGAGTGACCTGAAGGTATACTTCGAAGACTACTACTGGATCTCCTAGACGTATAGAGCTAGCCGTGCCGAGTTTGGGCTCGTTTTGTTAGTTATGACAAGACCTTTCCACTTGACTTGGTTGAGTGACCTGAAGGTATACTTCGAAGACTACTACTGGATCTCCTAGACGTATAGACTATAGAGCTAGCCGTGCCGAGTTTGGGCTCGTTTTGTTAGTTATGACAAGACCTTTCCACTTGACTTGGTTGAGTGACCTGAAGGTATACTTCGAAGACTACTACTGGATCTCCTAAACGTATAGAGCTAGCCTCTAGCTAGCTGAATGATTAATGACCGAGTCTGCAGCGAGATAATTACACTACTATAGTAGTGCAGCCTCCGTGTGCAACATAGTAGTGTTATTATCTCGCTGCAGACTCGGTCATAAATCATTCGAGTGTCTCGCTCACCGACATCGTGCCGGCCGACGAGCGCAGCCGCGTGTGCAACATATGCGGGGAAGTGAGAGGCTGCACCACTATAGTTGTGTTATTATCTCGCTGCAGACTCGGTCATAAATCATTCGAGTGTCTCGCTCACCGACATCGTGCCGGCCGACGAGCGCAGCCGCGTGTGCAACATATGAGGGGAGGTAAGAGGCTGCCAACTATAGTAGTGTTATTATCTCGCTGCAGACTCGGTCATAAATCATTCGAGTGTCTCGCTCACTGACATCGTGCCGGCCGACGAGCGCAGCCGCGTGTGCAACATATGAGGGGAGGTAAGAGGCTGCCAACTATAGTAGTGTTATTATCTCGCTGCAGACTCGGTCATAAATCATTCGAGTGTCCCGCGTGTGCAACATATGCGGGGAGGTGAGAGGCTGCCAACTATAGTAGTGTTATTATCTCGCTGCAGACTCGGTCATAAATCATTCGAGTGTCTCGCTCACCGACATCGTGCCGGCCGACGAGCGCAGCCGCGTGTGTAACATATGCGGGGAGGTGAGAGGCTGCCAACTATAGTAGTATTATCTCGCTGCAGACTCGGTCATAAATCATTCGAGTGTCTCGCTCACCGACATCGTGCCGGCCGACGAGCGCAGCCGCGTGTGCAACATATGCGGGGAGGTGAGAGGCTGCACCACTATAGTTGTGTTATTATCTCGCTGCAGACTCGGTCATAAATCATTCGAGTGTCTCGCTCACCGACATCGTGCCGGCCGACGAGCGCAGCCGCGTGTGCAACATATGAGGGGAGGTAAGAGGCTGCCAACTATAGTAGTGTTATTATCTCGCTGCAGACTCGGTCATAAATCATTCGAGTGTCTCGCTCACCGACATCGTGCCGGCCGACGAGCGCAGCCGCGTGTGCAACATATGAGGGGAGGTAAGAGGCTGCCAACTATAGTAGTGTTATTATCTCGCTGCAGACTCGGTCATAAATCATTCGAGTGTCTCGCTCACCGACATCGTGCCGGCCGACGAGCGCAGCCGCGTGTGCAACATATGCGGGGAGGTGAGAGGCTGCCAACTATAGGAATGTTATTATCTCGCTGCAGACTCGGTCATAAATCATTCGAGTGTCTCGCTCACCGACATCGTGCCGGCCGACGAGCGCAGCCGCGTGTGCAACATATGAGGGGAGGTAAGACGCTGCCAACTATAGTAGTGTTATAATCTCGCTGCAGACTCGGTCATAAATCATTCGAGTGTCTCGCTCACCGACATCGTGCCGGCCGACGAGCGCAGCCGCGTGTGTAACATATGCGGGGAGGTGAGAGGCTGCCAACTATAGTAGTGTTATTATCTCGCTGCAGACTCGGTCATAAATCATTCGAGTGTCTCGCTCGCCGACATCGTGCCGGCCAACGAGCGCAGCCGCGTGTGCAACATATGAGGGGAGGTAAGAGGCTGCCAACTATAGTAGTGTTATTATCTCGCTGCAGACTCGGTCATAAATCATTCGAGTGTCCCGCGTGTGCAACATATGCGGGGAGGTGAGAGGCTGCCAACTATAGTAGTGTTATTATCTCGCTGCAGACTCGGTCATAAATCATTCGAGTGTCTCGCTCACCGACATCGTGCCGGCCGACGAGCGCAGCCGCGTGTGTAACATATGCGGGGAGGTGAGAGGCTGCCAACTATAGTAGTGTTATTATCTCGCTGCAGACTCGGTCATAAATCATTCGAGTGTCTCGCTCACCTACATCGTGCCGGCCGACGAGCGTAGCCGCGTGTGCAACATATGAGGGGAGGTAAGAGGCTGCCAACTATAGTAGTGTTATTATCTCGCTGCAGACTCGGTCATAAATCATTCGAGTGTCTCGCTCGCCGACATCGTGCCGGCCGACGAGCGCGCCTCTCACCTCCCCGCATATGTTGCACACGCGGCTGCACTCGAATGATTTATCACCGAGTCTGCAGCGAGATAATAACACTACTATAGTGGTGCAGCCTCTCACCTCCCCGCATATGTTGCACACGCGGCTGCGCTCGTCGGCCAGCACGATGTCGGTGAGCGAGACACTCGATTGATTTATGACCGAGTCTGCAGCGAGATAATAACACTACTAAAGTTGGCAGCCTCTCACCTCCCCGCATATGTTGCACACGTGGCTGCGCTCGTCGGCCGGCACGATGTCGGTGAGCGAGACCCTCGAATGATTTATGACCGAGTCTGCAGCGAGATAATAACACTACTATAGTTGGCAGCCTCTCACCTCCCCGCATATGTTGCACACGCGGCTGCGCTCGTCGGCCGGCACAATGTCGGTGAGCGAGACACTCGAATGATTTATGACCGAGTCTGCAGCGAGATGATAACACTACTATAGTTGGCAGCCTCTCACCTCCCCGCATATGTTGCACACGCGGCTGCGCTCGTCGGCCGGCACGATGTCGGTGAGCGAGACACTCGAATGATTTATGACCGAGTCTGCAGCGAGATAATAACACTACTATAGTTGGCAGCCTCTCACCTCCCCGCATATGTTGCACACGCGGCTGCGCTCGTCGGCCGGCACGATGTCGGTGAGCGAGACCCTCGAATGATTTATGACCGAGTCTGCAGCGAGATAATAACACTACTAAAGTTGGCAGCCTCTCACCTCCCCGCATATGTTGCACACGCGGCTGCGCTCGTCGGCCGGCACGATGTCGGTGAGCGAGACACTCAAGTGATTTATGACCGAGTCTGCAGCGAGATAATAACACTACTATAGTTGGCAGCCTCTCAACTCCCCGCATATGTTGCACACGCGGCTGCGCTCGTCGGCCGGCACGATGTCGGTGAGCGAGACACTCGAATGATTTATGACCGAGTCTGCAGCGAGATGATAACACTACTATAGTTGGCAGCCTCTCACCTCCCCGCATATGTTGCACACGCGGCTGCGCTCGTCGGCCGGCACGATGTTGGTGAGCGAGTCACTCGAATGATTTATGACCGAGTCTGCAGCGAGATAATTACACTTCTATAGTGGTGCAGCCTCTCACATCCCCGCATATGTTGCACAAGCGGCTGCGCTCGTCGGCCGGCACGATGTCGGTGAGTGAGACACTCGAATGATTTATGACCGAGTCTGCAGCGAGATAATTACACTACTATAGTGGTGCAGCCTCTCACCTCCCCGCATATGTTGTACACGTGGCTGCGCTCGTCGGCCGGTCCGATGTCGGTGAGCGAGACACTCGAATGCTTTATGACCGAGTCTGCAGCGAGATAATAAATAAGCTTAGAACGAAGTTATTTCGTTATAATAAAATACCTAAATGACAAAATATAAAATTTTATCTCAAAGTATCAAAATCGCGTTGATTCACTCATTTCAAGGCACCTTTGTGTGAGTGTAGGCCGTGCGTATGTATTTAGTCCGATTTGATACCTATCTATTTTGGGAGCACGTCCTTAACCGCAGTAAAATTCACTGCCGCCATTGCTGATACAAGGAAATAAAAACAAACGAGCCCCGTGTGTGTCCGACACGAAGTCCTTGCGTCAACAAAGCATCGTCCACGCGCTAATATATTCAACACGGCGATTGATGAAGTATAAAATTTCTTAGTACCGTCTCACTCACAATGGAATTATGATAATTTATCGGTTGGCTTGTGCCGGCCGAGTGTGGGAGCGCGCGCGGCACGGGCTTTCCCACGGCATTGCGACGCGGCGAAGAATGTCTGCTTCTGTATAAACTTGTGCGTCACTTACGCTCTTGTTCAGCGGAAAAACAAAACGGGTTTGAAACAAGAACGTCGCAAGTGACGCGTGATCACACCGAGCGGTACTTTCGGTGGCTCGGAAAGGCTTTTGTCTGTGAGTTAAGACGTTTCGCGGTCTGGAGGGTTAAGACAGAATTAGAGTAGGTAGCGTCACGGCAGTTTCGACCGCACAATGGGTCGGTGTCGAGTCGACTAGCGGTGCTGGGAACTACTCACACCTTTGCACTGATAAAGTAATGTTATTATTTTTGTAGCTAATTAAATCCGGGTTCTTACTTTATCTACAAAACGACATATTAAGGAATGAATTAATTTCATCAAGGTTATTAAGTAGTTTTTCGGGATAAAATGTAGCCTCTATTCTATTTAGATCTTTGGCATGGAATACTACCTTTTCTCAATTCCCATTTTCCATCTGAATGAGTTCAGTTTTATTGTTGTCAATTGTCATGTAAAAAAAATAGAATCACACTACAATAAAACAATAGTTTTAGTTATTAAATAATAGTTTTAGTTAGATAAGGTAGGTACCTACTAATATTTCATACCCAATAGGTAGAATAGGTGCAGGAATGTGTGCACCGATATCCTAATACGTAGTAGGTAGGTCCTATCTACCTATGTGTTTCTATTGGCAACCATTATACACCTAGGTACCTTATACACATTTAGCCTACATATATTTTTTTTCGATTCCAAAAATACGTTCATTAGGTTTCTGTTTTTGCTCAGTAACTAGAGTTACCTGGTTCAATAGAACAACTTATGTGTATAAGTTATTGTATAATGACTTACTGTGTTATGCCACCAGTCACCACGTCTAAGTTGGTCTGGTAAATTAGGTATATAATTACCTACCATTTTAGGTATAGGTAATATGTTTTAATACATTATTATATTCTATTCTGCCTAGGTAAGTAACCTATTCAATTAAGACTGGAATTTTGCGGAGGCGTTAGTAAATAAAATAGTTAGATTAAAAGTACTTCGTATAACTACTAGGTACCTAGTATATGACGTATACTACCCACTTGCCTACTGAGCAAATATTAATTCTGTATAAATTATAATTTTACCAAGAAGAACACGGTAAAGGTACTTACACCATTATTCTATGGATTACCTTATTAAAAATAACACTTTTTGTATCAATGTATTTCAATGTAGAGCAGTAACTTTCAAACTGTCACAACTCAGGTTAGTGCAAACTATAAAGCCACCGGAACTGTTTCTTACTGATAATTTCATATTATGTTACCGGTAAAAAGTTTACATTATAGCAATTTCTATCCGTCTGTCTGTACTACTGTAGGACTGACGGAGACGATAACGTGTCGCGTGTGTTGGAGACCTGTGGACAGAAATTTAAGGGTTGCCACCTGCTCGTCTTTTAGAAAAATTCACTGAATAATGAAATATGTAAAATGTTATTTAATGGATATGTTTTAGATAATATAGGTATTTAGTGAAATGTAAGAGGTATATACAGTATACCTAAAGTAATACAAGAAATAACGATTAAAAAGTAGATAGGTACACATAGGTACATATTTTCAAATAATTGACAATAAATATGTAAGAAATAACATTTTTGGAGTGTACTTTCTTGGAAGTATGTAATATTATATGTGGTATAGATTTATTATCGATGGACAAGTTTTGCGATTAAGTTGCGCACTATTTGAAAACACGTAGATACATCTAATTAGGTTTACTAAAAATCATTGATAAAACAAAATTAAATAAAAGCGATGCATTTTTTTTAATCATATGATAATATTTAGAAAAATTAATTTATTAAAATAGTAAATCCCTAGGCATTTTTGAGTGTCTGCAGATTTTTTGTCCTTATTATTATCGATAACTTAAAATTTTGGGGATTTTGAGACGTCGCTTTTCTTTTGTAATCTTAGTTAAAAAGATGTAGACAACAAAAGATCGCGACAGTGATTTAATAAGCCGCCACGAGACTGCAGGGGCTGGGGCTGGGGTTTGGGGAACGTGACGTCATTGTGCTGGTTCGCCTCAAGGGGAGCGTCTGCGCAGCTTTGCCGAGGGTGCGCGTGGGAACGCGTGCTGGCCAGGTGCCGTCAGCTGACTACCTTGGAGCAGTGCACAGCTGTACAGCTGTTCACAGTTTAATAACTGCGGCACTTTTAACCGACTTCAAAAATAGGAGGAGGTTCTCAATTCAGCGGAATCTTTTTTTTTGTTTGTTTTTTTTTTTTTTAATTTTAAGACATACATATTTATTAATAATTTTGTGTTTTTTTTTAAATACTAAGTTGCTGTGGATATTATGATGTTTAATACGTCATTCAATTGTATTTATCAAAAACATATTGTGTTTCAATCACGAGTGGATATTATTTTGGAAGTGATGATAGTGAAAAAAGTACTAAAAGTACTTTTTTTCACTAGCCTCAATTTACCCCATTAAAATGATTGCGCAATTTATTTTCTTCATAATATTTCATAACTTTGTACATTTACATCCTACACACCAGCAAAAAATAAATTAACTTAAATTCAAAGGAAAAAAATCTAGAAATATTTAGTTTATGATTTTTAAATTTATTAAAGGAGAAATACCCATATTCCTCAAAGGTTTACTTATTTTATAGTTGAGTCGTAGGTACGTAGGTAATTATAATATGTTAGAAAACTTAAAAAATATAGCTCGAAAAACCATTTCCTTAGGCAGTTCACAGAACAGAAGTCCACTTTTTCAGGTCATATTATACTTAAGTATGTATATTTTCCCTTTCATATAGACCCTAAATATATCAAATTTTAATACCATTAATCAAAGTCAAAATTCGAGTTGACCTGTAACCCAGCCCTTAAATTTAAATTATTTCGTAATTTTAAAACTCTGTGATTGTAATGTAAAAAAAATATTGCATAAAAACTTTTTAGCTAGGAACCTATTTCAAAACTGCCCCTCGAATAACTCCGAGCGTGGCACCCCTATTTTTATCACGGGCGCTTTGCCACAATCGGTGTAGGGCGCATAAAAGCGGAGTGTTCACGAGCGCGCGCGCCAGTCTCTCACAAATCGCCGCGAGAACAACAATGATCCTTCCCACTCGCACCATGTCCCCTCCGCACGGGGCCTTCCACCCGCCGGCGCACGCGCACCCCGACGAGGAGCCCGTCTCGCGCACGTACCAGTACCGCAAGGTGATGAAGCCCATGCTGGAGCGGAAGCGGCGCGCGCGCATCAACCGCTGCCTCGACGAGCTCAAAGACCTCATGGTGACCGCCCTCCAGGCCGAAGGCGAGAACGTCTCCAAGCTCGAGAAAGCTGACATCCTGGAGCTGACAGTGCGCCACCTTCACAGTCTGAAGAGACGAGGACAGTTAGTGTTGAACCCTGAAATGTCTTACGCGGAACGTTTCCGAGCAGGTTTCGCGCAGTGTGCGACGGAAGTGTCACAGTTTATTACGAACGCGACGGTGGCAGCCAACGCTATGCATCGCCAAGGTCCTGTGGACCCTCAGGCTGGGGCGAGACTGTTGCAGCATTTGAGCAATTGTATCCGGAGGCTGGAGAGCCCGCAAGTGGTTCAGCCTCAACCGATAGCTCCTGCGGTAGCGAGGCCTACGCCCGTGCAAGCGGTAGCCCCCGCCTCGGGCCAACCGCAGCCACCTGCCGCACCTCAACCTCCTCAAGGGCCTCAGGCGGTCCTCAGAACGTCGACAGAAAGGAAGAGACCGGCAGAGGAGCTAATCGACGTGGAGACGGTCTCCGCGAAGAGACTGTACGCGCCGCCCTCGCCGCCTCACAGCCCCGCCTCCTCTTCGGAAACAGACTCCGCCCAGTCGATGTGGCGGCCGTGGTGACCGCCACCCCTCGCCGTGATCTCGTATGCTCACCATCCAGGATTGTGACAACCGTGTGATAGTTATCAATGTTTTGTTGTTTGATACCGTTAACGTTCCTAGAACCGATGTGTGTTGATGTACTCCTAATGCATGAACTTTGATTCGATTTGTTGAAGTTTGTTTTTAATTTAAATAAAAGTAAGGTTTTGTTTTTTGTAAACATACTGTTGTTATTATCCTTCATCGTCTTCCGCGTCGGTAGCATTTATGTTAAAGTTGATAAGTACCATAGCATAGCGTAGCACCTAAGTGAAAACTGTGATACCTGTTCGTAGTAGCCGCTCGGATAGGATTTTTGTTAGTATATAGCTACTGAAGCTACTAAAGCTTTTTTAAATCTTAATCGCAATAAGATTAAAAGAAAAATAAAAGAGTTTCGTATAAAATTTAATTGTTTCAGTTTATTCCCTAAATAAATATTGTAAACTTAAGAATCCTGAAATCAGAAATACCGTATTCTGCAACTGAGATCAGGTTGGTAGGTAAATAGGTATAGGTGAAGCAGATAAATAAAATACATAAGTCATGTGTCTACATTAGTATCTTAAAACATAAACTAACATAAAATAATACGTTCCCTGAAATCTTATTTTTAGCCTAAAACTGATAAAAGTCTCATGGATGTCTTTATCACTCTAAAGTCTAACGCTTCATGGGCTTTTCTTTAGTTGAAATGTTTGTGCTTAGTTTCGTATTTGATTTTTTATAAGCTGTTGCCCGCGGCTACGCCCGCGTTCGGTTTTTCACAAATCTCGAAAAGCAATTTTTCAATTCGGACCAATGCCTAGTTTCTTAGATTATCATGTCCAAACAAACAAACAGACAAACTCTTCAGCTTTATAATACAAGTAGTATTGATACAATAGGTATACTTGTAGGATTTGTGTTATGTCTTCAAAGTCAATTATAATTAAATCCGCGGCGAATCCAAAATATCATGTTACGCTGAGAAAACTGGAAAGCGTGTGAACGAAATGATAATTTAATAAACAGCGAAATCCTTGCTACGTCCGCAATAAATTATGGTAAAATATTTAAATTTTATATTATTAAATACTGTTTTTGACATAAATGAGTAAAAGCATAAACTTGTATGTTGATATCTACTAAATAAAAAGATAAAAACAAACCGTAAAACCACGTTGCTTAATTAGTTTATTATTTAACATAACTGTTAGAGTGGTAATAATACTTACTTACTCCGAAAAAAAAAAGAAACATTATTCTTAGTGTAAGACCGCCTTTGTTTGTAAAATTAGTTTTGTTTTTTTATTTGTATTTCTATTGTCTTATTTAATGACATCCGATAAAAAGTACCACACACGCGTTCTGACGTTACTAAAGCTACAGGTAAAGCTTCAATATTTTGATCAGTAATCATTAGTCGTATTTGATACCTAAACACACTGAGTCTAATAGATAGGTCTAGATAGGTCTTTTTCGGATTGCTTAAATATCTACCTATAACCGATAATTTTATGACCCCAGATCCCAAAGTTAGCTTTTCTAGGATGGAAGTTTAATTTTATTAAATCTACGATCACTTCGAGCCCTTTTCTCTAAATCCTGAGACCATTTTAAACAACGAAAACTGTTATTTTAACATTAGATACTTATGTTGATAGTTGATAAATAATTGCCGCTGTCAACAATCTCTCTACCATAGCTAGCATTGCCAGGCGTCCGGATAGATCCGGTAATAGCTAGGCTTTTTGATTGCGTGTCCGGCCAAAATAACCGGTGTCCAGCTTGTCCGGCTTTTGTCAGGCTTTTTACAATTCGCAATCCAGCGAGCGCCGAACGTGGCTGAACAAGATATGTATAAAATCAAAAAAGCTTGATGTTACATATTTTTTTGTCGTAGTTAGACACCAAAACCTCGACAATGTAGGGTGTCCGGCCTTTTTACCCAAATGTCCGGCCAAGTTGGCTTGTCTGTCCGGCTATTAGGTTTGGCGACCTGGCAACCCTAACCATAGCCATGTTACAACTTACAAATCGATTCTCATTGCACGCTTCGAAAACTAAAATATTGTTTAATGAATAAATGTAATCAATATAAAACGCATGACAGCCTATCAAACGGATATGTCATTCCCATTTTTTACAGTTTTCAAAGCGATGGATATTGCAGAAAACGAATCGATGTGACATGTCAAGCCATTAAGGACTGTTCTGTATGGGATATCAAAGGGCCGCTGTCAAAAATGTACAACAAAAAGTACGAGTAGGTTTGTCATTCTGCCAGTTCTTGAGTCTCGTATACACTGATAGGCATCTAACCGCGTGCGAAACCGCAGGCAGCAGCTAGAGTATAATAAAAGTAATCATGAAATATTCAAGAGTGGCTCGCAGGCGGGTAAATGTCAATTCTCACGCTGTCAGACTATCGCGAACATCAGGCGCAACGAACGGTTGTTCGAGACCTAAAGATATTATTTTCGAGCAATGAACTGATGTCGATTTTCTCAAGACTTTTATTCGATAATAAAATAAAGGCTAGCTCTCTAGATCGCTTGTGCAATCATGACTTTCGATTCTGCATCTGTCTATCTTAGGGTCAATATACACCGCGGCAGATTGGAATGGAAGTGACTTTTTTTACATAGCATAATGAACATATTATGTCAATTGTAACTATAACATGCAAAATAAATAATTCTTGAGAATGCGCGAGGATTCCCCGGAAGACGCGCGACCTTTTTGGCTCCTATTTAAGTTGTATCTTATACAGATCATGCTATGAAAAAAAAGTCACTTCCATTATATTCCGCCGCAGTGTAAATTGACAGTGTGCTAGAAATCCTTCTTCACACGCGGCTTTTATTTAGATAAACTGTCATAATATTATATTTGACCCACATAATAGTATGGAAGAGAATCATTACTGGCTATCTGTAAAAAAACTTTTTTAATATGCCAGATTTCTACCAGTAAATCGACAAAATTCACAAAGTTCGCAGTTTTTACTATTATTTATTATTAAACTATTGGACAAAACGGATAGAAGTACAGGTTGACTGGGAGCTTCTGACGGTTCCGTGGAATAAAATCCTCTATTTGTACGTAAATATGAAAAAAAAACGTTAATCAGTACCTACCTACGGACTTTTGGAATAGTTCTAATTTTCAAAAGTAAGCTCCTCTACGCAAGTATAAACGTTAAGGGGTTTCGGTCCAAGCGGCTCGCGAAATTCAAATTTTATTTAATTTTTCGCATATTGCAGGCTTATTTACATCGTAGTCTAATGGCCATGAGTTTTGCGAGCATAACGTTTATGTATCTATATATATTATGTACCTATTTAATAAAAACTTTGCTCAAAAAGCTCCCATTCACCTCTTATTAGTTCCCGAAAGATTATTATCTGCAGTTTCCCAGATTTGGAGATGTAGCTGCTTGTAATAACCATATCGTCGGCACTACATACTACAGCAATCAGCATCGCGTCACGCAGAACACCCCACGTCCACACCTTGCGCCAAGCTATCGGGAACCAAGATGAAGTAAATGAGTAACTTTAACCGAAGTTTTACAGTTTGTTTTTTAGTTTTTTAAGTATAAAAAACATAAAGATGCATAAACGTTATGCTCGCCAAACTCATTGCCATAAGCTTACGGTACTCAAGTCCACTATTTGCGAAAAACTAAAATATAAAATATTATGAATTTTCGCGCCATGATGAAGCCTATCCACCTTAAGTAAAAAGTTATTACTGTAAGTTACAAACCGATAGGTACTCTAAATAATATTTTCATTCTGTATCCCAGATGAATTATTCAGATATTTCAATCAATTATTGAGCAATCCTGAGCAATTGTGCTATGCTGTTAATACTTTAAGGTGGAAATAGAAATATTTATTGTTATTTTATTAATATCTATGACTTCTAAGTAACTAAGGTACTCGTAGGTAGATACTAGATACCAATCTAAGTTATGTCTAATACCTAAAAATTTAATAAAATCAGTACAATAAAATACATCGAAATCTATTTTCAGTATTTAAGTAGGTAGGTACCTACTTTAATTAAATTTTTATATTATTTCTTCTAATGTATAGAAACTTTCAAATCTCGATGTATTGGAGATAATATATCTCGATGTATTGTAATGATATATTTTGTTATGTAAACTATTTTTATAGGATCTACATGTATACCTATTATCTAGCCATACTTTACCTCTTATGTCTATGGTGATAGGTATAAGGTAAGTAAAATTAGAATCGTTAAATAACATGGGTAAGGGTGCTGGTAAGCAATTTAAATAGCTGTTAGTTACCCAGAACCAAACCAATATCACGATAGTGGATAAAGTACATATACCTACCTACTTAGGTACTGCGACTTTTAATTCGATGCCGTAACATCAAGTTTCCTACATTAAAATCCTCCTATATTTCACCAAAATATTTTAACATGAGGGAAGTGACTTCTAAGCAAAATAATATTCATATGAAATGCGCTGATTATATTTATTTTTTTTGTTTATTTAGTTTCCCAAACATAACAGTTAAAAACGTCGTGTTACTGCATCGAATTAAAGTCGGAGTATAGGTAGGTATAGCTCAATACATCTATGTCGTGATAGATGCATGTAAATAGGTGGCGACTAGCGATGGCGTGCCAATCACAATAAACGAGACCAGAACGAAAAGACGAAAGCAGTTAACCTTTCTTTAATGTTAAATCTCTAGTAACTTTTGTTTTATTGCCCAATTAACGCGGAGAGTAAATAATCCACGGCTATCACAACAATAACACAAAATTGCTGTATCGATGGCGCCACGGTACACAAACTTGAATTGCAATTTTTCATGTACTCTGTTATAGGCTTACGAAATCGCTCGTATAACGAAACTTTTTAATAGACTACTAATTTCTGGAATAGTACCAAATAAATAATCGGCGTTCGCAACATTGCACTAAGATCTTTAAAAAAATATATAGGTAGGTATGTATTAGGTATGAAAAAAACCACGTTAATGTGGTAGGTAGGTGCTGCCCTAAGGTATTGCCAAACAATTTTCTGCAACTTGCCAAATATTATGATTTATGGAGTTATTCTTATTTTGTCTATGGAAAAAGATATGTCATCGAATACATAATCTGTGGGTTGGCGATGCAGCCGAAGATGTTAGGCCAGCCATAGACTATCATTCTATCGTCCAATCGTCATGATACTGCAGGCTTGATACAATCTGCAGTTCGTCCATATTATGTATAGGTATCGTTCCACACATGAGCAGTTAAAATTGTCCAATCAGCAGCGGCTTTCAGTTGAAGCCCATGGCGTCACCAGTGTCAGAGGGCGATGTTTTCATCCAATCGGCATGATCAAGCCTAAAATGGAAATTCGATTATGGCGTCAAGTATAACTGTCATGTGCCAAATATGATGGTCGGACGATAGAATGGATGGTCTCTGATTGGCCTTATCATACTTGTTTGTAAGGTGCTAGTATAAGCCGAACAGTTGCATTGCAACGGAACCAGAAGTAGCCAGCTTGGGGCCAGAAATGGCCCTAGGCTCCCACCAGACCGGGTCTGAACCAAACTTAATAAAATTCCAAACTGATGACCCTACTACGTCAGGGAGGTCGTCAAATATAATTAAAGAAGATTTGGAAATAAGTTCAAACTTTTCAGCCAAAATAATTTCAGCAGCTATCGAACGTTAATGGCATCAAAGGAAGAACAAAAACCAGCGTGCTCTTATATGGTGGCCAATCGCCGTAACATTTTACCTTTTTTCAGGCCCTTATTAGAGCTGACGATTATCGTCGGTGAACGCACGCGCGCCCACTGTCGGCCCGCTATTGTAATTGGGTGTCGTTGCGTGCTCGGCCGTGGGAAGCCGCGGTGAAAACCTCTCCAAGAGCGCCGAAGCCCGCAATTTGTATTTAGTTATGGCCGTGAGATATTTGATTTAAGTGTAACAAAACAACACGATACATCTCCACAGATTTGGAATCTAAATACGGTTGAATCAGTTGCACCTTGCAACAGATACCTTTAGTAATTGGTGTAAGTTTCACACGATCTTCTGTTGAGGATAATAAGAATTAAGGACCTTTATATAATATAATGTTTATTTATATTAAGGAACAACAAACAGTCATGCACTACAATATTAACCTAACTCTTATTACCAACTGATCAGTGCATGACCTCTGGTACCTAATCTGAAACGTAGACACATGATGAGGCATCTATCCATATACCTAGACAGAATACAATCATCTCATGGCTATACCTACAGGCTTTTACCATATTTTACTCTACCTTGTCGGTAATAGCGTTGATTGGCATTTGGCATAGGTATACCTAGGTAATTGCAAGATAAGATGAGTACAGACTGTGGTACAGACAATACTTACGCTTTATTGAGGGTATTCCTACAGTGGAAGTTCCTATTATGATTTCCTGAGATTCTATTTGCTCATTTATCAGTTAGTGAACATTAGAAAGTAAAATTAACATACATACTATTAAACTAATGCCCGCCATAACACTTGATTATAAACTAGAATAAAAATAATAACATAGGTAGAGAAAAAATAATAAACTACAACCAAGAAATACAAGGTTGGGGTTTTCTATCCCTTTCACGGATAACTAAAAGTATGAAGCTATTACCTATAGCATTACTTGCAAGTGACGTCATATGAGTAAGGCTGTCGTCCTTGTCTAGTGAGAAATATTAAAAATCCCTATCTATAACAATTTTTTATCTGATCGATTTAATTACTTTTTCCGTCCTTTTATTTGGAGGTAAATCTATTTTCAAAAATGAATTAAAAAAATCAATAAAGTATGAATTATCTATTAAGACAAACAAAGTACCTTTAGCTATTTCAATTTACGAGCTTGCTATTGGAAAGCATAAAAACTGCTGGAATGGACCTACTCGTATTTATTGCAGTTAACTTTACGCAAGTCGTTTTCGTGTAAACAATGAGTGCCGTGGTGAAACGTAAAAAGTACTTAACAACCAAAAAAGTACAAAGTGAGAGCGGTGGAGATTTCAATCGGCTGCCAATTTTCGTAACCCCGGACCGATCCAGGGCTTTATTAAACTCGTATTGACGTAACAATGTTAGTTTCAGTACTATTGTTACAATCGTAAGGAAATAAGAGATAATAAATTTGATACGATCAATGATCAATAAAAAAAGATAGTTATTGAAACTTTCAACATTTTTGAGAGCTAAATCTAGGTTTTAGTTTATTCTACCTTCTTGGGTTTTAATGCCGCAAAGGCGAACAAGTTTCTAAACACTAATTACTTTGTTAATTTCTATAACAAAGGATAATGTTTTTGGATCTAAGTTATCTAAATCGGTCGATAAATAAAAACTAAAATAGTTTTTATTTTTATTGAAATACTGGTGTTGGCTAATGGCTATAATATTATTTATTATTAGGTAAGTAGAGCTAACTGCTAATGGAAAAGTGTAAAGGAAGCGCACTAAAACTCCCATAGGAAATAATCATTTAAGTCTTCATATTAAGATCTCACATCTTTTTTAAATCAATTGCTTCACGCATAAAGGCGTTAGCCATCACGTTTTTAATCACCTTTTTTCACTCTGAAGTGAGATGCACGTTTCTGTATAATATTTTAATGTGCAGCTTGTCAGGTATGAAGTTTGAGAGACAAGGTACTTAAAACGACTTGTAACATAAACGCTATTATGTACATACTGTAGACTCCTACGAGTTAAAACGGTCAAGTGCGAATCAGACTCGAATGAATAAAATATATAATCAGTACTTTTCAAAATAGATAGATAGATAAACACTTTATTGCACACCACAGAATAAAAAAAAAATACTGATTAGTCATTATAATTAGTGTTGCCCAAAATCAGTCTTGGTCTTGCAGTCTTGGTCTTGTTCTTGCATTTTTGCAAGACCAAGACCAAGACCAAGACTGCCTAATTTTAGCAAGACCAAGAACAAGACTGGCAGTGCAAGATTTGAGCAAGAACAAGACTAAGCCTGCGAAACTCTTGCGTCTTGCAGTTATTCCTGAAATAGCACCCTCTGCCCGCAAAATTCAAATTTTATTTTGTTTTTCGCAATTATTTTACTAATCTAACGAAGTAGGCTTATGGAATTCATTTTGCGAAAATAAGAGTATCAATGAATGCCACGAGCCTAATTCATTGCACTTGTTATATATTTGCAAAAAACAAAATAAAATTTGAATTTCGCGGGCCGACGTCCGTTTTTTTCCACACTACAAGTAAGTAATTGACTGTTATCTCACCTGATGGTAAGCGACGATGCAGCCGAAGATGTTATCGTACTACCTTGGAAGAGGTAAGGTACGATAACATCTTCGGCTGCATCGTCACTTAACATCAGGGGAGATCGCAGTCAAGTACTAACTTGTAGCGAGTAAAAAAAAAGCTATGTTAATTTAAACTCAAAATGTATAGGTACTTACTCAAAATATTAAATTGTTGTCACATCTAAATTACCGTTTAATAAATAGCAATAGGCTAATAGGTAATTGCGAGACTTGCGAGACTCTTGCTGCAAGACCAAGACCAAGAGTCAAGACCAAGACTGGGAGTGCAAGACCAAGACCAAGACCAAGACCAGATGTACTGGTGCAAGACCAAGACCAAGACTGGCTGAGTCTCGTCTTGTTCTTGCATTTGGGCAACACTAATTATAATAGACTGTCAAGAGTGTAGTGAACTAGGTTTATTTTGTTGTTACAATATCTTCTGTAAAAAATTGTTATTTTTAATGAAGCAATAATGAGACAAGGAACGTTCACCTGATGCCCATGTCAGATACAGTGCATGCCAAGACTGTATTGCAATGTCACTGTATGACCCACCCTACGCGCTCGAGACATCAGTTATTAGTCTCATTATTATGCCCCATAATTTAGCCAGCTTCAGTGCCCTTCAAACGCTTCTACAGCTCTAGCCATATGCCCATATCAGATAACGACACATAACACTATAACAGGAACGAAGTGCAGAAAATGTATAAGAATGCGCGGAGGTCACTCGACCAATTTAGCGATCACAATCAGCGATAATTTTCATACATTTTTGAATTTCGTTCCATTTCTATCTTTTTACGATGAAGGTTCTATTAGGCACTATGTAGTACTCGTAATTACCGTCCCGCAATTAACCATTCGGGCGGTCTTTGCCAAATACCTAAGTCCTATCACCTGTAAAACGATAAATGGATACCCCATTAGGGGTAATAGGGATTAAATATCAAAATAGTGATGGTTTATGATAGGTATCGCATATATTTCGCAAGATAAGTCGCAGTTTCAGTTGCGTCAACTCCTGCGCCGCGTCGGAGGCGTCGTGAGCGAGGCGCGCGCCGTGCCGCGTCACGCGCCCGCGGTCGCTGCACGAGCGGCGGGGGCCGGACTCCGACTTATTACATTAATCCTGCCATACTGTAGAGTTTTTGTGCAGCTCAGGCTCAGGTCAAAGCCTCGCTAGCTGCGTGCAGGAGCGTAGGATGGTTTAATTCTGTCTCTATTGTTTCTATGCCAAGCAAGTTAAATAAACCTACTTACCGATTAAATACCGAACGCTGCTGTTTTGGAGAAAAGGCAAGAGATGACGCCCGCTCGACTGATGACTCTTACTGTTCGCTGGAAAAATGAGAAAACTCAATTCCTGGTGCTATTTTGCAAAAATACCTAAAACAGCGACGAGCTGACATCTATGCGCTGATTGGTTAATGTTTGCATCAGTTATGCAGCCAAGGCGACAATTGGCTGCTGATAGCTGCGTTGCTATTGTTACCATCGATGGTTGGCCGCTGTACAATTTTATATTTTCAAGAATCACACCGAAATTAGACTTTCAACTTGCAATGACATGCACTGCGTTCGTTTTCCTGAGACTGTACTGGTGCGTAATTTACTGGCTATACTATAGTGTCTCTTAAAGCGAAACATATTGATGTAATTTTTCTGCGTCTAACAGAATTACCTGACCTGAGAATGACCTGGCACAGCAATTTACCCACCCGGGCTAACTCTGCAAAACCAGCCCTACCATCAGTTAAAACTATCTGGTGCCACCATTGTAGATATGTCTTTACATGAAGTAAATAGTTGCTTCTCGTGAGGAAGTAAAAAAAAAGTAACTGTGATCTATTTCGCACTTACTTTACGGCAGGGCTGCCGGGTAACAAGGGCCGCATGGTTTACGCATTTTACTAGTATATCGCGAGCAACGAGTGTTTGCTACAGGTAGTTATAATTTATTCTATCTATCTATCATGAGGCGCTACAGCCCCTTGTGGACCTCCTCCATAATATTCCTCCACTTGTCGCGGTCCTTCGACTCCTTGCGCCAGTTGGTGCATACCCATGCTCGTAAGGTCTCCTTCCATCAGCTTAACGTTCTTTGGTCTGCCCTTTGGTCTCTTTTGTTAGGAGTTCCATTTGGCCATGATTAGTCCCTAGAATCCGGCACGCTTTATAATTTATTCAGGCAGTATAAATTGTGAAACCAAGTCCGTCCCCGGGCACGCTCGCCACAGGCGATAGTTTTCCCACGGTCGCGGACGGCCAAGTATAGCCCTGCCATTTGCATGTCCGCCCCCCACTGCCTACCACTTTACACGACCAAATTACGGAGCACCGCTACCAGAGTTATACCGACACAGTTACAGTCGTATCATACTTAGCAGGGTGATACATCCAATTCATTTGGTACTTTAGATCGGACAGTTTAAGCTACTTATGAGGCGGCAAGATAATGTACAAATTACGCGGCGATGTGAATGCAACATAATCGAGTTTAAAATTTATAAAGATCCGAAATCACATCGTCTTACATTTTACTAGATATAGATTGGAACTAATTTATCTAGAAATTATTTACATAAATACCCAAACCAGGATGTAAAAAAAACGTATCGATATAATAATTAATTTATAACCTACTTAATTTAAGTAGTGAAAATATAAAATACAAGGATAATAAATAACTAAGGTATCTTAATATATAAAATAATTAAGTATGTATTGTACCTATACCTTAAATAAATAAATAAATAATACAAATATATTAGGTCAGGAATTCTCCGTTGTTTGTGATAACTATATGTAGGGTCAGTTAGGGTAAGAGGAACACAGGGGAAAGAGGAACGTAGTAAAGCTATAGTTAATAAGTTATATGTTAGTGTTCCTCTTTCCCCTGTGTTCCTCTTACCCTAACTGACCCTATAGGCAAGTCATGCCTGAGATTTCTCTTCGCCAAGGTACATCACTACAATAGTATAAAACAAAGTCGCCTTTTCTGTCCCTATATCCCTATGTGCGCTTAAATCTTTAAAACTACGCAACGGATTTTGATGTGGTTTTTTCCAATAGATAGAGTGATTCAAGAGGAAGGTTTATATGTATAATACATGCATCATATACTTAGGCAACATTGCTAATTTTAGAGGTTTCTAACGTGATGTCGTAAATTAATCTATTTTTTTGGGCTTATTTAGCAATTTAGCAAAAACGCTGCCTAAACCCTACGAGTTAGATCAAATTAATGTACTACAGTATTGTACACCATAAAAAGGTCTACAAAAAAGTCCGCGATGGTATATGTTTATATTTTAGGGATAACCCACATTAACCATTTTTATTGTTTACTTTTTACGTGAAAAAATGGCTTATTTACGAAGCTATTTTAAGCAATACGGCATTAATCCTTATCGAATTAAGTACCTTAAATACAGTGTGCAAATAATATAGATCAATATGGTTCCTTACAGCATGTAAATTAAACAAATATTTTCGAAAATATTACAAATTTAAAATTTGCGTTTGCGGCGGGCGGTACCGGACGGACGGACGTTGCAGGCTTAGATTTGAGCGTTGACTGTTTTTCACATGGCCAACTGTATGTCGCTCTTTCAAGAGTAACCTCAAGAGAAAACATGTTTGTATTGTCTAATGACAAGAAAGCTGTGAACGTTGTGTATAAAGACATCCTGTAATATATTAATTGTTGTAAAAATAAAATAAATACCTAGGTAAAAATGTAAAAAGTAAATAACTAAAAATGTGTAATGTAATAAAAATTGTATGAATTTAGATATTCCAAAGATAGCAGGAAATCTTCATAGTAAGTATAGGAAAAGAGGAATTGTTTTACTCCAAATTTAATGCGTGCAGGCCAAGGGCAGTAATGAATGAATCAAAAATACTGGATCGATTTTAATCATGATTTCATTGAGTGACATAGGCATATATATTTTATGCCCGTGCAAAGTCGGAGCGGGCCGCTATGTTTTTATATACAACATTCATAGTTTTTCTGTAGTGTATTTAATTTAGTATCAGCATTGCACCCGTGCGAAGCCGGGGCGGGTCGCTAGTACCTATATAAAACTTACAAGACGTGTACCCAAGTGTACCTATACTCAAAGTGTGCGGTCTCGATCTTGGAGAGCATAATGGATCATCTTTCAACACCTTTCAAAACACACTAAGGGGGATAGGTAGGTACCTACTAAGGGGTTGAAAATTGCAATAAACATGCGTAGTTTTCTGCCACAAACTAACTTCATATTAGGTAAGTAACAAGTTATGGTATAAAATATACCTACTATTTCCATTCGTTTATTTTCTCTTTGACACATGAAACAGATATGTATAGCAATAGCGAGGGACCAGAAAGAGACTACTTTACCTTTATCTCTCTCTGGTCCCTCACTATTGCTATAGGTATCTGTTTCATGTGATTTCAATTTCATGTATCAAAGAGAAAATAAACTAATGGAAAGAGTATAATAAGCACCCACTTGCCATTGCATATTACTGCGATGAATCTTTGTCATACGGACATTAAGCTATCTTTTGTAACCAATCTTCCAAACATCTTTCTCCAACCAATTAAATCATAATAATGGCGCGAGCTCACGTGGGAAAGCATCCAGCCTCCAGAACACCGTAGTATAGTAATTAGCGTCTCCCAGTAAATTGAGCACCGCAATACAACGTAGGTAGGTATATCGCTCTTTGCGCACGCATCAATAAGACTAATAACACGTTACTCGAATAACATGTCTGCTAAAGAAGCCTTTCGTTATGATATAATTCACCCGCGCCGCCCATTTAGATCCCCTTTCCTGATCACTAATCACACTAATGATTTTATAGACGTATGCAAGACGGAGTTAGAGACTAGAGATCGTCTAATTTAAAAAAGAATGCCCCTCCGCTACATATTTATTTCAAGGTGTGAGCGTAAACACATTAATTTTTAGATTAGACAGTCGAAGTTTTGGCACTTTTATATTTATACTTTTTTTTGGTAAGTCTAAGAATAGGTCGTAGGTTATTTCATAACCCCTATATACCAAAACATAGTTTGCCCGATCAGCTAGTTTAATATAAAGATTAAATTGAACTGTAGATTTTCTAAAGAGCCCATTTGTAATATCAAAATCCTTAATAAAATAACAATCCAAACAAATGTTAAAGAAAGACAGACAGAACTTCCCGGTTCACGCCATTACGATTTGTGAAGTCAAAACGAATAAAAAAGGATTGGAGCTATCACTATTTAAGATACATTCGCGATTTATTGAGAAAACTGATCGCCTCTCGTTCCCACGGCTAAGTTTCCGGCCGCGGCGAATTTTGACAGATAACCACGGGCTAACTGCGCCGGTACAGATAACATAACAGATAACACAATTTATTTTTATAAAAATAATATATACATATTTCATTCATTGTCATTGAGAGATATACTATCTTACTCATGGTATTGTTTTGTACCTATATTCGGTTATAATATAAATAACCACTGATATTTTTAACATTTTTATCAATGCTTTCTTCAATCTGAGAGTTATCAGCACTTATCAATGATCATGACAAGGTTTCAATTTTGTTTCAAGATTTCAGTTTTGTATTCTTATAAGTAACATGAGTCATCAAGGAACAAGATAACGGCCGAACTGCAGGTCAAAAAAATATAAATTAAATTATTTCTCATAACTAACAAAACATTTGTGTCTATAATATACCTACCTACTTAGTTATTTAATATTTAATATTTAATACGAACCTTTAATGTTTATGTCATAAACCTGATACATAGTTACGTATAAAATATAGAATCAGAATTTTGTTCAGTTTAATTGCGCATATTAGGTATATATAGGTACGCACTTATGTCAAAAAGTGGTTAATCAAATAAAAATTAAGTAACACGCAAAACTACCGGCATTTATGAAATGTCAGGCTCTATACCATAATGTTTGAAAAACACCATAAACAACGTTCATAAATTAGACACGTGTTTTAAACTATCATGTTTTGTCATTGTTTTTTTTATAAAATAATCAAAGTTATTGTGCTAAAACCGATACTAAGTTGTAAGACTGCAAGGAAAGTATTTCGGTAACCTTTTGTTTAATCATTAATTCAATAATAATATACGTCTTAGTGTGCTGATTATTATAATAGTATTCGACATATCTAAGCCTAAATATCAATATCCTGCATGTTTAATTTAAAAATTATGTGCATAGATTATGACCAGTTTTAATATTGTTAAATTATGCCTAAATCTTGTGTAAATCTGGAAAATAACACGCAGTAAATTAATTCTTATGGTGGTTATTGTTTTATTTTTTTGCTATCATTCCAATCAGAGAAGAATGACCATCAATTAAGTGCGCGGGCGCCGCAGCAAACTAGTTCTGTAAACTATCTTCGATACTCTTTTTATTGCAGACAAACGAGACATATTGGATTTTAAATTTTTAATCGATTTTTTTTGTTCCGCTGTCAGATTGTTGTCGCTTTGGCTCATTACTGTATATTTATATGTATACTTGGCTCATTACTATAGCTGTTTGTGCTGATTGGCCACTAACTGACTCATTGATCACCTCTCCTGAACAATTTTGTATGAAATTTTTTTTTCCAAGGATGGTATCGTGTAGAGGGGAAAAAATCATTAAGAACAAAAATATGGAGAGAGCTGAGGATTGAGGATTTTGGAGACGAGTAAAGAGCACGGCCAGGGTATTAAAGATAGGTGGGAGGTGCTCGACCAAAAGTCACTCGTGTACTCATGTCTATAAAAAAAAATCTATAAGCGCAGAATTTTTAGCAGAAACACAAACAAACTTAATCTTATTTTGTTACGTATTATTCTTTATTTATTATTATTCCTAGACACAAAGATCTGTAAGCCTCGCTTGTTTGATGCTAATTTGGAGGCTGTAAAGCTTTAGCCTACTTTAGCGTGCCACTTTAAATCTTGGAAATAGGTAATTTTATAGCTTGTCTCGTGGATAGGCAATAAATTGAATAATAAGTAGGTAATAAGTAATAATATTATGTTTTTTATTCATTTATATGACGTCATAAATACGAAAAGGTCATCATGTCTTAGATATTGACTTAATTTTCTAATATTTTACATACCTATGTAATGCTATCAACATCGCGACATCTCAGTTCGAAAATCTTTTTGAATAGGTAATATACTTTTGCGTCCAGTGTTATAAGTTTATTATTGTCAAAATGATGTACTATTCAAACTTTGACTTAGGTACTCGGGCATTATAGGAACAATCGTTTATCTACCTACCTATTGGTATCTTCTTTTGCGACCTCGTAAACTTAGTTTTAAGTCGTCTTGTAGTTATCGCCTTAAATAATATGCGGCAAATTGACATTTTACAAGAGCCTGTACGTTAGACCTATGTGAAATAAAGATATTTGTTTGATTGTTTGATTGAGTGATTGACTTTTAGAGGGTGAAAAACAAGTAGCTATATACTTATACTACAATACAATATACTTATGAGCTATATTTAAGAATTGCTTTTGCATCGCTTAAGAAATAAATTCAATAAATGTATAAGAATTAGCGGAGTCACTTGACTTTAGTGATCGTTTTCATACCTTTTAGAATTTTGTTCCATTCCTCTATTTAGCATTGGATAGTTTGATACATTTTTGAAAGAAACAAAGAATAAAACTTGTTTTTTAGTGTGTGTGTAAAACCAGCTTAAGCAACAGAAAATCCTAAATTTTAAATGTTGTTTACCTTGAACATGTTGTAATATTTAGGCAGGTCTTATTGTTTTACGATTTATAATGAATTAATTATGTCCTGTCATAGATTTTATTCAAGTTTCTTTATTTCACTTAAATTTTCCCCAATAAAATTGTAAAAAGACATGGTTTTTGTTTTTTAAAGAGCAAAGGTTATTTTTTTTGTTTTATACAAATATATAATCTTTTTTTTATTTTATCTTTATATTACTGGATCACCTATAGTAACTGGTACTAAGCCTGTATATCTACAGCGATTATGTAGTCAAATTAAGCACCAAAAGGTCAAAGAAGGTGTGGGAAAAGGTGGGTATCTTTCTTTAGAGTGGACGGACGCGATCGAGGCACGGATCATTTAAGAGCTGGCAAACTGGCTCTTTGTTTAAAGAACTGATTAACATCGAATCCTTACAGAAAAAATATGTAACGGAAAATTAGGGTTTTATGAACAATCGGTACTTATTGACAAAAAATGAATTTGCTTAAACCCTGTTTCAGAAAACAATTCCCAAAAAGTATCTAATTGTGTCATACTTTGAAAATTGTCTGTAAAACGGCACAAGCTATTTAATTAATTCTTGCATACAAAAAAGTACATAAAAATTACAACAACTTTGATTGACAGTTTTATTTTTAGGCCTTCTAACAATTGTGTATGGTAATAATTTTCCCGAAATTTAAGTAAATCAGTGTGAACGCGGCTGCTCCATCCTCCTGTAAACTGTCATTCGGCCTTCTTAAAGCCTTAAGTACTTACCTTAAGAGGAAACGATAGTGGTATTTTTTCCATACAAATATTAAAATTGCCTATTTAGACTAGCGGGTCTAAATAGGCAATTTTGAGCATTTTGTAAGGCTAAAGATAATGTATTATCAAAAACGAAAACATAGAATACATTGATATTTATTTTTCTGTAAAAAATCATTGCTCCAAGTTCATAAACCAGAAAGAAAACAGACGAGAACGTTTGTATGGAAAGAGACCACTATCGTTTCCTCTTAAACTTTTTAAATAGACTTCATACATAACGTTATAGACGTCAAGTGTTGACGTCACAGTAAAAAAATATTATACAAGCGAGAGTTTAAGCTCGAGCGAGGTTTCTTAATTAGAATTACCACTCACGTAGAGTCAAATAATGGTAAATAGGTAATTAGCTACTCACGAAAATATTTTGAAATAATATCTAGAAGATATGAACGACAGCGTGGCTACGAGGTATAAAACAAAAACATACGTAGGTACAAAATGGGTATACATTTACAAATATGTTTAATTTCATCATGTCACAGAAAACTCAAAGATTTTCAATTGTTAAAACGTAAACTCAAAGCTTTCAATGGTTAATTCTTTATTTAAGTAACTCCTGTTTTTTCAGCTAACAATAATTTATTTATTATAACTTCCTAAGAGTTAGTATAGCTACTTACCGCGTAAGTAATCATAATTATGATCTTTCCAAACCTTGGCTTGGGCCTGAGGAATCAATATTTTTGCTGATAGGAAAAAAAACATTGTCAATTATAACAATGCCCATTCAAAACGTAACTGACCTATTTGAGTCGTAGAAAATACTGTGGTCGATCACGTTGTGCCAAATCTCTAAACTAAACTAATTTTAAATAGTGCTTTCCTTAGCAGGACAGATTACCTTGTTTTGCTATATATAATCCGTTAATCGAAAAGATTCTGTATGGTACAATTGCAGGAACACTGCCCACACGAAACACCACACACAATTTTCCAAGACTTTCTTCGACGCACGTTTCGTCCCTATACCGGGACATCCTCAAGAGATGTTGACTTCACAATGCGAAATCGTAGAGAACAAGTCAACATCTGATGAGGTGTCAGGACGAAACGTGCGCCGAAGAAATCGTTGGAAGAATTGTGTGTGGTGTTTCATGTGGGTGGTGTTCCTGCATGTTGGACCAAACAGATTCTTTTCAAGTAGCGGATTAGATATAGCAAAACAAATTAATCTGTCCTGCTAATTATGGATTTACGCAAAATAACGCCTGCTTCCATTCAATAGTGCTATCCTTTTCCAACTGCTCCCGATGGAAAAGGATGGATGACTATATAAAACTTAGTTTAGAGATTTTGCACAACAGAATCGACCACATTATCTAAACTATAGTAGTGTAATTATCTCGCTGCTGACTCGGTCATAAATCATTCGAGTGTTTCGCTTTTGTTGTTCTGCAGTAATGCACAACTCAACAAAGAACAACCAAAGCGAAAACTCAAATGATTTATGACAGAGTCTGCAGCGAGATAATAACACTACTATAACACCTATTTGTCTCTCTCTATAGATCTTCCGGGTAGGTATAAAGTATAGGTAAACCGCACCACACGTCGCGGGCTTGTTTACATTTCGTTCGTATATCGAACTTCGGACACGCGATGTGAGAATGCCAGCCGCCGGTTTCCCACGAGGCGCAGATTAAACAAAAACACTGTCGTCTTCGGCTAATTATAATGAAGCAATTACACTACACGTGTGGATTACACTCCATAGCGTTCCGACGTGATTGTACAAGCTGCGCGAACAAATAATGGCTGTTGTGTGTTTTTAAACGACCTCAAAAAAGGAGGAGGTTAACAATTCGTCGTAATCTTTTTTTTTCTATGTATGTATGTTCCCCGGTTACTTGAAGACGCCTGAACCGATGTGGAAAATTCTTTTTTGTTTGAAAGGGTATACCTACTTCCCAGATGGTCCCATGGTCATCGATCGAGTCAGGATCTGATGATGGGATCCTGGAGAAATCGAGGGAACTCTTCAAATTTTATAAGCACACTTGAAGCGATTTGGACACAGATTTTGGATAAAGCAATTACAGTACACGTGTGGATTACACGTCATAGCGTTCCGACGAACTGATTGAACAAGCTGCGCGAACAAATAGTGGCTGTTGTGTGTATTATTCAAATAATTACATAGTTGCTTGTTCAAGTTGTTAAGTTGTCTTAAGTTGTACGCAATATCATGAGGTGATACGACACAATAACAAACGTAACGTCGGAGAGCTTTTGCTGTTTGCAACTACAAGTTTGGTTTTAAAAACTACTAAAAAACGACTGATGAGTAATTAATTAAAATTCGTTCTAAGCAAAGGTTTCACAATACAAGTATAGGTAGTAAATTGTATAACATTGTTCCCAAATTGTAAAGGTCTGAATATTTGATACAGAAACTACTGAAGATTTCGTCCAATTTTGTAGGTTTGAAGATTGGAAGTAGATAGACAGTAGCTATTTATCTACCTCCTTTTTGGCGCAGTAGTGGCTAGCTCCGATTCGAGTGGGAGGTCGCGAGTTCGATTCCCGCCACGGGCCTCTTTGGAATTTTATAATTTCTAAATTGGCTCAGGTCTGGTCTGGTGGGCGGCTTTGGCCGTGGCTAGTTACCACCCTACCAGCAAAGGCGCACCGCCAAGCGATTTTGCGTTCCGCGATGCTTGTAGAAACCGTTGGGGTAAATTTACTTACCCTTCCAGGTTAGGCTGCATCATCACTTGACACTTACCATCAGGTGAGATCGCAGCCAAGTACTAACTTGTATAGAGTAAAAAAAAACCTATAGTACTTATATTATATTACTAGCAAACGCCCGCGGCTTCGCTCACGTTAACTTCTGAGTTATGCTTTACTATGGTGGTTTAATTTCCAAAATTCCTGCACTGCACACCATTTTGCCCACAAAATTTTCTCTTGCTTCCTGGTAATAGTCACATATTGATTTTGAAAATTTCGATCGTCACAAAAAAGTTAAATATGGTGGCCATTTTAAGGGTTTCGTACCCAAAGGGTAAAAGCCCTTACTAAGACTCCACCGTCCGTTCGTCCATCCGGCCGTGGTTGCTTGCTACCATGGTAAGACATATAAGTACAAAATTGTGGCCAATTCTTTTAAATTTTTACCAAAAATTCCTTTTCTATGCTCGCTGCGATAATCAGATATCAATTTTGAAAACAATCGGCCCAGTAACAAAAAAGTTCAAAATGGCG
Source organism: Coenonympha arcania (assembly GCA_036785405.1). Lineage (NCBI taxonomy): Eukaryota > Metazoa > Arthropoda > Insecta > Lepidoptera > Nymphalidae > Coenonympha > Coenonympha arcania. Next base: position 4,936,220 of record CM072072.1, on the reverse strand, counting down.
GCCACTTTTTAAAATGTTGACTACAAATTCTTTCTCTATGCTTACTGCCATTGTCAAATATCGATTTTCAAAGCAATCGGCCCAGTAACAAAAAAGTTCAAAATGGTGGCCAAAAAGTTCATCATTTTTTTATTTTGACTACAAATTCCTTCTCTATGCTTGCTGCCATAGTCAGACGTCGATTTTCAAAGCAATCGGCCCAGTAACAAAAAAGTTCAAAATGGCGGCCACCTTTTTTAAATTTTGACCACAAATTCCTTCTCTATGCTTGCTGCCATAGTCAAATATCGATTTTCAAAGCAATCGGCCCAGTAACAAAAAAGTTCAAAATGGCGGCCACCTTTTTTAAATTTTGACCACAAATTCCTTCTCTATGCTTGCTGCCATAGTCAAATATCGATTTTCAAAGCAATCGGCTCAGTAACAAAAAAGTTCAAAATGGCGGCCACTTTTTTAAATTTTGACCACAAATTCCTTCTCTATGCTTGCTGCCATAGTCAAATATCGATTTTCAAAGCAATCGGCCCAGTAACAAAAAATTTCAAAATGGCGGCCACTTTTTAAATTTTGACCACAAATTCCTTCTCTATGCTTGCTGCCATAGTCAAATATCGATTTTAAAAGCAATCTGCCCAGTAACAAAAAAGTTCAAAATGGCGGCCACTTTTTTAAATTTTGACCACAAATTCCTTCTCTATGCTTGCTGCCATAGTCAAATATCGATTTTCAAAGCAATCGACCCAGTAACAAAAAAGTTCAAAATGGCGGCCACTTTTTTAAATTTTGACCACAAATTCCTTCTCTATGCTTGCTGCCATAGTCAAATATCGATTTTCAAAGCAATCGGCCCAGTAACAAAAAAGTTCAAAATGGCGGCCACTTTTTTAAATTTTGACCACAAATTCCTTCTCTATGCTTGCTGCCATAGTCAAATATCGATTTTCAAAGCAATCTGCCCAGTAACAAAAAAGTTCAAAATGGCGGCCACTTTTTTAAATATTGACCACAAATTCCTTCTCTATGCTTGCTGCCATAGTCAAATATCGATTTTCAAAGCAATCGGCCCAGTAACAAAAAAGTCCAAAATGGCGGCCACTTTTTTAAATTTTGACCACAAATTCCTTCTCTATGCTTGCTGCCATAGTCAAATATCGATTTTCAAAGCAATCGGCCCAGTAACAAAAAAGTTCAAAATGGCGGCCATTTTTTTAAATTTTGACCACAAATTCCTTCTCTATGCTTGCTGCCATAGTCAAATATCGATTTTCAAAGCAATCTGCCCAGTAACAAAAAAGTTCAAAATGGCGGCCACTTTTTTAAATATTGACCACAAATTCCTTCTCTATGCTTGCTGCCATAGTCAAATATCGATTTTCAAAGCAATCGGCCCAGTAACATAAAAGTCCAAAATGGCGGCCACTTTTTTAAATTTTGACCACAAATTCCTTCTCTATGCTTGCTGCCATAGTCAAATATCGATTTTCAAAGCAATCTGCCCAGTAACAAAAAAGTTCAAAATGGCGGCCACTTTTTTAAATTTTGACCACAAATTCCTTCTCTATGCTTGCTGCCATAGTCAAATATCCATTTTCAAAGCAATCGGCCCAGTAACAAAAAAGTTCAAAATGGCGGCCACTTTTTTAAATTTTGACCACAAATTCCTTCTCTATGCTTGCTGCCATAGTCAAATATCGATTTTCAAAGCAATCGGCCCAGTAACAAAAAAGTTTAAAATGGCGGCCACTTTTTTTAAATTTTGACCACAAATTCCTTCTCTATGCTTGCTGCCATAGTCAAATATCGATTTTCAAAGCAATCGGCCCAGTAACAAAAAAGTTCAAAATGGCGGCCACTTTTTTAAATTTTGACCACAAATTCCTTCTCTATGCTTGCTGCCATAGTCAAATATCGATTTTCAAAGCAATCGACCCAGTAACAAAAAAGTTCAAAATGGCGGCCACTTTTTTAAATTTTGACCACAAATTCCTTCTCTATGCTTGCTGCCATAGTCAAATATCGATTTTCAAAGCAATCGGCCCAGTAACAAAAAAGTTCAAAATGGCGGCCACTTTTTTAAATTTTGACCACAAATTCCTTCTCTATGCTTGCTGCCATAGTCAAATATCGATTTTCAAAGCAATCTGCCTAGTAACAAAAAAGTTCAAAATGGCGGCCACTTTTTTAAATATTGACCACAAATTCCTTCTCTATGCTTGCTGCCATAGTCAAATATCGATTTTCAAAGCAATCGGCCCAGTAACAAAAAAGTCCAAAATGGCGGCCACTTTTTTAAATTTTGACCACAAATTCCTTCTCTATGCTTGCTGCCATAGTCAAATATCGATTTTCAAAGCAATCGGCCCAGTAACAAAAAAGTTCAAAATGGCGGCCATTTTTTAAATTTTGACCACAAATTCCTTCTCTATGCTTGCTGCCATAGTCAAATATCGATTTTCAAAGCAATCTGCCCAGTAACAAAAAAGTTCAAAATGGCGGCCACTTTTTTAAATATTGACCACAAATTCCTTCTCTATGCTTGCTGCCATAGTCAAATATCGATTTTCAAAGCAATCGGCCCAGTAACAAAAAAGTCCAAAATGGCGGCCACTTTTTTAAATTTTGACCACAAATTCCTTCTCTATGCTTGCTGCCATAGTCAAATATCGATTTTCAAAGCAATCTGCCCAGTAACAAAAAAGTTCAAAATGGCGGCCACTTTTTTAAATTTTGACCACAAATTCCTTCTCTATGCTTGCTGCCATAGTCAAATATCCATTTTCAAAGCAATCGGCCCAGTAACAAAAAAGTTCAAAATGGCGGCCACTTTTTTAAATTTTGACCACAAATTCCTTCTCTATGCTTGCTGCCATAGTCAAATATCGATTTTCAAAGCAATCGGCCCAGTAACAAAAAAGTTTAAAATGGCGGCCCCTTTTTTTAAATTTTGACCACAAATTCCTTCTCTATGCTTGCTGCCATAGTCAAATATCGATTTTCAAAGCAATCGGCCCAGTAACAAAAAAGTTCCAAATGGCGGCCACTTTTTTAAATTTTGACCACAAATTCCTTCTTTATGCTTGCTGCCATAGTCAAATATCGATTTTCAAAGCAATCGGCCCAGTAACAAAAAAGTTCAAAATGGCGGCCTATTTTTTAAATTTTGACCACAAACTCTTTCTCTATGCTTGCTGCCACTGTAAAATATCAATTTTCAAAGCAATCGGCTCAGTAACAAAAAAGTTCAAAATGGCGGCCAAAAAATTCAAAATTTTTCCTCCTCAAAATTTGAATCTCGAAAATCCCTTTCTGAATACGAATTCATGATATACCTAATACCAACCTAGGTACCAAATTTCAGATCTCTACGACTTTTAATTTCGCTGGAATCCCTGGAACAACGCAAAAATTACACTTTTGTATGGGAAAATCCCTTAAAAGTAGGATTTTTATCCCTTCCAATTTGAATTTCTGGAATCCCCGTCTTAGTACGAATTCATGACCTAATATCAACCTAGGTACCAAATTTCAGATCTCTACGATTTGTAGTTTTCCGGGAATCCCTGGAACAACGAAATAAATTTCATTTTTGTATGGAGAAATCCCTAAAACCAACGGTTTTTACCCCTTAAAATTTGAATTTCTGGAATCCCCGTCTTAGTACGAATTCTTGACCTAATATCAACCTAGGTACCATATTTCAGATCTCTACGACTTTTAGTTTTTCGGGAATCCCTGGAACAACGAAAAAAATTACACTTTTGTATGGAGAAATCCCTAAAACCAACGGTTTTTTCCCCTTAAAATTTGAATTTCTGGAATCCCCGTCTTAGTACGAATTCATGACCTAATATCTACTTAGTTACCAATTTTCAGATCCCTACGACTTGTAGCTTTTCGGGAATTCCTGGAACAACGAAAAATATTTCACTTTTGTATGGGGAAATCCAAAAAACCAACGGTTTTTACCCCTTACAATTTGAATTTCTGAAATCCCCGTCTTAGTACGAATTCATGACCTAATATCAACCTAGGTACCAAATTTCAGATCTCTACGACTTGTAGCTTTTCGGGAATTCCTGGAACAACGAAAAAAATTTTACTTTTGTATGGGGAAATCCAAAAAACCAACGGTTTTTACCCCTTACAATTTGAATTTCTGGAATCCCCGTCTTAGTACGAATTCATGACCTAATATCTACCTAGGTACCAAATTTCAGATCCCTACGACTTGTAGCTTTTCGGGAATTCCTGGAACAACGAAAAAAAATTCACTTTTGTATGGGGAAATCCAAAAAACCAACGGTTTTTACCCCTTACAATTTGAATTTCTGGAATCCCCGTCTTAGTACGAATTCATGACCTAATATCTACCTAGGTACCAAATTTCAGATCTCTACGACCTATAGTTTTGGCGGAATCCTTGGAACAACCAAAATCACCAAAATGCCTCATTCTTTTATATATATAGATAAGGCCGAAAAGTTAGTTTGTTAGTTCGTTTGTTTGTTTGAAAGCGCTAATCTAAGGAACAACTAGTCCAAACTGAAAATTATTTTTGCGTTGGAAAATCCCTTTATCGAGGAAGTCTATAGGTATAGGTAACATCTCGCTATGACTAATAAAGAGCGTAGTATCAATGAAAAATGTTGCATAAACGGGAAAAAATGTCCCTTTCAGAGAGAATTGTTTTCCTTTATAAGTTCTAAAAAAAGCCCGTTGACGCATTATAACGGGATATACAAAAACTGAAATTAATGCAGGCGAAGCCGTGCGCAACAGCTAGGTAGTGGGTTCTAAAAGAATCACCGGGAGTGTAAACAAACTAGTTAAAATGTCAAACAGTAGAAGCGTGCTTGTGGTATGTTTTTACGCCCACCTACCTACGTGCATGCATGCATGCACGAGCACGAGTCAATCAATAGTCTAGTGTGGGATACCGATTACCGATCCTCGCAGGATGTCGTAGAAAGGTAGTTGAATCAGACACACAGTTTTAGGTCTAGACTACACGTTTCATCACCGAACGACCACAAGCTTCTTTGGATATTATTGACAAGTTGCTCTGTCCTTTATTTTATTTATTTGGGTATACCAGCGGGTTTACATGATTTTTTAAATAAATACATACAAAATATTTTCCAATATTAGGGTTATATGTAGATTCATTTTAAGCTAACTACCTACTTGCTAAGTTATAAGTTTGCTTGCTTGCGAAATTTTTAATAAGCATCGAAATACTCCAAAAAACTTATACACATGAGAGGACAACATCTTTATCTTTATTCAATATGGGAAGTAAAAAGTGTCCGCCAAAAAAATCCTGTAATTTAAAGAAGTCTACATTGCGCATAGATAACAGACAAGACAGCATATCAAAGGCATACAGATTCTTGGTAGGAAAGTAACAATCTACTGTTTTGCTGCACAAGTCTGTATTGCTTTTAGACACTCCATACTCTGCCGTAATTTAAACAAAACTAAGTCGTCTGTAACAATCATGCGTCAAACTATTCCCCGCATAGCTGCATGATCGTTTTTACTAGGTCGTATAAAGAGCCTTAATTTATGTCTTTTCCCATAATATTGTACAAAGTTTGCATTATGTTTCTGGAAAGTGCTATATTCTGCAATTTAAAAGGCAGTAAATCTAAAAGCTTTACCAGCATATTCTTCTTAGCAAATCTAAGACTCACCGTTAGTATATTTTTCATACCCCGAAGTGAGAAATAATTTAAATGACAAAACAACGTTTGACCCCTCAAGTACCTATTTGTATTACTTATAATAGACATTTTTACATATTTTTCGTTACAGATTTTTTTAAATATTTTTCGTAAAGACATCTACATAGACCTTAGTTACTAAGGACAAATTGTATCTAAAAATAAAAAATATTCAAATTTAAAAACAAGTTTATTAAGATTCAAACTAGATTCATTTAAATTTTAGAGTATATTTAGCTCAAAGGTTATTTTGATTCTAACAATAAAAAATATACATATTATACAATAAGGTATCTTGTGTTTAAATGTCTTAAGTAGGCACAAAGTTAAATAGCTGCTTTTGCGAAGAGAAAATTATTTCATACGCTAAATTATTCTAGGTGTATCTTTACAACGAATTTGATAAAGGATTTACAATTTGATTAAAGTATTCCTTATAAGAAAATAATGTGTTCCTTTAGGTAAAAAGCTTAAAATTAGGTATAGATTATAATAATATAATAATAATATATATGCTTTATTACTCCAAAAACAACATAAATCGTCTTAATTATAATACTAAGTATACTAAAGTTACTTGTCCCATTCCATTTCCATTATAATTAGGTATTATACCTAATAAGCTTAAATAATTTCTATTATATGTATACTAGTAGATAGGTTCCGTAGGTCTGCGAATAGTTCGTTAGCTATTTTTTATACCCCTGAATTGAAAAACAACGTTCGTACGATCAGCTAGTGATCTTATAAATACCTATAATGCAATACCTATCTCGTTGCCCACGGTAGGTACACTAAAATGAGGAATGAGGGCGCCAGGTAAATGCGACAGAGAAACATAGAGGCTTGGTTCCCCGTTATATTTCACTACGGGTAGCGAGATATTGTGCCAAGTCCCAACCATTACGTACCCATTGGACTTGGACTTGCTAATAGCTCATGTTTTATGTCATTGTTTAGTCTAGCAATATATTTATTATATCTAGGTATTTAAAGGCGTCACGCTACATTATCAGCGATTCTACATCGTGTAGTTCAAGACAAAACAATCAATGCTTAGTATAGAAACATTGATTCTTGCAGAGGAAGTGATGGTATCTTTTATTTTAATCCTATTCATGTGGTAGGCATTACCTACAGTAGAGAAGTTTGTAGGTTTGTGTGTTTTGTAACTCAGACCCCCCATAAAAGACTTATTGTACCGAATTAATTGGGATTTGGGAATGGATATATCCACGCACATGCAAACTATGGAACCATCTACCAGCAACAGTGTTCCCTCAAAACTATAACGTGGGGTTATTCGAGAGGCGGATAAACACGGCAACGCATTTGCAGTTCCTCTGGTGCTGCAAATGTCCATGGACGGCGGTGATCGCTTACCATCAGGTGACCCGCCCGCTCGTTTGCTCGCGTTCACTATATAAAAAAGATGTGTAATAAATTGGAACAAAAACAAATAATGCCGAATTTTTAGAACCGAAGTTCGCACGAGAGAAGTCGCAGGCATAGCCTTGCAGTTGCGATGTAGGTGTAAGCTGTGAACACGTTGAACTCTATAAAATAAAAACAAGGTATAAGCACCGAGTATAAGTAGGTATACTTAAATATATTATGCTTAACAAATTAATCAAATGTCCAACCACTTACAGAAGTGATATTTCGTGCATACCTACTATACTTCAAAAAAGTTATAGTTACATGCCCAATATTATTAAATAACAAATTATAATGACAAAAACTTCAAGAATTTTGAAGATGGACGCGCGCCAATTTCTACCTGCTTAGCTTGTGGCCCGTTTTCTTGCCTCATTCATTTGTTACCTTTTTTTATTGCCTCGTCCTTTAAGGTTGCATACCGCCAAGGCAAGGCGGTCCCTTAAAAGTGTTTTAAACGAGAATGCAGTACAGTTAGGTACTCATTTATTTAATTTTATTTATTTTTATTACGGTTCACTTAGTTTTTCTTTTGTTTGTGGTATCTGTGAAACTGTTTATTACTTAAATATGTGGTAATATCCATTGTTCCGTTAATTTTTAAAGTGCCGACAAAGCAAGAATAGAGGGTTAAGCTCTATCTACCAAGTAGATAATATTATAAACAGTTTAGTATTGCTACAATGTTTGGACAAACCCATGCTGTAAACGTTTTAATATCTTACCACGTGTTTAATAATAGCTATAGTAGGTAGGTACTAGGTAGGTAGGCTGTTACAAAAAAAATATATACGAAGCATTTCAGCACTTTCTTTAAAAGTTTCAAGATATTGCTCGTGACTTTGTCCGTATAAATTTTGATTGTTTTTAATACCTATAAAAACCTATACCTAAGATTTCCTAAGAATATCCTATATTGGACCTAAGGATTATAAATTATAATTATAATCTAATTACATTCTACTCTCTTCAGGTTACGATCTCTCCACGATATCTAAGAAACTTATGAAAATCGGTTCAGAAGATATCTAAGTAAGTTAACTTGTAATAAGTATTCGTACCAATAAAAGTATAGAATAAAATTTAAAAGATCGGACTAACTTACCTAGTGACGTCCGATCCCCAATTGTGTGAAGTGATCTCGTCCTCACTTTATGTACTTGTAGTATGTACTCTGTACTACTGCGCTGTCACAATCTTTGAATGTAAGACCATAGAAAAAATATATACAGTCTATGGTCCTATGATCTGTGGCAACGACAGCCTGCCACGCGCGCTTTCTCCTGTCAACGTCATTATTTCAAAGAATATTATACACAACTTTCATTGGGGTAGAAGGCTAGCACAGGGTACAATATAAGCTGGGCTATTAGTGCCTAATGGGTCACAGTCTGAGTCATAGATCAGTGGCCCATGTCGGGTAGGGTTGGGACTGAGTGAGGACGAGATCACTTCACACAATTGGGGATCGGACGTCACTAGGTAAGTTAGTCCGATCTTTTAAATTGTGTTCCGTGATCTCGTCCTCACTTTATGTACTTGTAGATGTTCGAAGAAGAAAGTTGTGTTGGTAAATCAACTATGTTTATTATTTAAGGGACATAAATTATAAATTTCTCAATTATTTATGTATATATATAATTATATAATATTATATAATCTTTCATAATCAACACAAAACTAATCCATAGTTATGTATATTACACTGTGAAAAAACATTAGTAATTATAGATACTCGTATATAATTAAAAATTGTAAATGATTAAAAACTAATACAACACCAGAAAATCAGTCATTTGTATTATTTATAGAGCACACTGCTTCTGCAAAAGCATTAACATTAGCCACAATTGGTCTTTTGTAAAAGCGAGCGAAAGTGGAAGAATTATTGGTCCAACCTGCTGTCCTTCTAATAACTTCTATACTAACACCTGCCTCGCTGGCTTTAGATGTGGATGCGTGCCTGGTGCTATGAGCTGAGAACTTGCTGACATCCACACCGCTATCACACAAAGTTTGTTTGATCCATCTGCCAATTGTGGCAGAGGAGGCAGCATGTAAGGGCTTTCTTGTTGTAAGGAGCAGTGATTTACAATTTTGTCTAAGGTCCTTAGTAACAGCCAGATAAGATACCAAAGTTGTTGCAGGACAAATATTGATATTTTCCTTAAAGAATGGCAAGATTAGATTCGGGTGAGATCTATTGGGGCCTGATGTTTTAATACGGGCTGGAATCCTAATATTAATATTGTCATCATTAATGTTTATATTATCTAAACAAATAAGAGACAATGTTTGGACTCTATGTGCTGTGACAAGAGCCAGAAGAGTCACTAACTTTTTTGTTAGTAGCTCCACACTAAGAGATTCATTAGGAAATAAATTGGACAGATAATTTAGGACTGTATCAGGATTCCAGACGTCCTCATATTTAGGCTTTTTTGGTCTTAATCTATAAATTCCTCTAAAAAATCTTGTCATTCTTTCATCTGTAGCTAATTGAGGTCCTAAAATGAGCGATATCGCTGATCTAATGCTATTCAGTGAACTATATGACAGACCTTCATTAAATTTATGAGTTAAAAAAGAAATTACTGCAGGTACAGAGTCAGAAAATGGATCCTTGTCTTGACTCTCACAGAACAGGAGCCACTGACTAATGCAATATTCATATTGTTTCCTTGTCTTAGTTGACAATGAGTTCAGCATTATGTCCATGGAAAGCGAGGGCACCCCTCTCTTCAGCAGTGCTTCCCTGATAATATGGCCGCCACCAGTGTGAGACTTCTGTGCAGTGGATGTGGATCGCTGGAAGGGGACAATAGTAAGTTACGGCAGGGATTTAATAACACTGGTTGAGATTCCATCATGGAATTGAAAAGGGGGTACCAAGGTTGTGAGGGCCACAATGGGGCTACAACAATACCTCTAGCATTTTCTTTTTTAATTTTTTGTAACACTTTACTTAGAAGTGAAAAAGGAGGAAATGCATAGAAAAAAGAGCCATTCCACCTTATAGTGAAGGCATCTATGGCACTTGCATGGGGGTCTGGAAACCAAGACACATAATTTAGACACTTAGTATTATAGCTTTTTGCAAATAAGTCAATCTCAGGAGACCCTAGCCTATCAATTATTATCTGGAATGCCTTATCACTCAAACTCCATTCAATTTCTGACTGTGGACGTCTGGACTCCTTATCTGCAACATTGTTTTCTTTAGAGCTTATGTAAGATGCATATACCCAGAGATGTCTATCCTCACACCATTGCCACAAAACTCTTGCTAAACTGTTAAGATGTGGGAAACGAGTTCCACCCATTCTATTAATATAGGCAATGGCTGTTGTATTATCTATTCTTAACAAAATTTCACGGTTTCTTAGTTTGGATGCAAATGTTCTAAGACCTATGAATGCTGCTAACAGCTCTAGATAATTTATATGAAAAAGTTTCTCATCCTGAGTCCAGTGTCCATGGTTCGTTATGTTATTACAGACTAGACCCCAGCCAGTTCGAGATGCATCTGAAAAGATTTCTAATTCGAAGTTATGTTGTTTAATTTTGCAACTGTCAGTTTGAATATGTGAACACCACCAATCTAGATCTAATAAGCACTCCTTCGACAATCGTAAGGTACTGTTATAGTCCTCATTGTTAAGCTGCAATGCTATAGTTTTACGATTTTCTAAGATTTTTGTATACAGCCATCCATATTCAATGGCCGGACATGCTGCTACTAGCTGGCCTAATAGTTTGGCAAGATCTATAACTTTACAGATTTGTTTTCTCTTTAACTCTTTAGCAAACTTATGGATAGATTCTCTTTTCCTTTGTGGCAAAGATATGGAGAACTGGACTGAGTCCAAAACAAAGCCTAGATACTGGCAATTCTGTCTAGGTTTTAAAACACTTTTGTCTGTATTAACTATGAAACCTAAATGCTTCAAAAAGGTTATAGTAGTAGTGACATTTTGTAAGCACTTCTCATAACTGTCAGCAAGGCAGAGAATGTCATCTAAGTATATGACAGACAACAGACCCTGTGACCTCAGGTGTAAAACAACAGGTTTCATAATTTTTGTGAAAACATATGGTGCAGTACTGAGGCCAAAAGGAAGGCAAGTAAACTCGAATAAAGTATCCTGATACTGAAAACGCAAATACTTCCTATCTGACTTATTTACTGGTAACAAATAGTAAGCATTCTTTAGGTCTACTGTGGCCATAAAACAACCAGGGGTCATAAGTCTCATAGCAGTCCTTCCATCCTCTAATTTAAAGTGGACAGTTTTAATAAATTTGTTAAGTTTTTTGAGATTTAGTATAAATCTCCAAGTCCCGTCTGATTTTGGGTGTAAGAATATGCTAGATAGGTATTGACCATTTACTGGAGAACAAACTTTAATTGCGCCTAATTCTAATAATTTATTTATTTCATTTAGCATCAGCTCAGAATCCTTACAGGATAAAGTATCGTTTTTCGGAATTGTATTCTGTACTGGGGCTGTATAAAAAGGTATTTTGTATCCTTCAATCCACCTAAGTAAAGTTTGGTTAGAGGTAATACTAGCCCAGCGGTCAGCAAAATATTTTAGTCTGCCAGTTTGTACCTGAATCAGTGACGGCGGTGATCCTGGCGCCGTGGATGTCGCTGCCTCTGTGGGGATCGCCTCGCACGACTCGTAGCTGGCTTCGATGTCCGGTAAGTTGGTTGTCGGGGTTTGGGTTTCAGCCCGCTCGGACGTGGCAGCTGGGATCGTTGCGGGCCCCGGTAGTTTAAAGACTTCTTGATTGGTGGTTTTTGGGCTGGTGTATTCTTCAGATCCTGTGCAGACTTTTTGATAGCTTTGCATGCACTGACTTTATCTTGCAGTTTGTCTCCAAAGAGATATTCTGATACAGGACTCTGTGTCATGGTTTCTTTTATGTCTTTATTGAGGCCTGGCAGAATGAGGCTCCTGCGTGTTTCAGTATTAGTGTGGTATAGTTCACATAGTAGTCTGGCAGAATCACTAAGGGTCTCAATTTGGGTCTCACTCTCACTGGACGAGATCATGTCATTGAGCACCTTACCGATTGCTGAGATGGCTGCGGCAAGGACGGTTTGTTGGTCGGCAATACGTTTATCACGTTTAATTCCACTTTCGTTCATTGCTGCAGCCACTTCCTCATTCAGTTTAGGTGGTAGTAGGAGACTGCAATTCTTAGGAGGATCATATTTTTTGGTGAGGCTTAACTTTATCTCATCAGAGAGGCCGTCTTGTAAAATTGCCATCCACCGTTGCCTCAAACTTTCATGTAACTCGATGCCATTGGATACCTTGGGAGTACCTTCCGACCCCAGCAGTCCCTCAATGTCAGTAGGAAGAGGAGGCGCGGCTACTGCACTAGTTGCTGCTGCCTCTTGTGGAGGTACAGACTCTTCCACTGTGATATCTTCGACCGATTCGCTCCTATCGGTGGGCATAGATGAGGATGAAGGTGAGCGATAGCGACGGCTCCTACGAGTACTTCTGCTGCGGCTCGACCGACTTCGCACATGTGGGGAGTGGCTCCTTGACCTACTGTCGCTGGATGATTCCTCTTCACCTAAAATAATTCGACTGTTTTACGATTCGACTGCAAAGTGAGAATTCTATGGCTGACCTCTCGTGAAAGCTCTAAGAATAACAGTCAATGCCCACTGTGCATACACAGTGTGTACGATCGTATAGTGATGGCGTGTACTACTGGCTAACCTCTCGTGAAAGCTCGTGTGTAGCATCACTTATTTTATGAAGATATGGTCATTATTAACGTTCTCTCGGTTAACCTCTCGTGAAAACTCCAGAGACTTGACCTTTAACAAGGGGAATAAGATTTTGCTTACTGTTGCTACTGTCGCCCCGCCGACGTCGTTTGTACAGCATCTTTTCGAGCTTCTCCAATCTTCTGTCGATGGACCTACGTTTTCGTTTACCCATATTTAAATTGAAACAAAAAAGAATAAATAACTTTTAAAATTAAAAACGCGAAAAAAGATGTGAAGTGTGAACAGCGCAAAGCACAAAAAAGTACAATGACGTTGACAGGAGAAAGCGCGCGTGGCAGGCTGTCGTTGCCACAGATCATAGGACCATAGACTGTATATATTTTTTCTATGGTCTTACATTCAAAGATTGTGACAGCGCAGTAGTACAGAGTACATACTACAAGTACATAAAGTGAGGACGAGATCACGGAACACAATTATGTATTATGTCCTTAGATAAGTCTGGTCACACGGCGTATGAAATTCCGTTTTTCTGAAAACGCCCTTTTTGTAGAAAATGTAACGTCGTTCTTTAAAATTAATTTACGTATTGACTCCTTCTTTTTTGAGTTATTTTTCCCTCCCTGGGAAAGAAGCGCATGGCAGCGAGTTGTAAGTTGATCCCATGACCACACGTGGCTCTGAATGGCGGGCACGGGACGGGAAGGGTCGGGAAGCGGGGAGACGGGAGGGCAAAAGGCTTTTTTCAGGCAGTACCATCCGAACCTCCGTGAGAGACGTGTGTGTTGAACAATCATTAAATCCAACGTGATCGAATAATACGAGTATTTTCAAGGTTAGCTTTATAAACGTTTTATCATAAAAATACTCAATTTCACTTTTATTTTCGAAATAATTTAATCGGCGCATATTATAATTTTAATCTTTTTCACTTTTGCACTATGCATATTGATTTAAATTTTAAAGCAGCGTATGTATTGTAAATAAAAACTTTGTGCTTTTTATTTAAAAATTGTGTCAATTTTTTTGTTGCGACAGGATTAGGGGTGTGATTAATGAAATAGATTTTTAAAACAAAAATCCCAAAATTTGAGGGAAAGTTTGGGAGGCAATCCGTCAGAGATCTACTTAGTAAATAGAAGGTGTATTCAAGTTAATAATAAGTTACGTTACTGTATTACCAGGTAAATAAACATGTCGGAGCCGGCGCCTTTGTCGAAGACGGCGAAATACAAGAAGATAACGAAGCCTCTTCTGGAGAGGAAGCGGCGCGCGCGCATCAATCGCTGCCTCGACGAGCTGAAGGATTTGATGGTCGGCGCTCTTGAGGTAAGTACTTAATGATCCTGTATTTATTATATTATGTTATAGTAGTGTTATTATCTCGCTGCAGACTCGGTCATAAATCATTCGAGTGTTCCGCTTTTGTTGTTCTTTGTTGAGTTGTGCATTAGGTACTTACTGCAGAACAACAAAAGCGAAACACTCGAATGATTTATGACCGAACCTGCAGCGAGATGATAACACTACTATAGTTAGTGTTAGTATCATTATGACGTCATTGATGACCGAATATTATCGTAGCGGTAGTGATAGATGCCGTCTGCGTCGGAGGTCGTGGGTTCGATTTCCACTACCTACTGGAAAATGTTTGTATGATGAGCATGAATGTTTTCTAGGGTCTGGGTGTTTTTCAGTATATTGTATTTATGTATATTAATATGTAATCAAATCAGTAAATAAACATACCTACGTATGTTTATTTATACTGTATTTATCTAGTACGCATAACACAAGCTATCGCTTATTTTGGGGCTAGATTGCGACGTGTGTAGTCCTAACCAAATATATATTTATAAAAAAAATATTAATAAATTATTATCTATGACGACCTTTCTGGCGCAGTTGTCTCGTGTTCTTATCCAAGCGGGAGGTTACAGGTTCGATTCCTGCTACGATTTGGGATTTTTTAAATCTTCAATTATTGGACTTTGGTATTCCAGTACATCATTTTTTAGATTATATTTTACATCGATTATACTCGAAATTAATTTTTTATGATGTAGGTATGTTATGGTACATAATCTTAGTCGGTTTCAATAAAAGGTTGGTACTTACTTATCTAAGAACTAAGCGAACTAACAATAGCATAAAATTCTATATTTTCTGTAAATATCAGCTTTACCTACTAGATGACATTCCATTTGCCTTGGTATGTAAAAAGCAGCTCAGTGAAAAGACCCCAAAACTAAACGAATTCGCATGAACTTAACATGTAGGCTTTTTATAATACAGTTGCTGGGATGTAAAAATAAAAGTAAACATCTTAATTAATAAGCAAAGAAAAGAAACAATACAGTAATAAAATTCACAACTCCAACTTATTTACTGTGAAGACAATGTAATTTATTAGTAGAGTCAGCCATAAAAGTACCTAATCAAAAGTGCAGTCGATCTTCCATTCACACGCCATTTATTTTTATCTAGAACCGGTTGTCCTTTTGTTTATGCGAGAGCGTATGTTTACCGCGGGACCGTTTCGAACTGGATACGAAATTAAATGCCCGTTAATAAGCAGGACTGCACAGTTATATTAATGTGACGCTCAACTCCCGTAATGTAAGAAACGAGAAACGCGCACCTGCTCGTTTTGTTCACCTATTTTATTTTTGTCCCCAGATCGATGACGACAACCTGAGCAAGTTGGAGAAGGCCGATATCCTTGAGTTAACTGTTAATCACCTCACAAAGTTGCATCGGCCTAAGGATCCCGTTTTAGAAGCGAAGAAGTTTCAAGCGGGGTTCGGACAATGCGCCGCCGAAGCTTGCAGGTTTATAATGTCTGTTCCGGACTTAGATTCTAAAGTTAGCCAGAATTTGGTGGGACACTTATCTCGACTGATCACATCGCAGCCTTTGACCATTCAAGTGCCGGATAGACCTTCATTTTCTCCACCCATTTCGCCGTCTTCAGTCGTATCCGACCGACATCATTACTACAGCGACCATGACCGATCTTCCTCCGACGCCGAAGACTCAATTTACTCAGCCGATAGTTCTTCCAAACAGTGGTCGTACACGCGCCCGAATAATAAACCCATGTCTGGTTTGCTGACCACAGTTGACAAACTGGTTCCAAATCACCCGGAGCACGGCGCTATGAATGGCCATCGGAACGGGGCTTACTTCAACAAAGTCCCAGCTGAAGCCAAAGACATTATTTTACAGAAAATTAGACAACACATAATGGACAAACGCGGACACGAAAACATTGGAAGCGTCGACTCAAACGCCAACACTGATGTCCATCCAGAACAGAGATACATTCGGGATGAAATGTACAGAGAGGATACTGCGTATTACCCGCCACAGAGTTATCCCAGCAGCAATGACACTTTAGATCTGCGAAAAGTACGCTCCCCGGCGAAATCTGTTGACGTAATATACTCACCGAAAGAACAATGCCCAAAAGATATTGCTAAAGAAGTCGAGCCAGCTCCTGTTGAAAGAAAACTACCAATTCTTCCGGAACAGTGCGAATTGCCAATGGATTACAACAACTTACCGCCCAAAAAGAAGAGGAAATTAATCGAGTACCAGGAGTACAAAAAACAAGAGGAGGCCCGGCGGCAGCTCGACGCTTTTTATGCCGAGAAAAAAGATCGCCTTGTTGAGGGACCACCGGCAGAACATGATATAGACGCGAACAAGTGGCGCCCTTGGTAATAGCGGCTAGTTTTTATCATCACTTGAGTTGTCGACACTGATATAATTGGAGAAACTAAACTCATCATACCACTTGAAGACTGAAGTCCATATTTAGCGACATTATCTACTAGAGTTGATGTTAACCCTCTCTGAGCATAGTCGATAGTAAAAACAGAATATCGATGTTCTATAAGACGTACGGGCAAGTTAATTATAGACACGATTGATACCTACTCACTTGATAATTTTGAAATATAATTAAAAAAATAATTGAGTAGATATCTATTAATATTATTTAAGCTGGCCGTACAATAAATTATTGTACCATAATCCTTTGGAGACAATGCAACGGCATAAGACGCGATTTCACTTTTACAATGTGATATTAATAATTCTTCCATGACAAAGCTTTAACTCGTTATAAATTGTTATAAATATAGATTGTTAATTCACAAAATGTGCCTTATTTAAGAATATTGTAAAGTTATAATTATTAATTATATTTTAAACCTATACACTTAGGTAATTTTAAGATTTCTTACATGATTGATGACTGTGCCATGTATATTGATCTCTATGTCTTCCCAAGATTCGAAATCATTTTGTAATGGTTGTTTATTCTGTAGTAATTATATTGACATTTTAATTATTTTAAGTAAGTACTATTGTCAACATTGATACTATTAACATTGAATATTTTGAAAGTTATGTATTCTTTATAATCATAATTGTTTGTGATGTGTATTAAAAATATCAAATTACAAAGCTTACGTGGGTTTCATTATTTTCGTAAGATCTTTTCAATTTTACTATGAAAGGTAGATCCGGCAAATTGAAATTTTCGCCAGTCGGCAACTAAGGTTTACTGCGGCCAAGAAAAACGTATCTTTATATCTATTACGCTTAAAAGGTTTACTTTCCATATAAATAAAATTGCATATGAAGATGAAAGGTATACGATGTCTTTTCTGCCCATTCCCAGAAACTGACAAGACGGTAAGTCTGAGTAAATTTATTTTAATTATAAGTATACCATATAATAATATCTACTGTTTAATTAATACCTATAAAAAGGAATTCAATAAATATATAGAAGTAATTCTTGTTTATAGAACGTAGGTAAATTAAGAAAGTCGTCCCTGACATTAAATTATTAAGTAGGTATACCTATGTTTATAAAACAATTTGGCATTAAAAATTTACATAATTAGGTAGTATCTACCTCTTTTTTGATTTATAATAGGTACCTATTTCAAAAAAATTTGAGCGTTGTAATAGAGGAGTAATAAAGGGTCTGGATCTGGGATAGGCAGTAGGCACTAGGTACGCACGAACTGCGATCGATGTATATTTTTGTCTTACTTACTACTACTAGCGACATCTTGTAACAATAATTAACATAAGAATATACAGCAAGTCCTGCCATCTATAAATAATCAACGATCAACCTTTGAGAGATTCGTAATACCCGTCTGTTGCAGGCTGCGGCTCATACAGTAATTTGTATGCTGCGGCTGTTGTGGTCGTGGCTTAGATGTTAATAGCGCCATCTATATTTGTACTTCGGTGATACTTGAAAATTTAATGTAAGCGCCATCTATATTCTACAGTAATAACTACGTTATGAATAAGTTTAAATGATTAAGCTACTCACCGCTAGATGGCGACGTAAAATATTTGACTTTATTTAAAATTAAGTATTTCTAACTTAGAATTTAATATTTGAATTTTATTTATTTCTTCTATTATTTAAATATGTAGTTCATATTACAGGCCACAAAGACTTTATTATTATTATTGATAACATTAGGTTTCATTTTATCGTATTTTCTATTCACTAATAGATGTCGTAGAACGATTTATGAATCGCAGCCGTAGTAGATAGGTGGGGTTCAACTCCACTCCGTAACTTCATTCATTCAATAACATGACGGTTTGTCGGTTAGTCGATTCAACTTCATAACATTTCTTGCCGCTCGAATAAATGACAGGCATAATGAACGCGCAAAACTTAACGAACTTATTCGAATTTTAAATCGATTGACAGTTGATTAATTGTATCTGACAACGACTTTGAATGTTTGTTTGGGTGATTTGGACAATAATTTTTCATTGAATCTTGTTTTGTGGTGTTAATTAAGTGGAAGTGGAGTGCTTATCATTAAATTGTTATGGTGATTGGAAATGCTAGTGGGGGAGCAGTCGCCGGCGCCCCGAGTGGTAGCCGGCTTGCGGAAACTTAGGCCAGAACTGACGCCGGGACCTTTTCCCACGCCCGCTGACCCAAATCTTCGGATATCAGGTCAGTAGACAACGAAGCAACTAAGGGAGATTACAATCAGCGATTAATTCTGCCTATAGGTACAGACAGTGTACCCTATAAGAAGGCACCTTCTGTTCACACCTGTAAAAATATTCGATAAGAAAATACTCACTCTGGTATAGAAAGGCGTGGAAACTGAACTTCGAGTTAAAAAAAAGAAGTCGTCACTGCGGCACATTATTAGGTTCTGACTTCTGAGATCTTCATCTTAATTTTTATGTAAATCCTTGGTAATAAGGTCAATATTCGACTTAGTGAGGTCTTTGACTTGTTACTGAGACGATTATGAAATTTTATGTTTAAAATTTACATACTTCTTAAACTTAGTAGCATGAACCCAATTACCTACCCAGTATTTATTGGTTCATTTCGTCTTCTACTTTAATAGAGATTTAGGAACATACCTATAGCCTATGGGTATGTACCTAAATTCAAAACAATAAAAATATTAAAGTTTAATTAGTTTTTACAAAAGAAATTCAACTTTCTTTTTGAAGATAAAATATTTTTAATCATTCCAATACTTTTTAATGCAATATTACTTCACCATCCCAAACCCCTTCAGAAATATTATTCCTGGTTTTCCTACTCAGTTTTAATTAGTTAACAACATATAGAAGAGAAATCTTCTCGATATGAAGATTATATAATGAGGTAGGTACAAAAATCGCGCAAGACAAATCCCGCAGTCATATTTACTATTGATAATGTTCAAGGTCATTCACCCCAAATTGCACTACCCATTCCGATCTTTGGTAATCACATGTCACCACCAGTCCACCACATCGGGTGACAGAAGGTTAGGTGACACGAGAACTTACGTTGTGTTCTTATTCATTTCACCATGAAATCTTATCAAAAATCTTAATATCCATTACCATCAAACCCCCTTGATAATCTTAATACTTAATACCCAGCATCAACATTGTTGCTGCAGCAGTCCTGCTTCAAACCACATCCTTTTGTAATAAACATCTGTCGCCAATGGGGCGGAAAGCAAATGGGATATTATTATATTTAACATCTGGTTCCACGCTATTGTACTATTGTTTTAGATCAATACAAAGACCTACCTAGTAATGACTGTACTCGTAGAGATCGTCTAATTTAAAAATGAACACCCCTCCACTACATATTTCTGTCAACGTGATTGCCACTCTTTCAGGATATCTGTCCCGCTGTCCCCTGCGAGAGCAAAAGAATCCAGGTATACCAAACTTGACTCTTTATATACCTACTTACTTACTTATCTTAATTTAAGGAAAAGATAAGATTATCCTTATATTTTGAGTAAATATTTAAATCAGTCTCTTCCTTTTATTCAATTATCTATATATATAGGTACTCATATATCTATTTATTGAGAAATACGTTCGTTTGTCGAGATTTTTTTATTTAAGTTTAATTTTATTTTAAATATTTATAATCCAAAAGCATCTCGCTTTGCCACGACAAAAATGGTTACGTTAGGTAGGTATGCTGTATGCTTAATATAATGTAGGTACCTATACAGATGCAAACAAAATAAGATGAATTCATTGAGTCATTGCGTATCAGTTGTTTACAGTGTTATCAGCAACAGCAGCTCCCCGAGGCGCCCTTTAACATTCCTGATCTAGTTGCAGTTTGTCCACTCCTGATAAACTAGCTACTCTTATAACTATAGTTACACACTTACTATAACATCATTGTAGTAGCCAGCACACTGCACAAACATTGCTGTCTTAAGCGAGGTTTAGATTAGCAACAAAACTTGCAGAAGCTGACTGCAATGAACACAGTCACGCAAGCTACTAAACAAAGAAGGTATAACAACAACTTGCAGGCTTGCAACTTTTAATTTAAAAATTTATTTAGTTTTTTCCAAATAGTGGACTAATTATGCATCGTAGGCTTATGATAATGTGTTTTGCTAGCATAACGTTTATGCATCTACACGTTTGTCATAAATACTTTGGTCAACAATACTCATTTACTTCATATTGGTTCCCGATAGCTCCAAATCTAGGAAACTGCGGAAAAAAATCTTTCGGGTACCAAGGGGTAAATGGGAATTTATGAGCAAAGTTTTTATTATAAAAATGTAGATGCATAAACTTTATGCTCGCAAAACTCACTGCTATAGGCCTAACGATTTATAATAATTAGCCTACTATTTGCGAACTAACAAAAAAATTTAATTTCGCGGGCTACTTGGGCCGGAACCCCTTAACCCTGTTTACGACTGCTGATGGGTTTGGCGAGGGTCTCTTCTGAGAAAGAGGGATTCCGCTATACCCCACCAGGCTGCCCAAATTCAAAATGGCAGACTGCCTACTCCATTGAGAACATCTTGAAAAACAATCGTGCACTAACACCAATGACTTCTGAAGTCATTGACTAACACTAAAAATTGGCAAATATTTGCAGAACTGAAATTATTTAAAGTTAATGTTTTGTATGGTCCCCGAACATAATATTATTTTGTAAAGTTTGCATGCCTCGTTTCTTTGACAAAAGGATTTTTTTTCTAAAATAATTCTAAACTAACAAACGGACCATGTTCAAGGGTATGAAGTAAAAAAATATGAAAAATATACATTAAAATTGCTTAAACAGGGAAATCCTTTAAACGGCCTTCCAAAGTTTATCAACTCCGCGCAATGATTCAAGGTCCAATGACAAAACAAATTATACATTTTTATTGTTTGTATGAGGTAGGTTATTTCGATTGTATGTAAATAAAATTTACAGATTACCTACGTACGTAATGCATGTATAAAATACTTTCGTTTGTTTCATTTCTACTATCACGCAAGGCATAAGATTAAACATACATGATCTCCACAATCTAGTATCCACCTCCTTCGCCTTTCTACCACAGAACTGCAAGACGCCGAGAGAAGTGGCATCCTTATGTGGTTGATGTCCAGCGAACTCGAACGAAACGTTTTTCTTCCACGTTTCTGATACGTACCGCTAAGGTGTAGAACACCCTTCCAGCTTCTGTGTTCCCAGCCAAGTACAACCTAGGTGAGAGTTCAATAGAAGAGTGAATAGGCATTTTCTAGGCAAGCTCGCTCCATCTTAGGCCTCATCATATCTGTCCATCAGACATGATTGTAGTCAAGCGCAAGCCTATGTCTAGTAAAAAAAATATATAACATTAGGTAACTAGGTATATATAATTTAGATCTACCTATTCAATCTCACGTTGCGTATTACCGGTGGTATTGCCTAGTTTATTGACCGTACAACCTTTATGTTTCATCATAATATGAAGGAATTTAATCTTATCCAATATGATCTCACTACAATTACCTTATTAATTTATCTCTAAAAATTCTCGCGCCAATTTTTGTTACCAAACTCCTCCGAAACGGCTAGACCAAATGTTATGAAATTTTCTGTGTATGTTCTTTAGGTCTGAGAGTAGGTCGTAAGCTATTTTTTTTATATCCTTATATGGCAAACAACGTTTGCCGGTTCAGCTAGTAATTATAGAAGTCAAATACTGTGCCATAGGAAATAAGAAAGATACGTCTTTACCGGTAGCACCGATATAGGGTGGTAAGCTCTTACCAGCCGCAGTCAAAGCCACCACAATTCATAAGTAGTGATATCTTAAACTAGC
Source organism: Coenonympha arcania (assembly GCA_036785405.1). Classification (NCBI taxonomy): domain Eukaryota; kingdom Metazoa; phylum Arthropoda; class Insecta; order Lepidoptera; family Nymphalidae; genus Coenonympha; species Coenonympha arcania. Next base: position 4,913,661 of record CM072072.1, on the reverse strand, counting down.
CCATGCCGGGAAGCGAACCCGAGACCTCCCGCCTAAGGCTATCGTCTTGTGACTTGGCATGACGAGAATAAGTGTTTTCAAAAATGCTGTCTATGCCCGTATACAACGTGTAACGAAAAATTTAAATAATATTGAACGGTATAATTTTCTGTCTAAATGTCTACATGGAAAAATAAAATAAGCATATCCATTTGTCCATACGTTATGAAAAATAAATATGCTTATTTCTATTTAATATTTTACAGGAGGATTCGTTATCATGTACACTTGTACATATACCTTCAATATTATTTCAACTTTTTGTTACACGTTTGTAGATAGTTGCAAGTCTTTATATAAGCAATACTTCTTAAGAAGTAAAACATACAAGCATAGTTCTTCATTGTATCTGCAACATTTCTAAAAATTATGAAATCAGACTACATTTACGGGTGGGAAAACGTTATCGCTTTTTGTATGAGAGCTTACAGCTAGACGATCCTCTTAAAGTTCACGTATAAAGTAATTCATACGGAAAGTCTAGCCCAGAAGCTCTTGTTTACATCGTTACGCTAGATTGGCCATCAAACGAGATGAATCTTGGTCAATATCAAGGATGGCAACCAATCGAATCTGGCATAAAAACAAAATCAACACCGTTCCGCTCGTTGCCGACACGCTCGGTATTTCATCCAAGGCTAGGATTCCTGTCCATACTGTTTTTGTCAGTAAAGTGTAAAATAAATGTTGTATTTAAATACGTTAATATACTGTTTATTGGCTGTTAAATAAAATGTTTTAAAAGAAAATAAATAAAAGTAATGTTTTTAACTTTTCAGACTGATGTATATAGTCAGAAAAGTCTGCGTGTCATTAACATACAAATTACCTACTTTTTGCTTGATTTTTTCTTTAAAGTATGCAAACAAACAATCATAAAATTAATAACATTTAAATAAATACGGCCAAAATTAAACTACCAATATTATTATTTTTTGGTTGTTAAATGGTTTTCTTTTAAAATTGGCAACCCTATCGAAAGCCTAAGTGGGTAATGGTGACAACTAAATGAGCAACTAAATGTACTACGTCATGGTACTGTCGTCTATTACGCCACAGACGGCTGTCATGGTTGCATTATGGTTTGTTTACAAACTTTATAGACACTTTTTTACGTAGACGTTTTTTTAGACTTTTTTGTGGTAGCTTATGAACTTTGGCACGCTGCGCCATTAGCAAAATTTTTCTTAGCAGCTTTTTTATTTCTGCAGAATTTTGATGCCTAAGCTCTAAAACTAAAAGACGCCCTACGAACAATATAGTACATCGTCGTCGTCGTCGTCGTTTCAGCCGATGGACGTCCACTGCTGGACATAGGCCTCCTGAAATGACCGCCAAACATCACGATCTTGCGCCGCCTGGCGCCAGCGACTCCCCGCGACCCTAATGCATAAGGCGCGAATACTTAAGATCAATTAAATCGGGCAGTTAAAAATTAACCCTTTTCTTATCCAGTGATTCTTGTTATATCAGCTCGGGAGCTTTCATAATTATTTAAAATTTATTTCAATGAAACCTGACTCCTGTGTTCCTGAAGTTATCTTCTCTGATAAGGAACACCCATTCTTTTGCCTTATGTATTGACCAATTTTTACTAGTTATTTCAATAGTAGAGTAAATTAACAAAGTTTCTATGTTCCCCGTATTGGTCACTGAATACCTGAAATAGTTATACGAAATTAAAACTGTTCATTGCCAGTTTAATGAGCTATGGCCCATACACTTCCCATACCTACTGTATCGTAGTGGTCTGCATAAAATATGGGGTTGAGACTCCTACTAGATCAACTGATTAATTCTTTACTCATAAACCTTTTTTCGGTAAGTAGGTAGTTGTTTAGCTAATCAATGCTTTGCCTCTATCCGTCATCGGAATTTTGACTTTCGAATGAAGAAGACAAAGCATATTTAACTATACTTCTGCTGAACATCGTTTAAGGTACCTATAGGCCATTGAGTTCGAGTTGGAGCTTGCGGAGAACTCTCCAAATTAGGTGGCTTCAAAGGCCAACTTAGGTGCCAATTCTGAAGTTTTATGTCATTTACGAGACACAGTTACGAGACTACTTTGGAATTTTATATTTTCTTAATTGGCTCAGCTCTAGTCTGGTTCCGCCGTTCCTAGTAACCACCCTACCAGCAACGACGCACCGCCAAGTGATTTATAGTTCCGGTGCGATGCTGTGTAAAAACCGTTGGAGTGAGTTTACCAAATCCTTCCAAGTTAGTACGATCTTTAACTTCGGCTGCATCATCACTTACAATCAGGTCAGATCGCAGTCAAGTATACCTACTAACTTGTATGGTGTAGGGACAACCCTCCACCACCCATGGCCCAATCAACCTCGCGGTTATGGGGGCCGAAACGCGGGAGGGCGCCCGTTCGGTACTTGCTCTTGACGTGTTCCCGGGGCGCCTTCTTGACTCCCTACAAGTTGTTTCCTCTCGCTCCTTGTCCCTATGAACTCACTCTCCCCATTCTGGGGCAGGATGATACAAAAGACGGACTCGCTGCGCCGTCGCTGTCCGCAGCATACCTAAATTCTCTATGTCACTCCAAGCCGCTTCGCCTCTTATGCCATGCGTGCGCGAACTCCCGTAGCTTTCCGAAGTTGGCCGCCGAACCCACGAGATACTGATAATAAACTGGGCCAGAAACTTCGCGAAGCAGTGTTGTTAGCTACAGTACAGACTACAGAAAGACTTATGGTGTTTCTCTTTGCCGCCAGGTGTCCTCCGCCAGTACAGCAATGGCGACGAGGAGTCGTGGTCGTGGGTGCACGCGGCGGTGCGCGGCGGCTGCCTGCTGGCGTGCCGCGACGGCACGCTGCCTCGGCGCTCCACGGCGCGCCTGCCGCTGCGGCACCTTCACCTGCGGGCCGCGGCCAACTTGCCCAACGCGTTCCAGCTCTCCAGACTGCGGGACGACGCCTCCGTTGCCACGTTCCAGGTGATTATTGACGTGATAACGTTTAATAAATTGATGAACACCAGCAACGCACATGAAAAATAGTCACGTTCCGCGTAACGTTCCACCTGAGCCTGTGCGTGCAAGCGAGAGCGCGCAACAAGCGATAGAGGGGCACGATAAAACAAACGATAGAGAGGCCAATATTATGACATTATCACGTAAATCTATCGTCCGTAAACCAGCTTTACAGACAACCAATTTTTTTTATGATGAAAGGGGCATGTCGGTCACCTAAGGGTCTAGGATAGGATGTGCGCGTGGAGATATTTTTGTCTACTTTTGTCGATCTTTTTTGTCTTTCTAATCCATATATTATAGATAAAGAGATCTACAAAAGTAGACAAAATTATTTATCTCTACGAGCACATGCTGCATTATGTGATAAACCTGCTCGTGTCAGATGCAGCGCAGTAATATCATATGATGCACTGTCTACCCTTAGCATCCTGAAACTCAAGATAAAATCTCATTTTGGTCCAGTAATCACGCGGCTACAGTGCTTCAAACCGAAACAAGACGTTTGTTTAATGACACCCAGGCGAACTCCGCTAGTCTTCTAGCGGAGTTCGCCTGGGTGGGTTCGCCCGCTTCTATCCTATTTCTACCACCAGTAAAATTTACTACACAAAAGATAATGAAAATGTTTATTTTATACGTAGGTCCAACTTATAGAACATTTTTTCCCTGAGAGGAACTGGCAAAAAACGTAGGTAGGTACCTACTCCTTTCAAAACATCGAGATTTACAATTTTTATGAAGCCTTTCCGTGTCCCGTGAATTCATATTATGAAGATATGAGTATGTTTTGTTGAACTATTGTGTCATGCCCCTGCTTCGCGTTGATGATGCTTTCGTAATATCGCAAAATACTGTCTTATTCCTTGTCTCCATTATAAAAAGACGAAGAGTCAGTGAGTGAATGAGAAATCACTAATCTGTATTGGATAGGTAGTTATCACGCAAAAAACTTTGAATTAAAGAATTAAGTAGATGGTACTAACTACTGCCTTGGCTATTGTTGGTCTATGATTTTTTACAAAGCGGTTCGTAAACATATCACGGCTTCATTTTTTGTTAGTTTTGGTTTCATATAGGTACTCAACACGGAAAAAATGTTACGAATACATTTAAAGTGTAAACCACAAGTAAAGTACCTACGTCGAGGTAAAACTCGAAGATGCATGCCACATGTCACGTTTGACTTTTGAAGACTATGCGTGTAATTTATTCACAGAAAACAAAAGACACTAGAAGTAGCATGTGGGTGTTACCCGTGTCGCCACTAGTAGGGTAATTTACCTTACTTGCTCGACATGCACACTCAGTCGCTGTCAAAAATGCATACAATAAAGTGCTATAAAAAAATATTAAAATGGCTCAATGCGCTGTATTAGTGTGTAAAAATCGAAACCAGGACCTATAATCGTTTACTTGGAGGGATAACTTACCATCGGTAACTTGAATTTTACTAGTTTTAAGTATAAATACGTGAAAAACTGTGTTAAATTTCTATAGGGCTTCAAGACATTTTAAAATGATCCTTAAAATAAGAACTTTACGGTTGATTTCACATTTACTAATAATTTTCTTCTAGAACGTTGTCATTCAACTTTCGCTACTCAGCCAGTACTGTATCATGTCGACTGTCAACATATCGATAAAATATTATCGACTTTTATTAAAACGTTCCGCGTATTGCCGTATCTGTTCAGTGCAATCTCAAGAGTTAAGAAATTCACCACTACTGTTCGCACGCTTATCCAATATCCATATAAGGAAAAAAATGGTATTTCACTACGATAATAGGCTGTAAGAAAAAAATTAAGAATTAAAAATATTACTATTTCAGTTTCCCTAGGGAGCCATTTGTAAAAGAAAAATGGATCAAAGCTACTGGAAGGTTTAATTGGTTCCCTTTAAAAGCAAGTACAATCTGCTCCGATCATTTTTTGGAAGAGGATTTTATTGTTAAGAAAAGTGGTAATAAATACATTAAAACTGGAGCAGAACCACGTAAAAAATTTTTTTAATTCATCGTGCACTGGTACGTCTATACACGTCACAAATTCAGTCATAACTAAGTAATTTACTCGCAAAAATATATAGAAAGTATGACATGACATGATAAGCCTTTAGACGTCCACTGCTGGAGCTAGGTGAAGGCTTTTCAAAACTTAGACCTCCACGTACGGGATATCTCTTGCCACTAGCAACTATCTTCAGATCGCAAGTTCTGTAGCCTGTCGTACGATGTGGTTCTTGTTGTGCCCTACGCGGTTTTTACTTCAAAGTAAACATAAGTACATGTGGGGTATACGGCCCTCAGTTCTATGATAATTATAGCTTGGCCACTGCTATTTTAGCTAGCTATTGGGCTATGTTAATCACTTTGATATGGTCACCTAGATTCTTTCTAAATACGATTACTCCTTTATATTTGCTTAATAAATCGATAATCATTATAACAACAGCTATTACTTCCTGGGGGGCTATTCTCGTAACGTGTTGGCTGCATTTCGTGATGTGAAATATAGTGTAAAAATATATAGTGTCTCTGCGCAAAAACCCCAAGCGGTTTATGTGGGGACTACTCACATAGTTGTAAAAAATTGTTTTTGTAATATCTTGAATACTAAAAATAAAAAATAAATAAAAAATGTTTAAAAAGGTGATGATATTTACGTTTATAAGCAGACGATATTGAATTCAAAACATGTTTTGCGAACACTGAAAAACTAATTTTAACATAATTGACATAGAGCGTAAAATTGAATGTAGTTCACAACGCCATATTGGTCGACAGTTCCAAGATTGAAATTACTTAAGCGTGTCAAAGTTGAGCATTGTATTTCCTATGGTGAAATACATTCAATTTTACCCTCTAAACCAATAGGTGTAAAGTTCATTTTTTAGTGTTAATATTTTTTTCTTTTTCTTGTATCACATCACTGAGTGTGTGAAAACGTTACGAGAATGTCATCGCTGTACTTAGGTTGAAGTCTCCAAAAATGAAACATCTAATGTACAGTCAGAACGCTAACAGGACGGAATTCATTAAATATTATATTATTAAATATTATTTATTCATTGAATATTATTTATTTTTTTACCATAATGTGTTATTTTATGTGATTTATTATGACTAGACGGAAATTAATTAAATTGGATTTTTTTCTGTACATATTAATATAACCTTGCTTTTTATTTCAACTTTATCGATAATTTTACGATTCACGGATAAGATGCATCACTACACTTTGACAGTTATCAAATACTAGCGACCCGCCCCGGCTTCGCACGGGTGCAATGCTGATACTAAATTAAATACACTACAGAAAAACTATGAACGTTGTATATAAAAACATAGCGGCCCGCTCCGACTTTGCACGGGCATAAAATATATATGCCTATGTCACTCAATGAAAACATGATTAAAATCGATCCAGTATTTTTGATTCATTCATTACTGCCCTTGGCCTGCACGCATTAAATTTGGAGTAAAACAATTCCTCTTTCCCTATACTTACTATGAAGATTTCCTGCTATCTTTGGAATATCTAAATTCATACAATTTTTATTACATTACCTACACATTTTTACTTATTTACTTTTTACATTTTTACCTAGGTATTTATTTTATTTTTACCACAATTAATATATTACAGGATGTCTTTATACACAACGTTCACAGCTTTCTTGTCATTAGACAATACAAACATGTTTTCTCTTGAGGTTACTCTTGAAAGAGCGACATACAGTTGGCCATTCAAATCTAAGCCTGCAACGTCCGTCCGACCCGCGACCGGTACCGCCCGCCGCAAACGCAAATTTTAAATTTGTAATATCTCCGAAAATATTTGTTTAATTTACATGCTGTAAGGAACCATATTGATCTATATTAATTGCACACTGTATTTAAGGTACTTAATTCGATAAGGATTAATGCCGTATTGCTTAAAATAGCTTCGTAAATAAGCTATTTTTTCACGTAAAAAGTAAACAATAAAAATGGTTAATGTGGGCTATCCCTAAAATATAAACATATACCATCGCGGACTTTTTTGTAGACCTTTTTATGGTTTATAATACTGTAGTACATTAATTTGATCTAACTCGTAGGGTTTAGGCAGCGTTTTTGCTAAATTGCTAAATAAGCCCAAAAAAAATAGGTTAATTTACGACATCACGTTAGAAACCTCTAAAATTGGCAATGTTGCCTTAGTATATGATGCATGTATTATACATATAAACCTTCCTCTTGAATCACTCTATCTATTGGAAAAAACCGCATCAAAATCCGTTGCGTAGTTTTAAAGATTTAAGCGCACATAGGGATATAGGGACAGAAAAGGCGACTTTATTTTATACTATGTAGTGATTGAAGTTTGTTCTTTGCCATTCAAATTTTAATCTTAACGTCATATAAACAGAGTTTCTCAAAAAAATCTTTATAAAACGAATCTACTACTGCCGATGCGGACAATAGCGGAACTAAACATATTTGAAGTAAAATTTTGCAATATAAATTGTATAGCTGTGTTAATAAGGTTGACTTTAATGGAAATATATTTTGAAAATCACGTCATTTTTTTGACCAATCTAATGTGGAGGACTATGGTGTGCGTGACTTGTAAATATGTGAGTTTAGCGACACTGGTTTCCTAAGAAGATCGTCATCATGCTAACTCTATTAGCCAATAGAAAGTCATTCCTTGCTCTGTGAATTTATTAATTAAAATGTAAACAAAAGCGAACGTCACATACCTACTCATCATTATTTTTTAATATTTAAAAGATTTCAAAGTTTAATTATAATTCCTCATCGAGAGTCTTTTTAGGGTTTCGAACCCAAAGTGTAAAACGGGACCCTATTACTAAGACTCCGCTGTCCATCCGTATGTCTGTCCGTCTGTCACCAGGCTGTATCTCTAAACTGTTGCCGCTATTATTACAAATACTAAAAAACAGTATAAAATAAATATTTAAGACATACTTATAAAAGGCGTGATTTTATTACTCGTTTTTGAATTTGGCGGGTAGAGGTGTTTAAGTTTACTTTAAAAGGTACTAAAGGTAATTGTAGTATTGAGAATTGATATTGATAGAACTTTCAGTCCTTGAGCCCGACTCGCACTTGACCGTTTTTTTCTTGTCGCTTTGCGGTGGGATCTGAAGTTCAAGTAACTCGTCAAGTGTGTAATAACTGGTACAATTATTAAAGAGTAAAGTTACATTGTATCCACTATAATTGACTTCTTGTTTAACTTTATAATACGAGTTCAAGTTTTTACCGACAACGACGTAATGATTATTATGTATAGCACTAATAACTTTGCGGTTGTTTTACTTTTGAGTTTTTAATATGTATTTACACCATTTGTGAATAAATACATACATGATTTCGTATGTACATAAATAAAATATTATAAATATTATAAAATATTATATGTACTTACATAAATAATATATTCTACAATTTGATAACAGAAATCAAAAAACTTAATCTAGAACTGAATACCCCCAAACGCTTTAATCTAATCAACAAAGCGGCTTTAGCCATATGATGATATGACTTATAGGTACCTAATTTTTTGTTACTACAACTTGAACATAGAGCTATATTTTATAGCTATATAGAACCTATAGTTGTGGGTCGTTACTAAAACAATTATGTATTTAAGACGCTCACACCGTTAGGTGTTACCAAACTATAATATTTCTCATCAAACTCGGCATTTTACCTAGAACGTCTGGACAACGGTTTTAAAACCGAGTTTATATTTAAAGGGCGATTTTAACCACAACTTTTCGATATTAATGTATGTATTTAACTACTTAATAATAGGCTGAAATAACTTGCCTTATTCTGACACACTAAATGCAGTAGCAATTTTTTCAACGCAAATTAAAATGCAATTATAGTTAAATATCAGAGAACAAAAAACAAAGCTAATTTTGTAACGCCATATGTATACTCTAATCTCTCAAATCTATTCTCAATAGGTAAGTGCTAAGTACGTACATGTCTAAATAAGTAAATAATTATCAAGTTGCTTAATTATTATGAATTGTCAAGAATACAATATCTAGTATTTACGTAATTCCTAAACCATTTATCGTTTACCTGACATAAGAATCCACCGCAAATGCACCGTCCTTGGACACACGTTTAATATTGCAATTATTTGATATCATAAACCATACTGGACACGTGTGTTAAGTTAGTAGTGATGTAACTTAGCTACTCACTTAGTCGGATAGTCTACTATCCGACTGCAACGAAACTTCCGAGTTCCGACTATGCATAATTAACCTATATTTAAATTACTTATTATATAGTTTTTATAGCTAATTAACGTCGGTTAACTATCTACTCGTATTTCATTTAATTGAATATGGATGCTTCGTTTTCTCTTCACGCATTCTGGATGTAGATTATAATAATATTATAAACTAGTTTTGACTGTTTACATAGATAGCCGAATCGTGATGTTAAAATTAATCCGTATTTGGGAACTGGTCTAGGTGTGACATTATAGACTCTAGGATGTTATCTTTATTTCTTTATTTTTGACCTAAATATACATTACAATTAAAAAACACGATTGCATTGTGGTAAAACGACTTTCTCCAAAAAAACTATAGCCTATGAATGATGCAAGAACTCTATTATGTCCAAATCTCTTCAGTCGTTCAGAAGTTATGGTGGAATAAAGAAACTCACTTATATGTATACATGATCCCTAAAAACATTACACTCCTTTGGTTGGGAAGTCGTGTAAAAACATATTATTTGTCGTACATTAAACAATCTCACTCAAACATCTCATTGTTGATAATATACATGGGCATTTACACTCTTTCCCGGTTAGATATTGAGCTAAACCGAGTATGAACAGGAACTTTCGATTATCAGACTGATTAATAACTAATGCCACATGCCTAATAGTAAGACATTCATTCACTATAGTTTATTTTGCAATTAAACACAATTACACAGCTATAGCATTAACATGGACGTAAACTATTAACATTCTTATACCCAACATGTATTATATTATTCAATTAGTCATGCCATGAGGTACGGAGGATATAAAGTAGGTATTTTAAATTATTATAAACCATAAAGAACATTCCGTTTATCAAGTGTACTCATGGCTAAATAAACTGTTGACAAAATCTTAATATATAAAATTCTCGTGCCAATTTTTGGTACCAAACTCCTCCGAAGGCGTCACTCTCGACCGATTGCTACGAAATTTTCTGTTTATGTTCGGTATTAGTCTAAGAGTAGGTCGTAAGTAATTTTTTTTTAATATCCCTAATGGCAAAACAACGAAAATTATCACGCCAAATATCTCTCGAGAACTTTCGAGATAAAATTTCGGTACTTATAATTCAGATTTCTTTTAAAAACATGTCTTGGATGCATAAAAGACCGTATAGGTACTTACCGTTACTAAAGCCAACGAACTCAGTATAAAGGGATGTAAAGCGTGGGTGAAACACGAGAGTTAAAAGACCCCTGAAAGTGTAATAGGAACTCCCTCAATCGGGCTTTCAGACTAATGACAGCGTTGTTGGTATTGTATTGACAATAACAGCGTAGGTACTGAGTCAGAAGTACAGACCCCTTTTCTTGGCGACTACATTGTACGGTCATTTTTGTTTACGCACTACGCAGTTATTTATAAATTATGTTCAATGACAGTTTTTGTTGAGTAAGTAGGTAAATAAGGAAAACCTGATGACGGAAAACATCCCATAACAGGAAAACGTTCGCTAATCTGATGCACATATTGATAAGGAAAGTGCGTTAGTGAAAATAGAAAATACTCCTAGGAGATAAACTGACTATGTATTTTAATATTTAACGTAGTATAATAAAACACTGGCCAAAATTTTAAGTTTTGTTACTAGCTGTATGAAATTACATGCCAAATACTTTACTTGCCAAATATAGGTAGGTTAATGGTTTGGAACCCTAGGCAGACAGTAGAAACAATAGTTAAACAATTGCAATGCTAAATATTATTCACGGGACATCAAAAGGGTTAAATTGTAAGTTTAAAAAGTCCTGGCATAATTTACTGAAACTCAAGCATTCAAAAATCTTTTTCCCCACCTCACTATTTATAGTATCTTAATTGTTTCATTCGTCACATAGAGAGCTGTCTATTCTACAAGCCAAAATGTTGTAGAATGTTGATGTAAGAAACCATGCGACGGTTTGTCGCATAAAATAGTAAATTCGATTGCTAGTTCGTTCGTTCGTTTCAGCCGACGGACGTCCACTGCTGGACCTCCTACAATGATTGCCAGCCCACACGGTCCTGTGCTACTTGTATCCAGCGCCTTCCCGCGACTCTTTTAATGTCATGTCATACCATTTGGTCGGAGGTCTGCCAACACTGCTCTTTCCGTGCGGGCTCGCCATTCCAGCACTTTGGGTCCCCAACATCCGTCGGTTCTTCGATCCAAGTGTTTGAGTGTGTTCGAAAGTGCGATTGGTAGTATAGATATTTTAATCCACGACTTCGCGCCCCACTCTGTCAAAATCGCTTATGTTTCTTTAGATTCGTACGGAGTTTGACAGAGTGCCGTCGTGGATTGAAATATCTATAGTAGGTAACTATGTAGTTAGTAGTAGTAACTAGTAACTTATTTGGACTTCAAACAGAATACACATTTCGCGTGACATTCAAGAAGTCACGTTAACCAACAATAAGTTGAAAATAATTTATGGAGTATTGTCGGCAAACAATGCCCCGGGCATGTGACCGAAAGTACTAGTATATTGACTAACTGAAGATAATTCGTTACGCACGGAATGGATCGTATCAACGCGATTTGTTAACAATCGCCATTAGCGGCCGCGAGTTGTGACAGAAATACTTATAACTCGTGATCTATGACTATTTACTATAGTAACTAATAATATATTTGAATGACTTAATTGGTTTGTTTGTATGTTTGTCCTTCAATCATAATCATTTCATAACGGAGCAATCTACGTGATTTTTTTGTACGGACATAGTTAAAAGTGTGGAGAATGTCATAGGTTAGTTCTTATTCCAAGAAAATCAACGATTCCAACCGAATTTTTTGTGTACAAACTGAAATTCACGCTGGTGGAGCCGCGGGCAATAGCTGTATAATATTGTAAATCAATGACCCAACACCTATTTCTATAAACACAATTCTTAAATCATACAAGTAGCTTCTTTTACTTAGTAATTTAAGCACAATTATTACTAGCATAAGTATGTCTTAAATTACACAATAGGATACACCTCTCGCAAGACGTTGGAAGCCCCTTCAGAGCTCACCTTTCTCACGACTCGCTCGATTTAATAGACCTCGGTAAAGCGCAACACCCGTAAATCGTTGCCCCTTTGTATTCCGCGATCCTTTGATGGCCCTGTTTAACATAAGAAGGGCTAGAAAGCGAAGGTGTTGACACGTAAAGAAACACGTTATGACGAGAGGAAATCCTTGCGCGTCTACACTGTGGTATAAATAGTCCAAACTAGTTCTTGAAATCCATACGGACTCACGGAGCTACCCTTTGAAATTCTTAATCTATGAAACTATTATGCGTCTACCTTGTAATTCTGATGCCATTCACGTCAGTTTAACGATTGAGCCATAAATCGGTCGTCACTATTACAGCGATAGTAATTTCGTTTTCCTTTGTTGCAGGCTTGCAATGCGACGGATTACGCCCGGTGGGTACGAGCGCTATGCGTTGAAATACTTGGACAGACACCGCTGCCGCAAGTTAGATTTTTGGACGTGTTACCGGCTGCGGACACTGCCTCTAAGGAACCAAAGAAAGAACCTCTCCAGGAGACGCCCGCCTGCCCTCCTAGACCGCCTCCCAGAGCGAGGAGAAGGCTGTTGACCGCCACCGAGACTCAGCTGCCTCGCCGAGACCACTCACCTGCCGCGACGGACGAGGGCATCGTCGTAGAAGACGACGATTATGATTCATCGTCCGATCGCAGTCTCGACCTATCCCTTTCTCTCGACGCCTTGAAGACCATAGACGTGGTCGATGCGCCGGTGCGCAAAGCCGAAGTCATCAAATGCGACAACTGCAGCAAACTGAACGCGAGTCCGCCACAGCATCACACGTTGCCGCGTGCGAGAGCAAACGATAGTGAAATAGGTCGGCACAGATATCTCAAGAGATGGGAGGGTCCAACGGGCAGAGCGGAAAGAGGTAGATTTACTATGGAAGCGGCGAGAAGGAAGGCGGCTTCGTTAGAGAATCGGGCGAGGTCCTGTTCCCCGAATGCGCACGAAGCCGTGACCCAGTACGTTCCTGTACGTGAGAGGCGCGCTTTGTTCGAATCCTTGTCTCAGAGTGGAGGAAGTCTGGCGCGGAGCAGCGAGCAGTTGGCTCGTCCAGTGCAAGCGATGCAGACGACGCCTCGGCGCGCGGCTTCGCTGCATGATCTCCAGGCGCCTCCGACGAGGTCAGTGAGTGACTTGCGGCAGTTCTTCGAGGCGGTGGCGCGCGGTGCGGGTCCGTGCTCCAGCCTCCAGCGCCACAGCGCACCGCCCAACCCCGTGCCGCGCGCCTTCACATCGCTCACCTGTGCTTGACCGAATTATTTGTACATATTGTAGATACGATAGGTCATAGGACTCACGGCGTTGATCGCCGATCGTCTCACTAAGTCGTTCGTTTTAAGACTGTTAAAAGTATTGTTATAAAAGTACCTAATATAAACGCATTAACTATTACGATGTGTTTCTTTAACGCCCTCCTTAATGTTGTACGACACTCTGCTAATGGTTATTGTTTCTATAACGGGCAATGACCGAAGACAGCGGGTAATTTTAATAGAAACTAATCATTTTTATAGCGCGCTGCAATCGTCACGCGCTGTTTGCAAGTGAGTTACTGATGTGTTTAATAGGGTTTTGACAATAATGGCCTCTTGAAATGTCACTCACTGTGCTGCAAAGGTCGAGTCACGGCTCGAGTCCTTCACACGATCTTACATTGTGTTGTAAATGTTCTATTGCAAAACATAGACCATGCCACGTACTGCCATTGTCAGTGTAGTTTTTTTGGGCTTATTAATACGACAATCGAATCTCTATTCTCTTAATACAACAAAACGCGACTTTCTGGTCGCCCACCTGTTACCTCATAAGGAGAGATATCTTTATAGAAGGCAGCGTCATTGTAGAATCCTTGATCTGAATCACCTAACCTTTAAAACTTAAACGGATATACCTGAACTTTAATTGCATTCAATAAAATATTATATCTGTTAGTATTGGTAATTTAAATACCTAAACAGCACACGAAGAAAAAGTGTTTGACTACTAAAACTACTGCATACTATCGTCGTCAACGTCAGTTGGTTTGGCCCCAGAGTCCAGAGTATGATCACCCGACCTCAAAGCACTATTAAAACTGAATTTGTTTTAATTAAATTCTAATTAATTCGCATTCTCGCTAATCTACACAGCAATAATAACTTCGGCGCCGGGATGTTCGTCATTTTGCCATTGGTACCAATTGTCATGAATCAAAGCAACTATTTCAGGCAGTAACAGTCACGACACACGCATGCGGTCAGTCATAATTACAACCAAAAGCTGTTCCTTGGTCTGTGATTACAACGATCAGTTATCACAGGAATGACGCGACCTCTAAACTCTTATCATGCAGAAGCATAAATTCTAATTAATTTGCATTCTCGCTAATCTGTTCAGCAATAATAACTTTGGCGCCGGGATGTTCGTCATTTAGCCATTGGTGTCATGAATCAGTGCAACTATTTCAGGCAGTAACAGTCACGACACACGCATGCGGTCAGTCATCATTACAACTATCAGTTATCACGGGAATGACTCGACCTCTCTACTCTTATCATTCAGAAGCATTTGTTTTAATCTTATCTCTTTTCTTGGGTTCTCATATATCATAAGTCCATGACTCTTTGTAACTTAAATTGGCGGAAGTTAAGTTATCTAATTGCCAATCATATCCTAGGTTTTTTACATTCCTGGTAATGTTTTTTTGGTATTAATCATTGTCCAAGTTTCTTTTGGTGGAAGTTTGTCTGTAGTAACTAAGTAAGGTATTCTAAACACGTACATTTACAAAATCTAAATGCGGAGTTGCCATTTGTTGGTAAACAAATTAACATTCCCGTTGCTAATTCTCCACACGATAAGTTCAAATGTTAAATTGAAGCAATTACGTTCTTAATTGAGACAAACTATCTTCTGGGGACCAACCTACAAGACTATTTACGTAAACTAATGGATGTGTGCTGTGAAAGGTTCTAGGAACTGATTAGTAGGCAGAGACTATACCTACGTAAATAAAATTTGTGTCATACCAGTTTACTACTGATGTTACTATACTTTAGGTTATAAACATTATATGAGAGATCGCTCAAGTTCCCTATGCCTAACTGATTCTATGTCCTTAGGAAATCTGCATTACCTTAATTTTTTTAATGAATCACCCATTGATATAAATCTAGTATTATATATCAATGTAATCACCCAAATAAATTGATCTTTCTCTGATCTCTGAATTCTCAGTAGGTAAATAATAAAGTAACAAAAATGTACAATTCAAATTATGTGTTTTGATTTTGGAATTCATGTGAATTATTAAATACTTTCCATCAATTAGGGACAAGGATAGAACTCGTCCCTTTCTAACATCAAAAACTTTTAATACCACTGAATTAGCAGATGGAATGCGACCATATCGAATGGTCGACGCAACCGCACAGTCCGTAATTCAATCAACAACAAAAAAATCCTCGGACAAAAGGATGTAAAAAATAACAAAAGGTGGTGAATAGTAAGGGATGACACAGGTAGCTTATAAAATAGATTCGGCTTTCGTTGAACTTGAGTTTTTATAGACTGTTTTTTTATGATCTCAGCTGCAACTATGTATCCATCAGGTTACTGCGAACGTCGACGGGCAGTGAGGTTTTCGGCATGTAGATATAAGATAGGTATAGTATGCGTTAGCTACATAGCGTTCAATTGGCATTGAAGGGTTTAAGTCTTTATCAGAAGCAATTGGTATGCATTTAAAAAAGTTAAAGGCTTTATCAGAAAATAGAAATGCTATTGTTAAACAGTTGCTGCCTCATGCCTTAACGGCCTACAAGCCGTATTTAGGTGATTTTGAATGAAGTTTTATGCAAAAACTATAAAGAAAATTACTTTCAAATTTACACGTCATGTATTTTGGGTCTTTAATCTAAAATCGCTAAGAAGCAGAAACACGATTGGATAAATTTCCTCGATAGAAAGTTCTCCCAAAAGTTGCTCCAAAATCTCAGTTTTTCTATATTTTATTGGAAACTACATTGGATGTAATTGTAATTTTTGTTTTAATGTATCGGTAATAATAATATCCTAAAACGCTTAGAACGGATTTTTGATAACCAGCTTAGTTTTTGAGTAATTAGGTAAAACGTCGTTTTTC
The DNA here is from genome assembly GCA_036785405.1 of Coenonympha arcania. Taxonomy (NCBI): domain Eukaryota; kingdom Metazoa; phylum Arthropoda; class Insecta; order Lepidoptera; family Nymphalidae; genus Coenonympha; species Coenonympha arcania. The sequence goes on along the minus strand of CM072072.1, from coordinate 4,897,168 downwards.
TGCTATATTCTTCCGCGACGCTGCATGTCGCACCTACCAAATCTCCGTGAGAGTGAGAAAGACAAAAATAAATTCAATCAATCCCCTTAAGAGTGGCAGAGACCACCGATCTTTGTCACACTTAAAGGGCTTTACGGTTTGCCGGGCAACAAGCACCGTCCTGTTTCCACATTTTATTGCCCCGCGGGCAGCGACTGTTTGTTACAGGTAAGAAAACAAAATACTGCCCCCGCCAAATAGGATACGTATAAAATACATGTCAGCTATGACTAAGTAGATACATAGTTTCCACAAAAAGTAAGTAGGTACCTACTACTATCGATAACTAAACAAGTAAACGACCTTTCCTGATAAAAGATTTTATCCATAAAAGTAAATACACAACAATCAGACTGAATTGTTTATCAGTCGCTCGATCGAATGCATTAGCTGTGTGATTCATGTTCTAGTGACTGGCGATAGTTTTTTCGGACTCGGTCTAGGCACAAGGCCAGCGATTAATATTAAGGTTACTTAGGTACTCACTCAATAATAACTGAACGTGCTACAATATAACTTCATGTTTGAATAACGAAACTGTTCCGACTACTGATGTAGGTAATTTCTTGAACGTTGAATTGCAGACTTCTCTTTTCTTACATTTTTAAAAACAAATATTCAGGCAAGCCGACAGGACCCTATTACTGAGACTTTGCCGTCCGTCCGCCTGTCACCAGGCTGTATTTCCGTTGCCGTTATAAGTAACAACAAATACTAGAAAATAGAATAAAGGGGGCTCCCATACAAAATACGTGATTTTTTGGTCGTTGATTAGGTAATTAGACCCAATAGAAACTACTTGTATAGAAGTAGTAGGTAAATTGGTCCTTCTGGCTTCTGCATCATCGTCTCGCTAAGTTATATAGATAATGGTACGAAACCCTTCGTGTGCGTGTCTGACTCGCACTTGGCCGATTATTATATTCATCCGAAGTCAAGGCAAGATGATCCTTCGCTTGTACAAAACGAAAAACAATTTTTATTTTCTAAAGTAGCTTTGGCAGCGAGTTTAATAGATCACTTGTATTCTCTGTAGGTGAAGCCTCCTTCCCAAGGGTTACTGCAGCCTCACTTCGAAATAAAAGTATGAAGCAATACAAGTTTACGCAGGTAATATTATCAAACAGATGAATGGTAATGACTTTATTTTCGAATTTGGTCTAGAATTCTGTGCGAGTTTTATAGTTTCGCAAAATTCAGTTACTACACTTATAAACAACTTAGAGCAAACCTACTCCCATCTCACAATAGATCATACTTATAACAATTTCCATCGATGGCAGATATTAAAGGATGTAACGATAAAGGGGTGCTCAGACTATGATTCTAATCACATCCCGCTCACTGTCACTTGATCCGAGTGGCTGGGAACGGGTCGTGTGACGAGCCCGCATGCTTGAACAGTGGTTAAGCTCACCTACTCGTATTTATATTATTTTGACGGGTCATGTTAAATTATTGTATTTAATAGGTACAGCCTACAGGTACTAAAGTTGGAGCTGGTACCTACGTCCTTGATTGGAGGACCGGCAACGGTATAAAGCGGGTGGCGGGAAGCGGCTGGATGAGGAAGGCTGAGGAAAGGGTGTGGTGGCGCGCGCTTGGGAACGCCTATGTCCAACGTATGTATGTGGACGTCCGCAGGCTAACATGATGATGTGACAGGTACGAAGTTGTATTCAAATGCCGTACAGTGCAGGTATGTTACAAGTTTTTAGGGTATAGCGATAGTCCTTTTCGGTGATCTATCGGTTCTATAAGTTTATCGGTAGGTATCTATCGGTTTTGATAAACTCCCTGCTGCAGTTGGAGCGTTGTGACCACATCATATTTCATATAAATAAAATTGTACATCGCCCAAACATCGCAGGTCACCATTGCAACCACCATCACAGCCATTCGGTGCCCACGCTGCACAGCGGATGCAAACATTAACCAATCAGTGCCTATCACCCATAAGAAACCTCAGAATATGGACATCCGAACGATTTACGTAAACCTTTTTCGTACAAGCAAACAGTAACGCCATCTGACAAAACTCTATAGTTGCTGAGTGCTGTTGGCGGCAAAAGAAGTATTTTTGGCACCGATAAAATAGCGACATTTTTTTCGTACCATCCGCCTTGTCCAGGGTACATGTTTATTGTGCCTAAGATTAAAAAATATATTGCTTCATAGCCACTTTTTGTGCCATCTTGCGTACAAACTCCCATTTTTTTCGAGGCGACCTCACGAGATCGTGATGTTATAGGCAGGTATTTTGTACTGTAAGTGCAAAAGGCTCTCTGAAAGGAGCTTGCAGACCAGTTTCTTCAGGAAGGTCTAGAGACCTCTTCAGTCATCTTTGGTGCACGTTTCAATGATTGAACCATCGTAATACTTACTCAAATTAATGTTAGGAAGTTTCCGGGTACACAGTGGCTGTAAACAAGGAGAAAAGTATCTATAAGTCCAACAGCTAAATCGAGGTTCATCGGTTGATATTTTAAACGATAAGGATGATTGTTTATTACAAAGTACGAACAGAGATATCGATTATTTATTAATGTGAAAGGCGATCTCATTTATCAAGCAATATAATTTGTAACCAACTCCGGCGCTAGAGAAAGCAAATTAATAAGGCTCGATGGAAAATCAGCACCACATTCTAGTTAATGCAGATACCAACACCGAAGTGGTCTAGTACTTACACCATTACAGACACGAAACTTGCGGTAAACCTGTTATTTGATCGCTATTCCAATTCGTCCTTCGCGAACCGGTAAAATAGAGAAAAGGCAGCTGCCTTAATCGCATTGATATACCACCCAACCATAAATGTCGCAAGCTGAAATAACCCTTAACATAACACACATAAATACGAAAATACTGTAGCTTATTTTGCATTTGAATACATTATGCACTGGTATAAATTTAACTATGAGAAAGGATCTAGTTGTAAGGATTAACTCGACTGCATGCCACCGTCAGTTGCTCGTAAAGCACATTAAGGGGTAAAAGGACAAAAAAGGAAAAGGACAGGAATAATGGATTTATTCTTACGTCATTCTTAAGACGAATTCCAGTCAGTCCCGATGCGGGACGGTCAAAGGGGACGTGGCACATGTGGGAACTAATGACAATTAGTTGCGTCCACTGCACAATGGTGACCTATTGTTACCAAACCTAAAGCGTACAGAGCAGCTTTAAAAAATAACAAAGTATAAGAACAAGACATTTATCTTTTTGGTGTGACTAACAACATTAATGAAACCAGTACATCCGATTTCATATTATCTACTTAATCCACGACCATTATGTCAATATTTCTGAAATCTGTTATATTTGGAAATCGTAGCTGACACTTTGTTTAAATTCTTTTCATCATCATCATTGATCATTTGTTTTCAACAGTTTTTGGAAAACATCATCAAACTACAATAGGTAGGTACTTGTAGTTAAAAAAAGAAAGTCTTGTACGCCACAATGGTATCTGTCATAAACATTCCTTATGTTGGAGTATCTAACAGTTACTTTCAATATTTACTTATTAAATTATAGATATACACTACTACACACATACGAGTATAACATACTATGTACAATGTACATAGGTATAAAGTCGTGCGTATTGTACTAAGTAGATACGAGTATTTAATAATATAACCCATTTAAAATAAAAAATTGAATACCCATATTATAGCAGGAAACTATAACTGTCAAAATACAAACGTTAATCTTTCATCGATCTCTTTAAGATAGTGAAGTAACACATCGTAACATTCAATAAAGTTAAAATATTTAATGTTCTCTACAACGGATGTTTGAATATTTATTTATTTTATTTATTTAAATATCTTTATTGCTTAAAATTAGTACATAATAAATGGTAATATTAATAATATTATATTAATATTATTATTAATAATAATAATATTCTAATGTTATATTTACTTACGTCGATATCAGTTTGAACGATGTCCCGTTCACATTAGAAATGTTAAATAAATTGATACATTAGGTAACTGTACCTTCCTACGCATATCTTGATAAGGGTATACCTACTTTTTGTTTGCGTTTTATTGTTTCGAAAATGTTAAATTACTTACTTTGTGAGTTTCTAATATTGCGATGTAATAGTTGAATAATTTCTATTTTTTATTAACTTTTTTATCGTTTTCGAGGTTGATAAAGATTTTAAAAATATAGCATATACCCACAAAGTTGAAGAACTAAATTAGACTTTAGAAGTTGGAGCAAATTTACGCCTTTTATACTTTATTGCAGGTGGAAACTTTTGAGGAGGGCTTTTAGCTACTTTTCTCTTAGTTTGCGGTTACGGCGGTGACTTTTCAATTCAAACGACGCTAGCAACAGTGAATTGAAACCCTTTGAAGCATTCTTGCTTGAACGCGTTTGTGTGGCGCTTTTAACAAGAAAGAAAATTGGCAAAAGCCCTCCCCAACGTTTTAAAGACCTATTTACAAATCTTAAGTGCAAAAGGCATTTTATTTGCCCCATCAGCTTGCTGCAAAAACAACATAGGTATTTTTAAGGTCTTGCCTTTTTATTTATTTTCAGAAATTATAGCGAATATACAATTTTCATTAAAAGATCTGGGTGACATTTTGAAGATTCTCTTCCCTTAATTACTTTAAAAGAGCTTTGTAACATAATAATATGGACATTGACTAATAGATTTGGACATAATAATATGTAAATTAACCTCTTCTTCTTTAGAAGTTAAGGCCTAGGTTTTGATGTTAACGGAAACTTGCTTACCTACTTCTGTAATAATAGTACATACATAAATTTCACACTCTGTTTTCTCTATTATACCTTTAACTGTATCTTCGCCAAAATGATAACATAACTGACCTTACTCGTATAAAGAACGCCATTAATATTCTCAAACATGGATTCCAAAAAGTAGTTAAATTAATTATCATACTTAATAATCAATCAAGTCATTTACAGTTAGGGACCATTTGTAAGTTCCGACTGAGTCAAAACTCAAAAGAAGCATGTTTGAGTCAGCCAAATTCGAGTAAGAAAAGAATGTGTTTAAGTGACTCAAGGGCTTGGGTGGGTTATATATTAATCTTGTGCGACAGGCGATAGATGGGTCACACGGAGCGTTGATTACTCATTTAAGCTTATTCTTTATTTTCGTGCCTAATTATGGATGCAAAAGGGTCACGACTTACGAGTGAAGTTGAACGTATACGAGTGATGCGAGTTCCGATTTGTTTCAAGGTGGCGTGTCCTCACAAATCCGATGCATATGCAAACAAAAAAAAATTATTTGTTGATTGTTATGAGCAAATATTCAAGAAATATGGTTACATCCATATGGAGCTCGTATTGTGCATTTCATAAATATTATCTGTAAGTAATTCAGGTGAATATTCTAAGGAGATGCTGGGTTTAACTGAAATATTTCGTAGGTTTTGTTTGGAATTAATATTTGAACGAAAGAAAGAAAGAAAAACGTTTCCAATAATTATGCCACATGTAACAAAACATAAATTACTTACCTACGTACTAAAACGATGCCTGAAGCTTCCCCTACTCAGGCAACAAAAACCAATAATTGCCCAAGTGACGGAAGCACCAGACACCGCCTGTCGCATGTGGCACAACCCAGAAAAAGGCCCTAACTCAGCATGATGCTGTGTGCCCCATATGCCTACCTAAGCATGCGCTGATTTATGCTTTGGTTCCTCAAATTGCATCACAATCAAAGTGAACAAATAAAGAGTGCACCGTTACTTGCTTGCATAGTTGAACAGTCATGCTGAGATTGGACAATTCTGACCAGAACTCGGTTTATCATTGAAACAGGTCATGATTTCATATTCACCTTCTCCGTAATAGGTACCTAATATGCAATATAAAATTTTAAGCAACATCTTTAATTTCGTTTCGTAATAATCATAAACACATCAATCTAGTTTCAAATAAACGATTCGGCTATGTTTAAATGCTAATGTTCTAGGAAGTTTGAATAACACCATTTCTAGAAAGTCTAATCAATACTTAACCGTGTCTAGATTCTGGGACAATGACCAATTCTGAAGCTAATTAATTATAATTATTATTTATACTTTTTGTGCCAAATTGGCTGCCTTTCTTTTCGATCCATTGAATTGAAACAACTATGACCTACTCATCATGACATTTTATTAAATATTTTTTTATTCTTTTAAGATCATCATTACCTTTTAGAGTCATTTGTTTCCTGAGCTAGTTTTCATTTCTATGCTACGATGGGACTGTTCAAGAGTTTTTCTTCTGAGCTTTTTCTTTACTTTTTTAATTGGTCTTCAAGAAAATTTAAGTTTCTTATTTTTTTGGGCTTGTTTCACTGTTTCTACTCCCAGCCCAAGTTATGATCTGTCTCTACTATAAGAAAATAAGCTGGTGTAGAATTTATTAAAGTTACTTACTTGTATAAAAAACAATACTGCAATTGTAGTACCAATTTCATTTGCCTACCAAATGACACTAGGTAGTCTCTACCAGTAGTTCAATTACCTATAAATTAATTTTGTTTAGGGATCTCTGTAAATTGGTCAAGTTGAAGTTATTAAAATGACTCATTTCCTACTGACCAATTTAATACAACAACAATTAGTTTTATTTGCTAAATAACCTTTTAACATGGAAGAAACTTATTTATACTTCTTTTTTATACTTCTTTTTAAAAGTGGTTTTATTGTGGTGTGGTGTGCGTACAGGTTAATACTACAAGCTCAGAATACAGGTATTCTGAGACTACAAGTAGGCCTCTACATATTGAATTGGCTCAAAATCGAGCGACCTGAGAGTGAGAGACCTCACGATATTTCAAAATCTTGAACCATAAAATATTCCATCCACCTGGGATGGACTGCAGTTAGTAAGAAAGATAATATAATTAGTGCGGTATAAAGTCGTGAAAGTTAAATTTTTCACGAAGCTCCGTCTCACGGACGACCGTGCCGAACTTACTGAAGAGTTAAGAACTTGTTAGAGTCGACATAGGTAGGTAGGCACGCAGAAAGAGGATGTAGATCTGCAGCCGTAGCCATATGACGTATTGCGATTCCACGCATGTTATAGAATGGATCGAAATTTAAAAGATGTATGAGAATTATGGCTAAATTGATACATCGCGTGATCATCGAAATCAAAATTCGTAAAGCAATGGAGCTTTGTAGTTTGTGGTTTGATAATATAGGTCTATTTCTGGACCACTTTGTTTCTCAGAAATATCATTTCGCAGCAAACTACCTAGGCTGCTTAATTGCTGCTGCATTGGGTCGCGGTTAGTTTCGTTTATGTTTTGTTTGTGGAAAGTACCTGCTAGAAAAGATCGTGAAGAGCTCTGCATGTCTAAGGGCCGGTTTTTTGAGACATAGTCAAATCAGAGTTGACTATTAGTTAAGTTTACTATAGTTAAGACGCTAACAAATGGTTAAACCACTGTTTCGTTTTTTGATCGCCATTTTAACTATAGTTAGCACTAACAAATGGTCATACTATTGCCATTGCTAAGAACACTTTTTTTACCGAAATTGAGATAATTTTTCGTAGGGAGTCATTATTTTTATGGCAATACTTAAAGATTCCAGTGTAATGACGTTGACACTTGACAGATGACATTATCATGACATCCTAGCGTGACAGATCGTAGCTTTGAAGTTTGAATTGGTTTGAATGTTTGTTGTGGATTTACGTGGTGATTTTAAAGATTATTTCGTTTTATTTATTGCTGGTGTAAATTAATTTTAAAATAATTAGTAGTCATGGCATCAAGCAAACCAGGAACTAGCAAGTAAGTTAAACAATAGTTCAATACTTCTTATCGTCATTTAGTGCGATTTTGAAATCGCAGGACGAAATGATTTTATAAAGTTGTGAGATAATAATTAAAATACCTACCTAATTAAGTTAATTTCTTTGTCTAGAGAACGCAACGTTAATTTTAATAAGGAAGAGATGGAGAAACTTAAGTGGCTTCTGAAGGAATTCCCAACGATAACAAGCAAGAAAACTGATTGCGCCAGCAATCAGCAAAAGGAAGTGGCTTGGCGATCTCTTGCTGAAAAATTTAATTCTGATGCCACTACATATCGGACTGTAAAACAATTACAGCAAAAATTCAATAATATGAAAAAAAATGCAAGAAAGGTAAAGCCATTTTAGTAAGATGTTATTTCAAAACATAATCATTTATGCACACACCTAAAACAGTGTATTTTCAAAGGTATATGTTTGTAATTTAATTTTAGGAAATGAATGCAGAGAAAAGTGGCAGAAGGCTAACTGGAGGTGGACCCCCGCCCCCAAGACCTTCTGATACAACTGAATGGTTGAACTCTATCATGGGGGAATCCATATCAGGTCTCACTGCTGTGTATGATAGTGATGCATTAACTAGTATGTACTTTCCTATTGTTTAATTGTAATTACATTCATTATAGTCCATACAAAATATTATTATGAAATGAAATACTCTTACATTACCTATACATATTTCATTTAATCACAGGTACAAATACAATAGATGAACAAAATTCTACAGCAACTGCTGGCATCATCCTGGATTTACTGGAAAGTGACCAATTATATGTAGAAGGTATGTATATCCCATATTCGTAGACAATAAAATACTATTTTGTTTTATCCTAAATCATCATCATCTCATGATGTATGTCTTGTTTTAAGGTAAATCACCATCATCTCAATCACAATTTACCAATACACAACCTGAGACGCAGCATATAGATGACACTCAAAAGATGGAAACTGGTATGTTCTTCAAAATAATTTAATTTTTGGTATGAAATGTATACATCTTTGTGTAAGTAACTAATATTTCAAATTATTCTTTTTGCTTTGTCTACAGATATAGAAACAAAGGAGTGCGATATTGTATTTGATAGCTCTACACCAAAAGCTTTGCTCAGGAAACCAATATCAAAACAACTCAGTAAGTGTTTTTTTACATGACTGGCCAAAAAAGAAGTGTTATGTTTTTAGGGTTCATGTATGTATGTAGGTATGTATGTATGTCATATGTGAGTTCCACCATAACTTCCGAACGGCTGAATCGATTTGGACATAATATGGGGTATCGTTAGAATCATTCCGAGTAATACAGGCTATATTTTTTTACCCTATAGCTACAGAGGTACGGAACCCTCAGTGCGCGAGCCCGACTCACACTTGACCAATTTTTAAATTATTTACTTGTTTATGAAATAATCTGTTTGTTTATTATCTTATTAAATATTATAGGTACATGTTTTTCTAATGTTCACACTTCTTCATATTTTACACTGTATTTACTGAGGCTAACTTCTTTGTTTTTAGCAAGCACAACTAAAAGAAAGAGGGCTTTTACTCCTTTGGAGACAAGAAAACGCCTGATAACACATTTTGAAAATAAAGAAAATTATCTGTCTCATAAGAATTCGCGAAATGAAGAAATAAAAAAATTGGCCCTTGAAGAGCACAATCAAAATTTGGTACAAAAAAAGGAAATACACGACAGAACGTTGCAGTTGATGGCAGAAAAGCATGTGATTGACCTACAGAATCAAAAAGAGCTTCATGATATGGAAGTGGAATTTAAAAAACAGTTTTATAAATTAACTTTAGAAAATCTTAAATTAAAAAATGAAAAATTAAATGATAAATAAAACAAACTATTCTGATTCTTATTATTTATATTATTTCAAGCCTATTTATTCATATTAAGTCTTAATATTTAATATGCTACCTGAAATCTTTACATGAATTGACTGCTGGACCGATATTAATAAAAACGTAAGTAAATTAAATGTAGGTAGATTTGTTATTGTGAAAATCAGCTAGTCATTCATAATACAGCTATTAACACTATTATTATTTTTCAGACACAATTCATTAATTTCTGCTTTCTGCTCTCCTCTATAATATGAACTATATAGAATAATGTAGGAGTAGGGATTTTAATTTATAACTAATTAGAGTTCAGCAATGTAAAATAATTATCAATTAACTGTTGCCTATATTGATGATCACTCTGGGTGGATGTTCCAATAGCGATATTTTCTTCTATTTCTGGCATATTGTGTGGGTTTGTTGAGTCCTCTGGTAAAGTATCTCTTTTGTCAATACAAATGTTATGCAAGATTGCTGTGCTGACAATCACTGCTTGCACATTACATAATTTAACTCGAAGCTTTGATCCTACACATGGAAATCTTCTCTTCCAGACACCAAATGTTCTTTCAACCACATTTCTCGTTCTTATATGACTTTCATTATACAGTCTCTCAGCTGGAGTTTGTGGGTTTGCTAATGGGGTTAGCAAAAATTTCTTTAAGGCATAGCCTCTATCCCCCAAAAGGCAGTATTTGCCAAATCTTTCTGTGTACATCATGTCATTCATTACACTGCTATTAAATATTGTACTGTCATGTACTGAGCCCGGCCACCTCGCTACAATATTTCTTATTTTCAAGTTTCCATCTGCAACTGCTTGGGTGTTTATAGAAAAAACGTCTTTCCTATTTCTGTAGAGTTCTGCATTATCACCACCCGGGCTCGCTATGCGTATATGTGTACAGTCTATTGCACCAATAACACTTGGGAATTTTGCAATTGAATAAAATTTTTGCACAACTTCTCTTATTTCTTCGTCAGTCTCAGGCATAGAAATTAAATGTATTAATTTGACACAAATTTGTTTCGACACTGCGTGAACTATTTTACATACAGTTGATTTAGTGACACCAGAAAGATCACCGGAACACTGTTGCATGTTTCCAGTGGCATAAAATCTTAACGTAATAAGCAACTGCTCGAGGGGTACTACTGCATGATTTCTTGTAGTGGATGTTTGTAATTCTGCACCTATTTGTTCGATTATCCAGACAACAGTTTCTTTAGATAACCGATATCTTTTTAAAAAGTCGACATCATCCCAATGGTCCAGAGGCGAATTACGCGGTCTGAACACTTTGGGTCTTCTCATTAGGACGAATTCCGTAAATAATTCATCATCAGATGAACTCTCTGAACTCTCAAAGTATCTGATGATATTGTTCATTATGAAAACGGCAAACACACGAATTCTTCTAGTTTTGATCTCACTTCAACGAATAATGTTCACAAAATGTTGTTTAAAGCGAAAAACAGTTGAAAAGAACAGATGTTTTAACAAAAGTTAACTATCGCCATCTGCATAACCCTCGTTTGTGCTGTGGTTAAATATTCTAACAAATGGTTGGGCTTTTGACTATTAGTTAGCTTAACTATGTCTCAAAAAACGATTTCTACGGAAATTTAACAATTTGTTAAATTTTTTTACCATTGGTTGACATAACTATGTCTCAAAAAACCGGCCCTAAGAGTTCAGCATAATGTTTTCAAAGCAAAACAAACCTGCACTAGACCAAACTAATAAACCATCTTAATCTGAGGAAGATCAGTTCATAACTGCCTACTGCACTGCAGTGAGATGTAAAAAGAGGTAAACAATGAAGCAAACCTCCAATGATCATAACAAATGGAAACTAATTTCCTTTTGATTCTCGAACGCTCTGCTAATTCAATAAACTGAAAAAGAATCGCATCTATTTCGTGCAATAGAAACAATTTGTTTGTTAGAATTATGCAAATATTTTGTTCCGATTTACCGACGCACTTTTACTTTTTATTGCATAAAATCTTCCGTAAACAGTAAAAATGCATATTCAAATCAGTTATGCGTGTTCTATTTCCATATTATTATCTGTTGTGTGCAATAAAGTGTATGTTTTCGCTGGCAGGTAAACGGTTATTTATTAACATTTTGGTTACTGATAGATTTTTTATCACAGATTTAGTGAATATTTTATAAGGCTGTTGGAGATCGACTTCCTAGCCTAGTTATCTAACGCCTTCATATTCATTGTATTGTATAAGTGAGAAAAATACAGTCGGTACCGGAGGAGCTCTCCAAGTCTCCATACCCTTGAATTTTAGATAGTAGATTGTGGATGTGATGCTTCATAAATATGACACTCCTTGTCTTTTCGCTCTAGGTATGGCAGAAAGGAAAAAAGTATCTTGTTTTAAGTAATAAGTTGCGTCCACTTGCGCCAACTAGCGGGTACATTTTGGCATTTTTATCGAGATTCGAGAGCTAACCTCTAAGTACTATTATTATTACAAAACATCATAACTTGGAATTACGTCCAAATATCATTGTCCAAATGTCCAATGATATTCGTTAACAGATCAAAAAAAATGAAGTAATAATATAAATTAATTAATTTCCCCGCTCTTTATTTAGCCTAAGAGACAATGAACAAAAGAAGCGGCACCAGTGTCAGTTCTATTAATTCCAAGGTAGTACTGTACTGTACCCAGAAAGTGAGAGTAATGGATGCGCTCTCAACGGTTGTGCATCGTGAGGGACGTTTACATTATTAAGGCTCTCCCACACAGGCGCGTTATTATTGCTCGAATATCGCATGCGTTATTGCGATAATGCGTCCCAATTCCTTGCACACAGCTGCGTTTTTATCGTCCGATATTTCTTACAAGAGAACGCCGCGCCGCGACGTTATACTATCTCTCTCAGGTATGCAAAAAAAGTCAATGCACGCCAGAAACCTCCGTTTCTGGCGTCTTTTATGGTCATCTTCCATTGCTACTGTTAGTAATAAGCATTCTTCATCTGATGATATGATATCCATATTTCTAAAAGTTTTTAGGACACTCATACAGTCACGTAACCACTCTCAAACTGTCGATAAAACCAAACGTTCTACAAGTACTACAGGTGTGTGTACGGTTGTTTGCGGCCTGATACAAAACATTCTAGAACTCATATCGGGATATCGCACGACGAACGCAGCGTCCTACTTCCATTGCGGCGTTATTATCGCAGCAGTGTGTAACTACATGACCATCCTAATACGAAATGTACTGAAAACAGATATCGCAATAACGCTTGCGATATTATCGACCGATATTACATACCCTGTGTGGGGGAGCCTTTAACGGGCACTCTGCGCCCGCGCATCACGCCGCCGCCAGGTCACTTGTGCGCTTTTACTTTCATCGCAGCACTTTGTCGGAAACATGTTACTTAATAGATGTCTATCTCGGCCATTAGACCATAATAGAGTCGTCTTCGCGACCTAGTTTGTAGTGTTTGTATTTTTCACAGGGTTACCCGTAAACTTTATAACTAGGCTGGAAATAATAGATTTTGTGCAGACAGACAGATACAGTACAGTACAGAGACAATCAGCACTTCTGTAGTGATTATAGCTAGCTAGGAAACTATGTTATGTCTTTGTTATCATGTCTATCATTACACATTTTTGACAAATTAAATTGTCTGAGAGATTTAAAGATAGACTATAAGGGCTAAAACTTTGAAAGCTCTCTAATTATATGTAAACCGCTTTAAACTTGACGGCCCTACTGATGGTCTGCGGGACGCGAGGCGGGTGATGCGATTGGCTATAATGATACGGCAGCGCTATCAGCGGACAGTGACAGACTTGCCGATTGGTTGAGCGGCTCCCGCCCCGCGTCCCGCAGACCATCAGGAGGGTCAAGTTTATAGCGGTTTATCTATACTTAGTCTATCAAATACGGCATGAATTATTATCATGCGGTTTTTTCTAAATTGGTTCAGCCCGACTGAATTTAGGTACTTTTAGTCCATCGTGGTAATACGCACAATCATCTATAATTCTGTGCTCGTTCCGTTTGGAATTCAAATGCGGCACTTGATTGAATATGTACCATGAGGCGACCATTAAGCTTAGATATCGACGCGGTAGGTCCAATCTCCAAATGGAACTCCAAAGCAGGATTTCATGGTGATCTCTCGCTTTTGACAGGCGAGGGAACATTTGATGTATCAGACATGACACGTTTTGATATTTTGAACTTCAGTTTAATAAGGATGTATTGATCGGATTAGGAATGCGATCCGTGATTGAAAGTAGGGCTGAGTTTAAAGGATATGTTTGGTCTTTGGATCTTTTCAAAAAGATATTAATTACCTACATTTTTATTTCCGGTATAAAAGAACGATGAGGCGAGCAAGATATGATTCTAAGCGATACCTATAACCTGCCTGACCATGTCAAATGAACTGCAGTGTCATGGCTTTGCACTGCAATATTATACGGCGCATTGTAATTCGCTCATCATCCTCAGATGTCAACCATGGATAGTACTACGTATGGGTGCTTCTTATTTTTCTTTTACACAATCCGTATTAAGTAAAATAATAAGATCTTTATTATACTTCTACTAGCTGAACCGGCAAACGTTGTTTTGCCATTAGGAGTATAAAAATAGTCTCAGACCTTCCGAACATACACAGAAAATTTCATAACAATCGGTCGAGCCATTTCAGAGGAGTTCGGTAACAAAACTTTACACGAAAATTTGATATATTAGAAAGAAGGTTGAACAGATTCAGATGTTTCGACAAAAAAGAAAAAAAAAACATGTCAACCAAATTAGCACTATACAGCTAATCCCTATTCGACAAAGATAGAAAACGGTAAAAGGAGCAACGATCAATTATAGAAATACCATTATTCATTCCTTGTCCAAATTCCCCACCCCGAGTCTGTCACAAAGACATAGATACAAAAAGACATAGACTGAACAAAATAAACACGAAGCAAAGGTAGTGTCATTAAATCGAGATACAGGGTGATAAAAAACTGAATTTATCTACGCAGGGACTATTTTAACAAAGCACCCCTTATTCCGGTGCGGCCATACGTGGGAATGTGCTTGTGTCCAATTGCTACTGAATTTGCATGGGCCATTTCATAGATAAATTTAAAGCTGTGGTTACATTGACACCAGTATTCACTAAGCAAATAAATGTAGAGATTTGGAATAAGCGTCATCAAAATCTGATTTTTTAGAACTTGTAGAAACCAAAGATTTCTAAACATATTTTTTTAAATAAATAAAGAAATATATACGGGACATTTTACACGTCGCAATCTAGCCCCAAAGTAATCGATAGCTTGTGTTATGGGTACTAGATAACTGATAAATATATAACATATATACTAATATATTTAAAAACACCCAGACACTGGAAAACGTTCATGCTCATCACACAAACATTTACCAGTAGTGGGAATCGAAACCACGACCTCCGGCGCAGACGGCAGGTTCGCTACCACTACGCCATTCGGTCGTCATTATTTGATACTAAAAAGAAAAACATTGTGTTTTGCGCAATACCTTTGGTTACTGAAACGTGGGTGGAAATTAAACGCATAATAATTTGAAGCTCTGGTTTTCATGTCATTCATTTCTTTTTTTTTTTCATTACATAGTTCATTTCTTGAAAAAACCACAAATAAAAGTAATAAAAAATACATGTTGTAATTGTATGTTCAGCCTCTTTTGCCAAAACTTTTGATGACAATGGTCAAGTGTGAATTTTGCTATTAGCTTCGATTTGAAGAATAATAATGGATTCCTAAGTTCAGCATTGATAAAAATTATCAAAAAAATAGAATTTCGTTTTTACAATAATTTGAGCATGTGTAAGTATACAGTTACAGTTCCAAAGTTAAAGAGGTCTTGATATTTTTATTTTATTTATCATTAGGATAGCCAACAAAATTTCATGGTAAATGCTCAACCTATTATAGGCCATCACAACTTGCGCTTTAGTTAACATAATATAACTTTAGTGTTCTGTGTAACTGCTGAATGTTGATCAGCTGCGATCCATGGAGTAATGTAACCCCTACGTTACGAATAGCATGAATGGGTGATACGCAAGAAAAGAGGTAAATGACTCGGATGAGCTTTGTGCTTCTCTTTAAAAATGCCTATTAACTATTTCGGGTTTAACTAGTTTGTTTTGCTCCATTGTCTGACTGTATAAATAAGCCATATATTTAAGACAATATAATTATCTACTTATAATTTTGGGAAGCGAAGTAATAAGCAAGAAAGTTGACCGGGATAAAAAGATTTGCATTCCAATAAAAAAATTGTTTAAAGACGAAAAGTTAAAAACTTAAATCAGTGTTGATGCCGATATTCATTATTTTATATTTAAAGCGTACTTTTTATTACTACCTAATAATAATGCCTGTTTCGTGACATATCTTCTTTTTACCCACGACGGAACGGAGTACGGGTATATGCGTTTAGGGTGAGAGACCGTTTGTACATTACTCTATTAAAAAGATTTTATGTTTGTTTGTATGTTAAATTGTTCACAAAAACCAATAATGCAAAAATATTTTTGTTTGTTTGTTTGTTTGTTTGTTTGTTTGTGCACATCGATGTTCCCATTTATTTCAAAAACGGCTTGACCGATTTAGATGCGGTTTTCTGTATAATGTTTGGTGTTCAGCGGCAATGGTTCTTAGATAGTTGTTACGAACATCGATCAACAGGGGGCGCCATAAAATACATTTATATTGCAAACGAATGTTCCCATTTATTTCAAAAACGGCTTGACCGATTTAGATGCAGTTTTCTGCAATCTGCAAATAATATAATTTAAATTACATTAATATATTAATCGAAAAACTATAAAACAAGTGGAAAATTAAACAATTTTAAAACACCCACGACTTTAACAGACTTGTAATTGAAAAAGGATTAAATAATTTTTTTTAAACTCCCCGACTAAAGGAAAGTAAGAACTAAGAACCCATCAGTATAATTACAAATCCAAGAAAATCCGTCGGAGCTGCCATTGCTATTTTCGTTTCCAATATCAATTAATGTAATTAGTAAGTATTGATAAACTGCCGGTATATGAGAAGTATCAAGAAATTGAATTAGTCATCAACTGGTAAACAGCACCATCAACACCGTCATAGGCAAAACACAGCAGCTCCGACGGATTTTCTTGGATTTGTAATTATACTGATGGGTTCTTAGTTCTTACTTTCCTTTAGTCGGGGAGTTTCAAAAAAATTATTTAATCCTTTTTCAATTACAAGTCTGTTAAAGTCGTGGGTGTTTTAAAATTTTTTAATTTTCCACTTGTGTTAAATTAAATTGGTATATCTACGTATAATGTGCATAATTTTTACCGAATTTTTATACTTCTAAGTAAATCGGGCCGTATTAAGCTTGAAAGACTCTAAAGAAACTATCTCATTTAGATGTTAGAAGATAAATTACATCAACAAAAACTCGTAGATCATGATATACGCGGGATTATGAAAATAACTGCAAGTTTATAGAGCATTAATTTTTCATCATTAGATTCTTTGTTTTGCTCCAATTAGTATGTATCGGACCTGTAATCCACGGCAACTATGTACATAGGCAATTTGACTACATTTATGTACAAAATAAATTAGGTTTTGGAATCACTTTACATCTCCTCGCCTGATGTAAGACGACTTTTAAATACTTAGCAACAAAGAAGTAAAGCTGCAAGTATTTAAGGTACACTCCCATCTGGTGTCGATATGGAGTAACTATTATTTCATATCTATTTGGTTTGTGCATATTTATAGTTAGTGAATAGGGAAGGTATAAAAAAATTATTTACCTACATACAATATACATATTTGTAAATATTCCAATAAAATAATTTAGTGAAAAAATTTGTACTCCATGTCGCTTATTCATTGTTTGGTTGGTTTGTAGTTGTTCCCAACTGTCAATTCAAAACTCTCTCTCTACTTTCGCTAAACAATCAACACAATAATTTAGGTACTTACAGCGAATAAACTGTATTTATTTCCGCTAACAATAGTAAATACTTATGATAGATTTGCGGTACCTATGTAACCACTTAAAATAATAATGTACAGCTACGTAACTAGATACATAGATCGTAAATATAACTTGTTGTTTCCGTATTAATAAATACTTCATTTCCATCAAGTTAACAGCTCATTTATATGAGTAACTTCAGCTACACTTTTTGTGTTTTATAATAATTATTTTAATAAATTTCCTGAAATATTGTTAAATAATTTCATGATGCGCCTAGTTATTTGGTGTAAAAATCCAGTATAAATTATAACTAAGGAAGACAATTATTTAAATCGGGTAATTGAGCTATATATACATTTTAAAAATATTACATTATGTATTTTTATTTAGTTTTCATCCAAAATATATTTTTTTATCGGTCACCTACACATTTGATGAACATAGTTCAAAAAAATACGCACTAATCAAAAGTCAATTCAAAATATATTTATTTCACATAGGTCTATAACTTAAAGTCTTAGTCGAGTCTTATGAATGGTCAATACAATATTTGTGATATTATATGTATTTGGTGATAACTACGATTGAGTTAGTATAGTTGCAATGCATAGTTATAATTCACTATCACTCCCAAGGATTTCATTCCTGTAAACTGTAAATTATATAATATTCTTCACAATTCGTCTCGTCACCACCCGAAATCAGCTAAATTACCAACAATGCGTTGAGCATAGAGTACATAATGGTTGGAAACTTTTACATTACAAACCAACCTTGGTTGTTAGTTTAGTTGATTCTACATCTAACGATGCCCAAGGTGTCGAAATAATTTGAACACGTCCACACTCCACAGCATGAGTAAAGTCGTAAAATCACTTATTACACACAATTGTATTTGAACAATGAAATTGCGTTTGCGAAAGTCTGTGTTTCCAACGTAACTGTAGGATGTAATGTTTAATGGTCTTAATATAATTACTCGTGTTTGTTTTGTCATCTTCACGATTCCTTCTAAAAACTCCAATTCAATTGCTTCAATTAGATTTCACCAAGTGAAAAGCAGATCCAATTAAATAGCATGAACCCAAGAAATTCCTCTCCCCTCTTTTACCTATAGATAGTAAAGGGAATAAATATCACAGAAAACGACGATCATCCCAAAAACTAAGTAACAACAGTTTCACTTTCAACCGCCAGGGGTCTGATTGCGTAAGAAAAACGTATTCATCGTTATCGTAATCGTTCGCGAATTCTGGCATCCGATTGGCTGACGTAAATCAGGGACCCAATCAGCGGGTAGAATTAGTAAACGATTACGATAATGATAATAAATAAATAAATAAATAAAAGTTTATTTGCCAAATTTCTTAAATCTAATCACAGCATCAATTATTTAATATTATTTATGAATTATAGGATTAGATTATTACAATATAAACATTCAATATTATGTTTAAGTGCAGGAACAGGATACAAAATCATAATTTTAATAAATCATAATATTGGCACGTTAATGGCTGCTATAGTGTGAACTGTGTTGCAGCCATTTACGCCCGCCTCCGAGATACAGGTTATAAATGTATGCACATAGAACAATTATAAAAAATTTGAATAACATAAGATAAAAATAGAATCATCAATTATTAATCAAAGACAAAATTAAAGTAATGAGTCTATATTAATTTACTTTACCAATTTATATTTTTTTTGTTAAGCAAAAGTGTGTGTGTGTGTGTGTGAGTGTGTGTGTGTGTGTGCACGCGCGCACGTGTGAATATGTGTGTACGTGTGTGAGTGTGTGAGTTCGTGTGTGTATTACTGGTAAAAAACGATGAATATTTTTATATTTATTGAATTTTTTTATTACACAATCTAGGGGCAGGTTACTAAAAATCGCATATTGCAGCTCCCTTCTAGCCTTAATATCCCATACACCACTAGTTTTGTGTGTTGATAAAGCTTTTATAAACGATTAAAATATTTCCGTTGGAACTTGGTTGGAACCCCGTAGAGTCCATTACGATTAGCGACAAACCGCCGGCAGCTGATTTCATGGGCATACCTAGTATTAATAATGTTTCATTCATTGTCATTCCCACGTCATTCCCAAGTGATTTAAAAAGTCTCCGACGAGAGCCCCCGCTGTAACGCATTGGAATGACAAATCGGAGGACATTCGTAACCGAACTTCATTACAAGAGCTTAGGATCGTATTTTTACTGACGTTTATACTATTTCCATTCGTTTATTTTCTATTTGACACATGAGATCACATGAAACAGATAAAGCAATAGCGAGGGACCAGACAGAGATAAAGGTAAAGTGGTCTCTTTCTGGGCCCTTGTTTGCTATATCTGTTTCATGTGTCAAAGAGAAAATAAACTAATGGAAATATTATAAGATAATGATTTCAATGATTATTATAGGTACAATGTCACCAGAGAATGATATACCTACCTATCACAACAAAAACAGATGTGCATCTCTACAAAAAAAAAAAACTTTGTCTTAGCATATATTTTTATTCTTCAATATTCCAAAGGAAGGAACAATACCTGTATTCCTTAAAAACTTTGCTTTTGTAATGGTTCATAATATGTTAGATTAGATGACTTTTAATATAGTGAGCCGAAATCTAAAATTGATATGGTTGTTGCTACCTCTCAATCACTTTATGGAATATAGGCTTGGTCAAGTAAAGGCTTGGATAGGTAAAGCCAAAAAAGGTTGAAATTTTCCGAGTTGCCCAAGCTAATTGAGAAAATAAATCTTTAACCTTCAATTATCTAAAACTACTGTCCAGTCACTAATGGAACAAAAAGCTCTAAATCAAAACGCGACAATTATTTCAGGTAAAAATTCGATCGACTGTTCACTGCCAGATGTTTTGGCAACAATATCGACCCCACTAGCCACAGAGTGCAAAGGATATACCTAAAAGTTGAGCAAGCTGTGTTGTTATATTTTCATGATGCAAGAGATAAGGCATTCCGCATTATAACAATTCGCTATTGTGTTAGAGTATTGGGATGTATCTCTGACGAAGTAATGTCATTTGTAACTTAAATAATGAAATCAAAATGTAACTTAAATAATTTTAAAGCTTACAACTGGCATTCCATTCTATCGATTCTATTTTCAAGAAACCTTGTGAACGTTCTCTTAGAGGATTTCCACATTACCTACGTCACTAAGTTACTCTTCACGTCTTCTTAAGATTACTGCATCGTCTGCTGATAGGTTGCGATTTTATTAAAATCGTCTTAGCCGTTTACTTACTGCGACTTAAAAAAGCGAATCACCGATTTTTTACAGGATATACTTTGGTGAGTGTGCTCAGGAACTACACAACCTTGTACCTTCTTCACCTTTCTACCATAGGACTGCAAGACGCCGAGAGCGGTGGCATGTCCTTATGTGGTTGACAAACTCGCACGAAACGTTTTTCCTCCAAGTTTCTGATACGAACCGCTAAGGTGTGGAACGCCCTTCCAGCCTCCGTGTTTCCAGCCAAGTACAATCTAGGTGCCTTCAAGAGAAGAGTGAATAGGCATTTTCTAGGCAAGCGCGCTCCATCCTAGACCTCATCATTGCTTTCCATCAGGCATGATTGTCGTCAAGCACAAGCCTATCTTCAATAAAAAAAAAACCGAAGCTATAAGTTTGAGTCATATTGCCAAACAATTTAGAATTTTGAGTTGGCAAGATTTCTGTCAATGGGCACTTTATAAGAATTATCTAAAAACTTCCATTTTAAGGTGACAAAGGACTATGAACGAACTACGTTGGTTACCTAAATAGTAAATACCTACTTAGTTTTAAAGTCCAAATATTCGGTCCTTTGGGGTGCAATCAATGACTCAGTCGGTCAAATGTTGACTCAAATAGCAAGTCACTGGGTAGTATAGTAAAAGTCGAATTAACACAGTGTGCATTACCATTACCTAAATAGGGCATCAAGGAGTGGCGAAGTGGGAAGGGACCTCCCGCGGGGTAATTATTCGACACGTCATCGGGGTAACTCGGGGTACGAAGAGACGTGGGAACATGAAGCCTTTACCCTCCCAGTCCCATGCCGCAATAACAATGGACTTACATACTCGTAATTATGCACAGTTGATGTAACACTTAATCATCTATAAATATTCTAGTACTTGTGCTTTTATTTAGCTTAACGGTCGAAAATCAAACGCCTAGACGGTAGGTACTTTTCCTCAGCAGATAATTAAAATAACTGATGTGCACGTTGCCTGCCTGTTCGTCCTCAACCCTTCTCCCAATTATCATTGGTTCGCGTTTTGCTCCCTTTTCTTACCCCTCATTACTTTTCCCTTTTAATTCTGTTTCTTGGCAATTTGTCGTTGGACATTGGGCCGTGCAGTTGTTGGTGGCGGTAGTTTCTTGTTTTGAGCAAGGTATCCGTCCCTTGACGGAGCTTCCTATGGGCTGTAGAATCTGTGGGACAGATCGGAGACACTATTCCTTTTTAAACTACAGAAGCGGAGACTACCTTCTCCCTCCAGTCTGCTTGCCCCTCGTCACTGCTGAGCATTAGTGGCACCATGTTGACTCTTATAATACGGTCTTGACATATCGATTCTATTATGCAGGGACAAAAAAAACCTGGCAATCATAAGGGCTAGCACAAACATAACATATCTCAGAGAAAGTATTAGGTAAGTATACATCGTGACCTACACTTACAACGTTGTCGCCCACTCGTCTTAACTATTGACGTGTTAAAACCAAATAAAGGATTTATGATTGTCGAGGGAATAAACTCTCTAAATCATTATATCTTAAGGTTATAATTCCGTGCCTAAAACGATTATTATTTATTAGATAAAAGTTACGTAAGCTTATTTGATTGATAGTTCGGCGAGCTTGAAGTTATGGGCTGTCTTGTTATTTAACAGACAATGGTTATAGCAGCTGTTAACATCAATCGATTCGGTCATACTTATAAACGTTTGGAATCGCATACAAATTAAATTGCATGTACTTAATACGTAAAACTAAGTTTATGTAGTAATTATTATTTATCAGGAGTGAATATTTCAAAAGTGCTTGTTTTTTACTTACTGTTCGTAATAATACTTTCGGCAAAAAAGATTTTATTCAGAATCAATAATGTTTTTCAAAACAATTACAGTGACTACGCAGGAACTTCATGTATTTCGGGTTTGGGAAGTTCCGTGAATGAAAAAAAGTTCCGTGAGCTATCGGACTAAGTACGCCAGTCAGGGCGAGCCAAACAAACACATGAAAACACGTAAACAGGCAAACATTATGGTAAATCGATAGGCATTCTAAGTGGGTACATATTCAGTTTTTCCAAAGCTCGTGAACTACGATCGATCGATTGGTAGTAAACTATACTTTACGATGCTTTGCGAGGTCAGGCAAAATTTTGCTAGCGACCGAAAAACACAGGTTGTATATTATTGTAAACTTGCAAAAGAATCTCCAAAAACTTAAAAAGATGTACCCATTGACCTCTATATAGAGACAGGGCGAACCGCGCGAAAAAATGTCGCCAGTTCAATGGGGAAATGTCCCCATTGTACGCGCACTATTGTCTATGCCGCGGTCCCCGCCTCAGCTCACGACGCTCCGCACGCACGTTTCCATGGAGACGGTTCCCGCCATTTTAGTAAGTACGCTTAGTAGCGAGAGAATAGTGGAAAATTTAACTCTAAAAGATAAAAATGCCTAATTGTGTGATAAAAGACTGCAAAAATTACACCAAGAAATTTAAAAAGAAGCATGGGATAACGTATCATCGGTAAGTAACATCAAGAAATATTACATAAAAAAACAAGTATTTCGCAGGATGTTTGATAGATGGCGCTAAATTTCCTTGTATGAAAAAGGCTTTGGCAAAATGTTCGAACAGGCCTATCCTTAGTAATGATCAATGGATGTACCCTAATCCGTCTTCTGACCTACTCAAGATAATTTGTCGACTGCCCTGGCGCAGTAGGTGGCGCGCTACTTCCCGGTCCCGGGTTCCATGTAATTTTATATTTTTTTTTTACTTTAACAATTAATGCAGTAGGTAATGTAAGTTCGCAGGCTAAAAGGCCCATGAATATCAAAGAATGGATTGACTATGAAAGATAAAATCTTACGATATCCTAATAAGCTCCTAAATGGCAAAGGTCTATGTCCAATGGATCACGATTCACGTCTGAGCACACATTTGTTTCTGGATATGAGGTTGAATCAATCATGTACGTGATACGCTCGTATGCAGGCTCTGGTAGAGGTACGTCAAATTGAAACAACCTGCCGTCACGACTTAACTAATGTTTGGATAAGTAGGTAATTATTATTTATTTATTGCCAGCTGCTGCCCACGACTCCGTCCGCATCCCGCGGGAACTGTAGTATTCTTCTGTCTTCTCCAGTTAATTTTCCGAAAAAATTCATACAAAGGAAAAAACCAAGCTAGCAATAGGTTTTTTACGATTCAAAACAAAATATTCTAGAAAAATAATTGGAATTTGTTTTGCCAATCCGGCATTTAATTTTATGTACAAAAAACTACTTTCTTTTCTTTTTCTGTCATAGATATTATACCTAACTACAACTTGTTTATTGTTGCCACCTATAAAATGTTGCCGAATATAAAGTTCTGGTGATTTTAATTAAAATCCTGATTTCAAAGTAAAATAATAGATAGCCAATAAACAAGTTGTAGTTAGGTACTTTTGCTGCTGCTGAATTAAACATTAGATACTGTTTTTTTTAAGTAACCTAGATAAGGCTTACCTATCTATGGCCTGTATGTGAAATTTAAAAAATTCAATTTCAAACATTTTATAATATGGCTACATTTAGCCTGCGGCTCTACCCGCGTGAAATTCGGCTTAGAACCATATACGCGCATGAAGCTACTATGTCTTTGTTACCAACTAGTATGTCTAAAACTTTCCCTACTTTATCGAACACAGGCACCTAACTGAAAGCGAGTTAAAACTCTCGTAAAACTAAAACGTAACAAATGTAAATGTTCAAGGTTAAACCAGTAAAACAACAAGTAGCCAATGGACAATTAGCATAGCAGAGTTGCAAATGCGCGGGTTATCGCTGGGTCATTGCATTGCTAGTTGCATTGCTATAATTAGCGCACACTCGGCGGACCATTCATACTGATAATAGACACAGAGTAAACAAATCAGCATGAGAAATCTATGCTATAATTTCACGCTCACAAGCTCACAGACGCAAGGCGGTACGATAGATGTTGACCAACTAGAAAATTAGTACTATATAAATACAAGGTGCGAAGATAAACTATTTAGATTAATGTATCAAACAGAAATGATACAGTAGAACGGAAAATGCTCCTAGATTGTGTAAGAAAAACAAATAATATATATATACAAATTCTGCCCGCTCAATGGTTCTCTGATTTACATCAGCCAATCCGGGGCCAGAATTTGCTAACGATTACGATAATGATGAATACGTTTTTCTTAAGCAACCAGATGATAGAACAAGAAATAGAAGGTGAGGATAGATTATATATTTGAGTGATACCTACTTGGGTTAACAAAATCTTGCTAAACTTATTAATGGCGTGCAACAACATTAACTAGATTTTGTATTAATAGATAGTCATGAGGGATTGCTTAAGTATAAATTAATATGTGGTGGAGAGATATTTTGAGAAGGATATTAAAAATAAGTGTTACAACTAACAACCTTTCATTAATAAATAGTGACTTTGCTGATAGCCATTATTACGCAAATTATCACAATTTGCGTAATAATGGCTAAATAATATAATAACTGATACCATTAAATTTTAGAATTATTATTTTTCAGATAGGTTTGGTAAGCGTCAGATAAAAGTACCTATATCATAAAGCGAAAGATTCCCTGTGTGTGTGAGTTAATGAGAATGATTGTTTTTCCTTCACTCCACAACCACGAACCAGATTAGCTTTCTGCTTTTTATGAAGATAGGGCTTCGAAATTCAAGCGGGAAACATCTAGTGTTATAAAAATTATGTGGGTCCTCTGCAATTAGCTACGCTGTGAACTCAAGCATCAATGATTCAGCCGCAACAAAGTTGGGCAATTGACGCGGTGAAAGGTGGCCGCGTTGAAAGGAGTTAAGATAAACTATGTGAAAGAACACTCTTGTTAGTGTTTTAATTGACACTTTGTGTAAAACAGAAAGTCAAAGTAATGCGTGTGTTTCACTTTGTTTAAAGATGTACGTCGATAGTATACAAAGTTAAAGTACCTACCCTGAGATACATAATGTGAAGACAGTACGTAGAGTTAGTACAAATTGTTGAATCATTTTCGATTCGAATCGAGAATCGGTTACGCCATTCAATCTATGCACTAATCTGTAGGTACCTACCATGTGAAAAATTACGCATAATTATAACTTACCTATCAATAAAGTGAGTCCAATTTCAATAAACAAGCTATATCCGGTGGTAGGTACCTACCTAAGTCAAATTCCTTGGCATATCCATTGCACTTGCATTTTCTTGAAAATCTTTATTCTACACATAGGCCCAACTTGAAGCCCGTAACTTTAATGAAATATCAGAACTCTACCGCCAAGTTCGGAAAGTAGGTTTGCACCGAGAAGAACTGGCAAGAAACTCTGCACTTTTTTACTATATCGATAATATAAGTAGAACTTTTCGAATAGTATGAAATGTTATTACATGATTGTTATAAGATCTCGTGAGGAGACTCAAGCATATCCCTAATCCCTATCATTCCAAGGATCCTTAATACCTTCAATAACAAATTCTTCAATAGTACTTATTAAAAGTGTTTGTGACAGTGACTTTAAACCTGTGCAAAGGTAAGTCCAAGTATTTTCGTATGCAAAAATATTCTCTTGCAGCTCAGTGTATAAAGCTAGCAAACGAGTAGGTATAGGGTTTGTAATTCGATCTAGATATGATATCAGGTCATATCTAGGCGCAGGGTGGCCAGCTGCGGTCGGCAGCGGCATGCAGGATTACGTAACACTGCGTTCTATGGGTAATTAATGGCAGGACCGCACGATGAGGAATTTAGTATGCCTACCGATTGTGCTTTAAGTTGAGGAGATGGTGACTTCAAAGTTAAGAAGAAATTATCTTTAATTTTGTTTGTCAATAACACGACTAAATAAAAAAATACCTATAGGTACCTGGATAATTTATGTGATGTCACAGAAAAAAGAATAAAAAAGTTCTTCTTCCAAAAGTTGCTCCAAAATCTCCATTTTCTAATTTTTATCGGAAACTAGGTACAATGGATGTACATGATTGTAATTTTTATTTTATGTATCCGTTATAATAATATCCAAAAACGTTCATAAACAGTTTTTTGATAACTGGCTTAGTTTTTTAATAAATAGGTAAAACGTCGTTTTCCTTTATATTCTTCCGCAACTCTGCATGTCGCAAGTATTAGTAAGAGTGAGCAGGACAAAAATAAACTCAGTTTATTTAGTACATACTACCTTAAGAGTAATATTAAGGAAATATGTACTAAAATATAACTTGTCAAAAATAAAGCTTGTGACAAATACAGATATTGTGAGTTCAAACTCCAAATATCTGTATTTCACATAGGCCTCACGTACAGGCTCTTGTAAAACGTGAATATGATATTTGTCGCATATGTATGGTGATAACTACAAGTCGACTTAAAACTAAGTTTACGAGGGTTCAAACGCGCCCTGCACTGAGAAGAAGCCCATAACAAAGTCAGCCGGGTTTTGTTTTGTTTTGTTTTGTTCCTACACTATACGAGCTAGCGTTAGTATCTAGATGTAGAGACGCCGGACGCTATTCGCCATCGTAAACATGGGAGTTCCATCAATGATTACACACAGGCGAAGCACACACTTACACACCCTAAGTCATGGTGATTTATAGAAACAGGCGTTAGGTTGCATCCGACGGATTTTCTTGGATTTGTAATTATACTGATAGGTTCTTAGTTCTTACTTTTCTTTAGTCGGGGAGTTTCAAAAAAAATATTTAATTCTTTTTTAATTACAAGTCTGCAAAAGTCGTGGGTGTTTTAAATTTTTTTAATTTTCCACTTGTTTTATAGTTTTTCGATTAATATAGTAATGTAATTTAAATTATATTATTATTAAAAAATTAAAATTAATCTTAAATTAATATTAATTAAAATTAATATTATTAATTAAACTAGCCATTAGCTCCTCTAGCAGCGTTTGAAGGCATCATCCCTTCCAAGTCATAAAGAGACGTTTATTGTGGCGCCCCCTGCTGTTCAATCACAAAAACAATTATCCACGAACCATTGCCAATGACTCACTAATATTTTATACAAAACTGTATCTAAATCGGTTCAGTCGTTTTTGTAATAATTGAGAACATTCGTTTGCACTGTAAATGTTTTTTATGGCGCCCCCTGGTGATCGATGTTCGTAACAACTATCTAAGAACCATCGATAATGAATACCAAACATTATACAGAAAACTGCATCTAAATCGGTCAAGCCGTTTTTGAAATAAATGGGAACATTCGTTTGCAATATAAATGTATTTTATGGCGCCCCCTGGTGATCGATGTTCGTAACAACTATCTAAGAACCATTGCCGCTGAACACCAAACATTATACAGAAAACCGCATCTAAATCAGTCAAGCCGTTTTTGAAATAAATGGGAACATTGATGTGCACACACAAACAAACAAACAAACAAACAAAAATATTTTTAACCCCCGACGCAAAAGGGGTGTTATAAGTTTAACGTGTCTGTGTATCTGTGTATCTGTCTGTGGTACCGTAGCTCCCAAACGAATGGACCGATTTTCATGAAGTTTATTTTGTGTCATAGATAATTTTATCCCGAGTGTTCTTAGCCATGTTTCATGAAAATCTGTTCAGCCGTTTGAAGATTATCAGCTATTTTCTAGTTGATGAAGGGAACTGACTAACTTCTGTCCTGTGCGATCGATTCGAAATTTGGTAGCGTGTAGCTTCTATGACATTGAAAGTATATGGTAAGGTAACCATGACCTGATTTGCCGTTTGAAGATCATCAGCTCTTTAATAGTTGATGAGGGGATCTGACTACCTTCCATATATCCTATCGATTCGAAATTTGGTACCGTGTTACTTCAATGATATTGAAAGTATATGGTAAGGTAACCATGTCCTGATTTGCCGTTTGAAGATCATCAGCTCTTTAATAGTTGATGAGGGGATCTGACTACCTTCCATATGTCCTATCGTTCCCATAGGCATACCTAAATTGCTTAAACTAATACAAAAAATATTGGTTGTCTGTAAAGTCGGTATACGGACGATAGATTTACGTGATAACGTCATTATCGTGCCTCTCTATCGCTTGTTTCGCGCTCTCGCTTGCACGCACATGCTCAGGTGGGACGTTACGCGGAACGTTACTATTTTTCAT
The DNA here is from genome assembly GCA_036785405.1 of Coenonympha arcania. NCBI lineage: Eukaryota > Metazoa > Arthropoda > Insecta > Lepidoptera > Nymphalidae > Coenonympha > Coenonympha arcania. Next base: position 4,868,011 of record CM072072.1, on the reverse strand, counting down.
GTGTGTTGCTGGTGTTCATCAATTTATAAAACGTTATCACGTCAAAACAAATACCTACTTAATATTTAACCTAAACTTACGAGTAGGAAGGTAAAACTTAATCTAGTAAATGAAAACTAATATTATACCTAGTAATTAACTAAGTTACTTACTTATCACTATTAATACCTTCCCTATATTTAATACCTTATTAAGTACCTACTTTAAAAAGGAGAAAATAAAAGTAAAATTACAAATTTTAAAAACCCCCGACACAAAAAATAAAATATAAAAGTAACAAATAATATTTTAAACCTATTATAATAATTATTATCGTCATAATATAATATTAAGTACGTTCAAATATTTTTTAATTCAAGCGTCGTCGCATCGTCGGGGGACCGTTAGAGAGACGCAAAAGGGGTGTTATAAGTTTAACGTGTCCATATGTCCCCCGACGATGCGACGACGCTTGAATTAAAAAATATTTGAACGTACTTAATATTATATTGTGACGATAATAATTATTATAATAGGTTTAAAATATTATTTGTTACTTTTTATATTTTATTTTTTGTGTCGGAGGTATTTAAAATTTGTAATTTTACTTTTATTGCATTATTGGTTTTTGTAAACAATTTAACATACAAACAAACATAACATCTCATTAATAGAGTAATGTACAAACGGTCTCTCACCCTAAACGCATATACCCGTACTCCGTTCCGTCGTGGGTAAAAATAACAATCTTTACAAATCTTCGAAAAGTTTAGGCTGTGTCTCTTGAACTGCCGTGACAGTTAGTCAGCTGAAATGTTCACAAATGATGTATTTCTGAATAATATGTAAATCAGAATAAAATATATGTAAAAGGGTCAACCTGATTTTTTGGTCGTTTTTGCTCGCCGCCGTGTCCACGGTTTCCGCAGTGGTGACAACCGGACGATTGCTCTCGCGAGTTCCGACCTATGAATACGTAGACGCTTGAAATATTCACAGAATATTTGATATAATATATTCACTTTAAAAATAATTAATAAAATTAAAATAAAACAAATATTTATATTTTTATAATTTTTGGTCGTTTTAGAATTTTGAGGGCAGAAGTGGTCTTGATAGTACAGAATCCTCAGTGCGCGAGGTCGACTCGATCTTAAACATCTTTACCTTTGTTATCCTTTTGTATGTACCTATCAATGTTACATTTTGGATTCAGATGTCGTCTACTACCTAGCGAGTTGCTACTGATCAGTGATCAATGACGTCATTATTATAATAATGTCTCCACTATAAATACGTGAGCATTAAGGGGATTTATTGAATTTATTTTTGTCTTTCTCACTCTCACGGAGATTTGGTAGGTGCGACATGCAGCGTCGCGGAAGAATATAGCAGAAAAACGACGTTTTACCTAATTACTCAAAAACTAAGCCAGTTATCAAAAATCTGTTCTAAGCGTTTTAGGATATTGTTATTACCGATACATTAAAACAAAAATTACAATTACATCCATTGTAGTTTCCGATAAAACATAGAAAAACTGATATTTTGAGCAACTTTTCGGAGAACTTTCTATCGAGAAAATTTTATCCAATCGTGTTTCTGCTTCTAAGCGATTTTAGATTAAAGACCCAAAATACATGACGTGTAAATTTGAAAGTAATTGTCTTTATAGTTTTTGCATAAAACTTCATTCAAAATCACCTAAATACGGCTTGTAGGCCGTTAATTGTAATTCAGATGGTGTTTTATTATAATTCCCTTTGCTGGAGCAGGAAATAACGGCCAAGGGGGCTTCGATGCCAACAATGGTAGCCGATTAATGGATAATGTGTATGGGATGAATAATAATTAATGCGTCTTTGTAAGTAATTTTTTTATGATATTTTGAAAGGTAGTTGTCCGCGACTTTCACAGTCCCGTAGGAAGTGGTGATTGAAGAGAAATATTTACTTAATTATGACGAATTATTAACTTAATTAGATACCTAAATGATCATAAGTTATAACACATGTTTATTGTTTGTACCTATAACAAAATGTAGATAATATTAATGAAAAACTCAAACAAGAGCAAAACTATCCTACCTACTGAATGAAACAATGCAGTCAGATACTATTTATTTTGCACATAAACCGCAGACTACAATTGCTCTTCGTTTTGTATTTTATGAAATAAAACTATACCAGCGAGGTACTTATTTATTCAAATTAGATATACTTACCGATTGTCCTTATTAACGTACGCTGTGCATCATTGTTGTTTATATTATAAAACATTGAAGCTAATAAAATAAATTGTTAGTCATAATTAATGCAATTCACCTACTCGAATCTAATACCTTGTACCGTCTAATATCTAATATCTTGTATAATCTAATACCGTCTAGAGTAATTAATTTAGTCTACGTTATATCCTTATTGTGTGTGCAACACTGTAAATAGGTTACAACCAAATTTCAGTGTACAAGGCGTTTCGCAACCTCTACATAAAATAGAGTCATTTATTGAAAGTAAATTACACACAATATCTTGAATACTTATTATACTCATTTCAATAAAAAATCGCAGTCTATGTAACTGACAGTTTGGTAACAATTATTCTAAAATTATTTTCATTATGTTCCTTAAATACAAGTATGTCAGTATTATATACTATTAAGTTTGTCGTCCTCTGGCTCTACATAACAGTATTGTAACCGAAACCTTAGTCTATACTGAAATGATGCAGTTATTGAGAGTGTATTTTACAAAGATAACGCCAAAACGCTCTGCAAAAAAGTATACGTGTCAATATTTGCCAAAAAAGTATACGTAACATTATTAAGACAATTTAAGGGTTCTACCTGTCATAAATTATACATGCTTAATTGTGACTTTGTAAAACAATAATGGTGCGTTAAATGTGATGTGTGGCGATGGTATTTTTGTTGAACTGTATGTTTGCTAAACTGTTACATCGCTATCGAAGCCAATTCGGCCTCGATATCAATTGCGAATTATCAAAATAATTAATTCCATTGCAGATCAATGTATGACATTGGTGAACCGTGAGGCCTTAGCACGGATGTGCAACGGAAGTGTGTCCTCGATTTGTCTAATGGACCAATTTCTGTTGTATCTTAAGTAAATATTACCCTTTCTTCTACTTTGACCTAGCTTGTTCCCTGTATAGATAATTTACACAAACATATTGTTCAATCAAGGATTTTTTCGCGCTTGAACAAGTTCCATTTTTTTCAGGCCATGTTTGTGAACATCTACGAGTTGCTAATCGATCTGCTATCATTATATTCTTTTTGAAACTTCATAAAAGGGTGTCTGCAAATCACTAAATTGACACCTGATAAATTTTACTAGCTCTAGCATAAAGAACAGCAATCTCCTGAGAATTTCAAAAATATCAATCAAGCAGTTACTTACCCCAGCTACAAAAAAATAACGTTACGTTTTGTAAGGACGTCCTTTGATTTTCAGTCTCTTTTGGTTTGGGAGCTCTGTATAATAATAATAATAATTAATTTATTCATCAAAATGAATAAATTTATTATTATACATTTATTTATGAAATACACTCAGGTGACTTCTTTCAATTCTCTGATAAATTGGGGAAACTGAAAAACTATACACTATGTTGGCTGACAGAACATAGGTATAAGTAGGTATGTAAACCAATTTTAAACAAAGTGTCATTAGCCAAATTAAAATAAAGGGTGTGCTTTCTCTGTTTCCTATTACGCATTTCACAAAAAAACAGCAAACAAAAACAGTATTAAATGTAAGTACATACGACATAGGTATTCATGGTTTATTTGATAAAATACAGTTATATTAACCGCTTTAGTCCACAAATCATAATTGGAAGTGCCATATTTCACATTATACCCTCACAGGCAGTGTCGGCCGCGCGTCCGAGTCGGCGCGATACATGTTACAAAGGGTTGACAGTTCGCGGGCAATGCTAATAAATTGTTGGCACTAAATTAGAAAGCACACTGAATATATTTTATGTTACAGAATGATATATGTGCTGCGAATTTGATAAATCGGTTATGGGAAATTTTGTGCAGTTTACAGTGACTTGGTTTTGATACAGCATATTTCATAGCCACCAAGTATGATATTATGAGCATTATATTTACCTCAGTTCACCAGCTCACACTAATCACCGCCCTTTAATCTAAACTCGGAGGGCGGTCCTCAAACCTCATGTAGCAGATAAAAAGTCTTCGGCCTTCTATTTGCAAGTCTATCATCTATGGTTCGAACGAGGAACCCCAATGTTTTCTAGTTTTTGGATAATTAATAGGTAATGTCTGAATGAAAGCTCAAACGCCTAGAATTTTCAATGTCCCTTATATTGTGAGTATTTTTACACACTACAAATAGTAGGTACTTGACTGCGATCTCACTTAAGGGTAAGTGACGATGCAGTCGAAGATGTAATCGTACTAACTTGGAAAGGGAAAGCAACCCGTAACGATTTCTATAAACAGCATCACATTTAAACATTAAGTCGCTTGGTGATGGGTCTTTGTCGGTGATAAGAGTAACTAGCCGCGGTCGAAGCCAGTGACCAAACCATATCTGAGCCAATTAGAAATTATAAAATTTTAAATTGGCCTGTGGCGGATATCGAACCTGCCACCTCGCACTCGAATCCGGCTCTCACCAAGAGCCATTTGCGCCAGGGTGATTGTGTGTAATGCCTACCAACCTGTAGTTAGTCAGTAGGGTGGGCTATAGCCAAACCCCTCTTAGGGCTACCGCATACTGGTCACGGCATGGCAAGGGATTTCAAGTTCTTACCAATGGACATTCAAACGCGTTGTCACAGATATATGACACAAATTGCTATGCTTCAAAATTATGCCACGGCATGCCGCGGCATGTTGTAGCACACCACGGGATGCAAAGCAATTTATGTCGTATTTCTATATCAGCAAGTTTGAATGTCCAATTCCATTGGTAAAAACTTGAAATCCCTTGAAATTTATTGTGAGAGAAGTTATTAGACTCGTGCCTACTTGTAGTAGTGTTTGGAAAAGGGCTTGGACATGACATATTTTTATTGGTCAACCGATTCGACGTTAGGTCAATTGATTTGATATCAACACTGGAGCGCAGATTGTTATTACCAAAGCGTTGTTTGCACACCGATTGGCCGTCCATACTTGCTCCACGCAATCAATAACGAACAATGAAGACATACGTTCTCATTATCGATACTTATCGCGGAGCAGGCCTCAATCTGTCATGTCTTCATTATCGAGTGTGAACTGACCTTTAGTAAACATTCCAACATTAGGTATATCTACCAACTGGCATTACTACTCGTAAGTAGGTAACTACCCCTACTGGTACGGTAAGTAACTATTCCCCAGCATCTTGTAATTTTGGGACCGACTTTGAGCACCGGTGGTTAATCTGAACAGATAGATCCTAGCATCACGCATATCGCAATTATAGTGTTATATTTATCGCGATTTTTAAGAAAAAACACATGCATGTAGGTGTATAAATTTGTTTGTGTGCAAACATGTATTTTTAATTTGTATGTGTCTGGAATCTGGATAAAACTCAGCCCCTTTTACGTCCCTCAGGTATGGCATGTTTCGATACGCTAAAAATGTAGAAATGGAACGGAATTAAAAAATTTATGAAACTGATCGCCAAATTGGTTATTCCTCCGACCTCCGCGCTTTATTATACATTTCTTGAATTTCTTTCGAAAGCGATGCAATAGCATAGCAATATTAAAAAAACGCATGGATAAGACTTAAAACGTATGGCTAGGGTAATAATAAGTTTCCCTTCACCGTAATTTTTACCGGAAAGACTGAAAACAGATTGAGCTGAAATTCACAAATATGAATCAAATCTTTGAAAAAAGCTCTAAAATTCTCGCTCCACCGACCCAAGATTTCAACACAAAGCGGCAAAAAATATAAGATGGACAAGCTAATAATGGCGCTAGAATAGGCCCCACCGATAAGAAACCTCAGGATATGGGCATCCGAACGATTTACGTTAAACTTTTTTTACAAGCAAACAGTAGCGCCATCTTTCAAAATTCTATAGGTGGCTGCTGAGCGAACTACAGCGTATACTGTTGGTGTCGAAACGAGCATTTTAGCCACCGATAAACTGGCGACATTTTTTAACGCTGTCCGCCCTGTCCAGGGATAGGCCTCTACGCAAGAGAAAAGAGTCCCTCGAGGAAACTGTCATGATGTTTTTTTTTTTCATAAATGAATGGTTTTTCGATAGCAGACACCTTTTATTTACAGTCGGCTTGAAAAGTAGGCTAACTACGCCAATTACAAACATGAATGTTTCTAGTTGCGCGTGAAATTCAATTATTATAAAAGTGCCAAATTACACGCACTCGTAATTACATAGATTACATAACTGTCTGGCGCGGAGCAATTTCTTTTGTTGGAGCTTGGAGACCTAGTTGAGGCTAGTTATAGTCTGAGTTGAATCACCACACGACTTGTTATAGAATGTGACAAAAAATATTAAATGTATCTAAGTATTTATATAATTTTTTTTGTACTAAGTATTTTCAATAAAATAGGTCGTTTAATTCATTGTATACTTTATTGTTAATTTTGTTTTAGTTAGTTTTTTTTTTTTTTTTTTTTGACTTTTGCAGACTTGTTATTGAAAAAGGATTAAATAATTTGTTTGAAACCTTCCGACTAAAGGAAAGTAAGAACTAAGAACCTATCAGTATAATTACATATCCAAGAAAATCCGCCGGAGCTGCTGTGTTTTGCCTATGACGGTGTTGATGGTGCTGTTTACCAGTTGATGACTAATTCAATTTCTTGAGTTTATTGCATAGAAATACAGATAAAGTACAAATTTTGCAAAAAAATTAAAGAATCAAGTATGTAATAGTGGATCCACATCGACACCCGACGGGAGGGTACCCAAAAGACTGGCAGCATTGCCTCTTTGGATGGCAATGCTTATTTTAATTATTTGTTTTAATTTAATTATTTTAATTATTTGTTTTAAATTAAAAAATAATTTAATTTAATTAGTTTTAAGAATTTAATTTAATTTAATTTAATTAGTTTTAAGAATTTAATCAAAGAAAAATAAAGACATTTTTATTTATGTTCATTGGGAATTAAGTATGTTCTTATACTAAGGAAGCTCTAGCCTGAATTTTTGGATTTACTCGAGCGCGAATTTACCATCATTGCCTCCCGTACTCCTAGTACCTACTTACCTATTTTTAGCAATATCGGTATCTAATATTATACGTTTTTACTTACCTATTTGTAATTAAAAACTCATACTTATGTACCTACCTAAGTAAAAAAATCTACTAAAATCAACTATCGCAAATGGATAATTATTGATACAGAGGTGTTGTTAACCATGGCTGAATCAAAGAACGTTTGCGTTTAGAAAATAATTATGTTATTGGAACATGATAATTATTTTTTTATATTTATCTAAAGTTTAGCAACGCAAGAAGTCGTGACTTCTAATTTTACTCCATTTATAATATTTTTACTTCATTTAAAGAGGTAAATCACGAAATGCGATTGTTACCTACGTTCATACAACAAGATGCACAAATTCTACCATCACGATGTACCTAACTACCTACTATCAGGAAGATGTTTATCAAATGTCACGACTGTCATGAATTTATAATAATTTAGAAATGTGTAACGTTTTTGACGTGACAACGTCTTATAAATCGATACAGCCGGTTGCACGCACGAAAAAACATGACTCATCCGGCGTTACCTCGCTCATGCGGCGTTACCGGCGTTACCTCGCGAGCGCGGAACGAGCGACAAAGAAGACGTTGTCACGTTCAACTATCGACAGTAAACCGACTTTACAGACAACCAATTTTTTGGCACCTTTTAGTAGCTGTTACAGATGAATATAAATATTTCAATCCACAAAGACGCGCCCCACTCTGTCAAAATCGCTTACGTTTCACTCGATTCGTATGGAGTTTGACAGAGTGGGGCGCGTTATCGTGGATTAATGTTCAAAGTTACCTAGGTAGGTATGTATGAATTTTTGAAACATAAATCATGGCCTATATAAGGCCCGTTTATCGTTGACAGTAAATCTACAAAATCGTTTTCTTTGACATGATAAGTAGAGTCATGTTTTGAAGTTGCGTGTCTGACAAAAGTTAATACCAACATTTTACCAAATCAATGGTTAAGAAAATGGTATCGACTACAGCAACATCTGCAATCAACCAAGATGTCATATTCCATTATATTTTTTATTGATAAGCTAAAGTTTCACTATCTATCTTATAAGTTATATCTAGTACCCATAACACAAGCTATCGCTTACTTTGGGGCTAGATTGCGATGTGTGTAATGTCCTGGGGGCACAGGGGGTAATCTGTGCTATATATTTATTTATTTATTTATTACTATACCTATGTAATATTAAAAATTCTAGCTAGAACTAGAAAAATACTGCGTGTCATGGCTAAACTATAAGTAAAGTAATCAAGGAAATGTACCTAATGAAGTCTTCATCATCAACTTCAATCATTTTGCAATTAGCCCTTTTTGTTTGGCATACGTATAAAACGAGCCTTTGTATTTTGTACCCTCCTTGTATTGTAGGCATCTCGTAAATCTATCAAACATTATCTTTGGACAATAAAGCAATAATTATAATAAAACGGCAGAGCTGATAAATAATTATTTATTTTTATGATGCAGTCAATTTGTTTCGTCTTCACTCTTTATGGCAATAATATAATGATGTATGTTGGTACAGTCAACTTCAAAAGTCCATAAGCTCTAAGTCCATAGCGTCGGAGAGAATATTTTTAAACTGTGATAGCATAAAGGCAAAAATGGTGTACATGTACACGCATTGTAAAGTAAATTGTTATTATTATAATACATAATATATTAAGGCATTCGGATCAAAATATTAGGTCCTTACATATGAAATTGGCGTTTTGTCGTACTGGCCACTTTGATCTCAAATATCTCTTCTTTGGTTAGAAATTCCAATTTAAAATTTATACAGCTATTTACTCATGCTTTTGTGTTTTGAAAATCGTAATTCATTTGTTATTTTCTCTTTTGGTTTTTTTTTTGTGCCACTCTGTTTACAAAATAGAAAACTTGAAATATCGCGTTATTTACGAGTACGAGTTCCATCGTGGCACCAGTGCTGCAGAAAAGGCTCGAAGGATTAATGATGTGTACGGCGAGGGTGTCGCAAAAGAAAACACAGTGCGTTTTTGGTTCCAACGTTTTCGTTCTGGAAATTTCGACCTGCAGAACAAGCCCCGTGGACGGCCGGAGACCAAAGTTGACAATGAAGAATTGAAGGTTATTGTGGAAGCGGATCCATCGCAAACCACGTCCGAGCTAGCTACAGGCTGCGGTGTTAGTGATAAAACTGTTTTAGTTTACTTGAAGCAAATTGGGAAGGTGAAAAAGCTTGAAAGGTGGGTACCTCATGAATTGAGTGCAGCAAACCGACAAACGCGCGTAGACTGCTGTGTTACATTACTCAACCGGCACAGTAATGAAGGGATTTTAAATCGAATCATTACCTGTGATGAAAAATGGATCCTGTATGATAATCGGAAACGCTCATCGCAATGGTTGAACCCTGGCGAACCAGCCAAATCCTGCCCCAAACGAAAATTGACTCAAAAAAAAATTACTTGTGAGCGTTTGGTGGCGTCGTTCACTACAGCTTTCTTAAATCTGGCCAGACGATTACGGCGGATATCTATTGTCAGCAACTGCAATCCATGATGGAAAAGCTAGCTGCTAAACAACCGAGGCTGGTCAATCGTTCTAGGCCACTGCTGCTTCAGGACAACGCTAGACCACACACTGCACAACAGACGGCTACCAAATTAGAGGAGCTTCAATCGGAATGCCTAAGACATCCACCTTACTCCCCGGACCTTGCTCCAACAGATTACCATTTTTTTCGAAATTTGGATAATTTCTTACAAGGGAAAAAATTTAAATCCGATGAGGCAGTCCAAAGTGCTTTCAAAGATTTTATTGATTCCCGTCCGAATGGCTTTTTTAGTAAAGGGATCAATGAACTACCTATAAGGTGGCAAAAGTGCATAGATAGCAATGGTACATACTTTGATTAAATCTATATATTATATTTAAAAAAAAATCGACTTTTTGTTCCTCCCATACAAAACGCCAATTTCATATGTTAGGACCTAATATGTATTTCTTTGTAATACTCTTGTACATACTGATTTTATTTACTAACTCTCTAAGTTTATTTAGGGATGCCGACGTCTACGATTATAGGTAAACCGCTGTAAACTTGACCCTCCTGATGGTCTGCGGGACGCGGTGTTGGATCCGCTCAACCTATCAACAAGTCTGTCGCTGTCCGCCGGCAGCGCTGACGTATCGTTATAGCCAATCGCATCACCCGCCCCGCGTCCCGCAGACGATCAGGAGGGTCAAGTTTAAAGCGAACACCTATAGTAGTACACTATTTGCAAAAATGAAATAATATTTGAATTTTTGCGCCCGTATGTTACCCTTTTTTATCTCAAGACATAATTTCATAGATAGATCTTTTGTAGTATGTAGTAGATTAATAAGTCAATGTACGAGTATGTAGTAGAAAACCTTGTAATGTCTCAAATCTCGACATCGTGTAGGCGTTAGTCATTGTTTTGCATTTTGCAGCAGTGGCGCCATGGAATTAATAGTTATTTGTTATGCAAGGCCGCAAAATGGATTTTTGGGCCGAGGGTCAAATTTGAATGCTGAGCGGCGAAGGATTCTAGGGTTGAACCCTGAGCGCAGCGAGGGGTTCAAAGAATAGAATCCTGAGCATAGCGAGGCATTCAAAGGACACGAGACCCAAAAAGATTTGCGGCCGTACATAACACAAAATTTTTCATCTCACCACAGCGAGGAAAATTGATCGGCATTGCGAGTATGTTAGATGTTGTCTTTAGTAATACTCTGCAATAACTTCACTCACTTAATTAAATCCACCTTAAATCATCACTCATCTTATATTACAAAACAGTAATAAATAAAAATAAGATATTATTATTACCTACCTATCATTTGCGATGTGTGTAATGTCCTGATATTTATTTATTTATTTTATTTATTTATCACGATAAAAAAAAATTGAGAAACTTTTTTTTCTACTTTTTTTTTATGCGTTCAGAAATATCAATTTCTAAGAACCAAATATAATAGAAGATTAAAAAAAATAAAAATAATTAGATAAACAATAAGTAAATATCATGGATTTAATAAGGTTTCCTTTATAATTAATAAAACTAAATAGGAGTTATTATTTTTATTGATATTCTAAGAAAATGGAAAAAACAAAAAAGTAATGTACCTATACAAACTCTAAGGTCGAACTTCGTTACTGACCGTAAGCGTTATTTAAAAAAAAAAGTCTTCAGCTTAAGACATTATAGATGCAATATGAGAGCACGTCATGTTCGAATTTGGAAATGCTTTGCGGCCCTAGGGCGGAAAGGAATTTTCATACTACTTTCTCGCCCTAGGGAGAAATGAAATTTCTTTTGGGCCCTAGGGAATAAAATAGCATTTTCCGCCCGCATTTTGGGCATTAAAAGTCCCCTTTCCGAGCGGGTGAGATGAAAATATTATTGTAATATACGTATAGTATTAAAATATCAGCGGATGAATGGCGTTATCACGGGCCACAGCGCGTACATTGCCAGTGATGTCAGTGGGATCCGCGCTGATAACTGATAACAGACCCCAGGCGCCACAGCGGTCTGTAATGTTTCCGCACTAAACTTGCAAACTGACCAGCCGAAATTATGAATTTACACGGGGGATTTATTGAATTTATTTTTGTCTTTCTCACTCTCACGGATACGTTTGGTGGGTGCGGCATGCAGCGTCGCGGAAGAATATAACAGAAAAGCGACCTTTTACCTAATTACTAAAAAACTAAGCCAGTTATCAAAAATCGGTTTGTAAGCGTTTTAGGATAATATTGTTACCGACACATTAAAACAAAAATTACAATTACATCCATTGTAATTTCCGATAAAATATAGAAAAACTGAGATTTTGGAACAACTTTTGGGAGAACTTTCTATCAAGAAAATTTTATCCATTCGTGTTTCTGCTTTTAAGCGATTTTAGATTAAAGACCCAAAATACATGACGTTTAAATTTTAAAGTAATTGTCTTTATGGTTTTTAAAGAAAACTTCATTCAAAATCACTTCCGTTAACGGAATAGAATGCTTATTTATGCGATTTTGACCTGACCTCTCTGAAAACTATTGAGACAATTAGTTTCAAATTTGAACGTCATGTATAAACGTTGAGAAGCAAAAACACGATTGGAACATTTCTCGATAGAAAGTTTTCATAAAAATTGCTCCAATCTTCTCATATTTCCTCTGTACTATCGAAAACGAATCTGCAGTTTTCTGTTTTTTTTTTTGGGTCGATAATGATGATTACTCAAAACGTTGAGAAGTTTTTTTTAATTAGAACTGTGTGTGCTGCAGTCTAGCCACATGACTTAGCCCCTTCGCACACGGCTTGTAAGAGTAGCGTAAGCGTATCGTTATGACGCTACGCAGAACAATATGACAATAATTATGCCTCGTACGATTCGCTACAAGACCGCTTCGTCTGCGGACATGTTTAAATATTATGTTTGTGCTATCGTACTGCTCTCGTCGTACGCGTGGATTACGCTAAGCTTACGCTAACGAGCCGTGTGCGAAGGGGCTTACTTACGATCGCCATAGTACCTACAACCAAATGTAAATATTCGGTTGTACGACAGTTAATATAAAAAAAACATAGATACACCAACTTTATTGACACCTATTTTTGCAGCGTAGCTTATTATATAAGTACCTAAATACTAGCTGTTACCCACAGCGCCGCCCGCGTGAATTTCAGTTTTCATAAATTCCATGGGAATCATTAATTTTCCCAGGGTGAAAAGTAGGCTTTGTCATTCTCCGAGCTTCCACCTATGTCTGTACAAAAAATTACGTTGATCCATTGCGTGATTGGAGGACAAATAAGCCAGCAAACTCACTTTCACATTTAGTAAGTTAGGATTTCAAAGTGAACGGTAAGCAATTAAATGAAACTAAACAAAGGCACTCCTTAAGTTCGTTGAAAGCATCTATAAAAGCAGCTATGTTTTGAGAGAGCGTGATTGATTTTAAGGGGGTGTTTAAACTTGGTAATGCCAAAGAGAATTTTTGTTACATAATATACAAATTATCTTCTAGAAACAAAACTTCTGGTTAGTCTACCATTCGACCTTAAATTGTGTTATTTACGAATAAATCAGGAATAAATTAATACATTTTTGAAAATTTATGGGCATTAATTGACATTAAAATAATCACAATATAATTATTTTCATAGTATGAATAGCCCGTGAAGTAGTAATAATTATTTTTTGTAAAAGTAATTTTTCCTACACATCGTGAACGCATTCGCGTCTAAGACAAAAACTTATTATCCTCAAACAAAAGTCTTATTTTCCTTTTCTCCATTTTTTCCCACATCTTATTCGTATTGATAAACTGACTAACCAATAAGTGATCCGTTCACTTAATAAAAAGGTGGCGGAAATTTTATTCAAAACACCCCCAAAAGTTGTTTGCAGCCTCTTGAAGCTTTTTAAATACTCATACATCACCGTCAGTATGACCTTTATCCTCCTGTGGTAACATGCCATACATAAAGGATTAGTAATCGTAAATGAATAGGCACAGAATGCACTGAAATAACCTTTATTCCTGATGTTATACAGTCCTAAGTCTAGGCTATTAAAGGTATTGCTCATCTTTAGACATCATGTTTAGGGCTGTCACCTGTGGAAAAACTATGTATAAAATAAAAGCAATGTTCGAGATTTGGTATTACATATCACATCGCTGCTGAGCGCCTTCTCCAGAATATCTTGAGCACGGGGATCTATTACAACCGATGTAAATATCGCAGGCATTTTGTGTTATTTCGCCGTTTCCATACGGCGTCGACAGTTTATGAAAATTCGCTGTTTGTAAAGTCGCAGGCAAAATGACTGAAAACTATAATTCCGATCGATCCATTGCTATAATTTCATTGGTTGGTTGTCTGACAACCTACCAATGAAACATTTACATACAGTGATGCATATTACACACAGCGATTTATTATAAACTGACGAGACGACGTCGTATGTATACGGCAGAATCCTACAAAATGACATACACATTGACCAATTAATGCCTACACGACTCGCCCAGTGCGAGCATTAACCAATCAGTGTCCAAGATGTAACATCGTCGATGCTTTGTACTTTAACAGAATGACACAGCTGAACGAATTTGCTACCATTTCTTCACTGTGCTACAGTCTGTAGCAGGTCAGTCTCACTTATCGCGTGGCCGTCCCGGCTACAAGTACGGGTCCGGACCTCAATATTTCAGATGGTTGCCGCTCGCGGGCCGAGTTGCACGCGCTAGTTCTGTACGGTCTATTTTACGCACTGTCTGACTACGGCAGCCTTAGTACGTCATAAGTTAGGCGATGGAAAGAGACCACAACATTGCGTTTGTTGCGTGTCGATTTTTAGGGCGCGGCCAGGCGCCATTGCGAACTGAATTGCACGTTTTGTGTCAGCGCTAGAGTCGCTATTTCTTTAAATAATCGTGCGGAGTGAACCTTCTGGTACTATTTAGTGTTCTGTGACTGTAGTGGAGATTAGGCAACCCTAAGATTCCGAGTATTACGCAAGTACGGAACCTGTTCCGCTGGCCCACATGCACGCAGGGGCGGCGCCGCGCCGTCTGCCGGGACGGGACCGGCTCGCGCAATCGATACCGAAAGCCTTTATTTGCTTTTTGTGCCATTTACGTTTGTTTACTATGGTGGTCAGTACATTACACCTGCAGGTCAGGTTGCGTAAGGTTGGGTCTTAAATAATAAAAAAAATTCAAGCACTCAAATTTTTTTGGTCCAATTCAACCCCCCTGGGGTAATAAGGGTGCGCTGGAATACGAGTGGGAGATCATGGGTTCAATTCCCGCCACTCCAGAATTTTAATTTTTAGAATTTCTGATATTCTTCAGGTCCAGTTAGTTGGGATGCTTCGGCCATAGTTACCGACTTACCGCCCGCAAAGTATCGGGTATACATTTTTTTTATATAATTGATAGGCTTGCGCTTTACTACAATCATGTCTGATGGACAGAAATGATGAGGTCTAGGATGGAGCGTGCTTGCCTAGAAAATGCCTATTCATTCTTCTCTTGAAGGCACCCAGATTGTACTTAGCTGGGAACACGAAAGCTGGAAGGATGTTTCACACCTTAGCGGTTCGTATCAGAAACGTAGAAGAAAAACGTTTCGTTCGAGTACGCTGGCCCAGTGGGCATCAATTACATAAGGATGCCACTTCTCTCGACGTCTCGTGGTTCTATGGTAGAAAGGTGAAGGACGTACAAGATTGTGGTGTTCTTGAGCACACTCCCCAAAATATATCCTGTGAAAAACCGCTTAACAGGCAACTGACAGTGCGTCGGTGTTCTAAACTAACTTCTAACATTTTAGAACAGCAATCTGAGCCATATGATAAGTCAAATGGCTCAGGTTGCTGTTCTAACGGTTGCTGTGCGACGATATATGCATATTAAGGTGTGGTATAGACTGTCAGCCAGTCATTCATTCAGTCACCTTTACCTTTTGTGTACACGTATTTTTTTAAAGAACATACTAAAATTCTTAAAAATTTACCTGAATAAAAAGTATAATTAACAGTATTTTTTCCGCTAGAAAACCTCAAAATTTTGTCGCAGATGTATAAACCATGGCATTGTGACCTTGGCCTCACTTATTTACATATCTCTCATCTTCTATTGTTTGTTAACCCACGTACGTATTATTTACAAGGAGTTCCTTATACTGTCAGATAGATAACATCTCAGTAAAATATAGCTAAGAATGAATACACCTACATAAGCTTTTAAATAATCTGCATAAATTGTAGCTTACTTAGACGGATTTATCATTTCAGTGGTACTAAGTACTCCCTTCCTTAAACTTCACAAATTCAAAAAAAAATCCAACAAAATTCCCCATTTTTAAAGATATTTTAAAAAGTAGTATCCCGATTTCAGTAAAATTTACATAGAACTTATTCGACACTTTTTTCTATCTATCTAATGTAGAACCATAAAAATCAGTTTCGTATTATCGGAGAAATTCGTGCACGACTTTTGCAAACTTGTAATTGAAAAAGGATTAAATAATTTTTTTGAAACTCCCCGACTAAAGGAAAGTAAGAACTAAGAACCTATCAGTATAATTACAAATCCAAGAAAATTCGCCGGAGCTGCTGTGTTTTGCCTATGACGGTGTTGATGGTGCTGTTTACCAGTTGATGACTAATTCAATTTCTTGATACTTCTCATATATACCGGCAGTTTATCAATACTTACTAATTACATTAATTGATATTGGAAACGAAAATAGCAATGGCAGCTCCGATTGTGTCTAAAAGCCTAAAAGGATAACTTTTTGCACAAAGATCAACGCTCCAATCAGCAGATCTTTTAATTACGGCAATAAATAATTTAATAGTTATGGGATGGGATATTCATTACTCGGAATTAATGAAAGAGCCTCAAGCCAAGAAAGTTGCCCTTAAGTTTTCTTATCGAAGCAGGTCAGATAAGGATAAAATCTGTGCCACTAAGTTGTTGAACTCTAGAAAGCTCCTGACTCGTTGCTAGAAATTCTGAAGCTAATATTAATAACACTATCTCACTATGCGATGGTCAAACGTAGACAAAATAGTCTGATCAGTTAGTATGCAACAGGCACTACAAGTTTTTTATGGGTAATTGTTTCCTTTTCAACATACATGTGAAATAATGATTACAAACACACAAACAAGCAGATACAGAACACTATTAATTATTATAATAAACAACAATATTGTATTGTTCATAGTTACACATATTAACGGATTTTAACAATAATGTTTGGGGTGGTGCAAAATTATGCAAGGAATGATCTTTAAATTTATTACTTTTGATGGAAGCATAATACACGGAAAGCATCAACTTCAAATAAAAAAAAGAATAATTAAAATCAGTTCACCCAGTCCAAAGTCAGTCCTGAGGTAATAAACTCAGTCAGTTGAATTGAGAATCTCCTCCTTTTTTGTAGTCGGTTAAACAAGACACTTGTTAATTATGTATAACTATTTAGAAACTATTTGTTTTGTCGAATGGTAAGTTCATTGCCCCTATTAGTTTCCATTCAGTTTCCAGATCAGTTTAATTGGTTATCATTAATGATTAACGACTTCAAACGCGTGGTGATGATAGGAACGCTCCTTTACAGTATACGATATTGTTGATAAGATAAAAAGAAAAGGATAATAATATAATGGAATATGTACAGTATAAGGTAAGTATATAGTAGATACAGTATAAGGGAATTATGTAGAGTGAGTATAATGAGATAGTATATATAGAGGCAACTAAGTCTATTATGATGATTTTATCTGATACTGTAGATAGTAAAAATAACCGTAAATAGGAGTATATATAATAACCGGTTTGGGAGTTAGGACTTTCGATAAAATAAACATAAACTTATACATAAACGTTCACATCTTACTCCTTAGTCCCAGCGTAGGCGTAGGCTTTCTTAGCTAGATCGGTTTATCGCCACCGAAACCCCCTGGCCGTTTCCGAGATCCAGATTATATTAGTAGTATTACTAGTAGGGCCACACGTGGACCGCGTGCTGTCTGCCCCCCCTTTTGCATTCCAACTTTTAGTCCCTTCAACATTTGCCATACATTTTGTATGGAAAAATAAATTCTGCCATTTTGATTTTTCAGTGCACTGTCCATAAAACAAGAGCCTACATACAATGAAATCGTTAGATATAATCAACGATAGCTTTTTAAATAAAAATAATAAAAATGTCGTTGGATTTGATTCACCCCAATGACGAACTTCGTGTAACGCCTACTGTGCAGACGCAGAGCCGTGGATGTAACAATTTTGCCAATAATCAGCGTGCAGCAATGCGGCCTTCCCATCCCACTCTGGCACACTTATTTAAAAAAAAAAAACCGGCCAAGTGCGAGTCGGACTCGCGCACCGAGGGTTCCGTACTCAAGAAGTACTGAAGCAAAACAATCAGGCAAAAACCAATGTTTATTTGACGACGAGTTCTTAGAAGAACTTGCGTTTTAATTACCTTTGTTAATGAACCGCAAAACTAACTTTGTTTGTAGAGGTTTATTGTTAATATCAAAAAAACTATGCTAGTTAGAGCATTGGCTATAGTTTTCCTGTAAAATATACGTTAATTCCTATTGACCATAATTATTTGAGATTTTTCGATTGGTAAACTCCGGAGATAAGGGGGGGGAACGGTATTTTTTTAGACATTTTCCCCGATAAATCAAAAACTATCATGACTAAAAATAATTAAAAATCGGTTTTAGAATGTACAAAGTAAACCCTTTCATATGATACCCCACACAGTACAGTTATCTCACTTTTAAATTTCAACCCTCCGATTTTCCCCCCCTTTTTAAATAGGAACAAAAATAATTTCCATTTTTTTTTTATTCCAGTGTCATTGGGCCACTAATATACACAACTATTCCAAATTTCATATCGATAGCTCCGGTAGTTACTGAAATAATCGAGTGTGACGGACAGACAGACAGACGGACAGACAGACGGAGAAAGTCGCACCATAAGGGTTCCATTTTACCATTTTGGTACGGAACCCTAAAAACACGCAGTAGGCGAAAATCCTCGCGTTAAGAGGGGGCTGAAAGCTAGCAAAACTTGTCATGAGCAGAGCAAAACATCATTCTGGTACAAAATAGCATGGCGTATTACGCGAAATAAGAATGTAATGAACACCATTTATAGTTTACTGTAATAATTTTTAAAATACATAACTTAGAAAGAAAACGGTAATGTACGTACTTCGTAATATTTATTGGAATTATAATCCTAAACCTGGGCTCTCTAGTACGTATAACATTGATAATAAATTGAAAATTGGACGCAACTTCGGAATTTTTTTATCGACAAAAAATTATCCTTTTATGTTTTCACTAATACAGTTTCTCGAAAATATGATGTAGTATTCGTGTGTTTTATTTCAGGTAGTTGAGACTTGATTTACTACTGTAAAAATCAAATCTTGAACTGACATCTTCAGTTAATACCCCCTCTTAAAATAGAACTGATCAAAAGTTATCCGAGGCCACTTTAATAAAGCCTATTGTTTATATGTATATTTTTATTAATTCTAACTTGCAAGCGTCATGTTGTTTACACTTACTTATCTTAGTCTCTATTGAAATATTAATGTTCTTGTGTCTTTGATGATACACATTCACAGTTCTTCACTTTCACTAAGTATAACTCAAAAAGCTTAGTCCGTGTTGTTTTGTGTATTGCTGTCGAGGAGCTGTATTGCTCCCATGATTATGTGATGATTTCCATGGGCTGTTCTAAATTTTTTAAAAACGATATCAGAGGGCCTACCATCAACTCTAATCGCGACTCAACAATAGACCTAAACTGAATTGCATCGCTAATTCGTGACATAAATCCTATACCTTTAAACGAGCAATTCTTGTATATATATATATTTCTATATAATCTGAATCTCGGAAACGGCTCGAACGATTTTCATGAAATTACGTATACAGGGGGTTTTGGGGGCGATAAATCGATCTAGCTAGGATTCACTTTTAGAAAATGTCGAATTTACCAAAAAAAATATGAACCCTGCTGCCATCTATTGGCAACCGAGCAAAGCTCGGTCACCCAGATATTTCTTTTATCTTTTAATTTGACAAAAATATGACATGAAAAATTGAATCGTAACCGGAACTGCGTCGCTATTGGCCCTGTTCTACGAAGTCCATTCGAAGATTTGGAGATTGATTCAAGTCGAAATAAAACGTCCTTAAAAATGCACGATACAAGAAATCGAATTTTAAGGAGCTTTAAAAACATGATAATAAAATGAGCCTTTTACAAATTTATGGTTTAACTAGCTGATGCCCGCGACTTCGTCCACGTGGGATAAAAACTATTCTATCTTTTAAGTTGGACCAAATGACAGATATTCACGAAGTTTGAGCTAAATCGGTTCAGTAGTTTAGGAGTCCATCGCGGACAAACATTGTGACACGAGATTTATATATATTAAGAAGAAGATTAAAGAATGTTTTTATTATCTGTAAGAAGTTTTAATTCTTATTTCTTATTGAGCTTGGTAATCTTGTTTTCTTTGTCAAGAATTTTAATTGAATGTGAATTCCGCACCAACACTTTAACATACTTAATAAGCTTTCCATAAATATGTGTTTTAAATAAAAATACCGAGCAAGGACTTTTATAAACATCAAATCGTTCAATTTGTAAGAATAATAAAGTTCTTTCGGAGTAATGGTATCGTCTACAGTCTACACCATAGGTTCCCAACCTGGGGTCCAATTGCATAAGAAAAAATTATTCATCGTTAATCGAAATCGTTGGCGAATTCTGCCACCCGATTGGCTGACGTAAAACAGGGACCCATACAGCGGGCAGAATTAGTAAACGATTACAAAAACGATGAATACGTTTTCCTTACACAATCTAGGGACTGATCATATCAAATCTTATCTTTGTTTGATCAGGTAATGACGTTTAACTGATATATCAATGCACTTCATACTAGTAGGTATTTTAGATTTTAAAGTGTAAACTCAAAACTGCTTTGGCCGTGATGAACAAGTTCGCTTCACTGCAGACCCCGTGCTTGACATACTAAAATGACGTGCACTAGGTGCGACTGGCTAAACGTAACGTAAACACTAACCCTCTTACAGATAAACGTGGAAAAAAGGTGGAATTGTTATACAGTGTTTTGTCTTGTTCCATTGTACAAATGTACATACATACGAGTATAAACAAACTAATCCAAAGCCGAAATTTGAAATGGTGAAAGGTCATGAATTTGATGTTTAACAACGCAAATGTTTAGTTATGATTGCATTCGAATGTCACTAAGAATCGCCATCATCACCGTCTTTTAATATTAGGCATAATAGTCTCAAAATGAAAGTTTTACACCCCTTTCCTCCCTACCTTTCATTCCAATGCAGATTGCTGTATCGAATCGGAAACGTTTATTTCCTACTAACCATCTAATATTGAGCGGTTGCCATACCTACTTTAATAAGAAAAAATTAACGTAAAAACTTTGAGAACTTCTACTATACATTCTACGCTTTACAACGTATGGCGGCAAAATATCGGCGCCAAATGTGAAAGGCGACCGTATTTGTGCAAGTTTATTTTTTTTAATTCCAACTTGAACAACACATTAACATTCCGGGTCCTTTAGCGGGCCTAAAACAAAAGGGTTTTATCTTACAGTGGCGCCCAGTGAAAGGATCCCTTGCTTTTACGAGTCTTGTAAATTTTAGAGTAGCAGTAATGATCATAATTCATTCAATTCAGTCAGTTTCAAAATTAGGAAGTTTTAAAATTTTCAATTAATTCCTTTGCGTTTGAGTTCGCAAGTAGGTAGGTACTTACTTTATGTTTTGTTACATGTGGCATAATTTTTTGAAGAACTTAAATGTTTTTTATTTTCTTTCTTTTTTTCTCTTCATTTTCTTTAAACGTTAGTTTGTTGTTAATACTTTGTGTGCTTAATGTGCCCGAAAGTTTGCCAGATTTGAAACTATCTGGAACCAATTTAAAATAAATGAGCATTGACTATTGTTGATCTAAGTTTTTATGTAGATGCATTAACATTATGCTTGCTAAACTCATTATCATATTTAAGTGTACGATCATAGAGTAATTAGTACACCTGATTAAATATCTTTGCCTACGACGTAAAATAAGTCCGCTATTTGCGAGAATCTGAATAAAATTTGAATTTTTACGCCCAGATGATACCTACTTACCTTATCTATAGGAATTATAAATCAATGATTGCATCAGTTATATCTTTTTAAGTAATAATAGATATTAAAGTTAACTATAACCCGTTCGCAGAGGCTTTGCCGAAAGTGAGTCAGTACGATGAGCCAGACGAGCGCCGGACGCGGTGGTTTGAAGTACGAGGGGTACTCTCATCGGCAAACTTCTGCGAACGGGCAGTACTGTGTCGCTACTCGCCGTCGATATTATCTAAACATTTCACTTTACGTCTCATTAATGTTTGTTTCACATCATATGCCAAGTAAGATAAATAATGGTCAAGTGCGAGTCGGGCTTGCGCACTGAGGGTTCCGCACCATCAAGACCATTTCTCAATAGTATTAAAATAAACTAAACAGCCCCCCAGCCCCCTGCCCAGCAAATTAAAAAAACGAGCAAAAAATCACGTTTGTTGTTTGGGAGAACCCCCTTAAAAATTTGTTTTATTTTAATTGAACTATCTATTTATTTTTAAAGCAAATATATTATTAAATATTCTGTGAACATTTGAAGCATCTTCCTTTTATCGTTATTATTAAAGAACCAAAACAAGCAAAAAAAATTACGTTTGTTTTATGGAAGCCCCCTTAAACATTTATTTTATTCTATTTTTTAGCATTTGTTGTTATAGCGGCAACAGAAATACATCACCTGTGAAAATTTCAGGTCTGGAGCTATCACGGTTCAAGAGAATGAGATGCAGCCTGGTGGCAGACAGACGGACGGACGGACAACGAAGTCTCCGTAATAGGGTTCTTTTTGTACCCTTCGGGTACGGAACCCTAAAAAAGCTGCATCTACCCTGACGCCAGACATGTGTGACAAATTTATCGCTCAAATGACTCTATCGCGGCTGGAGGTCAATCCTTGAATGGTTTTTGCGGTGGACCACACGTGGTCGCTAACCGCTTTATGTTCTACATATCGACTAAAAATAGCCAACATAATATATTATATTTTTCGCATCAAAATAATGGGGTCACTACTGGCTGACCGAAATAATTAATCTTATCTATATAGCTTTTGTTTTGGTTTAACGCTTGATAACTTATTGAATTGTAGGTATTCAATTTACATAAATACGGACCGCTATTTAAATATAGCTATATGAGTATAATTATTTAAAAAAATTAATGATCAGTTTTAATTAGTGAATAAACCTAATAATATCTGCAGCTGTAGCCATATGAAATATTTCGATTTGATAGATGGAAAGAAATTCAAAACATGTGGGTATGATAATGATCGCTAAATTCATTCTCATACATTTTTTTTTGAATATCATTCCCTTTCATTTTATCAATCAAATCAACATAATATTATAATATGTCATAATATAATGGCTCAGGCATTTAAACTGCAATAGGTACCTACCAAAGGAGCAGTTAGCAACTTACTGGGTCTGATGACCTCAGTCCTCACCCTTGCCATTACTCAGAATATCGGAAACTAAATAATTTACACTAACGAAAATGAAAATGTAAATCTTTACTGTCCACAAAGGCCCAATTTAAAGGCCCTTAAACCAGTTTGCACCGAGGAAAACTGGCACGAAAATCGGCACTTGCGCTTTTCAAAATTGAGTTGCTTATAAATACTTAGATTTTTTTATCTCATGAGGATATGGAAGCATAATTATTATCCCTATTACTTCAAGAATCTTTCTCCTTAAGAAATTCTACAATGTTATAGTAATCGTGATGCATTTAAAAATATGTTTTGACAGCTACTACTTGTTGTATATTATGTTGACAGCTACTACCTCCTTACTTTACCAGAGATTGAAGCGGTAACCCTGTAGACAATTCTCACCACGACTTAGCTAAAGAAGTTTCCAAAATATCACGCTTGGTGGACAGCCATGTCACTACTTAATCTTCAAAATGGTTGCATTCGGGTAGTTTTCCTACAAAAACATGCAAATAGATCAATGTCAATCCTAAATAAATAGCATACAAACGTGCTGCACACAATGCTTGAAACAGATGACGTGTCTGTAGTTTTACTGTGAAGCGTTTTTTGTTAAACTAATATTGGTATTTGAATTGAAACGGCTCCGAAACAACATTCCAATGAACGAGTATTTTCTGTTCATAGAGAAAATTTGTCAAATAAGGTACAGAGAGTACACGGACTCACGAATCTGTACGAGACGGTTGCAGGTCAGAAGTAAAAATATTAGAGTATTCATTATTAAGATTTTAGTCGAGGAAAGATACCTACCTATACCAAAAAATCAATAGCACTGCCTGAGCCAAGTGACAAATAGCGTTACGTGACGTGTACAAATGGAATAGAAAAATGTGCGAGCTATCGCTATTTTGACACTTGGTGACGCTCAGAGGCTCAGCTGAGCGTCGTTGAACGTCAAACCGCATACATTTTTTGAATTTTGTTCTATTTCTATACGTAACGCTAATTTTGTCACTTGGTTAAGGAAGCTGTAACTAGCAAAGCATACCTTACTAATTACCTATTCTTTAATAGTAAGCATACCTTACCAGTAATTTACGAAAAAGTAGTTTCAGACTTACAAGGGAGCTAGATAATAATAGCGAAAGGTAATCAGGCAAAGATGGTGAATGTGACTCAAAGTATCGTCAAAAATACCAACAATAATAATTTTACATACCAATTTTTATAGGTTAGCATGGAAGCAGGTTTTCCAAACCGAAATTCAACATCTGCCCCTAGACCCCATCTAGCGGGTGGCAACATTTACGAGGATTTTAATGTCCTGCTTAAAATTTTAGCTCGTAAAATTTGAACGATCATAAGAATATATTTTATAGGTCGTAATTTATCCTATTATGACGAAGCTCAGCTCGTTGCTTTATCGCTAGATTAAACTTGGCTGCATTGTCATTAAACATTAGCACGTTTAATTTTTATAACTTTGGGGTTGGGAATATAATGTATGCTTTATTGGGTACATAGAGGGAAAAAGCACAAATGTAAGCAGGGCCCTGGAGTCCTGAACTATATGACATGTATGCGTTCGAACTTCAAAAAAATATGAGAATTACAGTTCTACAGTCTACGCGGAAGTAACGTGATATATTTAGCCATCGGATACGTCATACGTCATTTTCATTAATTTTTCGAATTTCGTTCCATTTGAGCGATCGACTGATTCCTACGGCGATCGCATAAGTATATGTCGCAGTGGGTAAAAAAGTATTATGTTTTTTCCTACAATAGGTAGGTACTATGCAGAAGAAAAAACTGTTAGCAACAATTTCATAAGAGCATTGTTTATTACCAATTAAGAATTAGGGAAGCACACTTTTATCTTAATAACAAGCAATAACTACCAAGTCGTTATTGTAAACGATCGTAAGCGACAATCAAAATCGTAAGTCGTTACGGAGAGATACGGTGAGTTTGTTTACAAAAAACCAGCACCCGACCATCTCCCAACATTAAAAACTGCCTATCAACATAACCCCTGAGCCGACAAAAAAGAAGACAACCCATAAATCATCTTCGGATTATAAAAAATGGGAGAAGGGCCTCGATTCTAATCGCTTCGATACATTTCTTGTGCTACCTGTTTTTGATAGGCCCGATGTAGTTTTTTATTTTAAAATTATTCTGATTTTGTACATTTTCAAAATACATAAACATGTATTGTAACAATGTAAAGGGTACCTACTAAAGTTCGTGGTCGTTTCAGCCGATGGACGTCCACTGCTGAACATAGGGCTCCCGAAATGGCCGCTATTTGTGCGCAAGTCTCCTAATGTCCTCCATCCACCTAGTGGGAGGCCTGCCATCAATGCACTTTCTGGTGCACAGCGTGGCCGCCAGTCGAGCACCTTGGGTCCCCAACATACGTACAACTTACACATACATACATACATACACATATTACATACTTATATTGCTAACTAGTTTTTTTGCGTAGCTTTTAGCAAAAAATATTGATTCATGTACTTACTATATATTTACTCAGGATCTGGTTAACCACACGACAAAATTTCGCCAGTTTACTGGTGTCAAAAATGTTTGTTTTAACACCATTGTAGGACTTTAAAAAACGGCGCTATATTTTTTTTATATCAAAAATGTTTACGTATTGGGTTCAAATGACCGCAGCCTTAGTTCAAATAGGTAATTCATATTTTTAACCGACTTCAAAAAAAAGGAGGAGGTTCTCAATTCGTCGGAATCTTTTTTTTTTTTTATTTTTTTTATTTTTTATGTATGTTCCCCGATTACTCAAAGATGCGTGGACCGATTTAGAAAATTCTTTTTTTGTTTGAAAGGGTATAGTTCACAGATGGTCCCATAGTCACCAAGTCAGGATCTGATGATGGGATCCTGGAGAAATCGAGGGAACTCTTCAAATTTTATAAGCACACTTGAAGTGATTTGGGTATTGTTTAAAAGAGTAATTTTTTTCAGGTTGTATTATGGTCATCAGGTCGGGATCTGATGTTGGGATCTTGGTAAAATCGAGGGAACTCTTCAAATTTTGCTAGTATACTTGAAGCGATTTAGGTATTTTTTATAATTACTATTGCATTTCCTTGCAGTCATCCAGCAATGACTGTATTCATCAAGTCAGAATCTGATGATGGGATCTTGGAGAAATTGAGGGAACTCTTCAGATTTTAGAAGCATAGGTACTTCCAGCGATTTGGGCATGTTTTCCAATGCCTTGCGCATTACTTGTTTTCCACTAAAAAGTAAAAAATAAAATGGAAAATTCTTTCCAAAAACCAACTTCAAATGCCACTACAAAGAGTGAAATAATTTTTAATGTACACCAATTCGAAGTCGGGCAATGTTTCGTTCATTCATTAATAGTCCTCCGTATTGTCGATAATTTTGTCGTTTCTTTGCACATAAAGTTTTATAATACGAAGGACTATTAATGATTGAACAAAACATTGCCCGACTTCGAATTGGTGTACATTAAAAATTATTATTTACAAATTACACATACACTGAAGATAAGTATAATAATTACTATGTAAACTTGTGAAGCTAAATTATATTAGGTATACCTAATTGGAAATTGCTGTTTCAAAATTTTAACTTATATATACTTATAGAAACATTTATTATGTCGTAGGAACCAGTCGATAGCTCAAATGGAACGAAATTCGGAAAATGTATTAAAATGACATATCCGTTGGCTAAATATATCACGTTACTTCCGTGTATACAACTGTCATTCTCATACTTTTTTGAAGTTTGAAAGCATGTTATATATACTCGGACAAAGATAAATAAAATGATAAAAGTTACAAAAACATACTTGGTAGATAGCAGGTATCATACTTTACCTTCACTGAAAATTCTGAGAAAGTCAAGAGTGATTTTATCGCTCGAAGATAACGTCAAACTGACACTACCTATCTCATTACAACTTGTAATGGCAATCATGACCTTTTTTGGTAAACTCTTGGTATACTATAAAGGTTAAGAATAGCAAATTCATGTCCGCTAAAAAGTAGTCGATAAATTCGGCCGATAAGAGAAAATGCTTGTTCTCTTAGGCATATTAAAATAGACTGAAAATGCTGTTAGTAATAAGCTATGTCTATGATTCGTTATCCCATCATAGGCATCTAACATGCAAGTTTTGGTATTTCCTGAAACTCCTGTAGGTACTAAACATATTGTTACCTTATCCATTTCACTTTTATTGATGACATACAGTCGACATGACTTCGAAACCTAAAAATGTTATGGGAATAACATCTGTCATCGATAAGTCACGACATAACATATTGACCAGACATGTTATACCCATGCATACAGTAGCAAAAGAATTTATAAGGTAACATGGCTACAGATGCTGGTTACAATTTTATCATTCACTTAGGTGTTGTCTTAAATCTTAATATGACTAAGTATCAAAATAATCGTCTTCCCTGTTAATTTTAGATTATTTGGTTGTTTGTTTGTTTAAACGCGCTAATCTCAAATTGAAAAATGTTTGTGTTAAATAGTCCATTTATAGAGGAAGGCTATATTATAACGTCACGTCGTCGTCGTCGTCGTCGTCGTTTCAGCCGATGGACGTCCACTGCTGGACATAGGCCTCCTGAAATGACCGCCAAACACCACGATCTTGCGCCGCCTGGCGCCAGCGACTCCCCGCGACCCTCTTAATGTCGTCCGTCCACCTGGTGGGGGGTCGACCGACACTGCGCTTCCCGGTGCGTGGCCGCCATTCCAGCACCTTGGGTCCCCAACGTCCATCGGTCCTGCGAGCTATGTGCCCATATAACGTCACACTATGACTTAAAGGAGCATCAGCGGAGCATCAATGAAAAATGTTGCGAAAACGTGAAAAATTGTTCCTTTTAAAGAGCTTCCGTTGCGTTAAACGGTTAAAGGTACGCAAAAATTATGTATGACGGAATTGTTCTCCTTTAAAAGTTCTAAAAAAAAATCTGCAACACCATATATCTATCTTTTAAGTTTGACTCACTATGACGGGATATGCAGAATTCATGGAGGCAAAGCCGCGCGAAGCAGCTAGTAAACATTATAAGAATCATTTTGAACATAGTGACAATATATTCCTCCACAGTGCATGTGTAAAACAATAAATCACATCAATATTGCCCTTTATCCTCGAACACAGCTACTTATCTCCGGGTGACAGATCTCAAATCTCGCAGGCAGCCGCAGCATCCGCCGCCGCGCGCCGGGAGATGTGAACTTCACACCTCGACTATCATCAATCTTTTAAAACAAATACTTTTAAAACTAACGTTTGAACCAGCATCCAGTATCACACTCAGCTATGCTATACGATATATATTAGAACGTTTGTCATATACGATCGCTTAATTGATCACTGAATTCCACGCAGACAATTTTCATTTCATACTTTTTTTATTTTAATTCTATTACGTTCCATCCAGCGAATTGAAATACATTTATGTCATATCACTACGGCTGCTGAACTGAATCGGCTGAAAAGAATTGTGATACAAATAGCCAGGAAAAGTCCGCAGTTTTTGTTTTTGTGTAGCAAGAGCCAAGAAGTGGCCTGTAGACTATTATTTCCCATCCATGCGTTTTTTATTAAGATTGCTTTTGCATCGCTTTCGAACGAAATTCAAAAAATGTATAGGAATGCGCGGAGTCACGTGACCAAGTTACCGATAATTAACACATTGTTTCAATATTGCTTTCAATATCTATAAAATTTAACACTAAAATAATTGTAATGCTGTACTTAAAATATATTATAGCATCGCAAAGTGCTAGTACAGTGCTATCGACGGACAAATACTTTCTCAATCGGATTATTTCTGAGAAGAAATTATTATCGGCAGCACAAACACGCGGCTTCACATTTGAATGTAAATAGAAAGTTACCATTTTAAATCTTATCTTATTCACAGTAGAATTCAATTTCGTTTAGTTTGACTACTTGAAAGGATAACTTGCGTACGTGACGTCCTCGCCCCTTATAGTGTGAGGTCCACGGGATATTAATACAAAATTATGTCCTTGGGAACTTATTCCCCTTTCTTCTTCGACAATAAACACGTTTTTAAAATCTTTAGAAACGTTTTTTCGGCAATAAACTGTTCGTCCTTCTGGCCTATGATCTTTATAGCAAATACGGAAAATCGCTGGGAATCCTAATCCCGTAAGATATAAAAGTCATATAGACCTTAAATTGTGAACCGTAAAGCTTTTTACGGTAAGCCATAAAGGGTACAATATACTCGTAATTTATTGGGTAGATACGAAATTATGGTATAACCTTTACTTAGTAACTATCATTGTATTATTATACTGCTCTTATACTGTGCCTTTTACTAGTATAGTATTATATTATCTGTGACCAAGTCAATATCGATTTGCGACTTTACATTTTTTCAATCTATGTAATACGTAGGAACTCTATCTAGATATTACTTGAAGCCTGAACATAAGCAATGTTATTATTTTCCACGTATTTTGTACTTATTAGGTAAATTATTATTTTACCCCCTTAAAAATGTAAGTTGGTAACACAACATGAAGACGTTAAATTATCAATAAAATCCATACAATGATAAATTTCCAAGCATTTTGTGGAAATCATAATTTATTTTTGTTATTAACTAAGTAGTCAATCAAGTTGGACACCCCTAATTGAGGATTTCTGGTATAAAGCATAACATGGATAAGTATAGGTATCCAAAGTCTGGATACGAGGAACCTACGAGGGATGTACTTAGAATACCTACCTATATTATCTCTAAACATTAATTGAAGCTACAACAATTACCACAACTGAAGATGACATTCATCTTACCACTGTACCATCAACAGAGATGAAAAGCCCAAACATTTGTACATGTCAGTATTTATATAATTACAACACTCTTATTTTAAAGAGATAAGGTTAACGAATACACTTTTGTGATTACGGCTTTTAGAAATATGACTTGCTTCGTCCTTCTTTCCCGATGCTTATTCAGATGTCTCCCCTGTATCCGTAAATAAAAATTATAAGCGCATTTAGGTTAAGCTTGAAGACGCTTATGGGAAGGGCCCAATATTTAGATTTTCTCTGGAATAGTCCTTTTCTTCAAACAGAAATGTTTCTGCCTGTAGTTTTACACATTCCATGGAGGAGTGGCAGAGAGAGCAATGGCAGATGGATGAACAAAATAGTCCACGCTTTGGAAGAAAAAAATCCGAAATGGCTTATTTTTATTTAGCACGGTCTATAAGAATTGTCTATTCAACGAAAACGATCACAAATCTTCATGATCTTATTTCAGGATTCTGAATTATTTCTGCCTATGTCACGGCTTTTAGGTACAAATAAGGATCCTACAATTCCTGAAGGGTGTACTTGTGTAAGATTTTAGAAGTATTCTCCTTTGGTGGTAAACGCCAAGTTTCTTTTCTAAAGACATAGGTTAGAAATACTACACGTATCTATATCAACCGATATATATTAAGCCGATATATCGTTTTTTTTGAATATCATTTGGTTAAGAGCTTTTTAAAGTAGATCTTGTGATATAAAAATAAGGTTGAGAGATGGTTTCAACTTGTTAAAGCTTACGTAATATCTATTAGCTTTTAGCACTTATTCGTTACGCGTCGTGTCTAAACTATGATTTCTTGTCTGAAAATTAATTGACTTGAGAAGAAGAAAAATATACATGAAGAAGATCAGACGCAAAGCCAATATGAAAATGAAAGAGGTGTATCTCTTTATTTTCATCATTAATTAGACTGTGAAAAATGTTCCATTACTGAGTTTTTTCTCATAATATGTATGAATGGTAGAACTTACCTAAACCCTGAATTCACCAATTTCTTAAGTGCCGATCAGCGAATTGATTACAATGAAGTAATCTAGTGTTTCTTGGGTAGTATTTTTCTAACTGCAGAATTTTTTATTTACCTATAGATATTATCAGACGATTTGGTGAGAACCTTATTTACTTATTTATTGAAGATATCCATTATCCAGCGGGTTTACAAAGTTAATGTGCGATCACCATTAGGTACGTATCGGTAGTAGATGCTCCAAAATAGGAATGGAATATACCGCTAACCCTATTAACCCTTGATTGGAAAGTGTCTAATCATTTAACTTTAACTCGACTAAGGATCCTTTGGAATTAATAAAATATTTTGATCTTTCATCTAAGGCTGAGCACAAACCAGCATCATAACCATATTTTATTGTAGTAAAAAATTTGGTAAATTTATTTATTGTGGTAAAAAATCCTTATTCGTCTCAATTTACATTCTCTTCTTGTAATCGTTAACAACAATTTAATTCATAATATCTTTATGAAGGTAGGGACAACCCTCCACCACCCATGGCCCAATCAACCTCTCGGTTATGGGGGCCGAAACGCGGGAGGGCGCCCGTTCGGTACTTGCTCTTGGCGTGTTCCCGGGGCGCCTTCTTGACTCCCTACAAGTTATTTGCTCTCGCTCCTTGTCCCTATGTGCTCACTCTCCCCATTCTGGGGCAGGATGAAACAAATAACGGACTCGCCGCGCCGTCGCTGTCCGCAGCATATAAATTCTCAGTGTCACTCCAAGCCGCTTCGCCTCTTATGCTACGCGTGCGCGAACTCCCGTAGCTTTCCGAAGTTGGCCGCCGAACCCACGAGATCCTGATAATAAACTGGGCCAGAAACTTCGCGAACGATCCCGTCCAGCAGCAAGCACCGGAGGTCCTCGTATAAGGAGCACTCCCATAAGACATGGTGGAGGTTCTCCTCCGCCAGTCCGCAGAAGCACTCGCCACTCTCGACCAGACACATATCATGCAGGCGCTTCCGAAAGCGACCGTGCCCCGTCAGCATCTGCGAGGTCTGATAATCCGGGACGATCCAAGTCGCCTCGAGTCGTCCGGCCACGTCTGGAAAGAATCGACGAAGCTCACCGCCCTTCGTTTCGCTGGCCCATCTTGCTTGCCATTCCGCGACGATGTCTGCCCCGATTTCACGCTTGCGTCTGCTCAACTCACCTTTGACCGCGGTCCTACGCGCCGCATCAATCCTGGCAGCACGGATTACCTCCAGGTCGGCCGGCAACACTCCCGCCAGTACGGCGAGAGAGGCAGCACTATTTGATCTGTACGCCTTGGTCAGAAGGACCAAGGCGGGCCTCTGCGTTCTTATCAGAGCAGTCCGAACGACGTAGAGCGACGCCCTCTCGGCCCAGCACGCCGCGGCATACGTAACCGTCGCTACAAAGGTACCGTAGTATAAGATGCGCAGCGCCGGATATCGGATGCCCCAGGTGGAGGTCGACACACGCGACATCCTCCCAAAGCACTTGGCGGCTCTTTCCCCGATCGATTTCGCATGCTCGGCGAAGGACAGACTTGCATCGATTGTGACGCCCAGCACGACGACCTGGCGTACGGTTCTGATCGATGTACTCCCGAGTTTGACGACTGGGCCGCGCTGGAGTCGCCGTCTGGCGGTGCCTCTGAACGTCATCATTTGCGACTTTGCAGGGGCAAAGGTGAGTCGGTTCCTCTGAGCCCAGTCTTCAAATAGGCTAATGGAGGTAGCAGCCGCTAACTCAATCGCCCGTCGGGACTCTCCCTCAACCAGCACCGTGACGTCATCCGCGTATGCTACAACCCTGACCCCCATTGGAAGCGGCAACCGAAGCAAGTCGTCGAGCAAGACGTTCCACAAAGTGGGACCGAGCACAGAACCCTGCGGACACCCCATGGTCGACACCTTCCACTGCACCTGGCCGCCGACGAACATACCAACACGCCTTTATGAAGGTAAATAGAAATTCTCTCATTTTAATAATAATAATATTAGATAGGAGTAAGTTGGTTGGTTTTCTATAAATAATTACCATTTATTTATACCACAACAATTGCACACAAATTGCATGAGAAATAATACAGTAGATACAGAAGTAAGCTTATCAATATGAGAAATCTCCCAGCCTCCCTACAGACCACAGTGCTAAAGAATACACTCATTAACAAAATTTGAACTTTCCTCGCTCCTTTATTCTGTTTGTACCCAGCAGGGATGCGTAACGAAATTAACCACGAAAAATATTCAAGTTGATTAATTTTTATAGGCTGTAAGAAGTATATTTAGTGGAGATTACAATCTTTGTAATATATCCTCCATATTAAATGCGTGCCAGAGGCCGAGGTGCCCGGAATACACTCCACTGAGCTTTTAAGGTGAACTTAACGCTCCTGCCCGCCAAATTCAAATTTCATACGGTTTTTTCCATTGACTTACTATCTAAGGAGCCCGGGTGTAATACAAAATTCACGAAAAAAAGTGTCCCGAGAAAACCTATATATAAACGAGGGTATATGTATTTTCATAAACAAGCTAAACATTGTAATTTATGTCTTAAACCATTATAATACAGCCTAATTTTACTTGCAACAAGCTATAGTGCGATTGTCTCCCTTTTCGCGTTTTATCTCTCTTTCAGTTCGGACGCTTTCTGGCGCTGACCCCTCATCCTTAGTATGGTCCATATTATATCTATGGTTTTTCATAATTTGTAAGTTTTTCAGATATAGTAGGCGTCTGTTAGTTAAATTGCGCGAATCGCAATAGCATCTTCAAATATGTATTTATATTAAAATCATTAATTAAAAGTTTTTTTTTACTCCATACAAGTTAGTACTTGACTGCGATCTCACCTGATGGTTCAGTTTAAAGTATTTTTTATCTACGCTCATTGCAAAGTTCGAATTATGAAATCGAAATGTGTCAAATAATTACCTACTTTATTCACAGACTTCTATAATTATTAAAAAGTTATTCTGAATAATAACATCGCTCTACTATGGAAATATTTAAAGAAAGTTGTTTAATATCCATAACGATACACGGCTCTGGATTCCTGTATTTGTATCTGGGGTAATATTTTTTATGTAATATTTTTTTAAGTGAATCCACAGACAACATAATAGTTGGTAGTCATTGCCGAGAGTATGGATGGGCCATGATTGATCATAGACAACAACACAATGTCTAACGTTCCGCGTAACGTTTCACCTGGGTATGAAACTCTACATAATTAGGTATTAAAACACTCTTGTGATACTATTAAAAAACTCGCCTGCGGCTCGTTTTTTAAACTCACACTCGTGTTTTAATACCCCCCATTATGTAACCGTTACATAAACTACTATTAAGTATCATACACTTCGCAATCTAGCCCCAACGTAAGCGATAAGTAGCTTGTGTTATGGGTAACAGATAAATACATATGCATAATATTTTATACACATAAATATAATATTGAAAAACTTCCAGGCACTGGAAAACATTCATGCTCATTATTGTGTTTTTGCTTACTTATTATAATAAATTATTAAATAATATTTGATTTTGGCGGGCAGAACGTTGCACTGAGCCTTAATCAGAAGTAACAACGATACACTCGCCGATAAGAGAGAAAAAGGAAATGTTTATGCGAAGCGTTTCCTAAATTAACTCTGTTCGTATGAAAGTTTATTCTGGGTTTCAAAACAAAAAACGCTTACTGCTTCATTTTTTGCTACATACAGTTGCAGTTGGATAGATTGGAAGATATGATAAAATATATACATATTTAAATTATATTTATCCAATCTTTTTATAATGACAATACAGAATTACAAAAAAAATTCCACTTGTTAAATACCTAATAAGCTTAGATATCATGACACCACAAGTCCTCAATTAGGAGAAATCCTGTAATAAGTGGGCGTTATGGTACTTTTTGCTAAATATAATAAACTAATACGCGACAATCAGATGTAAATTAATGCAAAAACTTCTGCAGAAGTCGATTAAGAAAACAATATACTTAATCAATATCTGCAAATTTAAACTTGATAAAACAAAACATCAACTCGAAACTTGTTTCTGGTTAATCAAACGTAATTATATAATTTTCAAATTCAATTTTCAAAGGAAGAAGGCGTTTTGCATAAGTGCAACTTGATCCAAGTAGGGTTACCAATGTAAAAAATTCGAACTATTGAGTTTGTATTTTACTATCTGTGTATCTAAAGTTTCAATGCAATTTACTACTTGCAAATAACCTACACTTAAAATAATCGCTTCGCCACAAGTGAGTATTGCAAAAATCCCTTCAAAACATCCCGCCTGACTCATTAGTCGTTACTGCGTTATGACACATTTAGGACGCTGTCCGATATACATGGATGATGTACATAACTGCATTTGATATACCTACCAAACACAATCATACATGTAAGGTAGGTTCATTTATATTATCGTCTCTTAAAGGATTTTAGGAATCAAGTTATTAAAAAGCCTGCCTGTCTGGTGTGCAATTAATCTTCATCTGAACACTGTAGTATTGATCTTTTTTAAAAAAAATTAAAAACTCTTTGGTACCTAAGTATTTTGAGGAGCACTGTGCCCATTTTACGCGCACCATTAAATTTTGAGGAAAAGCTCTACAAGTTTAGGACTTTGACACTTGAACACTTATAGTTCGATGACGATGACAATGAGTATAAAGACAAATATGTACAAAATTAAAAATATACAAGTCGCAACAAAGTTGAAAAACCCAGCTGAAAGTCAACGCGTCGATATATTTTTAGGTTCCATATCTCGTGTTAGTCATTTGACGCATCCCATCTGCCCCCGATTGAGTTTGTCCCATAATTTGTCTGTTTTATATCGCGTTAGTTTCAAACGAACCTTGTTTGATTGTAATTAATGTATATTATAAACAAAGGACCACTGATGTCCAACTTTGTAAAGGAGCATTTTTAACCGACTTCAAAAAAAGGAGGAGGTTCTCAATTCGTCGGAATCTTTTTTTTTTTTTTTTTTTTTATTTTTTTTTATGTATGTTCCCCGATTACTCGAAGATGCGTGGACCAATTTCGAAAAATTTTTTTTTGTTTGTAAGGGTATAGTTCACAGATGGTCCCATAGTCATCAAGTCAGGATCTGATGATGGGATCCTGGAGAAATCGAGGGAACTCTTCAAATTTTATAAGCACACTTGAAGTGATTTGGTTATTGTTTGCAAGAGTAATTTTTTCCAGGTAGTCTTATGGTCATCAGATCGGGATCTGATGATGGGATCTTGGTAAAATCGAGGGAACTCTTCAAATTTTGCTAGTATACTTGAAGCGATTTAGGTATTTTTTATAGTTACGATTGCATTTCCTTGCAGTCATCAAGTAATGACTGTATTCATCAAGTCAGGATCTGATGATGGGATCTTGGAGAAATTGAGAGAACTCTTCAGATTTTAGAAGCATACTTCAAGCGATGTGGGCATTTTTTCCAATGCCTTGCGCATTAGATGTTTTCCACTAAAAAGTATAAAATAAAATGGAAAATTCTTTCCAAAAAACCAACTTCAAATGCCACTACAAAGAATGAAATAATTTTTAATGTACACCAATTCGAAGTCGGGCAATGTTTCGTTCATTCAATAATAGTCCTTGGTATTGTTGATAATTTTGTCGTTTCTTTGCACATCAAGTTTTATAATAAGAAGGACTATTTATGATTGAACAAAACATTGCCCGACTTCGAATTGGTGTACATTAAAAATTATTTCATTCTTTGTAGTGGCATTTGAAGTTGGTTTTTTGGAAAGAATTTTCTTAATTAAATGAATAGGGCCTACTTAAGAAACTATATGATGTTGATGTAGCTTTTTCTCAAAAGATAAAGTGTAAGATGTAAGACGTATATT
This sequence comes from Coenonympha arcania, assembly GCA_036785405.1. NCBI lineage: Eukaryota > Metazoa > Arthropoda > Insecta > Lepidoptera > Nymphalidae > Coenonympha > Coenonympha arcania. The sequence continues at coordinate 4,830,839 of CM072072.1, read as the reverse complement.
CTTGACTTACAGAAATCATTGAATAATAAAAACATAACTTTAGGAATGGAGTAGAATTTTATGAGTTTATACCTTCGTTTAGATTCATTCATTTACCTACTCTTTTTATTGAGTAGAGAGATGGAGTTAAAGGAGGATGGCCAGTTTGCATGCATTATGAGACCCAGTGATAGAGGTATCGTACATCATGAAAACTTATCAATATTTGTAGAACGGGATATAACTAACAAAAAAGCTAATGGTAAGTAAGCCTAATTCAGTGGAAGAAAAAAAGTTATATGACTATAACTAGAAGATAACCTCAAATATTTAATTAAATCATGAACTACTTTTACCCCGTTTTTACCTTAGTTTATTGTTCAAGTCTATCAGAATCTTATAATATGTAGGTACCTACCTACATATCTACCTACTATAACGTTCCATCTCTACCTATTTAGAAAGTACCTACCTATCAGGTTATAGGAAGCATAGGCGAAGGGAGGCTAAAAAGCCCCGCACTCTATTCCACGCAGAGTTACAAGTCGCAGCTCCTTTCAAGTGTCAACTGTCAATTGTCAGAATCAAAATGGTGTAACGTTCCATTTTATTACTGAATATTCATAATATTAGTTTAAGCTGTTGTTATACACGCATTTCGATAAATATGTTTTTTTTTGTAATGTAATAAATATTGATAAAAAAAGTATGTCATCAATATGTGTATATCATACCTTTTTTTATAAAAATAAATCGATGAGCTAGAAAAACAATCTAATTACATATTTTTGCTTAGTGAAACGTAACGTAAGCCGGACTCGAACCGCATCTGACACAAGTTGCGTTTTGTTACTGCAAAACGACTTGGTTTTTACTAAATTGGAATAATTTCTATCTTTTGTCTCCCGCTGCGTACATCGCGAATAATTTTTCTTTAAATATTGTTTAAACTTCTAAATATAATAAATATAAACTTGAGGATGTACGGTCAATTGTTAATTTTAAAAAGGTGTGGGGCAGTCGTGACCAACCTCCTTATGAATAAGGTGCATTATAATCTCTACATTTATTGATATCTATTACAATCTATTAAGAGGTCTACGCTTAAGGTTCTATTTTTCCGACTCTAGTTTCTTTAGGTCCAAAAACCAAATTCTTCAAAACTTGGTAGAAAAGTTATAATTCAGTATTACTGATTTCCCATAAAAACGATAATACTCTTTAGGTACGTAACCAGTCACTGTTTAATTAAGTAGTTTTAGTAGAATCGAACTATCAAGAACAATCAACGCATTTAGCTTAAGCCATCTGCAATCAATTAAAATGTAAACCTAGGGTTTTCAACATGACAATTTTCTATCTGAAAATAGAGCATTGGTCTAGATCTAGAGTCGTCAATTCGTGAATAAAATATGAACATGCAGAAGATTTCAAAAGCTTATACCAATCGTGAGGATACGAGCTTCTCCCCGGTAAAAAACTGAAAACTATCTTTTAGTGGGTCAAATGTCCCTCACTCTGGAGACTTGAACATCGTTAGCAAAGCTGTAATAAGCCAATAACTGGAGGCAGATTACCCCCAATTACTGGCTTTATACCTTCTGATCACAGAAAAAACTCATTCTTATATTTTCTGTTCTTTTTTTGTGCAATAAATTTTAAATAATTTATTTTATATTATGCTAGTACTTATTAATTTTAAAGTTAAGTGACAGCCCTTAGTGTATATAATTCGCCGAGGCTTGTCTTATTTTGTCTGGAGCACCATGTTTGTCGCAATTGCTTGCAATAGGCCACGGTTAATATACTCCGTTAACAACATCAAGGCAAATAAAACAATCCAATTGTACTGACTTATAGAGCAATTGCTTGCTGTTAAGCTGATTATGAACTATATGGTGCAAAAACTTACATTGGTAGAGCCCACAGAAATCTGAAATACGAAAGTAGGAGTAAGAGAGATTAGCTATTGGTAGTTTGAGAGTTTCTCTCAATCTATCTCCTAACTGTAATTAAGTAGTAAGATAAGTGGCAAATCAGAAACTCATGCAAAGAGAAAAATCGGACACGACGTGGTGTCAATGAACAATTGTTTAGAATGTAGATGTATAACAGGTCCATTGATAAATTGAACGAAAGTTAGCTTTCTCATTTATTTAAAGACTAAACGTGTGGGAGATATGCAAATGAAAATAGACTTCGCAGAAGCTTTTACAAATCTGTTAGTAAATTGCATCCATTTTAACAATGGTTTTAATAAGACACACATTTCATCAAGAACAGCAAAGTCATATGCTGAAAACGACTACATAAACTCGCCCACGACAATTCCATAGAGTATACCTATAGTAAATTTTTGGGTTAGGACAATAATGTAGTAAAGATGCTAAAAAAAGGCCACAATATCATGGAGTTATGATGATAAAGTAATATGTTTACTACCTAACGCAAAAACTTATGGATTTAATATCAACCATAGATTTCTGGTAGAAATAGGACCACACAAAATATGTTCATCTAATGGCAGTTACTCTAAATCCAACCAGAAGTTAGAAGGAATTTTATTTGTACAGCCTGAAAATCTAAAGAAGTCATGCCTAGTAATACAAAGCTACTCAAAATCGAAAAAGATCCAAGAACAATACTAATTTCGTATACATTACAGATAATAAATTAATGATACACAAAGCATGTGCCTAACTCCCGATGCCACGTGTGGTGGTTTTTTGTATAAGAGTTTTTGCCTCAAATTCCTTCGCCAACGGTCAAAAAAAGGACGGTTAATGGCTTTTCATACTGACTGGGATAAAGGTCGATATAATCATAATGAAAGTATGTAGATTGTCGTTCAAACTGTAGTTGTCAGTATAGCACTTAACTTACGATAAAATTTTGTATGTAATAGCTTTCTTATTCGTGGCTCATAAACTTGAATGAGTCCGTAATTAGTTCAAAGTACACGAATACAGATTCAAAATCATTTATAATTAATGCAACGTTCTTGGTATCTACGATTTCATCTCATGGTGCAGTCTAGACTGAACGTGCTAGTCTTGTCTAATCGTCTTTTGTCATGCTAATCGTTATCTTCCCTACCTTTAATGGTTTTATCTGGTCTAAATGCCAACAAATGAGTTTTAAAACTCTTCGAAATTTAAACAATGTAACTACGGGAATGACAATAGTTATTGCATGTTACGTGATCAACCTATCAACCGAACATGCCATTCCCAACAATTTTTGATTTTAAAATTTCGAATTAATATCAATAAGATAAAGTAATATGGATACGGGTAAAGCTTTCTGCTGGGAAGATCAGCTTCAACGGCTCAGTAGATGTGCAAAGTCCTTTGAATTAAAGTCGTATTACAATCAAGATCACGTATCAGTGTGGACTGTAGATACGTTTCAAGGACGATGGAGATTTATTAACAGACAATGCGACATACATAATCCATGATACTAATTTAAGTTCAACGATTTTTTACTTGCACACCTACTTACCCATATTCTCATCACAGCATCATCATCACTCAGCCTGCGGACGTCCATTGTACATAAGCCTTCCCAAGCGAGCGCAACCACACTCTGTCCTCACCTCATCTTACCTGTCTTTTTGTCTTAAGTACAACGAGCTGGAGTTACACCTGCTTGTACGCATATACGTACGGCAGGACCTCTTTAATCCGAATCCATTCTAATCCGAGGACTTCTGTAATCCGAAAGCCCCACGTCCCACCACTTTTTCACCCGCCGTCTTGCTAGTTTCTTACCAAATCTCAAGCTGTAGGTGGTATGCCGATGCGCATATTATGTTATTTAATATTTTAGCAGTTATAAGTTCAATAAATATAACGTTTATACTTCAACGAATATACTTTTAAATTTCACACTACTACCTATTCGTTTTTTTCTCCTAGAATTTACCCTACAAATTCTCTGTATCTACTTTTATCCGAAAGGGGGTTTAGTTTTAGTATTAAATAGGCAGTAATAATGATTTACAGCAGGCTGCAGGCCTCGCAGGTCAGAAGTATTAAAAATAATTTATGCACTTTTCTATTTTTAACCGACTTTAAAAACGGAAGGCAATTCACCGCAATCTTTTTTTTTCAAATATTCCTACAACAAAGTAAAGTCTGTAATCGAAAAACCTTCATATCATAAGTAGGTAACTAGGTACCTATAATAGTTACAGAAACAAGCTAATTATACCGCAATGCTAAATCATTAGCTTACTATTAAAAATAATGACCATTCCCATTTTATTATCTTTCAGGGCGTGCCAGGCATTCATTAGCCCTAATCAAAGTTTATTGCTTTATTAATAATTATTAATGGCATCAAAAAACGAAGTGCGTGTACAATTTAATAAGTGAAAGCTATTAATCCTACAAAATGTGACAGTAAAAAGGGACTTACATTAAATAGTACAAGTTCATATCAAGGGATTAGGTAGGTACATCATGATATTATAATAGTGGGAATTTTCTTACTCAAGTTCTTACGAAACTTTACTGGTCAAGACAGAATTGGGTACCGGCACCTCTACCTAGTAACTTTGTTTAAAAAAAAAATATTTACTTACGCTGACAAAACCTACACATCTAATCTTTGAATGTAGTCAGAACATAATAAAGTATGATTCAGGTACCAGTAGATATTAAAAGTATAGTACTGTAGGAACTATAAAATCCAAGACTTCATCTTTATTCCAAAAGTTTGAGGAACCCTAAAGTCGTAACATAATAAAAACAACGTCTACTTTCTCTCACAATTTACTCACTTTCGAAGTACACTTTAATCTCAACTCAAGGTCTTTTAAAACGGAAATGAATAAACAATACAGTCAGTTTTCTATGGTCATAGTAAGTGGTATATTAAAAATAATAAACTAGAATATATTTACTCACCTCACCAAAAGTCCAGTAACTACAGGCCATACTCGATTTTTAGGTTTTTGTCCAAAATTATTACACAAAAAAATTAAAATCTCTGTATGATGTCCACACAATTTATCCACGGTTAACAAAAGGTCAAAATCACGAATCATGTTATTGCTCCGTAATTTACCACTTCCGGTGCAAAACATCCGAAATAAGAGTAGGTAATGAACGTCACAACAGATAATAATATTTTGCTGGACTTAATGTGTCTGAATTGAACAAAATTACGGAAGCTGGTCTTCTACGAGAGACGAGCTAGAACATTTGTGTGCACGGAATATATAAGAGCAAAACGATGATCTTAACTATTAAAGAACAACTCAGCGAAAATATTAATAAGAATAATTAAAACATATTGTATTAAACTCAATATAGGTAGGTTAATGAATAAACAAACACATACTTAGAATTACTGCATCATACCGGATTTTGATACTGGACTGTGTGATGCTAGAAAAGGTCCTGACTACTAGTTATCTACCCTACAAGTGTGTCCAGTAGTTTTACTTATGATCATTTTCAATTAGCTCTCTATCTACGATTTTAGTTACTAAAGACTAGATTAAAGTTTTACTTAACGAATATGAAGCTTATCACACATTTTAATTTTGAGTATAAAAAATTCGAGGATAGATAACTTATTGAAAGCGATCGTTACATAACCTAGGCGAAGGGAAATCTATGTTATTGTGAAAGATCAACAAAAACAATCGATGAAACAAATTGCTATAGTTCCCGACGAATAACTTGAACACAATTGATTGAATGAAGGTAAGTATTACGCGTGTACCTACCCTTGCACTATAACTTGTTTGTTAGAATTGAGTTTTACTCGTAAAAGTGACCTACTTCTCAATTTACACCCATTTGCCAGCAGAATTTTTAGATAAAAATGCTACTGTACGTACTAGATG